>JAKSZT010054030.1:63589659-63601858 GCA_026826555.1 Tolypeutes matacus | reverse complement strand
GTCGCACTGGCAGTCGGACCATGGGCCATCAGGAAGATCGTCCAACTCGCAAAAGATCAGGCTAATGCCATCTTCACCTCATTTGTGCAGGTCCACTACCAGCGGCCCGCCGCCACCGAGACCCCCCCCACGCCCTTCCGACCCCCCCCGCACCCGTTCCTCCCGCAGCCACACCCCCTGGTCCTCCCGGCCCCCCTCCGCCCGTTCTCCCCGCAGGAGCCCCCCCTGCTGCCCTCGCCCTCGAGCAGAGTCAGCTCTGAGAACCCGCCCACGACACCATCCACTCCCGCTTCCTCCAGCCCACGACCTCGCAAGAAACGGATCCTCCGAAACCTCGTTCGCCCTAAACCCCACCGCTACCGCCGCTGCTCTCCAGGGCCAGGCAGCCGCTCGCCTGTCCCATCACCCAGCGCCTTTTAGCTCCTTTTCCGCGTCTTCTATGGTGCGCGCCACATTCTGCCGTCTCTCCAAAATCAAAAGCTACTAACTACAGCCATAGCCATAAATAAAAAAGAACGGGGAGATGAGGTAAGGCAGGCTGAAGTCTGGCCAGCAGGCATAGCCGCGCCCAGTGGGGGATCTGCGCAGCCCACCACTCGGGTGTAGGGGGCTGGAACCTGGAACAGTACTGCCCTCAGCCAGGGAACGGGCGCACCGCCCTCAGCCTCGCCCAGGCAGCCAACATCTGCTTGCTGATGGCCAGAAGAAGCCTGTCCACACTCACCCCACCCCTCCCCACACAGCTAGGGAGAGCCACCGCCAAGGCCACACCTTAGAGGGCGAGGAAACTGCCCCCGGCCTATCACGGCCAGCCCTGCTCTCCTTTCCAGCCCACAACCCTATATAAGCACCTGCACTTCCCTTAATAAATTAGACCTGTGTGCTTACCTCGTCTCCGCGGTGGTTTTTCCGCCGTGCGCCCTCCACGCCTGCGAGCCCCCGCAGGAGCCTAGGCCTCTCCTGCCCCGCCGCCCACCGAACAGGACATCCCGACCGCAAGAGGGAAATAAACGAATCAGGGGGGTAGAGTTCCTAAGCTCTGAAGTCCACCAACTTGTAAAAGTCATCCTGTTAGGGCTCTCTCTCCCCAGCACCCAAACTTGTGCCATCTGATGTTTTGGATGATACATCTCTCTAGAGAAAGGCTGCACAACCATGCCTACCAGGGTTTCTGAGCCTAGAACATCACACTAACAGCTGGGCCTGTGCATATGAACATAAACCCAGGGCTGCACCAAGGCTGGCTGTGGAGCAAGATTGAACTTTTACCGATTATTTGGCTCTATTCTAAGTCTGGGGTATTGTATTGCTATTTTGAGTTCTCCAGGACACTTGAACTTACTATAACACCTTTCCTGGTGTAACGCAAACAATGATCATTCCAGCAGTGTATTTTGTTTGAGATTATAATAACACATATTTTAGCTCGTAAATGTTTCTGTGATTTCAAAATCATTGCTTTGCTGCCATTCATTTGTGGCTCTAGTGTTAGTTGTTCCATTATTTAGAAGAAAGATTGACAACATTCTTTAGAAAATAATTATTAGCTAATGTTCTTTTAGTCTCTAAGTACAAACATTTGGGTCCCAGATTTCTTGGAGCAACTAATAAAAAGGGATTTTATATTTGAGCTGAAATATACATTTTGTATATACGATAAAATGATAGTGTTTTCAGATTTCTTATTTGTTACTTTTAAATGAAGCATGGTCAGGATTGAATTATAGATGGAAGAGGAACAGAAAACATTCATTTAAAAGGATCTTTAGACTGAATTATCACAATACATTAAAATATTTTTAAAACAGCCACTATTTTGTTTTAAGGAAATATTAAGCATAGGAATATAGTTTATAGAAATGCTACCTAAGCCATGAAGATATAATTTGAAAAAATTATAAATATAAAAACTAATATGATAAAATATTTCTGGAGCTTTAAGTATAATTTATCTGCAATTCTGCAACTTCTGCAAATAAATCTATTTATTGCCATTATCTTTTTCAGAACTTGCATTATGCATATATAATTTTACATTTATTAGTCAAATGTAGTTTTGCTTTCTGCATTTTCTCATAACCTATTCTTAAATAAGGACTTTCTATTTGTGTAAATTCTTAAATTTCTTAGAAGTCTATATTAACTTAATTATTCTCCAACAGTTGAAGAGTTAGGTAGTTACCAAGTTTCCATTATTATTTAAGACTTAAAAATAACAATTTTCAGACATAAATATTTCCTAGTTTTGTATTATGGACTTCAGCACAATTCCCTGACTTGTAGTTATGAATGTTTTTCAGTGTTTCTTGATGAATTTGTAGTTCAAGAGGGCCCTTATCAGTTATTTAATATTCTCCCTTGCTTGCAAGGGTATTTTTCTTAAATCACACTATGGATTTCAGGCCTCCATTCTATTGAATTTTTACAGAAAAGAGTTTTTTGAGTTTTATAGTTTTATCCACATTCTTTACATTAAGTACAGTGCAATAAGATTTAGGGCTGATCTTTCCTTGAATGACAACATGGTAGCGATACCCCAAGGCCAAAGACAGGACTGTTGATGTGTCAACTTTGCTTAGCATTGCCAGTAAGTTACAGAGGCCTGGGGAAGAAACTATGTATTCCTCGATCTCTAAGAATTGGGTAAGGGTAAATGATGGCTAGAGATTTCTTTTATGTCTTGCAATCGCTTTATCTTGCTGTGATTGGACATGTCTTGAGGATGCAAAAATGTGTCTTTGCTACTGCTTTCCTGTTTTATTTATCATGACAGGTTATTATTATTAAGCTATGTCATGTCAATTAAATGCACTGAAATTATTTTATTTTGGCATAAAATTGGCATTTTCGTCATTACTTCAATAATGTTTTTCATGGTAAATCCTAAACAATGCATAACATTTTGAGGTGAAAACAACAAGCTGTGAGAAGAAGGCTTTTCTATTTTATGAATAATAAATGATAGCTAATATATAAAGGTTTGCTTAAAGAGTAAAACAGTGCACATAATATAGAGGTATAACAGCTAAACATTAATCAGAGAAAGTTACGGCCTAGAAAGAGGAGTAGACAGGTAGGATTAGCAGATATAGTAGATAAAAATTCAGGTTGTTCAGTGAAATTTGAAACTCAGATAGACAACAAATATTTTCTTAGTACCAGTATGTCCCGTGAAATATTGGGGATTTACTTACGCTAAAATCATCCAATGCTATTTATCTGAAATTCATATTTAACTGAATATCCTCCTTTTGTCTGTCAACCCTCTTTAAGATAGTATGCTCACTTCCCAACATTTTCGCAATTGAAGCAAAATAAGTTTCAGTTAAGCTAGTATTAACCCCTGGCTTGATCCTTCCACTCTCATGAATACAATACAGCTAAATTTATCATGGCACCAAATTCAACTTCCTTTCCTTTCAAATTTGAATTCATTTTTCCATATTTTCCCACTCCGTAGTATTATTTTATATTGTGTGTGTGTCCACTTATGCATGGACACTACCAGTTATTTGCAGTATTTTGTATCTAATTATAAGAAGAAAGGTTTCTTTGTGATTGGTATTTCCTAGTCATGTATATCATGGGGTTTACAAAAGATTCTACTAAGTAATGAAATGTTAGATGCCTTGTGTGATTCAAATAACTAAACTTTAGAAAGCGCTCACTCATTATTATATATGAACCATTCTCCCAAGAGCACAGCTGTGCAATTTCATACCATTGAAACCACCTCCCACTAAGAAAAATATTTAGATACATAGACAGATAGAGAATGATAATATTGAGGAGAGGAAATATACAATGATTGAAGGATAAATTCCATTTTCCACAACACATTTTCATGATTTTTTCCACCTCTGAATCTACTTTTGGAGGTTTTGTGCCACAGAAATGGCAGTTAGGGCATATTATACCTGAAGCAGGTTGTTTCAAATGTCTCATACCCTTCCTTTCTCACAATGGTTCTCCTGTCTTTTGAATAAAAACATTTCAGTCAGATAACCCATCACATATCAGGATTAGTGAACAATCGTCTTTCTTTCGTAATATTATCATTTGCAGCCCATAGAGCTGTCCAGCTCTACAGCTTTGTTGCATTCTGATCAAAGGTCATTTCTATTGATAGAGTTTACTTAGCAGGTGCCTTGGCAATCAGTTTTAATAAGTCTGAGCCATACTTATCTCTTCTCCTGCTGCTAGTCTACTGAAAAAAGAAAAAAAAAATAGAGGTGTCAGTGATACCACAGGAACAGACACCTTTGATAAACTTTGATTTAAAGAGCTAAGAGAAAAAAACCAAAATAACTCCCGAGGTGCATGTTCCTGCCAGAGCAGCAGGTAGAAGAGACTTTTGGAATCCATCTTCCTTGAGTGATCGTCAGTAATGGCTCAATATGACTTTGACCTCATTGTTATTCCATTAGGTACTCACACCAAGTGCACTCCCAGGTGCAATTTGAAGTGTTTTTTTTTTTTTTAATCAGGACGTTCCAAGTGGTAGGAACATGAAGGAGCACCACCAAAAAGTGTAGAGACTTCGTGCTATTTTCAGACAGCCTCACTGGCATTAAGTCTTCTGCTTTGTTCCAAGGGCAAACGTAAATGTCTCATTCTCCATTGGGTTCCTTAGGCTCTTCTTCCATTTTTCTAGTTAAATCTTTTTAGGTGAACTTGATCAGTAGCAATTTTGATGATACATAAAGTGATGAGTTGCTGCTAAATTTGGGATATGAGGGCCATCAAGCACACAGGTGACAAAACAAGAATTATAAGAAGGCTGGGCATTGAAGAGGTAAGTAGTAGAGATAACTATCATGGCTGATGGAAACAACAGCAATGGGTAACAACTTTAAAAGTCTGTGTTATATGCTTTCTTTTAACTTAGGCATTTATCCATTCAATCATTTTTTCAAAAATTTGTTTGAAAACCTATTTTGCAATAGGCAATAACTTAAGTAATAGAGAGACAGTGGTGAACATGATAGCTATAACCTTTGCTCTCATGGAGTATGATGGTAATTATGTGTTGATTTCTGCTTGTTATACTCTGTGCTAAAGTAAGTTCCATTTCTGAGCAAACTGATTAACTCTTCATTTGATTGTTCAGGAGGACCTGTTTAGCAATAGAACCTATTGAGTTTAATGCTTATTTTATATGGGTTTTTGCATGATGAAATCATAAAAAATTTGACCAAATCAGGAGCATTAGTTGATGTGTAACAAATTACCCCAAATTTAGTGACTTAAGACATTGAACATTTATCCCATTCAGTTTCCATCGGTCAGAAATTCATGTGTGGCTTTGCTGGGTTGTTCTGACTCAGTCTCTCTTCAGGTTACCATGGAAAGTAACATAGTAGTAGCTTGCAGGATTAGAGTGTGGACATTTCTGGGGGAATATTCTGTCTACCACAGTCTGCCCTCTTGTCCCCATAGATTCACAATCTTCTGAAATGCACATTACATTCACCCTACCCCAAGGTCCCCAAAGGTGTGTTAGGTGCCAAAGGTTGGCCAGGGCGATGAAGTCCTAGCTGGGCTGGAGGTTCCACCTCCAAGTACACATAGATGACTGATGGCTAAAGACTTCATTTCTTTACCACATGGGCCTCTCCATAGTGCTACTTATAATAGAGCAATTGGCTTCTCCCCACACAAATGACCCAGGAAGGAGAGAGCCCAAGACAAAACCTGTAGTGCCTTTTGGAAGTGATATACCATCAAGGCTGCCATGTGCTAGTAGTCTCCCAGACCAACCTGGATACAGTGTGGGTGAGGACTGTGCAAGGGTGTGAACACGAGGATTGGAGACCAATGGGGGCAACTTGGAGGCAGGTTGCCACTGAATGTGGAAAAGCTTTTAATGTTTCAATTTACAATTACCTAATAGGTCAGTAGCTGAGAGATGAGATTGTTTTTTCTGTCAACAAAATTAAATGACTTAGAAATTTTTTTAAACCACATTGCCTAGTTATTTGATTAAATCAAATTAACATATTTGTGGGTTATGTTTGAATCTCATATTGGTGTGCTTCATAAAAATGAATTGTTGTCTTTCTACATGGGGCAGATGAGATTTTCTCTTTTATATTGCTTGTTAATGAGATTTCTCCCTAGAAAAATCAAAGGGACTGTATTAGTTTGCAGTTGCTGCCATGATAGAGTACCATAAACAGCACAAACTTTTCTCTTACAGCTTCTGTAGGTCAGAAGTCCATGGGCTCAACTAAGTCCTCTGCTTATAGTTTCACAAGGCTAAAATCAAGGCAGTGTCAGGGTTATATTCCTGATGGAGACTCTGGGAAAGAATATGCTTCCAAGGTCATTAAGGTCATTGCCTGAGTTTAGTTCCTTTTGGTTGTAGAACGGAGGTCCCCATTTACTTGCTGGATATCAGATGGGAGCTGGTCTTTGCTCCTGGATGCTGCTGCATTCCTTTTCATGCTTTCCACGTGGCTCCCTCCAGCAATTCTGGGACCTGTCCCTCTCATTCTTCAAATCTGACTTCTGCTTCTGCCTCATCTCTGTGACTTCAGCCAGAGAATTTTCTTTGCTTTTAGGGCTCATGTGATTCGACTGGATCTACTCAGATACCCTCTGACAATCTATTACAAGTTCATTAACTTAATTACAGATGCAAAATACCTTTGCCATATAAGGTAACATATTGGTAAGTTCCAGGGAGTAGAGTGTGGACATCTTTGGTGGACCATTCTGACTACTGCAGTCTGCCCTCTAGCACCAAAAGATTCAAGTCCTTTCAAAATGCAAACTACATTCACCCCAACCCAAGCTCCACAAGCATGTCTCTTCATTATGGCATCAACTCAAAATCCAAAATCTCATCAGCTCAAAAGTTCCAAATTTCATCATCTAAATCAGGGGAGGGTGAGGGTTCTTTGAGTACAGTTCTTTGCTTGAAATTCCTCACCAACTACAAATCTGTGAAGCAACTTATCTGCACTAATATTGCTACAGATACAATGGTGGGGCAGGCATAGGTTAATAATTTACAACATTATAGTTCAAATGGTGGAAAGTGGAACATAAAATGGAGTTACTGGTCCAATGTTTGTAGCTGAGTACTTTTATCAATCTACTTTCTCTTAGTAGAATTTTGAGTGTCTAACTATCTTCTTTAAATTTGCTCTCTCTCTGTCCCTTTAAGTCCAAGCTGGCAATGATTCTGCTGATGTAATATTCTTAAGAACTCTATAGGCTTTGTGTGCATTTCAATGGGTTCCCTCCATTAGGCAGAAACCATGTCAACAAATCTTTTTCAGGATAATACCTTCTATATCTATGGCTTCTGCCAGAATGGCGGAGGGACTATACCCTTAACTCCTAGAGACCTACTGGTTTGATTGATAGGATCTGTGATGCATTTCCTTAGTCTCTTCAAAGAGTCTTTGTGTGACTTAACATTCTGTCTTATATTTCTGAAAGTTTAGTAAAAAGTTGTGTAGTCACACACTTGGTTTTACTCTATGCCAAATTTTATTGTCTTTGACATCTGTGTAGGACCAGAATTCCTCAAATCATCAAGGCTTGGTTCCTTTATTGTTTAAAAGTTCTTCCCTCAATTTCTCTTCCCCCCTCACATTTTCCCACAAGTGCATGAAGAAACCCAAGAAGCTTTCAACCCTTTACCTGGAAATCACTGTAGCTAATTATCCAAGTTCACCTTTTATAAATTCTGCTTTCCAGACAACTGCAGGACACAATTCTGTTAACCTTCTGCTAGTATGTGACAAGGAGCCCCCTTCTTCCAGTTTCAAATGCTATGTTCTTCACTTCTTCCTGAGGCCTCACCAAAAGCAGCTTCATGCCCATATTTATACTAATATTCTGTCCATGGCAATTTAGGTAATCTCTAAGGCAACTCAGGTTTTCTCTCTAATTCTCCTTCATTTATCTAAAGATGCTGTGAATTATTTTAATACTGATATAGTTTACCTCATAAAGTAATCTATCTTTCAGATTATTAGTGCTTTTATAAATACAGGGCTAAAATCATTTATATATATATATATATATATATATATATATATATATATACTTTCTAAAAATAAGTTTATCTGTTCTACCTCTTCTAGACATGGCAGACAGAATAATTGATAAAGGCACTCTTTCCTTTTGAGCCCAAACACTGTCTCATATTTCTCAATAGTGTACACCAGGCCATCTTTAGTAACTACTAAGTATTGAAATGAGAAATGAAAACTATCTGCCAAATATCATGCCTCATTCTATTATCTGACATAATCACTCTAAGAAAATTAGCTAGAAACATGTCTGAATATACAAAACCAAAATAATGATCATGTCTTATATTTGTGTTTGATAAATCCTTGCATGTTAACTCCATATTATATGAATTAAAATGCCTCTTATAATTTCTACTCATAACAATATTTTATGAAAGTACTTATGATAATTACTAAAATACTCAAACAACTCAGAATAATACAAATAAATAAAAAAAATCCCAATTTCCCATTACCCAGAAATAACTGCTCTCAATATTTGTTTCAAGTCAGTTTTAGATAACTTTCTTTTCATATATATGAATAGAATTATGGAAAAGACAGATGGATGACATAAAAGAAACAAACTACAAAAATTGAACATAATGCATGTGTTTCATAAAAAATATGAACTTTTATTTTATTTGAGTAATAGAAAAAAGTAGTGATAATAAAATTGTAGTAGTTGAATATCAAGAAAATGTTCCTTCATGTAAAAAAATTTTAAAGGATGCTTCTAAAATAAAAGGAAAATTTTTAGAGGTAAGCATTGCATGTTTTTGTCTTGGTAATTATATATTTCAACTTCAGCAGCATTTTATTTTCTCACTGACAAAAAAAGATATACAATTGCATTTCCTTATACAATTACATGACCTTATATTTTCTGATTTTTGGTCATCGTATTTCACTTTTACATTGCCAAAATGTTTAAAAGCTATAGTCCTTGGTGTATCCACATTTTTTGTCCTGATTTTATATTTTCATTAACTACCTGTATACTTTCAGTTCTTAGCATAGAGTCTTCATTTTTGAGTTTTTAATTTTATTTCATCTTTTTGTTGGATGAATTTTTTTCTCAAGTAGTATTCTTTTTCTGTAATGGATCTTTTTTCTTTCAGTCTTAGGAAATTTGGTCTGGTACCTTTGAACTCATTGATTATAAAATTCTTGAGGAATTCTTTCCCTCAGATCTTTGTTGGCATTGAACTATGTCTAGAGTGATATCATTTTTGTATAGAGGACTAAGCTATTATGATGTTGCTCTGTTAAGGTGATTTGTTTTTCTGCTTAGTTGTTCATAGTTTCACCTTGAAATTAAATGATATCATCAGAATATGGGTTTTCTTACCACTATCATCCCCCTCCAAAAAGGAATGCCTCAAAGTATTTGAATAACTTTTTACTCTTTTTTTTCCTGTTACTTACTCAGTTTTATTCACCAGAATCATCAATTTCTGTGTGTTGGATTTCCTCTATCAGATTTTCAATCATAGTAATCTCCATATGCCACTTTATTTTATATGATTTCCTCAACTCTACCTCCACAAACGGATAGCCTAATCAATGTTGTTTACTAAAATTTGTCTTTCTTCTTTTTAGTGGAACTATTTTATCCTTAATCTTTTCTAAAGTCTACAGTTTCACTTTTATTTTATTGTGGTTTAATTTACATAAAGAAAAACTAACCTGTTTTAGTTTACTGTTCTATGAGTTCTGATGAATGCATACATTTGTGTAACCATCACCACAAAATATTTTATAGAATCATTCCAGCCCTTAAAAATTTACTTGTGCCCGTTCATAGGCAAACTCTCTTCCCATCCCAAGGCTCTGGCAACTATTGGACGTTTTTATCTCTATAGGTTTTCCTTTTCCAGAATGCCATATAAAGGGAATAACACAGTATGTAGCCTTGAGTCTTGATTCTTTCACTTAGCTTCCTTCATTTTCAATACATTCATATTGTTTTGTGTATCAGTGACCTGTCTTTTTGAATGCTGAATAATATACCATTATATGATTGTAATGCAGTTGTGTTATTTTTATATATTCCTCTTGTACTCAATGACCTTGTTAAACTCATTTATTACTTCTCATAACTTTTTTGTTTGTATATTATTTGGTATTTTCTACATAGACAACCATGTTATCTGTGAATACAGAACTTTATTCATTCCATTCTAATTTACATGGTCTTTATTCTTATTCCTTGCCTTATTTTATTCCCTAGGACCTCTAGCTTAATGAGTAATTGAAGGTTACCATATTTAGAAAAAAAAAATGTATAAGATGCCTAGTTAAATTTGAATTTCAGATAAACAACATTTTAAAAATTAGAATCATGTCCTGAATATTGCATGGAAACTGCTTATACTAAAACAAAATATGTTTCTGAAATTCATATTAAACTGGACATCCTTTATTTTTATCAGACAACTCTAAATAGGAGTGGTGAGACTGTAAATCTTTGCTTGTTCCCTATCTTATTGTAAATACATTCAATATTTCACCATCAAGTATTATGTGAGCTAACAGCTCTTTGTAATGCCCTTTATTGGTTTAAGGAAACTCCCTTCTTTTCCTCTTTTGCTGAGAGTTTTTATCATAAATAGTGTTGGGTTTTCTCAAATGCTTTTTCTGCATCTATTGAGATCACTATGTAGATCTATTTCTCTTTTTTTTTTTTTCCTGTTGATATGTGCATTATGTTGATGGATTTTAAACTATTAGAGAGCCCTGCATTCCTGAGCTAAATCCTACTTGGTCAGGATATTATTCTTTTCTTATATATTGCAGAATTCAATTTTCTAAAGTTTTGATGAGTATTTTTATATCTGCCTCCATGGAAGAGATTGCTGTATAGTTTTCTTTTCTGTGAATGTCTTTGGTTTTGGTATCAGTGTAATGCTGGCTTCATAAAATGAGTTGGGAAGTGTTCCTTATCTTATCCTTTTATTATTTTGGTGAGTTTGTGTAGAATTGATTTTATTTCTTCCTTAAATACTTGGTAGAGTTCACTGGTGATGCCATTTGTCCTTGGAGTTTTCTTTGATCAAAAGATTTTTAACTACGGATTCCATTTCTAATAGCTATAAGATTACTCTGAATGATATATATATATTTTGAGTGAGATTTGGTGATTTGTTTCTTTTAACTAATTTGTTAATTTTATGGGCACAAAGTTGTTGGTATTATTGTCTTATCATTCTTTTAATGTCTGTTGGATCTGTTATGATGTCTCTTTTCCATTCCTGATATTGGTAAGTATGTCTTCTCTCTCTCTCTTCCTTCATAGTATTCTGGTTAAAGATTTACTGATTTTTATTGATTGTATTTATGGATTTTATTGATCTTTTCCAGAAACCAGTTTTGTGTTTCATTCATAGTCTCTATTGGTTTTTTCATTTTCAATTTCATTAATTTCTGTTCTTATCTTTATTAATTTCTCACTTCTTTCTTTAGCGTTCTTTTTCTAGTTTCTTAAGATGAATTCTAAGACCATTGATTTGAAATGTTTCTTCTTTTATAGCATTTAATTTCCCTCCAAGCCCTGCTTTAGTTGCATTCCACACATTTTTTATAAGTTGTGCTGCCAGTTTGATTTTAATCTGCCTTGACAATCTTAGCATTTATTTATCAGAGAAAACTTGTTTTCAGTAAGTACTTTCAAACTATGATATTAGTTATCTAAAATCTTCCTCTGTTTTTTGGAGTAGGTCTTCTTCTAATGTTCATTTTTATCATGGCTTTTGCTTAAATATATGCTTGTTATCTTGGGCATCATACTCCCTTCTGTTTTTGCCATCCAGTATGTGTTTCTGTGTTGTGATCTGCTCCTTACTGCCTCTCTTCTGTTCACTCAGTCAACTTCACAGTCATTTTCACTTATATTCATAGGTTATGATCAAAATCTCTTTTTTCACTGTCTTGTTAGAAGAATGTAATTAGTTCTATAAAGGTATACATTCCATTTTCCCCATGGTTTTCTCACATATCTAAATTTAATTGCTTTAATCAAGAGTTCTTTGGATGAATCTTTCAGAACTATGAAAATTACTTTGAGAGTAATCTATTTCCTGGTGACAGTAAAAGGTGTTATTGTCTGTCTTAGTATACTTCCTTGGTTTGATTTAATTTTCATTGTACTCTTTTGAGTCTGTCCTTCA
>JAKSZT010054030.1:63577159-63584659 GCA_026826555.1 Tolypeutes matacus | reverse complement strand
TTGAAAGGCACTTTCTCTAGTCTTTTCATAATTGAATTTGAATAAAGGTAAATGACATTCTGGCACTGTCTGGAATTCACTTGGCAGTCACTGTTTGGCTTCAAACTGCAGAGCTTACCTTCAAAATGAAGCATTTATTTCATCTTGAAACAATAGAAAAACTACGGCATTTATCAATTTGCCAACTCTAAAAATATAAAAATGTAAAATTACTTCAAATTGTCGTGTGCCATTTTAAAATGTATTTTATTTGTGTAATTGTATTGGGGCCACCTGGTATTTTAAAGTATTTTGAGTAATTTCTTTTCACATTAAACCAGATATTGTTTTGTTTAAATATTTTTAAAGACTATTCTTCAATATATGGCCATGTGCTTTATTTTAAAATTAGGTTTCAAATGTAAGTAATAGTAGACAAAAACTGGTTCAAATTTTGTTGCATGCCTTAGGTGGGGTCACATCTTTCTTTTCTACCACTGAGAGATGAGTCTTTTGAGTACAGCTCTCTCGGTGGCTTGTGGGGACCTCTGGCAGGAGTGATGCCCAACTTTGGAAACAGGATGTTGAAAATATCTTGTGGAGCAAAGTTTGATGAAAGAAATACAATAATTTTGAAATGCTTTATTTACGGGGCATTATTTTCTTCAAGAAGGGGGGATGGTAATTTTAATTGCCAAGAATTCAGATTCAAACCATCGAAAACCATCACCAAATCTAATAACCAATCCTAAAATAAAACAAATTTTATCTTAAAATAAAACAAGGAAACAAACAAATCTACTAAAACATTCGTATATCCTGAGCAGCCTTGGAAAAGCAGTGTGATAAAGAAGGAAGCTAAGCTGGGTCATTTTCAACTAAGCAGATCTTTCAGAAAAAAAACCAAATGAACAAAAAAATATCATTGCAGTGCCAAACTAGATATTTCCAGATTCATTTTAGGGAGGTAGATATTTTGTAGTTAGCTGGTGAGTGTTTATAATACAGTTAACCAGTTTAAGTGTTGTAGGCCAATCTCTCCTCACTAATTTTTCTCCTAAATTATATAGGTTTAACTAGAATGCATCCGAGTAATTTTGCTTTTGGTCTTAATTATTAAGACAGCAGAATCAGAGGGACCTGGGTGGAGGTTTTCTTCCCCTACCAGTCCATACTGAGCAGTCTCCATCGGACAGCCATTCTCATGGCTTTGTTAATATCTCATGTGCTTTGTGATAAATATCTGTACTCGATAAAAACTGAAACACTGAATGTGTTACATTTTTAATTTGTACACTGAGAACTTGAGTATGTAAAATTAAAACTGATCTTAATATGATTTTTAAATAAATATTGTGCATTCAGGCTTAATTTCCACTATTTGGGAGACTGTATAATGCATCTATATCAAAATTTGCCGAGTAGAAAGTGTAAAATCCACTTGAAAATGATTAACATTCTCTGCACTAAATATTGAATTTGTAATTCAAAGGTAGGTTTTCAATTGCCCAAATCATCAGACGCAATTATCCAGGGAGATAGACATTTGAGGATTCTTTTTCTGTTTTTCAATCTCTTACAGTAAATTTTCTGAGAAATAGTGCTATGTATGTAGAATCTGCATAACCAAGTATCCCATATAAATACAAAGGATTTTAGTAATGACACTGAACTGGCAATGTATAGAGGACACTGCAATCATAGTAGTGTTGACTTTGGATTCTAAGCACCTTTTTGTCTTAGTGCTAAATTTCAAGCTACCTAAATAAGAGATCCTAAGCAAGTCATTTCACCTCTGTGGCTTGATTTTCCTATCTGTGCAATGGAAAACAGAGTCCCTGCTACTAAAACCCATGTGACACTCACATCTCCCTTTTCTCCTCTCTGAGACGGACTTGCCTGGCTCTGGGGAATCGCGGAAGATTTAGTCTCACTGTGTGTCTGACATAATCGAAGGTCTTTGCAGAGGCTTTTCTTTGTAGTCCCACTGAAAGGATGCTGGCTCCCTTTGTCTCTGAAGTGATCAAGAAGAAGCATATTCCTCTCCCCTTTTCCCTGGACACCTAGCACCTTCAGCCTTCATCATGGGTATGATATAAATAGGAAGTGAATTTTAGACCAAAATCACAAAGGGAGAGTGGGGACAAAGATCAGTTATTTGCATTGAAGTTTGCTTTTTTCCTCTTTCCAAGAGGCTGAGAAGGTCTGCTCAAGGAGGTTTTCCCTTGAATGCTTCTCCCTTCCTCCTGAGTTAGCTCTCCTTCAGTAGAGTCCTGCCTGGAACATTGCTGGTTCCCTCTCGGATCCTCAAAATTCAGTGCCCTAGGTTTGGCTCAGGGAGTATGATGCTTGCACCTGTCTGATCCCAGAGTCTCTGGAGCATGTGGCCAATGGATTCTAATCTCATGAACTTGGGGGACCAGGAGTGTCCCACTTTCAGATCAATCTTACAAGCGGTAGGAAATATGGGTCTGCAAGTACCCTTACTTATTGATCGATTAAGAAATCACATCATCATTTACAAAAATAATTTTTTTTTGGAGACAATAAACACTTTTGGACAAAAAGGCACCCATTATTGCAATGAGGTACTTTGTTTTACAAACCATTTTGGGGTCTGGTGACATTATATTCACACACATGCAGAAGCAAAACTAAACTGCTCTCGTGGCACCAGTTCTTGTTAAATTCTGTTTATTTAGCACCTCATTCCTTCTGCTCTAGGGCAGGAGAGTGTCGGTTTCCCAGCCACATTATCACTGGATATGATCATATGTGAAAATACTAAAAATTTTTGCAGAAATTAGATATTATCAATGTAGAAATGAGTGCTACCCTCAGTATTTCATCAGATCTAAGATACTGCCATCGTATAATATGCACTGTTGTTATATGAACTAATATGACCCCAAAGCAACAACAGTACCCTTAGCTGTGCTGAAACAGTGATTTTAATATACGTCCCAGTTCCACATATATTAATATGTGGAAAATTCTGCATCTTGGAATCTATGAAAGATAGCAAATGGGAAAAGTAAACATTTATCTAATGAGATACTATCAAAATCAACTTAAATGGCAAATATAAACATTCCTTAAAATGTAGCAAAGATAATTATCACAACACAATAAAGCATAGGTTTAGTTATAATATGTACATTGGGCTTACATAGCTCTGTTAGCTTTTCTTCCCAGGACTGGCTATCTTATTTACACAGAATATCTTTTTATTTATTTTTTTTTCCGTGAATGGCTTTGTCTTAACTTTTCTCCCTGAGTTAGGCTTACCTTTGCAATTAAGAAAGTGTAAACTGATTTAAAAATTGCTTTTTAAAATAAGGAACAAGAACAAGATGTTGTAGGATTGTGTGTGTGTGTGTGTGTGTGTGTCCGTATTTCAGGAAGTCGAGGCATAATCGAGGCTGTGACTAGGCTCTGGCTCCTGTGTGGGCTGCTCATTTAATAAACGTACAGGTTCAGAAGCCTTCACCTCAGGGCCCTCCCTAGAGTCCAATCCTATGGTTCACATCCAGTCTGTGCTCTGCAGGAACTATTGTGCCGGTATTCAGAAATAACTCCACTATTTCACTACTGAGATTAGTAATAAGGTATAAATAAGAATCGGAAGTGGTAACTTTTTAGTGTATAACAAAATGGCAGAAACAAAAAAAAAACTGCGAGTGTCATAACTGTGAATTAGTTAGAGAATATTAAAAGTCTGAAATTTCAGGATGGTTTTAAAAATAGGAAAAATATTCCTCTAGAATTCTTAATTTTCTCTATAATTATATTTCCCTTTTGGATATGAAGGGCTTTCTTATGTTCTACTTTTCCTTTATTTACATTTCTTTATTTAAAATGCATTTTTTTAAATAAAGGAAAAATAGAATATCTCTTTTGAGATTATCACTCAATTTTAAGGGCTGAAAGAAAATTCTCACTCACTTCTTTGAAACTCTTAAAAATGTAGTAAAAAAAAATTTACCCTGAGGGGTTAAAACTGGCTGGGTGTTTGGGATCATGTGTTTGTAAGTTTAAGGAATCCTAGCCTGGCTTCTAATTTACTACAGACTTAGAAATACATGTGTTGACCTATATGCCCAAGCTCAACAGACCAGTGTTTAAGTTAGAGCACAGGAAGTGACACAGTGAAACAAAGCTGGGACACCTGTCCGGGTCACTGTTGACCCATCATGCTTAACTAATTTTTCAGTGATCTCTGACCCAGATTTCCACAGATCCACAGGGATTTATACCTTTCATCCAACAAATCCTACACCTGCATTCAATTAATGAAACAAGACTCAACTTTGTTATCTGATGAACTGAGCTCCTAGAGCCATTGAAACAATTGTTTTATTATTGTATTGACAAATTATCTTATTAACAACTGGCTACTACAGAAATCAATTAAAATCTTGGCTGGGAAGTTCAAATATAGCTGGATAAGTAGAATTGGGAATTAAATAGTGAGTTAATAGGTTTTTTTTTATGTAGTTCATAAATTAGCTACCAACCAGATCAAAACCAAAAATTTGTATTGATAATAAGAATGCTAAATTATAACAGGGCATATGGAGCTGCTCAGTATATAGTTTCATTTTATTGTGTGCTGATGTACTTCTTAGCACCTGCATGAATATCAATGCTGTCTTTTATTTTCTCCAAAATATACTTCTAAACATCCATTTCCAGTGATTCATTACTATTCTATTCTATTTAATTAAATATCTTGTAAATATTTCATAGTTGGAACAAAAAAACCCTGGATCTTTGGACCCATGGTCATAAAAATATGATTCATTCATTTGCTTACTGGCTACAGGAATTGCTTATGCATTTAGAATATTGAGATAGAATCCATGGTAAAGGGAATTTAATACAGAAAAGTAATTTGACTTTAGGAATCAAGAATAATTATTGACTTTCACCAAAAAACAGTTTTACTTTTTTTTTTGTAGTGATAGAGAAAACCTGATTATTTCTTGGCATTTACTTCTTTCCCCTGAACATCCCTCTTAAACTATACTTAAAAATAAAAATAAAAATATATGTGCTCTATATCAATAACATTATATTTACTATAAAGTTTAAGAATCATTTAATTAATCCTCAAAGTACACTTTAGAAAAGAGTAAGCAGCAAAACTACACTTGAGTGAGAGGCAGTGAAGTCTCCAGGGTAAAACTTTGCTTCTTCCTAAGTATATTGCCTTTAATGTCATCAGAGATCTCTAAAAACCTGTGGTAAGTGTTGATTTGGAGGGTGGGGAAATTAATTTCACCTGATCACTGATAGATTGCATTTGAAAGTAAATTTGGGATATATAACTTTAAAATTTGAAAGAGAAGAAAGGATAATTCTACCACTGATATGTGCCAAATAGTCCGTCCATAAATTTGTTCATATGCTCTCTTTTCCCTAAATCGGTGTGCTGATTGAAGAAAGCACATATTTGTCTGAAGGATACCTGATCTCTGTTACTCACTTAATAGAATCTTTCTTTTGAAAGATATTTTCAGTTAATTCTGAAGAGGGAATATTGATAATCAAGTGAAAGAACCATTCAAAAAAGAAAAAAGAATAATAAAAGAAAAAAAGAGGAAGTTGAAGCAATTGTGCCCAATTCAGTCCCTGGATGGCTCTGTCTCACCACTAGGAGTACAGAGACACCAGCTCAAAAAAAGCAATGATGAAATGCAGAGAAAAGAAGAGGGCCCAGAAACAATAAAGACTGTTGTGAAATGCAAATCCTCATTACAGAGTAAGAACCTAAAATAACAATGAAAATTGTTTGTCAATATACAGTCCGTTCAACTAATACTTTCTAACAATATTCAAAGTGCTCCTACATACATTTGGTTTTCTACTTCTTTTAATAACTTGCTTCACTTTCTTGTTTCAAGTCTCTTAAATTATTACCTAAACAAATATTGAGATATTAGATATTTGGTTTCCAAATAATTTGATTAGTTATATGTGCAAGAAGGATAGGAATCCTATCTTCTTCTTTAAGCCCTATTCCAACCCTTCCCCTTTAGCCAGGTTGGTTTACTAACAGATAACTAAGCATTCCCTGGGCTCTCTTCTGTATTTAATGCTGTGCTCCAGGAATGTCTTCTCCACTTCAGTGCACATCTAAATGCTACCTATTTTGTAAGGCTAGTTCATGTTCTACCTCTACCATGAGGCCATTCTTCTGCACTGCTTTGTGAAGCTGGCTGTCACCCCTTACAACCCTTATGAAATTCATATAACGACACCACTCAGGGTGAAGAGTACACCAGTGAAGAGAACACAAGAATTCCAGAAAAGTGCTCTAATGGTTATCATTTGCAAGCTCAGGAAAAAGTTGTAAAATATTGCCTTTAAATGGGTTCCCACATCTCAATGGACTAAATGGGATGCTGAACAGGCCCAGGCTAAGGGGCCAGGTTGAGCCAAAGTTGGCATGGTTGCTATAAAAAGCAGGAAAGCTGGAGAATTAATATAAACTTATTACTTTAGGATCTTTAGCAATGGCTAGTTGACCAGGAAGTCTCTAGGACTATAGGCCCCTAATTTATATTTAGAAACCCCATCACACTGCAAAACAAAGTAAAGCAAAACAAAAATCGAGCTTTAAGGAAAATGAGGCCAGATTTGAGTCACCATGTGAAAAATCATGGCTTCTTGTCCATTTCCCAACCATGAATCTGTTCTGTTACATAGAATTTCTTGAATGAAAAGCACGAAGTGTACACTTGAGGAATGATGCCATAAAAACATGACAAAGATTAAGAATAAATCCATTGCTTAAAGGCTTGTAGCTATGTATCAGTTGTACCCGGGAATGGGGAAATATCCAGATATTTCTGGAGTTTTTAAAATATTTTCTCTAAATTTACACTACTTTATAGGGAACTAGTACACTTCTGTGGTCCACTGATCATAGTAGAGGATTACAGAGGTCAGGTGATGGAGGTTTGGCCCAAATCCATCATGAAGGTGACTCCAGTTCTTGAATATGGATTTGGACTGGACATTCTTAGCACCTGGCAAAATGCCTGTTTTGGCCCTGTGATCCATGGAATGAAGGCCCATTAAAGTAGAAAGGGTTACGTTGAAGCCTCTCTAATCACCTCTTCTTACCAATATGCTACAATAAAACCAACACAATATAATTAAGTATTAAAGTCATAGAGGTGGATGCAGGGTTGGACACTTTTTTCACATTGATTCTTAACTAGGCTGCTTGGTCATAACAGATAACAGGTGGGTCTTGTATAATACAAGTTGCTGACTCAAATTTCAGTTACTAATTAAGATACAGTTCTTTTGTAGAAAAAATTAACGTTTTGAGTTCTACCATTATGGCAATTTGTTTTTACCTTCCCCATTAAACACAGAACATCAGAAACAATTTTCTTTTACATTCCCATATGAAGTAAGTAGGTAGGTAGGTAGGTAGGTAGGTAGGTAGGTAGGTAGGTAGATAGATAGATAGATAGATAGATAGATAGATAGATAGATAGATAGATA
>JAKSZT010054030.1:63566073-63577149 GCA_026826555.1 Tolypeutes matacus | reverse complement strand
ATAGATAGATAGATAGATAGATAGATAGATAGATAGATAGATAGATAAACATTTCATGTAGGATCTTGGAACTATGTCAGTTCTCCAGCACTGCATTATAATTAAATCTTCAAGCATCACGATCATCTCATTTCTGACAAAATGTCACACTGATCCCTTTGTTGATGGCCTCATGATGATAGGACCTGTTGAGTATGAAGAATTTGTGATAACAGAGTGATCAAGAGAGGGAGCTAAAGCTCCTGAAAATGTATTCAGGTTTCCGAGGGCCTAGCAGTCTGGGACAAAACAGATGAGTTTCTGTACCATGTACTCCTTACCTCTAGAAAGAGTCACAATGCTTGCTGGGCCTCTGAATTTTGGAGGTAGAGCATGTCACATTGGGTATGCTGGCTGCCTCCATTTATGGAGTATTCAGTAAGGGTGCCAGCTTTGAGTAGGGACCAGAACAAGCCCCTACTTGGGTTCTTCAGCTAGATAAGGCTTCGGTTCAGTCATTTAGGTCACTTAGCTGTGTGATCTTGTAGATCCAATGTGCTTTAAGGTGCCTCAGTGTTTTGGAGAAAAACCATGACTCTTTGGAAAATATTTAGAAAGAAATATAGTGAAAGAGTTCCTGGCTTTGCTACTGGACCCTGATAGAGACTGACTACCTGGCCATCCACATCAGGAGACCATGTGACCTGAGCTTCTCTTCATTAATTAGTGCTCTCTTATCTACGAAGCCTTATGGAATATCTGGAAAATCTCCATTGTTGAAGAGAGGTGTTATTAAAAGACTGGGTACATTACAACTAAATTGCCCAAAAAGGTGGCTCACACTCTCAGAAGCTGTGCTCCTGATTCTCACCAACATACATGGCATCATGGGGGTTTCCTGTAACCAGTGTTATAGAAAGAAAAAAATCAGCATGGTTTGTAGATATTTTGTATAATAGTAGTTTATTAGAAATGGACTGTTGCAGCATTCAAACCACATGTAAGGTGGTTCTGAAAGTAGTGGGGAAGGAAAACTTCCTCAGTTGTCAAAATTTTGAGCAGTACATCTGATTATGCTTTTCTTGCAGGAGAGGTGCAAATCTAGGTTATCTGATATATTTTGACTAGTGGTTTTACCTAATGATTAGGGACTTGGAAAAATTTGAAGATTGAAGTAATGGTAACAAGATTGAGCTTTCTCAATTAGGTGGATGAACACTTCAAAATAGGTCCAGAGAGTGTTGATATTTTGTCCCATATGAGTGTTCATAAAAAAGGTCCCCTCTGCAGGCTAGTCAGTGATAAAGTGGATGACATGACTCATTTTGTGGAAATTAGTCTTTTTCTTCTGGCATTCTGGTGCTTGCTCATAGACTCATAAACCCATGGCCATGGTGGCAGGGGTAGAGGTTATACATAGACTCAACAAAGTGGACTTGCCCTCTCTGAGACTGAGCTGGTTATTGTTGAATGCCCAGTCTTCTAACAGCAAACAGAAACACTGACCTTTACTATTGCCTCATAACCAGCCACCTCCCATTACAGAAAGTCACATCAACAAAATAGACACTTACCCTGGAGGCCATATTTCTGCCAGCATGAGAGTATTGCTGAATGCCTTGCTAACTATCAAGTGCACCCTAAAACATTTCTTCTGGCAAAGGATATTGTTTTCCTGAAAAATAAGTGTATCATTTTAAGTTGTATCAACAGGGAGTCACAGGCATCACCAAGTATTCCATTCCTCTGATGAAGCTTCCCATAGAATGGTGCAAAGACCCACTGAAGATTCAGCTGGCTAGCTGGGTAAAAGTTGATTCCACTAAAATTGGAATCATCTAGGGCTCAGACCCATTTGGAAACTGTTTGAATTACTCTACCAAGTAAAAATATCTTAACAGCTGAGGTGCTGGCTGAGGGCAAAGGAAGCACAGAATAGGAGTTAGGAAAATGAGATTATAAACACAAGCTTTGTTTAATTAAATAAGCAATGATTGTAATACTGCCCTAGTGTTTTCCTTGCTCTGTTCTGTGGTGTCGGTGTTGAAGGCGCTCAAGATGGTCCTGTGACTCAACCAGAGGAGGAAATGAACATCACCCTGATGCACTTACGGGAGAGTCTGGCTTGTCATTTGGGGGAAAGAGATAGCATGTTTCCATTTGTATGTGAAGCACAACTGCACACGTTCTCCTTGCCATTTGTATAGGCTGAAAATGTCATCATGGAAGAACGGTGCTGAGTAACCAAAAGGGTAGATGGTAGTGGACAGAGCAGATGAGCTCACCCAACACCTATCCCAATACCTTTGAACATGCAGAGTGGGGGGTCTTTGAAACGTAAACATTACATTTCCCATATTCTCTTGTAGTTGGGTCTTGGATGTCATTTAGACTTATGTGCATGAAACCTCCGTATGAACTCAGGGGCCCAAGGAGAGAGAGGCGGGGTGATACTTTGCTGAGTGTATGCTGGTAAGCAGCGCTGCTCGGAAGGCAGCAGTTAGAAGCAGCTTTCTGTTCCATGGCTTCCTAATTTAGATACTACAGTGCTTTGGGTGGTCCAGAATTATAATGTAATCTGGAAAGTTCTTCCTAGAAATTGATCAGGGAGTCATTTCTTCAGGTCTACCAATGAGTCCACGACATTTCTAGGGCTCTTAATACACCCTCGTGTGCTTAAGCGAGTTTGCAGGCATCCTGATGGCTGCAGTCCCAAACACTGTCTGATCCTGGATGGAAAAGATGAGGTAAAGTCAAGAGATGCTATTCAGTACAACCAATAGGACTTGGGGTGAGAAAAAAAGGGAGAGTGCCTGAAACCTTACATATTCCAGACCTCCCCTTTAGAAGATCTCTGAGAGAGAATTATCAAGTAGGAGTCTGAATATTTCTAGGTTGTGGTTGCTGTTAAACACACCAAATTTTCAGAAGATCTAGATTAAGTCAAAATATTCCTCCTTGAAACTACCCTCTTTCATGTAAGGCAGCATCAATACTGGTTAATCCCAAAGGATTTCCAGTTGCACAGCCTGGATAGTATTGCTTTGGACAAAGCTCACTTTTCATGTTTTCTATAATTTGGGGGAATTCATGCCTGCCTCCCATGATTCTGGACAGATTAAATAGGATACCCAATGTAAATCACTTATTGTAATGTAGCAATATAGAACTGTAGAAATTTGAGTATGGACTTCAATCTTTGTTGCCTATTAACATTAAGATTGCTCGTTTATAGAATCCTCTCTTCCCCTCATTTTAAAAACTTGGACATTTGCTCATCTCCAGGCTTCTGACACTTGTCCCATTCTTCATGGTTTCTTGTGATGTCCGGACAGCAATCTGAGATCACATCTGCAAGTTACTCCAGAAAGCAAAGGTGAGTCAGTTGGGCTTGGATATTTGAATGTATTTCTATATGGCTTTTCATCATATGCTCTCCTACCGTGGGATCTGATCATTCTTTCTTTTTTAAACAGATTTACTAAGGGAAAATTGATGCACAATAAACTGCACATATTTAAAGAGTACAATTTGGTGAATTTTGACATTTTCATACACCTGTGAAACCACATCACAGTCAAGATAATGAATGTATCAATCACCATGCAAAGTTTCCTTGTGCCCGTCTGTAATCCATCCCTACCTTCCCTAGTTCCTGCCCTGCCCCTGGTCTCCAGACGAACACAGATCTACCCTCTGTCAATCTACTTTCTGTCATTGTAAATTAGTTTACCTTTAAAAAATAATTTATATAAGTGAAATAATAAATCATGTACTTTTTCTCTTAGTAGAATTTGGAATTCAACAATACTTTTTTGTATCAATACTTTGCTCCATGTCATTGCTGAATAGGATTCTTCCAAACCCTGTGCCCATCGCATTCCACTTCACTTGGCTGGCTCCACTTTCGGTTTCACCACCCCACCCCACCCCTCCCCTGCCCTGTCCTGTGAAAGCAGTTCCCTAATAGCGTAGGATTAATTCATCCTGGCTTTAGCTGGCTAGGTTCCCAATTTTCAGGGCAGAAATATGGTTCACACTTAGTATGTGATAGGATGGACCCAGCAGCTGAAATATTTTTCTCTCCTGACCTCCATCTAAATCTTCAGAGAACTGTCATCCCCAGGCTTGGCAGGTTTTCAGCCCCCACCCCCCCCATCAAGAAAGAACAGACTTAAATGATGAAAAAAATATGTTTCTCTCCGTAACAAGTAGTAAACTGTAATACAGAATCAAAATGACCTTCCTTCTAATGTTTGAAAGGTTTTTAATTTTTAAAAAAAAATCATTGAGCTAAGTCTTACTACATCTAAAGAAAGCTCAAATTCCCAACTGAAAATTACAATGAGTTTGTACATCCTCACTTCTTTCTGGTATCTAATAATCTACACAATCATCCAAACATATGTATCCCTGACTCTCTGTTCCTGGCACCATACCGGGCACAGCAAACAGCAAATGAAGCAGACACGATCCTGTTCAGCTTTCAGTCAACTCGAGCAAACGGCGAAGAACTTCCTGGCACTGTTCACCATATCACCCTTCACCAGGCAAACTCTAAAATGTGGTTGTATTTTCCTTTTATGCTCTTTCATGAAAACCATCGCCGGCAGTGATGCTTCTTTCCTGTCTTTTCTATTTTTATTTATTTCTTCTTAAAGTATGACTTCCCATGTCGGTCCACAGCAGGGATTTTGGTGTCTCCAGCTCTTTAGCTGTGCTGGTGCACTGAAATCTTCTTCCACAGGGCAAATCCCCGCCCTTCACTGAGTATCCAAGGGATCGCCCCTCTCCCACCAGCAAAGCTGAGCTGTGGGCTTTTCCCCATCCCTGGCCTAAGTGCCTTTTTTTTTTTTTTTTGCAAACAGCCTCAACCTTCTTTCCCCTCCATTAAATTGCCTCCACATTGCTCGAGTTCAATGTCACAGCTGCAGTTTCCCCCTGTTTTAGTCCAGAGCCAGCTTAGAGGCCTCCCAGCTCCTGAGACTGGGGAGTCCTGAGGGCTCATGAAATCTCGCTGGCAGGGGGTAGCACAAAGTGTGCACCGGGGCGATTGCAAGGCCTTCAGAAAGGGCTTCCACTGGCCCTGGCATTGGAAGTGAAAAGCTCCAAACTCCAAAACTCCAAAAACACAGAAAATCCCCCTGAAGAGGGTGAAGAGGCAACCTATTAACAGGCCCGAGTTTGTTATTCAGATGTTTTCTAAACTGTTCCATGAAGCTTGGCTTTTCACTTTGCTGTCATTCTCCTTAGATAAGCAGTGTGTGCACTTACAAGCCTCTTTGGGATATTACTTGTTTTGTTTTTCTCCCTGTGCGCCCCTTAGTTTCTCATCCACTCAGGCACGTCTGTGCTTCGTGGATCTCCTATGCTTCATTGATCAGGTGAGGGCTGTGGTGGGATGAGACAGAGGTGATGGTTCCAGGCTTTCTAGCTTTTGTTTCTCCAAATCTATGGACTATTGTATTGAGGCAGGTTGTTTTTGTCTTTAGGTTTTTTTTCCTGAAAAATCTGAATATATTAGAGAAGCAGCCACACCAAAGTTCTATCATTCCCTAAAAGGGCACACTTTCAATTATGGACCTTTGCATTTTCTGAGCTCGCCCCCTTCATCCTCCCTCTCTGTGTCTCACTCAGCACTTGACTGCTTCTAAACTTTCATTTGGTCTTGCTTTAGAGGACACCACGTCCAGGAAAGCCTTCAAAGGATTCTGGATTAGCTGCCTCTTCTGTGTGATCTGGAAACACCCAGTTATTTGCCTGTCATGGTTCTGCATCACAATTTCATGTTTAATTTTCAGTCTCCCCATGAGCTCTTAAGTTGCTTGGACATGTTTTTGATTTTTCATCGTTGTATTTCTTTCTGTCATCAATGACAACTTTCTGTTCGTATTTCATGTTCAATATGTATTTGATGAATTAAAGCACATAATGTGCATTTGATATAAATCTTTGTTCCTTCTTCTCCAGTTTTCATTTAGTACTAAAGATGTGGAAATGAAAGTTCCTTTCCACTGGTGCTTTCACAAAGGAAGGATAAAAAAATCTAGTCAAGTTAAAATCTCATTATGAAATATAATTAAGCCAAAAAATTTGACATCTAATGATTGAAATAAATGGCTCATCCACCCATGCTTTAGAATGGGTACCTAAGAATAATGGACAAAAAGAGATGATGGAAAAATACTATGCAAATTAAAGAATAATTATTTTAGTTTCATGGTGTGTATGTGTGTGTGCATGTGTGATAACACTACACTTCCTGAAACTTATACACATACCAGAAAACTTTCTCTTTCTTCTTTCAGCCACGTTAGCTATAAATGCAGTGTGAAAGGAGTGTTTAGTGGACAAAGGAACTTCTGATTAGTTAAGTTAGAAGATTTCAAAATGGTAATTATAAATAACATTGCTAAAAATCCTCTTGTGATTGTCTTCACAGATATCCAGAAGAGAATAAATAAAATATTAATAACTGTGTAGTAAAAGACCAGTAAACAAAGTATAATTCTTGATTTTAAAGAATTGCTATTCGTATACAATAGCAGTCAAATTTGTATAAAATAATTTTAGCCAACGCATTATTCAATCAAGATGAATAGTAAGAGTTTTGAAGGATCTGTAATTTAAAATTAAGGGAGGTTAGCTTAATGAGACTTAATGTTTCATTAAATATTTACAAGAAAACATATCTGAAAATATATTTGGATTTGAAATATTTTTCTTTTAAAAAGTCTGTAACACTTTTGACTGCAAAACAACTTTAAAGACATATTGTTTTAATATATTTGATATGTTGATAATTTTCATTTTGCCTTTCCTTAAAATAAATCATCACATTTAGTAGCTGCATTAAAATGCATCTTTATCAATTTAAACAACAACATAATTCTTATACAGACACAAAAATTGTTTTTATAAAATTTATTTTACATATTCATTTAAATAATGATGGTATTTAATTTTTTTTTTTTTTTTTTTGATTAAATGCTTTCATTTCATACCTTGGTTCTATGAGGGAAAAATTTACAAAGATTACAACACAACACATTTTGTCCAGGAAGAGTACAGTAATAAAGTTTAGGTAAGATTAGATTTATAATTAGAAGACAACTGCTATTTTTGGCATTACCTTTAAGGAAAACACAAGGCCATGTCCACATATGTATTTATATGTATTTATAGACTTAAGTGCAAAGAGGTCAATCTGGTTGCTCCTGATGTTCTTTGACTTTGGCTGAATCTCTGTTCTCTTAGCAGAACAGAATGCAAGTTCTTGAAGGGGCGGGAGCATATTTTAGTCAGCTTTGGATTTCTCCAACACATAGCACAGTGCTTACTCAAAGAGCCACTCACAGAATTTGTTGAATTCAATTAAATGAGAATTTTTTTAAAAAAAATTTTTACGTTAATGACAATTGCCTACGGTGGCATTGGACCTGAACCTAGATCTTAAAAAAACTGCCATTCTTACCCATTTTGGAGTGAAATACTAGAGAAAAGGAGAGAAAGAATTAAACCAAATATAGTACTAAAGCCTCCAGATCTTTAAGTAAGGAAGAATGGTACCATTTTTAGTGAATGAAAATGACTGCTATTTAAAATATATTTTAGTGAAAATACTTCTCACCATCTTTAAATAAAAAACAACTGCTTTTTTTTTTTTTTTTTTAATCTGTATCTACTCCGGCATTAGGACTTAACTGCTTTCTGCTCTACAGGTTTTAGGTTTTCCACCGCACTACCAATTATTCCCCAGTGCTCTTGAGGCACGTGTTAGACATGTCCTCCTCAGCTGGAAGTCCTTGTGGCAACTTCAGTGGCTGGATTCTTATCAAATGTTTAACCACTTTCATATTTGCATTCACTGAAGGGACATTCTTGTGAATTTGAGGAGTATGTGCCTTTTCTATTCCAAGCATCTTTATCATCTCTTTTTCCCAATATGGACGCCTTTTACACCTTTTATTCTGGTAACAACATGAAGTTTATGAGGGTGTTGTGGATCCCCATCATATTTTCCATGATCTGCAGGTGAAGTTTGAAACACCTTATCTGGAATTCTTGACCTGGTAAATTTGTGACGAATCCAATCTGTACAAATGAAGGATTCCACCCCGTTTGTCAGTCTATAGATTGCCTGGGGCCTCTGAGCTTCGCAGCGTAAAATCCCTGCCATTCAGTTTGGTGATTCTCTTCTCTAGAGATTGTGAGACGCAGAAGATAAACCCAATGGGTCAACTATGTCTTGGAAACGGACAGGTTTTCACTTCTTCTAAAATGCAGCAATTTAAAAACAAGACAATTTTGCTGCTTCGCTTTTTAGAAGAACCGAATCCCACTGGGGGAAGAAGTTATGAATAAAGCAGAGGTATAGAAAACGCTAAAACCAACTTGGATTCCATCTCCCAGGTAGTCCAGCCATGCCGCTCGGCCCCTGGGCCACGAGAGCAGGGGCCCAACTAGCGTCGCGTCCCCGGGCCCCTCCAGCTGGGTGGGACACGTCCCCGGCCCCCTCGGGCTGGGACAAGGGAGCATATTTAATTTTTAAATACTATCAACACTTCTGGATGATATTTACCTACGTTTAATTTATTAGTGATTTGTTTAATGTAATTTAATAATGAAACATGGACATTATTTACCATCACTCAAATTTGTACAGCAATACATAGCAAACACATGGTTTAGTGACTACTTACTTTCAGGGCATCAATTCTGAATATGAAGACTAGTGAGATCATTTGCAGCTATAAAGCACAATGCTTTATTTGTTTGTGTCATATGTGAGACTTTTTCGTAAGCTATATCTCGAGGCAAAGTTAAGACCACAATGATTTTTAAAGTGAATTTTAACATTAACTTTAGGGTCAATAAAACTTTCTCCCTCACACAGATATAGTGATTTGATTCTGATCTGTCCACTATAGCATTTCATATTTGCAGTTGCATAAAATTATGAAAAATGGAAAG
The DNA here is from genome assembly GCA_026826555.1 of Tolypeutes matacus. Taxonomy (NCBI): domain Eukaryota; kingdom Metazoa; phylum Chordata; class Mammalia; order Cingulata; family Chlamyphoridae; genus Tolypeutes; species Tolypeutes matacus. Next base: position 63,568,197 of record JAKSZT010054030.1, on the reverse strand, counting down.
AAAATCTCTTCAGTCAGGAATCAGTGATTTATTAGATATCATAGAATTACATGAGAACTTTACAATTTTTACCATTTCAGTTACACTGGAAGCCTAAATGTCATGTACATCATCTAAGATTAGAAAGGAAAAGTAGCAAGTTAATTGCACAACATGCATTATTAAAAGCATGTATATATTTAAATGTGAACAGCATAAATGGGAAAAGTAAATTAGCATCATCACAGAGTCCCACCCTGAGACAATTTTCTAGAGATGATCTGTCTTGTTTCTAGAACACTTTCCAGGTAACTTTATGAATCCTACATCTAATAGCATATATTCAGCTTTCATTTAAAAACTTACATTAATTACATCTTTGAAAAAATCACATTATTGAATAGCTTTCTTTTATCCAGGATGTAAAAATCAATATCCTTGATATGAATGGTGTGTGGCATCACTTCCATAACCATCCTTTTAAATTACTTCGAGTTCTAATTTACATCACCCTTGGAGAAACCATAAGTTAGACATGATGCTCTGCTCACTGTCTGGCCAGTGTTAAACGTGTGGAAATTTGACCCAACAAAACAATGACACTTTACCTGCATGTACCTCCTATTATTAATTTGTTAATAACAATCCCACAATGTGGTCAACAATTCCCTAAGCTCTCTCTCCTTGGGAGGTCTATACTGGGCACCTGGTGACATGTGATTTGGTAATGGCTGCTATTTAATGCCATGATTACGGTCATCTGGCTTGGTTCTTTCCCCATATCAGGACTCCTGAATTCAGAGTTCACCTTTCTTTGGATCAGATGCTGGTGGGTGGCAGAAGCAATGCAACGATGAGAAAGGAACGGTATGTGTGACTTCAGAAGTCCTGAGGAAAGGGAATGCCAAGCATCTTTATGCCAGGGAGGCTCACGAACTGTGATCTTTAAGACTGGCAGGACTTTTGCCACTGTCAGCCCCCTCATGCAGACCATTAGCCCAATGGGGTAAAAATTACATAAACCTATAATTCTCACTCCTGACAAACTTAATATCCAAACACTAGTAATAATCCATCTTTCTAATTTTTAATTATTCTTCTGCTACTTGTCCCAGTCTGTATGTTTCTTAATTTAAATATTATAAAATTATTTAATCAGATACTGAATTAGCATTTGTATAGTTGTAACAGTGCCGTTGAACTCTGCAAGCACAATTCTGGACACACAATAGGTATTATTAGGTGAAGCATACTTTTTTATTAAATGTGTCTGTGAAGCACTATCTTCCTAAGTAGTGAAGTAGGATAAGATATTTTTTTAATGAAGATGATCAGTTAGAAGTAAAACATTATATAAATCATTGTGTGTGTAGGGAGAGAGTGAGAGTGACAGCACCTGCACACACACACACGAAAGAGCAAATGAGCCAACTTTAAGAGGACAAAATGCCAATTTTAAAAGGCACTCGGAAGCAACGCTGCCCAAGTTCATGTCCTCATTATCTCGCTCCTCGTCTCTCTATCTCTACTTTCTCCTTGCTCCAGTTTATCTTTCACACTCTGCCACAGTGCCCTTTCTAAAATGCAAATTTGATCATGTTTCTCTTAGGCTCAAGGTCTTTCAGGATAAAATAAAACTCTCTCAGCAGGCTTCCTAGGTTTTCCATCATCTGCCCTCTGCCAGCCTCACCTCAGCCATCCCCGGTTTAAAACTCTTCCTCAGCCATCCCTGCCTAACGTGGTGGCCCAAGCACTCGCCTGCGCAGTGCTCTGCCTGACCATGTCCTCGCAGCTGGCCGCTTCATCCGTGGTGCTCCCGTGGCACCTGCTTCTGTGTATCATAATGACTTGTCTCCTGCCCTCGCCTGCCGCTTCCCTAGGCGATGGGCTTCTGGGGGAAAAGCCCTCTGATATTTCTATTTCTATTCTCAGCTTCTGGGTCATAGTAAGATCGCTTTAATTTTTTTAAAAAAATGACCAACTGAAAAAATGCCTGCAAAATATGTTACAAATAACCAAAATAATATGTTCTAAATATGTCAATGGACTAAAATAATTCTCAGAATTTTTTTTTAAGAAAGCTTTTTAAGAAAGCTTTTAAGCCCTCTCTCACTTGGAGTTGGAGTGGACATCACCATCCCAGTC
>JAKSZT010054030.1:63543547-63563073 GCA_026826555.1 Tolypeutes matacus | reverse complement strand
TATGGTTGGTGGCAAGGCTCCAGGATGTGTAAGTTCATTGAGGGTGGTGGGCCACACTGTGGGAGATGTTTGTGTGGGATGTGGTGGGAGGTGTGGGAGGTGGGCAACATGGGAATCCCAGTGGGTTCCATGTAATATTTTGGGTAATGTAAGCACCTCTTAAAATATATGTATATATATATATATAAATAACATTTTTGTAAGCAAATACACATATATGCATATATATTTATATATCATTTTGCAAATGTTTGTATGTATTGTGAGAATTTTGATTTTTACCCATAATAAAAATAAAATAAAATAAAATAAAATAAAATAAAATAAAATAAAATAAAATAAAATAAAATAAAATAAAATAAATAAATAAAAGGTTTGGACATCTGAAGCCAGTGACCTATGTTGGCTATAAAAACTAATTATAATCAAGGTCTCCTTATCCACTTGGAAAATTCTTATTTATTTGAAAACTCTTCTCAGACATTCTCCTTCTGAGAAGTTTCTCTAACATCACCCCTTTTGCTAGCAAGGATGACAGGCTATGTTCTGTCGGGGTTTCCATGATAAATGGGGTATTTATCATGCTGTAACATAATTTGGTTTACATGCCTGTCTTGGCTAACAGATTTGTTGAGCAGACTGAAGACCTTGAGAGCAGAGAAGGAATCTTATGGATCTTTGTATTCAGGTTTGTTTGCACACTGAATTGAGGTTTATTTGGCAATTGTGTGCCTGCCTGTGGGATCAGAGATGACAGGCAACCACTAGAGCAAGGAAGAGGCAAGGGAAGCTGCTCCCCTACAGTTTTCAGAGGGAGTGTGGCCCTGTCGACACCTTGATTTCAGACCTCTGGCCTCCAGAACTGTGCAAGAATAAGTTTCTATTGTGTTAAGCGACCAAATTTGTACTACTCTCTGATGACAGCTGTAGGAAACTATGCCAGTGACCTTGGTACCAAAATTACTGTAAGAGTTGTCATGATTGGGAATAAAATATATTCAAAATAAATAAGGAGATTCTCAAGGTTATTCACGAAGTGTTGGCAGGAGGAAATGTCATGCTATTCCAGCAGGATTCCATAACCTTTCCCAGTTGCTGAGGAGGTTGAGCCATCTAACCCAGCAGTTATGGTGCATCATCCATGGGGACTCCTGAGAGGCTGGTGGCAGAATCTAGAGATTCAGAGAGAGCTTGCTGTGTGTTACGTGAGACTTGGTGTCACACTACGGGTGGTGAGTGGATTGGCATCTGCTTAGACTGTGAGCTCCTGAAGGGCACAAGCTCTGCCTTAGAAACCTTAATGTCCTTGACACCATGCATCACACCTGGCTCAATAAATTCTTTGGGAGCAGATGCGGCTCAGGCGGTTGAGCTCCTGCTTCCCACATGGGAGGTCCTTGGTTTGGTCCCCAGTGCCTCCTATAAACAAAAGCAAAAAGCAACAAGAAAACAAACGAAACAAAAACAACTCAGGGGAGTGGATGTGGCTCAGGGGTTAAGCACCAGCTTCCCACTTATGAGGTCCCAGGTTCAATCCCCTGCCCCAGTACCTAAAAAAAAAAAAAAAGTGCTTTATTGGCCAGGGGAATCTAGAAAGGCCACCACAAAGATGTCCATCTGCCTGTGAAAACAAATGGCCAGTTGGACTCCAGCTCAGCTCTCTGCCACCAGCAGCAGGCTGAAGGCTCATCATTTACAGCACAAAGGATCTGGACCGTAACCTCACCATGGAACATCACCTCTCCTTTCCATCCCACCATCACCTCTCCATCATACCTTCACCTTGCCATCCCACCGTCACCTCTCCGTCCCACCATCACCTTGCCATCCCACCATCACCTCGCCATCCCACCATCATCTCTCCATCCCACAATCACTTCTCCTCTCCATCCATCCCACAATCACTTCATCTGACCACCAGAGCATCACTTCTCCATCCAGACCATCACCCCTGATACTGCATACCATGGATTAAACTAGAAATAAGATCAGCCTCTTTGATGTCCTTCCTTCTGCTTGAAGTTGCCTGTGAAATTCCTGAAAACGCATATGGATCAGTAGGATAATAAAATTTCATTAATGGAAGCCTGAGAATGATCACTGAATAATCAGTAGTTCCTATTAATACCTATTACTTAGGTATTCTCAGTATCAATCATTCCATAAGCTCAAAGGCAAAGCCTCTAGGCAAATAACATGGAAAGTTCTCATCAAATCTATCTAACAATGTAGGGTTATTTATTTTTTATCCTCTTAGGAATCTCCCCCAAAAGGTCTTTTCTAACTATACCAACTAATCTGACCACTGCTTGGTAGCCCAAAGGTACCCAAACCTGGTTATGCTGCACAATTCGCCGAGGAGCTATTTTTTAAATACGATACTGGACAAGGTCTCATCTAATACACACAGAGTCTTTGTTCAAATAATGAAAAGGCGTCCTTTCTGGGAAAACAAATTCCAAAATATGCCCTTCCCTCTGGGCTGGTGCAGCCCTGAGCCAGGACACACACTGGGCAACTGGGCATGACTCCATCATTCTCCCCAGCCAGGCGCCTTTGGGCAGTGCACAAACTTAACAACAGTACATAGGAGCCCAGTTCTGGAGTTCCCCAACAGATTCTGATTTGGAGAGTTTGGATGAAACTGTGACCCACAGTTTCAGCAAGTTCCCCAGATGAGTCTAATGTACAAGCATATCTGAGAACCGCTGCTTTATTTTATATTTCTTCCTGTTTACGATGTCTGTTTATACTTACTCACAATGCTTTATTATAGCTCTCTAGTGGTTCCTACAGGTGAAAGAAGACAAGTGTAGCTTTTGGTTGAAGATAATTATCTGAAATTCCCCTCCTGTTTGGTTCACAATGCTTCTAGAGCCACTGTCGGGTTGAGGAACCCCCAGGTGGATCTCGTTAGCCCCTTAGGGGGATCTGATCTGAACTAACCAGGCTCAGTAAAGGAGCCAGAGGCAGCACGCCCCCTGAACCCCAGGCACGTGCCCCGGGCAGGAGCCCCTCCCAGCCCAGCCAGCATGGCCCCTGCAAGTCCCAGTTCTGCCCTGGTCTTTCTGTACCTCTGCTTACCTGGTGATCACCTGAGCCCATGAGACGAGCAGAAGCCACCTCTGCCTAGTTTGCCAGGACTGCTATACCAAATACCACAGACTGGTTGGTCTGTGACATTGTGATCGTCTTTTAGAAAACTAACCTGGAGACATTTATTAAAATTAAATATGCATACCCTTCAGCTAAGCCCATCTGCTCCTAGGGCTCTACCCAACAGAAATAAAGCAGCTGGTTCTTAAGGGTAAACGTGCAAAGATGCTTATTGCAGAATTACTCATAATGGTGGAAAATTGGGAATGAAAAGAATAACCGTAAAAGAAGGCATGGTTGAAGAAGTTCCTGCACCTCTACAGCAGGGTGTCTTAGTCAGCCAGGGCTGCTATAACAGCTACCACAGGCTGGGGGACTTAAGCAACAGGAAGCTTTTTCTCTCACAATTTTGGAGCCCAGAAGTTCAAAGCCAAGGTGTTGGCGGGCATGCCTTCTCCAAAGTCTGTAGCGCTCCAGGGGCGGCTGCTGGCATCCAGGACCCAATCTTTGTCTCCGACACATGCCGTCTCTCTCCCAGTCTCTCTCCTTCTGTATTCAACTTTCCTCTGTGTATAAGGACTGCAGCCATATGGGATTAAGGCCTCCCGATTCAGTGTGGCCTCACCTTAACTAATAAGATCTTCAAAGAGCTTACTTACAAATGGGTCCACGCCCACCAGCCTGGGGTTAGGACTTTTAGGTCTTTGTGGGGGGCGTGGGGCAATCCAGTACACTCCATAAATATAAGAGCACAAGATGAGCTTTTCTGCCTATATAGACATTGACCTTAGAAGGAAACTGCCTGAAAAATAGTGGCCTGCTCTGGTAGTGGGAAACCCAGCAGCCGAAGCCTTGCATCCTCAGCTCCCCCAACCCCTGCCCTGCAGCTTGGAGCAGCAGCTGCTGGGTGGACCTGTGCTGGGCAGGACTCCAGGAGTTGTCAGCAGGAGGGTGCACTCAGGGAAGCCTGCCTGCCACCAGCTGGGGCAGAATAATAATTAGACGGCAGAAGTGAATCCTGAGCAAGTTTCCATGCCCAGACGTTGCCAGAAATGCCGCTCCTCTAAAGAGAAGCTGGGGCTGTGAGCCTTTTCATGGCAAAACAAAAACAAAACAAAAAAATCACAGCAGTGACTTGGGGCATGCCCTGGCTGAACCCCCCACCCCGCCCCAGTAAGTGGCAAATGGTCCACATACTTCTCACCCACAGTCCTCATTTTGACCTTGATAATATAGCAAGTTTATCTATATTAAATTTCATCTAGAAAAGCAGTCTGAAAATTGCTGTGATAAATGTTTTCAATTTTTTTCCTACCCTAAGGGTCTCATTTCATTTTCCTATAAAAGATGTTTCAAACACTATTTTGGAAAGAAATCTTAATTTTACTTGGTAAATAGATTTTTTTTTTTTTTAATGACAATTGAAATATCACTTGCTTGAAAGCATAAAGCAAGATTCACTGAAATCAACAAATGCAGGAAAGACTAAACGCGTGGAGGCTATGTACACAGTTGGACAAAAATAAGCCTCCTGGGGCCCAGCGCTGTGCCGTGAGGCTGGGGGAGCAGCCGGCCGACGTCAGACCCCTCCTCCGGCTTTAGAGAAGTTCCCAGGGAGGGTGAATTGCAGAGGGGCACCTCCCACTGACCTGGGGCAAGCACCCTCCCTGGTAGCCAGAGCATGGACCCAGGTCCTCGCCCTGGCCAGTCGGGCTCTGATGCCCAGAATTAAATCTGAAGCATATCGTAAAACATGAAGCCTATGACATGAGAGCAGAAGATAGCTGAGCCCTCTCCGGGGGAGCTGCTGTGTCCAGCACTGCAGAACTGGGGTCCCACAGAGCCGGGGTGCAGCTGCAGCCCCTGGTCTGGGGGACATTCTGCTTCCGGCCCTTGAGCCTTTCTGATTTGGAGATTATTTTTGTTATATGCATCCAAGAACCCTGAATAACACCCCTGCGCACTATAGCCTAATTTTTAAACAATTCCACTCTAATTGGCCTGGAACCAATCTATCAAGCTATCTGCCTGAATATCCTCCCATCCATCCACCCACCCACCCATCCACCTTGAGTCTCCTCGCTGAATGAGAGACAATGGTCCTAAGCCATGGGCTAAGGGAATAGTTCCACCCCCTTCCATATGACCTTCCTGCAAAGCCTGGGACCTGACATCACATTCTCACAATTACTCATCTGGTCATCTGTCTTTCCTGATGGACTGGGAACATCAGGTGCATCACAGCCTGGTCTAGCTTAGTTCTTGCCTAAACTTAGCACCCAGCAGAGGGTCTGGCATGAATTGGTGAGTGATCACCGTTTGTTGAATGAGTCCATGAGCCAATGCCTGGGTGAGGACTGGGCCCTCAGGGGCCCCTTGCCCTGCTCCGTGCTGCACACACTGCCAGCCCTGCGCTGTGGACTTCCGCCTTCTCTGCTTCCCATTGAATGCCCACGCCTGTTTTCACAGCCTTCTTCCACACACGCGTAATTAAATTTCAGTGCCCAAGTTACTGTCTCGTTCCCAGATTCAGGTCAAGATCACCTTGACTGGAATGTAGGATGTTAGCAAAAATGTTCAGCACACGTTTATTTATCAAAATTCTCTTTAGTTTCCCTGTACCAAGGCAAATTTTTTTAAAAAGGAGAAAAGAAACCTACAATCCTGCTTCATCGTTTAGAAATGGAAATTTCTTTCCTTTAACGTAGCGGCTCCCTGGGTCAACAGCATCAGCCCTCCTGGGAAATGATTACAAATGCACGTTCTCAGGCCCACTCAGACTTACTGAGTCAGGAACTCTGGGGGTGAGGCCCAGCAATCTGTGTTTTAAGAAACCCTCCAGATGTAGTTGATGCACACTCAAGTTTGAGAACCACTGCTTTAAGGTAATGATACCCAACTCTGGATGATTCTTGGAATCACATGAGGAATTTTAAAAAATAAAGACCCCTGGGCCCGGGGAGGGTCTACTTTGAGCCAGGGTTGAGACCCTTTGCCCATTGCCTCTCAGTACCGAGACTGTCAATCCACCATTGGCTCAGAGTCAAAAGGAGCATCTTTGAGTTGGGTGAGGAACTAGAAATCATCTCCCCATCCAGTTTTTGGACGAGGACACCAAGGCCCAGAGGTGACTCTAATTGTTTAAGGTCACATTGCCAGTGTGTGGGAACTGGGGTCTAGAACCGAAGACTTTTGCCTCCCAGGCCAATACTCTCTTCAATTGTGCAGGTTGAGCTGGGCTGCTGCTTTCGATTCTCACCCTTTGTCCTCTTTCTGGAGGATAGGAAGATGCTTTCTGGTTGACTGTCACTCAGCCCCCTGGGGTCACATAGCCCCCCTTCTATGGGAATCCTCCTGACCCTGAGCTGACCACGCCTCACCCCTGGCTCCCACATTTAGGGCTCTGTGGGTGCTTTTTCATATCATCTTACAACAGCTGGCTCAGGCCCAGTCCCTGCAGACCTGCTCCGCTGTCCCTCTTGATCCAGCTCATTCCTCTCGTCCTTGTCTCCTTGGCACCTCAACTTTATCACTTTGTCACAACAACTCCCAGCTTGCCCTTTCTGCTGCCAGGCTGCCTCCTGGGACCAACTTCCTGCCATGCCAGCATTTGTCTCTTTGTCCTCCAGAGTCAAGGCAAATGCATTCCCTTAGACAGCTTTGGACTTGGTCCTGCCCTGGGGGCCCCAGAAGCTGGGAGTCTGTGCAAACTCGATTCATCACATAGAGCTGCCAGGTCAGCTCCCAGTCAGGGGCTCCTCCAATTGATACCTGGGGTCTCCCACCTACCATGGCTCTGCCCATCCCAATGGTGCTAAAATGACCATTTATAGCTTTCCCAGAGTCCATTACCGCTAGGGCATGTGCAGGTACTTGAGCTCCACCATCAGGCATTCGCATGCTAGGACCCTTGAATCATCAGGAATAAGTGATACAAAAGGGATGGAAGACCAGCTCTCTGGCAGTAGACATCTGTTGGGTTGAGCTCCTGGTGCAGAAGTGATTTTAGTGCTGGAAGACATAGCAGCTGCAATAAAATTCAGCTGCTGACATGGATGTGGCACCAAGGTAAGCTGCCATATTTAGTGCTTACTGGTAGCAGAGGTGTATTTCTTTTTTCATCAGTTTCATTTTGTGGAGTGGTTTTAGCCATTACTTCTGGAAACGGTTTCAAGTTCTGTTCTCTAGGTCTCCTAATAATTCTTTAAACTACCCACTGTCTTTTAAATAAGCTCCCTTTACTTAATTAACTATAGTCATTTTCTCTAACATTTAACCAAGAACACTTATAAATTAAGCAAGAAGAAATATGAGCACAGAAGGATGATATGGCATGCAAGAAATAATGATAATCCTAGAAATTAGTCAACTATGGAAGTAAGTACGATCCAATATTGATTATAAATGTAATTTGAGTAAATGTATTTTCCTCAGAAGGTGTTTTAGTTTGCCAAAGTGCTGCTAATGTAAAGTACCAGAAATGGGTTGACTTTTACAATGGGAAATTTACTAGGAGTAAAAGCTTACAGTTCTGAGGCCGTGAAATGTCCAAATCAAGGCACCATCAGAGGTGCTTTCTCACTAAAGTCAGCTACTGATGAATCAGTTGTCCAGCCACGTGGCAAAACAAGATGGCCCCTGATCTCTGGCGAGGTCTCTGCCTTTCTCTCCAGAATCTACCGTCTCCTGGAGCTCAGCTGTGAGCAACGAGGCATAGGACTTTCTCTTTCTGGGCTTCCTCTCTCAGTCTCTTGGGGCTTCTCTGCGTTTCTGCAGCTGTAGGCAAACCTGGAGTCCTCTCCTGATATGTCTGGGTCAAAATGGCAGAGCTCCCTTTTCCTGTGTGTCTCCATTTATATCAGACTCAGCAAGGGAGCAGAGACTCAACGTGAGTCATACCTCACTGATATAGTCCAATTGAAAGGGTCTCACACCCACAGGAATGTATTAGTTCACAAACATAATCCTTGTCTTTTGGGAATTCACAAAAGAACTTCAAACTGCCACAGAGAGTAAAATCAAAAGTCTTAAGTACAATAATACAGTGTGGAGTTTTTCAATGGGTAGAAGCATAATTCTATGATAATTCACTATCTCTTGTCATAATTAGAGAGCAAATAGAGATAGTGAATTACCATAGAATTTGTTACAAAAAAGTTATAATTAAGTTAAAGCTTTTGAATGGTAACTACTAAATTAATGACAATGTAACCTATGGCTTCTTCATCAAAAGAGGTAAAGAGGTAGGGAAGGGTAGAATAGAGAAACCTTTACTAATCCAACAAATGGAAGTAAAGGAGAAAAAAAAGAAAAGAGAAAATACACTGTAAATTGGGAGAATGATCCAAATATATCATAATCTCAATATATATAAATGGATTTGATTCACCAGTTAAAAGGCAGAGACTATAAGACAAGATATTAAAAATCTAGCTATCACTACTTATAAGATAGGCATAGAATAACAAAAACCACATAGAAAAGTTTAAATAAAAATATAGGAAAAGGTATAGCTCACAAATGCTGACTTAAAAAGTTAGGATAGGGAAGCCGCTGTGGCTCAATCAGTAGGGCTCCCATTTACCATATGGGAGGCCCCGGGTTCGGTTCCCGGGGCCTCCTGGTGAAGGCAAGCCTGCCCGCATGGCGTGGTTAGCTGACCCAGCGAGCACAAGCAGCAAGGGGGGGATAAATGAATAAATAAATAAAATCTTTAAAAAAAATAAATAAATAAATAAAAAATAAAATAAAAAGTTAGGATAGCAATGTTAATATTAGACATAATAGAATTTAAGATAAATAGCATTAGAAGGGATAAAGAAGGGCATTATATAATACTAAAAGATACAGCCCTTGAAGAAGAATCATATATTTATACATCTTTAAAAACTCAGCTTCAGAATAAACCTAATGTTAAACCATTCCTAATACATCTATATTAGGAATTGATATATAAAGTATGCAAGATAAAAGTAATAACTAACAAAATTTAAATTAACAGAGTACGTGTGTATATCGGTATGAATGTATGTATAACCCTTATCATCTCAAAATATAGAGCAGCCATTCTTTTAAAGAACACAACTAAGATTATAGAACATTGACTATACATTAACTATCAAGAAATTCTCAACAAATTTCAAAGAGTCAATACAATCAGGTCATGTTGGCTCACTATAACAAAATTTAGGTGAAAACTAACAACAGAGCCAAAGTAGAAGATCTCTTCCTCTCCCCAGATACATGGACAGTTAAAAATACATTCATGAATAACTCATGGTTTGAGGAGGAATTCACAGTGGAAACCACCTGAGTATTTAAAACTAAGAAGCAACAAAAATATTTCATTTCAAAACTTGAAGGATATAATTAAATTAATACTTGTAGTTTAAATTATAGCCTTACATATATTTATTAAAAACAACATTTTGAAACAAATAAATCAAGTTACTTCAAGTAGTTAGTAAAAGACTATGCACTCACGCCTAAAAACAGTATTAAGAAGTAAATAACAAACATAAATGCAGATATTAATAAAATGAAAAACAAACAATAAAAAGAATCAACAAAATCTAAAAGTCAATTCATTAAAAAGTGTAAAATAACACTGGTCATTTATGAAGGAGAAAAGAGACAAACAAACAAAATGAGGAATAAAAACGGGGCTATAAAGACAGTATGGTAGAGTTATTTAAGAACCAGAATAAACCACCATATGCAACATTATGCCAATGAATTTAAGAATTTAGTGAAAATGGAAACATTTCTAGAAGAATACCGTTGAAGCTCTAGCATTCAGGACACATTCCAGTGTCACATTGCAAAGCAAATTCAACTTCTGGGAGTATAACTGGTATGAGCTTTCATATTAGTGACCGAAACATGCCCAATAAGTGCTCTGTAGCTGTGTTTGTCCATCAACAAGAGAAGGTATAGATAATCGTCATGTAGTTATATAATGGAATACTATATATACAGTAGCAAAATACATAGTAAGTAAATGAGTAAACATAATTTGATCAGAAAAGCAAATTGCAGAGGTTCATGTAATAGTAGAGAAGATGCTGGTAGCAGCAGAGTGGTGGTTCTAGCTGTGTTAACATAGACATCCTTGAAATAAGCACCTTAATTACCCCCATTTTACTGATGAGAAAACTGAGGCATGTTGAGATTAGGTCCTTTGGCCAAGAATTATACAGCTAGGAAGTGGCATAGCCAGCACATCCAATAAATATGAGTGTATGATACTCATACACAGGATAAAATTAGCAAGTCAAAGGGTATCAATATTTTATATATTAAGAGATGCTTCCAGATCACATTTTAAAGAGGTTGTATTATTTCACACTCCCTGCAACTGAAAGGAAAGAATGTCTTTCCTTTTATCCTCTCTAGTACTGGTTTCATAGTCAATAGGTTAAAAGAAAATAAACTTCTAGATTTGATTGGAAATTTTCAGACTTCAAGAGAAGCTGTTGTTCAAAGACTGGATTTCTTCTTTTATATATTGCCTGTTCATATTCACTGGCCATTTTTCTATTTGGATGTATTTTTGTTCCTCAAGTTATAGAAGTCTAGTAAGATGAATGTCTTGTCAATCATAGTTTTCCGTTTGTTTCCTAACTTTCTTAATGACTGCTACTGCCATCTACACAGCCTTCATCTCCCTGCAGCCCACTGTATTCTGGCTTCCATCTTTATCACTCCCCTCAAAACGCTTCCCAACAGCCTCCGTGTTACCAAATTCAGTGTGGAATCTTCTGTCCTCATCTTGCTCAACCCAGTTATAAATCCTTATTTAACCTTCTCCAAGTCTCGGTTTTTTCACCTGTAAACATGAGACACCATCACCAGCTTTGCAAGTTTGTTGCCAAAATGAGACAGCAGTTACGCTCAGCACCCAGCAAGTGGCCAGTTTGTCACACGGGCACAGCAGATGGGCACTCTTACTACTGATCCAAGCCTGACCCTCACTGGTCTCTGGGCGCTCTGGCCTCAGCACTCTGGAAAAACTGTTGCTAACTGATGCAGGCTTGGCAGTGCCTGGGAGCTGGGCTAATTGTTTCTCACAGCAAATGCTCACAGCATTAGTAACAATAATGAAAATCACCAGCATTTCCTGAGAGCTCACTATGACCGGAACACCTCGCCGAGGGCCTTATAACGAAGGAGGTAGCGCACTAAAGCTCTGAGGCTGTCTGCCCCCGTCCACGGGGTGTTCTCTGCCCGGCCTGGTCTCGTCATCACAGCAGGAGCCCTCCTCCACTTCCGGGCAGATACATGGGGAGCACGGACCAACCTGGGCATCCAGTCCCACACCGAGGGGCCTAGGACAGCGTCCGTCACTCCGGGGCGAGTCAGCCGGGACAAAATAGGGCCCCATGGAAGGCTCTGCCACTTACAGGAGAAAGCCTTTCTGCTAAGCCTGAGCTGAAAGCTGGGCTGAAAGCTGCCTAGGAAGTGTGTTGAGTTTGGCCTTCAATGAGTTGGCGTAATATTTAAAAGTGAAGGCATTTCACCCAGAAATCAGGATTTTCAGCTTCTGTTGACAAGTCAGGTAAGCAACTGCTGCAGGAGATGCCCTCATTTGAAATGCCTACCTGCGCCTAAAGGCATTTGGGCTTCTGAGCCCTGACCCAAGAGCCTCAGGAGAAAACCTCTCCTGGTCCACAGACAAATTCAAAGGGAGTTTTTAGGAAACACCAGCTCCACATTCTCAGAGTGACTTGAGAAGACATTACTTCTTGTTTAATTCTCCACAGTAAGATGATAGGAGGAGCGAACAGCCCACGAAGCAAGTTTGTAGATAAAAAGAACAGAGGCTGATATTAAATCCACACCGGGAGAAGAAAAAGTCAGGGCTCATTATTGAAGGAAATAAAATCAGTAAAGCTGAGGATGAACTTGGACAGCCTTCTAATATCACAGAGGAAATGAATAAAGAGATTAAAACAGATGAGAAAAACAAGATAACAGAGCTGGTGAGCTAACCAAGGAGATCCAACCGGTGAACAAAAGCCATTGCTGATGTAATAATAAAAGGTATTAGAGAAAGCCTTTCTGACCCGGAATTGGGCTTGGTGGAGGGAGGAGTCACCGTCTCTAGGCAACGTTAATGAAAAGAATGGACACCAAGATAATGCTGGCAATTTTTTATAATTTAAAAAGAATCCCTTCGAGCTTTCCCTCACAGACATGAATCTCAGGTAGGTTTGGTCCTGCAGTTTCTCCCCTGCTACATTAAATACCAAGAGGCAATAGAGAAACATCAGCAGAGCTCTGAGCCGAACAATCTATGGACCAGGAAACTGACACCACATCAAGCAGGTCATTTTCCAGGTTCTCAGGGGTCGAGCTACTTCATCAGCCTGCCAATAAATTTGGGCAACTTAAGTCAGGAACACATCCTAACATCCTGTGTCCAGGATGGAGTTCAAAGAGGGGCGCTCAGGACCTGGGGAGAGGGCCAGCCAACAAGCCGAATCCTTGGATGGCCCAGCCTCACTTCTGTCTGATGCTCGGGATCTGAAGGCACCTGTCTGGGGATTGGAAACACGGTTTGCTAGACCTATCTCCCTGGGCAGAGATCTTGCTCCCCTGACGTTGTGGGGTGAGCAAGCTGCTGTCATTATGAAACAGACCCTTTGTGGCTGAGCTATTTTTGTGAACACCACACAGGCCACCAAAAAATGCCAACCCCTTCAAATAATGGGGAAACGGAGTGGTTGCAGAGACCCCCATCTGCACCCATCCCAGGCTCCAGCAAGCCCAAAGAGCCCAGGCCTCCAGAGTTTTTCCCCAGGGGCTAAAGCATTGCTATTGAACTCCAGCTCCATCCTGGGGTCTTCGGAACCCAGCGCCCTTGGATCTTTGTTCCAGAGGAGCCGGAAGACTGGCAGGCATTCCACGGAGCACCCACTGGATTTTCTGAAGGGGAACCCCATGGATTCTCTAGATCCTTACCCAGTGCAGAGAATGGAAGTCTACGCCAAGATTGATCACACAAGGGAAAAAGCTTATTAAGAAGCCGGAGGAGGAGAGGAGAGCAAGTCTCAAATCTGCCTTCCCGAACAGAGGCAAGGGTTTTTACTAGAATTAGGCCCAAAGAGGTGGGGACAGGGATGCCATTGGCTGAGTCCACCTGCATGCTGGGGTCTGCAGAGTGGGCATCAGAGGAGCGGGACAGGGGTGAGCTCAGAACCACTGCTCTTGCCCACTTTAATTGCACTCCTTAGAGTGTCCTTGGTCTCAGGCCTCCCTGTCCAGTGTATGTTTTATTAGGTTTTAGATAAAGGGGGAAAGAAAAACAGGAGTTTGTTAGGAAGTGAGAACAGGAACTTGCTAGAGAGTGGGAAACAGGAATTTGCCAGGGAGTGAAAAACAGGAACTTGCTTTGTGACTAAAGACAATTTTCATTAATAAATAACAATGCACAGCTACACTCAGTGAATTACAGGAGTGAGATTACAGAGTCAAAACTAAAATAGCATTTGTTAGCGCAATCTAAAAATTAGAGCTGTGGTGTGACACGTACCACAGGCCTGCTTTTGGTCTCTTTCGTCTCCATCGCTGTGCACCATCTGCTTTGGGGCCATTCTACTTGATGCTCCTACAGTTGAGGTCACTTGACCGAATGTGCCTGGAGGAGGCAGAGGCCTTCCGGACCTGTCCATGAGGCAAAACTCAGCTATGAGCCCCTGAAGTTAGGACCTCACCAATTCCTCTGCCCCCTGAGTATGCATGCCTGGAGCCTGTCCGTTTAATGTCCTTGCCTGTTTAGAAGGAGCTTCTGTGTCTGCAGGTTTCCCCTTAAGCCAACCTGTCTTTCTTTCTGTTTATGTATGAGTTCTTTTCAAACTGCCACTCTTGCTGATAGTTTTCTAATTTGAAATGTCTCACTCCAAAGGCCTGTTTTGGAGGCTGACAAAGCAACTTGCGTTTGATGTAATTAGGCAATGGCCTGTTGATTTACCCACCACTGTAACTACGCCTCCTATTTCCATTTACCGTGTTAGGTTTTAATGAAGTTATCCTTAAATAGACTTTACTGATGTCTTGACATGCAATGATTCTGAAGCGCTCAGAAGCTCATGCAGATACGAACCACACTAAGTTGTTCATAATTTAGACACGTTCCCGGGTGTTGTGTTTCCTTTTATCTTTACAAAATGAAAATGGAAAGGATTCAAAGTCAAGAAAAGAACTGGGTTCTAGTTTTCAATATACTGTGAGTGAAACAGCGTTTCTAACAAAACCAGGTCGATTATGAGAGCTCACTATCAAGCCACACACACTGTGTGCCCTTTCGTAAGTAAACTGCTGTTCTTTTTAACAAAGTTAAAATGTTGATGTACACGACGCAAAGCCCGCTTCGATGCTCAGAAGGGAGGGAAGCAAATGTTAACTACATGGCAGCTGCTTGATAAATGAAACTGAGCAAAGGGACCCTAAACCTCTTGCTCCTTCTCTTTCATCTTTGTTAAAGGAAAGAGATTTGCAAAGGCAATTTGTCCTCTCATTTGGGGGGACAGGTTACCTTTTTTAAAGTTTCTCTTTAGAGAGCCTTCTGTGCTGGTGGCTGGGACCAAAGACAAGGACACAGACTCTGAGGAGGATACCCAAAGGGGAAACATTCTCAGTCCTCCTGCCGCCACCAGGTACCGTGCCAGGCTTCCTCCCAGGATTGCCAAGCCAGGAACCTCCCTCCCTTCTTGGGGGACAGGTGGGCCAGCGGCAGATATGGCAGGCTGGCTTGGAAAAGCCTGGCATCTGTCAGCTCTGGCATTGGGTGTGGGCATTGGGATGCAACAAGGTCGGCCTCCCGTGTGCTGAAACGGCTCTACCTCCAGGGATGAGCCAATCTGCCATGGACCTGGACGGCTCCCCATGAATACTCCTCTCGTCTTGCTGTAAGACCTGAGAGGACCCCTGTCCGTCATGGGGCATTTGGTGCCCTTCTATGGAGAGTTTATATTTTCACGTGTTTGAGCTCCTTGTGGCTGTGGATGAGGCTGACTCATCCCAGGCTCCAGGAGCAAAACGAGGGGCCTGGAGTGACCCAGTCATCGCTTTCCACCCACAGGCGTTGGTGATTGGTTTGGGGATGGACATGCAGCCCCAGACCAGGTTATCAGGCCCAATAAGAGCCAATTCATGAAGAAGCTCTTTCCCAATGGATATACAACCTGAGGTTGTTCCCTTTTTCAATCCCAACACTGGTTACTTTTATCTTCTCTTGTCTTGGTTGGTTTGACAAATGTGTTGTCGTTTCCAAAGAAGAAACCTTTGGCTTCATTGATTTTCTCTATTGTTTTCCTGTTCTCAATTTCATTGATTTCTGCTGTTAATGATATTATTTCCTTCCTTTCGTTGGCTTTCAGTTTAATTTGCTCCTCGTTTTCTAGTTCTTTAAAGTGCAGCTTAAACCATTCATTCGAAACCTTTTGTCTCTTCTAAAGTTATCATTAAATGCTATAAATTTCCCTCCTAGCACCGTTTTAACTACATCCTACAAATTTTGATATGCTGTTTTCATTTTCATTCATTTTAAAATAGTCTCTTGCAATGCAAGAAATTATAACAATGAGGTGTAGCCAGTGGCCACTTGACACTTTTGGGGTAGGGAGGGGATGAGCAGTTGAAATACAGGGGCTTCTTTGGGAGTTGGAGGTTGTCCTGAGTACTGTTGTGGCAATGGATGTAGGCCATTTTAAATCAGCACACACCACTCAGAACTAAGTGGGAGAGAGTGTGGTCTACAGTGTGAACTGTGGTCTATGGTTGGTGGCAAGGCTCCAGGATGTGTAAGTTCATTGAGGTTGGTGGGCCACACTGTGGGAGATGTTTGTGTTGGATGTGGTGGGAGGTGTGGGAGGTGGGCAACATGGGAATCCCAGTGGGTTCCGTGTAATATTTTAGGTAATCTAAGCACCTCTTAAAATATATGTATATATATATATAAATAACATTTTTGTAAGCAAATACACATATATGCATATATATTTACATATCATTTTGCAAATGTTTGTATGTATTGTGAGAATTTTGATTTTTACCCATAATAAAAAAAAAAAAAAAAAAAAAAGAAAGCTTTTTGAAGTTTATAAAGATTATGGTCTAATCTTAGTAGTCTCTTCCCTTACAACTGGTTTTCCTTTTGACCTTGAAAATGTTCCTTTTGCTCTCTCTGGCTCTTAGCACTGCTACTTCTGGATTCCCTGTCCTTTAACAAGGCTAATTAATGTAGGAAGATGCCACCCTATTCCTCCTTCCCCATTCTTGTTTTTCACTGGTGGGATAATGTGTCTTGAGTAAAATAAAATGTTTAGTTTTAGGCATGTGGGAATGTCTTCGTGACTTCATGTAGCAACAGGCACACGTTAGGCTCTAAAATGGCATGTTCGGATTCCAACCCCTGGTCCGCTGCGTGTGAACCCATGTGTAAATCAGACCTTTGAAGCTGTTACTAAAGTGTGCACAAACCGACTGAAGGTGGGCCTTACCGCAATATGGCCAAAGTTCTTTTAAGCAAAGGAAATTGGGCACAGAAGCTAGAAGTCAACAGAAGTTTGAAGAGAAAGGAGCAAACACCGCCATGTGCAGTACCATGTGACAGAAAAGCCAAGGGACCCCGAATAAGGAACTCCAGGAGGAAGAAAACTTTCTAGCCTCTGAAACCATGAGCCAAAACATTCCTGTCGTTAAGCCAACCCATGGCATGACATTTGCTTTAGCAGCTGGGAAACTAAATATTGTTTAACAAATGAATGAATGGGGAGAAGAATCAGAGCACGGATGCTGCTGTTCTAGGCAGGGGCAGGAAGAAGCAAGGTGACTGATGTGTCTTTCATCCTTCTCCTTTACCAATTCCATGGAGAGCCCTGTTGTAAGCTGGCCTGGAATTAAGGTGAGAAGCTCTGAGGAGGAGAGACGGGGGAGGACGGTAGCACTGTGAGGGGTAGGAGCAATTCATAGAGCATAACCCAGAAGGGGACAAGGCCTTATGGCCAAGTACAAGCCATCCTTAATAAGATGTCAGTAATTTGAGACTCCTTGTTAATGTCCTAGAAGTACACTCAAAGGAATCTCTCGACTTGTCCACTCAAAGAAAGTGACCTCCATGGTGGGTAGCCTCATAGCATTAAGGGCATCACAGGGTTCAGTCTGAAGCACTGGCAGAAAAAAACGGAAGTGGAGGGTCAATCCATCAGAAGCTTGGTGGGATGGGTTTTTAGGACTCAAAACGTTTCTCCTACGAGCAGCTTTTTGGTAGTCCAAAAGGACAACCCTGATTAGAGTTTCCAAGCTATATGTGAAATAAGATAGGAAAATAATTTTGGGGAACAGATGTTACCTGACAGGTTAGAAGAAGCCAAGACAAAACATAGGGATTGCACGTAGCCCCTTGAAAGGAGAATTTCACCATTTAGTTTCCTTTTCAGTTTATCTAATGCACAGAAAATGAAAAGGTGTCTGCTTCTCCCTTTTACTTCAAGTAGATAATTTTCCCTCTAAATATCAGTAAAGTCTCAGCATGAAATAAATGAATTTGAATTTAAAATCACACTGCAGCCAGCCCAGGGTCAGATGCTGACACAATGGTGTAAGGGGCCAATGCTGAACTTGCTGATAATACTGTCACCTGGTGTATGTGTTGACATTGAGGATGATGAAAGGGCAGGTTTGGAGTATATCAGAGAGGCTGGCAATAATAAAAAGTAGCAGGAGCACATAAGAGAGTTGGGGAAAAGCTAAAAACACGGCTGGCATACAGTAACACAGGGCATAGGCGCCTTACATTTTTGACCTATTAGAGTTATTGCAGTGCTGATATGGGGCATACACACCCACAGAGACAAGGAACAAACTGGAGATGACAAGAAGTTCACCATCCTCACCTCTAAAACTCCAACAAAAAGAATAAAAAGGCAGGGGCTCACGCCTTATTAAAGATGCTATATTGAAAAGGATCTGCCTTAGTCACTGAGGGAATTGCACCTAAAACAGTTGCAGGGTCTTATGATCAAGAAAATGGGAAATGTAAAGTTTACCTTAGATTGGTAATAAATTGTTTTGTGTATTAATGGATATTCTTTTTAGCCCAGAAAAGCTTCAACAATTAAAAAATCTTCTTGAATTTAAAATATATAGGGAAGAGGCTTTACTTGAGGTTTATCCTCAGACTCTTTATAAAGTAAAGTACTTAAATTGAAGGGGAATACCTGAAATATTTAAGAAGACAAACTATATTCAAACATCCTGAAGTACTTAGTACTCATCCTCATTCAAAAAGTATATGCTAATTGCAAATAATTTTAACCATTTATTACCAAACATCTTATAGACTCTCTATGGAAAAAATATTGCCCTATTTTGACTTAGTACTAGGGCTTGAAACTAATACTGCTTTATTTTATTTCAATTTCATATTAAAATTTAATTGGCTTAGATCTGTTTCCTTAATTGGTTTAAGATACTAAGATTTTACTATATATTGAACAAATAGTTAAATTGTTTATTTTCCCTCTAATTTCTACAAGCTCTTAAGTACATGGGAGTTCTAATAAGATGATGAGATTGTAAAGGGGACAATGGTATTTTTTCTCCTCTAAAAAAAGAAAAGAAAAGAAAAGAAAAAGAGTGACTACGATCAACTTAGAGTTTGGGTCTGAGGCTTTAAAATAGCCAGGGATTATGAAGCATTTTCACCATTTACCTGATAAAGGTAGACTAAGACTATCCTTCTGGAATTTTCAAGCCTGTGGGCTTCTCTGATAGAATAGTTACATTCAAATATTTTAAATGTATAGAAAAAAATCTCATTATTATGCCTTTCAGGAGAACAATGTCCAACAAAGTTGCAATCATAACAAAAAATAATCTAATTCCCAATTTCTCTTCCCTCCAGCCAGTTCCTTTCCATTTGTATTGATTACACTAAACTGTAGCCCTTCATGTCTAGACAATTAAAATTACCGAATTGACCTCTTGTAGTCCTGTTCCTAGATTATCCTGAGGCTTCACCTTCATCATATTATTGAACTGCTCAAAAGCATCCCAAGGCTTGAGTTCCTTAAGGCCCCCTTCAGAGGAAGCTCCACACAAGCTCAGACTCTTCCTTTCATGTCCACTGCCCCAAACACTGCCCACCACCATCATGGAGCACTGCTCGCTGCTCTCGACCTGAGGCTTCCACTGCCGCCTGGCTGCAGCTCTCCAAGCCTAACCCAGATAACCTCCTCTCCAAAGCCATCTCTCATTCCGGTCATTTCTTCTACTCAATGACTCCAGTGTTTGCACCAGCATTTAATCATCTTCTTGTATTTTTTAATGTGCTATCATAGTTTCTCTCCCCAGTAAGATTGCAAACTGCTCTACATACCTCAATTTCCTCATTTTTAAAAATGAAGACAGCAATTGTACCTATTTCA
>JAKSZT010054030.1:63354814-63543537 GCA_026826555.1 Tolypeutes matacus | reverse complement strand
AGACAGCAATTGTACCTATTTCACTAAAGGATAAAATAAGTTGATGTGTTAAAGTGGTTAAAGTGCCCAGCATAGAGGAGGAACCTGTTAATAATATCACTGGTGTGGACCCATTGTACAGGTAACTCCGTGGCTAGGTGTAAAAGGAGGGAATGGACTAGTCTCTTTAATACCACTGTACTGCACTTGTCAGTTTATAAGGCTTTCTCTTTTCCTAGATTGTAAGCTCCTAGGAGGAGGGAACCAGGCCTTATTTTTCACTGTAGCCACAAAGTCTCTCACAAATTCTGGCTTATAGCATTTGTTGTTATTTGAAGTGAACTCTATTAATTTGAGAGATAGGGAAGAAGAGCAAATGAAAAAATATCCACATTGCCTTTTACCATTGTATTCAGAAATGCCCTGACCCTAAATTATTTTCAGGTCTGTAACTCCATAGACTCCTCCAGAAACTTGGAATTCTATTGGATATGCCACTTCCATGTTCTTTCTGTTTTGGTTCTTGTACTATTTGGAGGAACCTGAAGATATATTGAAATTTATGAAATCAGACAAATGAGGATTTAATCCACAGTGTAAAAGCAGACTTCTAGAATACTGGATGTACATTTTGAACAGAGGGCTCTTATTTAACAGAACTCTATGTTAATCTTTTATAACAAGTCATCCTTGGCAACTGAGATATTTAATTCTATTCTTTCACCTCTAATCTCTAAATATGCATGCATGTATTTGTCCTAGAATAGGTCAATTTATCTACTTTGCTCAAATCCTTCCAGCACAAATATAAATACATATTCCATGAAGTACTAATAATCTGGACAATTTCCAGGTGATCATGACCTAAATGCAACAATTACACAATGGAAATATTGACCAGCTCAACTCTACCCTTATTGCTCATGAACCTTTCAGTTGTACTTTTTTAACAAACTTAAAGAAATGTCATTAATACTTAAGTTCTGACATTATAGTTTTCCAATTAAGAGTCTAATTTCTTTTGATTCATTTTTTTTCCTCTCTCTTGCTTGTTCTCTTTCATTCTCTCTGGCCTCCCCATTTAAAAAATATTGTGAGAACATTTATACTACCAAAATATTCCATTTAAACCACTTTCAAGTGTACAATTCAGTGGTGTTAATTACATTCACAATATCATGCAACCATCACCACCATCCAATACCAAAACTTTTCCATCACCACAAATAGAATGCCTGTACCAATTAAGCATTAACTCCCCATTCCCCCTCCTCCCAACTGCTGGTAAGCAGTAATCTATTTTCTGTCCCTAGGAATTTGCTTATTATAGTTATTTCATATAGGTGAAATCATATAATATCTGTCCTTTTGTTTCTGATTTGTTTCACTCAACATGATGTCTTCAAGTTTCATCCATTGTGTAGCATGTATCAGAACTCCATTCCTTTTTGTGGCAGAATACTATTCCATTGTAGGAATATACACATCATCTTTTTTTTTTTTTTTTTTAAAGATTTTATTTATTTATTCATTTATCCCCCCCTTGCTGCTCGTGCTCGCTGGGTCAGCTAACCACGCCGTGCGGGCAGGCTTGCCTTCACCAGGAGGCCCCGGGAACCGAACCCGGGGCCTCCCATATGGTAAACGGGAGCCCCACTGATTGAGCCACAGCCGCTTCCCATATACACATCATCTTTATCCATTCATCTGTTGATGGACACGGGCTGCTTCCACCTTTCAGCTCTTGTGAATAACGATGCTGTAAGCATTGGTGCGCAAAGACCTTCTTGTGTCCCTTCTTTCAATTCTCTTGTATATAATTGTGTATACACAATTCTAGAAGTGGGTTTGCTGGATCCAATACTTAACTTTCTGAGGAACTGCCAAATTGTTTTCCACGGTGTCGGCACCATTTCACGTTCCCACTAACACTGTGTGAGGATTCCTATTTCCCAATATCCTCACCAACACTTGTTATTTTCCTTTTTCTTTTAATAATAGCCATCCTAGTGGGGGTGAAGTAGCATCTCCTTGTGGTTTGCTTATAGTTTTTTTTTTTTTTTTTTTAAACAATTCTCTAACTTTTATTAATGTCTCTTTTTAACACACACAAACTCAGCTTCAGGCAAGAATTCTCCAGGTAAAATTTCACAAATGGTTTGATTTTCATGGTGTTTATTTTATTTTATTTTTATTGTGGGTAAAAATCAAATTTTTCACAATACATACCAATATTTGTAAAATGATATATAAATATATATGCATATATGTGCATTTGCTTACATAAATGTTATTTATATATATATATTTAAAAGGTGCTTAGATTACCTAGATATTACACAGAAATTAGAGGGATTCCCATGTTCCCCACCTCCCACACCTCCTACAACATCCCCCACAAACATCCTTCATCAGTGTAGCACATCATCCGCAATGGATATACACATCCTGGGGCTTTGCCACCAAGCACAGACCACAGTTCACATCGCAGACCACACTCTCCCACACAGTTCTGTATGGTATATGCTGATGTAAAATGGCATACATCTGTCACCATAACGTCACTCAGGACAACCCCCAAGTCCCGAAAAAGCCCCTGTACTAAGTTTTCTTTAAAAATATTTATTTAAATCAAAGTGACTTAATTTAAAGATCATTCATAAGTAAAGACTAAAAAGTAAAGGTAGGCTGTTGTATTAGTCAGCCAAAGGGGTGCTGATGCAAAATACCAGAGATTGGTTGGTCTTTATAAAGGGTATTTATTTGGGGTAGAAGTCCACAGTTACCAGGCCATAAAGCGTTAAGTTTCTTCTCTCACCAAAGTCCACTGCCACGTGTTGGAGGAAGACAGCTGCCGACGTCTGCCAGGGTTCAGGCTTCTTGGGTTCCTCTCTTCCCGAGGCTGCATTTCTCTCTGGGATCAGCTCCTCTGTTTCCTCCACGAGGTCAGCTGTAGACCATGAGGCTCTCTAGGCTTTGCCTCTCTCCACAAGGCCAGCTGTAGACTATCAGGCAAATGGCTTGTCTCTAACCCGGGGCCTTCTCTCCTTCCTCACCACCAAGGTCTCTTACTTCCCGGGGCTCCAGCTCAAGACTCCAACATCAAAATTTCTCCAACACTGTCCTTTGCCATGTCTTTTATCTTGGAGACCCCACCCACCAAGGGGTGGGGCTCAATGCCCTATTGACGTTGCCCAATCACCGCCCTAATCATAACTTAATCATGCCTAGATTAACAGACCAGTTTACAATATATATTTTTGGAATTCATAATTACATCAAACTGCCAAATGGCTACAGATCTGGTATGGCCAAAATTTAGAAAGTGTTCTATGGTTATTTAGAGAAATAAATAAAATGTAATCTGTTGTTTTATTAATCACTGTTATTACATTACATTTACTATTACTAAATGGGCATATTTCTCTGAATTCCATTTGTCTTTTTACTAATTGTTTCTCTATTTCTTCCTCCCACTATCATATTTCCCCTAAATAATGTTCACAGTCATTACGTAGTGGGAAATTCCCTGGTTCTTTATCCCAGAGGTGAAGTCCTCTCTCTATCATAAAATTGGTTTCTAAATCCAATCCTCCTTTGTGTGGTCAGAAATAAATGCCTTTCTGACTTCTTTACATTCTAGACTCTTCCATACATTAAATTGGAATTTTAAATAGTAGGTTTTCAGGGCACAGGCTCTGTCTTTCAGCTTTGAAATTGATTGGCTGCTGTTTAATTTGAATCACTATTTAAAATATGAGATCCCACAGGATCTCAGATGATCTCTATTGTTTTGTTGGGAAAAAGAAGAGGCAGAACTGAGAAAGACATCTTTAGCTATAAGACGTAAAACATATATTTATGTATGTATGTGATTTCATTTTGTTCATTCAAAGTTTTCTGAAGAAAAGCAATGATATATATTTATAATTATTAAAATTTTCCATAGTTAATATTCTTATCTTATTCATTCTTCCAAGGGGATTATGGGCAAAATCAAGAAAAGCTTACCAGACTGAGCTGGGTCTTTGAGTGGAAATTATTAAATTAGATACTCTGTGGGTCATCGGCTGCATCATTCTTTCTTTTGTGGCAGGAACTGGATATTTTGATTTCTCATTTGATTCGTAAGAGCCCACAGATCCATCATAAAACAGAAGAAGCTAGCAGGAAGATGTGTGTTTTACAGCTGTAAGCCACAGGAAGGGAGGTGCTAATAAAGAGCATCTGTGCCTGGTATGAAAAAGGAGGTGGGGAGTTAATGTGGCTCAGTGGTTGAGCATTGGCTTCCCACAGACAAGGTTCGGGGTTCAAGTTCAGTATCTCAAAAAAAAAAAAAAAAAAAATAAGGACGCAGGCCAGCATGCTCTTAGGAGTTGAGATCAGCATTCTACTTTTCTTATCTGTGCTGCTAACTAGTTGTGTGCAAGAAGGCAAGGTATTTGCTCAATCAATCATATTTTTCTCTGAAGAAGGATCATAACCCTTTCGAATTTATAATATTAGGAGGTAGGTACATTATGTGAAATTATTTGAGGTTCTATTAAATGCACAAGGTAATTCCAAAGTGCCTATATTCTTAAATTTTATCTGGAATTGTTTGTCCACCAATTGCACTGAATATATCATATAACTAACTTTTTCTTCCTTTTTTTTTTTTTACCAGGGGCTCTCTCTTTAAAAATACTGATTATCATTGACCTCAGTGAAGAATGTTGTCCGGTTCCAATTCATTCTGTATGTTTCAAAGATCATTTGAACATAAGTGCAATTTAAACTTTTCAACTCCCTGTCACCAATTTGTAGGAAAAAAAAAAAAAAAGAAGAAGAAAAATGATCTAGGGTCAACGGAAGAAATAAAAACATGTAACAGTGAGAACTATGGGAATTCTGAATACGTAGAAAATAGCCCTAAATGTGCATTCCTGGGAGTGGACTATTTAATGGGTTTTTAAGTATTTATTTAACAAATACCATAAATATAAGAACTTAATTAACAAAAAGAATTTATACCAAATGAGGCCTAAAAGTTGAAGTTAATTCATCACAACTTTCACATAAGCCTTTGTGGGCAGTTGGCCCGGCCCAGCACATTATCCATTTGACTCACTGAGTCCCTACAGCTAATGGAATTTTGCCCCATGTTTGTTGTTGCCATGGCAATGCGATATTCTCAGGCATGTCATGTTCACAGATCAGTAGCAGCAGCTCTGCTGCAGACACACAACCAACCGCTCTCAGCCTTTGACCATCAACAGGAATTCACTCCACAGTCAGTCTGTCAGGAAGGAAGTTGGCTGTGCTGAAGGAGCCCTAGGGCTGGGAAGAGCCCTGCCTTCTTCCTTTGTCACTGTGGTGCCATTATCATTAAAATAACCTTGAATTTTCATTAATTCATTCATTCACAAGCACTGTCAAAGAAGGTGCAAGAGTTCAAGAGAATCCAAAGGGTCAAAGAGAGGACTACTTTTAAATCTGTGCCTATTGAACCTGGAAATGACATAGTCTGTTAGATATAATCTTATTCTTACCATAGCAAATCAAATCGTGCTGACTGGCACCAATGTCCCAGGCGATTCAGCACCATGAAAGGTTACTGGGAGCAAAGAGGTCATATCTTTTGTGGCATGGCCCTGAGAAATAGACACAGACATGTGTGGGAATATTCTAAAAAGAATAGATTTCTCCCCAAAGTGAAAAACAAATCCCGCCAGCAATCTGTAAAGACAGCGGGTATTCTATGCTATAGATATATTCAGATTTCAAACCAAATACAAATACAAGGGTTTCAAGTCCTAAAATGTTTGAACAAGTCACAGGTATTGTGCAAGATGATCTAATTTGTATTATAGAAATGATAAAAATCAGACAGGACGGATTTTCAGAAAAGTATTTTTGCCAGCTGAAAATATGCTTATGTAGAATTAACTTTATCATTTTCATGAAGCATGGCATGTTGAAGTATATCAGACAAATTAAAAACACTTGTGTAAATGTTTATCTATATATTGTCCAATAGAAGGTACATGGTTAATTATAACAATACAGCTTCATATTTCCTCAGATTGTCTTTTATGCCGGGTCTGGAAAACGGGCACCTGGAGGTGACAACTCACCATGTTGCATGGGAAATTGCAGGAGAATTTGCTTCTATGTATTGATACTTCTAGGTTGAAACTGGAAATCAAAACCAAGACTTCCTGAATTAGGACAATATTCCTGCCACCTTCTTTCTGTACGTAAGGGTCGGGTGGGGAAGTGGAGGGAATTCTTAATTCGTTCTGTTTCTCTCCTCCTTCCGCAGTTAAAGGACATTACACTGCCAACTTTGGTAAGAATATAAGGTTTGAACAACAATGTTTTCCTGCAGATCTCTGAATTGAGGTTAATTAGAGAGCAAGCCTTTGGGGAAGTAGCCCTATTTATCTTGGGTTTAAGAATAATATGAGGCAACTATGTTCTCTGTCTGTTTGGGCCATGTGGACCAAAAAAGGGATATGTATTGAAATAACAAGACAATAGAATCATTTCATTATGGCTATGATCAGTGCTTCAGAGAAATGACACTGAATAATTCAATGGGAGAATAAACCTGTAATATGAAGATGAGCAAATAGCAACAAAAACACAGACTATTAAACATGACTTGACAGAATTCTTTCTTCTAGAAAACTTAAGAGAAAACATAACCCTGTAACTCCATGATTACTCTGCTTTGGACAGATAAACCCATAGTTAATTTAGTCTCTCACATGTAAAATGCTACTTTAACTTTTGGAACACTACTACATTATCAAATTAGTAATATGATGAAGAGTGATATATAGGCTAGTATCAGATGTTATTTTTTACTCTAACCTCTAATTAAGTAATACTGAGGTCATTGACATATGAGGGAGATAGCTCTAAATGAAGAAAAAGAACAAAAAGTAAACAATAAAGAGAAGGTAGAGTCAAAAAACTTTGAAAGATTTAATCAGCTACTAAGTTGACGAGAACACAGGACAGAGAGAATACTAGAAGGAAAAAAGACAAAGAGAGCCACCCCTGCTAAAATCACAGACACAGGAGTCCAAAGGAAAATGAAAGAGATGCCGGTGGAATCCACTTAATCCTGCAGGTACAGTCCTGTGGAGTGACTCCTGAATTCAGCATCACAGGGCTAAGAAGGGGGTGAAAAAGCTCTTTTTAAAGACTGAAAAGTGAGGAATGGCTTTGCTTTTGTTTTTGTTTTTTCTCCACCCTCTTCCCCTATATTCCTGGACTACAGAAAGCTCATTCTACAGGGAGCGGGGAAGCACTCCTGGTCTACCATGCAGTCACCCCGGGGGCAGCCCACGTTGTCCAAGCCCCAGGACGGCTGGAGGGGGACATTCACTGGCTTGCTCTGCCATCCAGGACTGAGGGGGCTCAGGCCCCTGTGGCCCCGTGAAAATCACCAACACTTGCCGAGGGTCACTGCTACCTGTGCCTTTCTCTCACCCCCGCATCCCCCGGATAACAAGCCATTGCCCAAGCCAGGCCACGGTTGACAGCGTCACTGAGGGCCACTCACTTACTACAAGCACGTCGATAACTGGTGAGAATCAGGGGCACTATATTAGAGGCATACTAATATTGGTTGGGATTTTTTCATATAAAAGTATTCTAAATCAGGGCCAGCTACATAATTTGTGGTTCCAGTATAAAATAAAAATGCAAGAGGGTTCTTTGTACAAAAGTAAATAAATAAAATGAAAAGGAAAATAAAATTTATTTTCATAATCTCTCTTTGTCTCTCTGTCTCTGGCTCTCTGTCTCCCTTGTCTTTTGGCGATTTTTTTATTGGCATTTCATGCCATACTCCCTGAACACAGAGACACTTGCAGGGCAGGGCGAGTGTAGATGCTCAAAGGTGCTCGGTCCCACCCTGCACTTCTGCACATAAGGCCACATGCGTCTGACTCCAACCCTCTGGATGGGCAAGTGGTGGGAGGTGAAGCAGCAGGTGAATGCAGACTTCAAGTCCCCAGGGAGCTCGCCATCGTTCTATCAGACATCGCTTATGAAAACACAAATCCAAAGATAATATTAGCAAACATTTCAAGATGGCATCCACCAAGCATTAACCGAAGCTCTGGAGCCCTCTCCACCCCAACACAGACTGGTCCCGCCTGTAAAGCAAACAGTCCTGTGTAGTTTTGGACTACTTTTCAGGATTCAAGCCATTCTCTTTACGTTTTGAGAAAGAAACAAGAACAAGTAAATTCAATATTATTTATTAAAATGGGTTTGTTGTATATTGACTGTTTCAATGTTCCCAATTTATTCCTCTGTTAATATACCCAGAAATATCTTTAAAGCCATGAATCGCCTGTTTACAATCGATGCTGTGATGGAGGTACAATGTTTATAACACTTATTTCTTCAAATTATTTAAATTGCAAAATGTTTTAAATCCAGTTAGAGCTTTACTTGGCATCACCTGCCAGCATTCATGTTGCCAGGCATTGCTCCTTATCCCTTCTTTATGGTTCAGATCAATTTCCCAGCAATTGAAAAATAAGTTGTCAAAATAATCGTTCCTTGATAATATCTACCAGAAGCATTTTATGCTCTCATACACAAATTAATATAAGCCATTGGGGAGACCTTGAGTAGCTGAAGTGTCATGGCCTGAATGGTATTGCTGAGAACCACAAAGCAAAGCCAGCACTGCTCATAGTTAGCCCAAGAATACAACATAACATCAAATAAAAATAAATAAAATAAGACTGATTCTAGACGACAAGAGGCTGGATATGTTTTCTTGGATTCAATCCAATTGCTTTATTTTCACAGGTTTTCCCCCCATCTCCTTTTAAATGTTTCCTCATAGTCATTTGGTAGAAGCATATTTATGTTCACTTTTATACAACGCGGGCTGAAAATACACCCTTCACTCGACCCAGTCTATTAATTTTGAGATGCCTAAAGCTAAAACTGATAGTGGAAGAAAATCTTTCTGGGTTGTAGCTCCAAATTGCTGGAATAACTTTCCAGTTTCAGAAAAAACTGCACAGCCATGTTACCTTTCTTTCAAGAAATATTAGGCCTCCCTTAAAAAGAAGAAAAAATTTCAGGATAAAATGAAGAAAAGCCGGTTTCTCGAGACTTTTTAGATATGTGCTCTGCATATCCTTCACTCGCGCTTTAATTGAGCGCACACAACAATTATGCTAATATAAATGTCGGCCCTAGGAGCCTTATTAATATTAGAAGTGCTTTTAGTTTCTTGTCCTAATACATATTTGCGGATAAACCTCCATTTCATTCAGAGATATGGAAATTTCCCCTGGGCACTTTTGTTCTTACTCTCAGGAACTGAACGAAAATTTGAATGGCTACCATATTACATAATTAATATTAACATCCACAAGTCTTTGGAGACCAATTTCTCTTAACCCTATTCCTAATATTTAGCCACTGTTTTTTTTTTTTTTTTTTGAATTTGTAATGTTGCTTTATTGGGGGAATTAAATTTTGACAAGATATTTTCAACAATTTGCTTTGTAGACAATGTATTATGTTCATTTTCTAGAGAAGATGGCTGGGCAGATACAATACACTTTCTACAGAACCAAGGTATTATAAGGAATACCTCATTCTTACTATCAAATCACAGTCTACAAAAACCAGGAGGAAACTGATAAACCTAGGAATGAATATTATTTAATTTCTCTGTTTTCACTAAACTAAATGTCCCATGTAGCTTCTTCTTTTTTTTTTTTTTTTTTTATTATGGGTAAAAATCAAAATTCTCACAATACATACAAACATTTGCAAAATGATATATAAATATATATGCATATATATGTATTTGCTTACAAAAATGTTATTTATATATATATACACATATATTTCAAGAGGTGCTTAGATTACCCAAAATATTACACGGAACCCACTGGGATTCCCATGTTGCCCACCTCCCACACCTCCCACCACATCCCACACAAACATCTCCCACAGTGTAGCCACTGTTTTTTAACTTTCTCCTGTGTCCTCTAGAATATGGCTGTCAAAGTCGCTGGCCCTACAACCTTTGCTATAACTCAGCTATTCCGTATTTTACAAAGGGAAAGAAAGAGAGCCTTTGTGAATCTCATCCAAATGAGGTTAATCTGAAGCAGTGGCAAATATCAGAGGCTGGGCAGGAGGCAGGTATCTTCTGTAAATAGGTTTCAACTACTTTGTCTACTTTTCAACCACTATTGTTCATTCTCTTGAATCTTGAATATACTTTGTTCTTCAAGAATCTCCATTAGGATAAATAACCTTAAGCCCTGGACACCCACAGTATTTGTATATTGCTTCTTTTTTCCTCCCTATATTCTTGACTCAGTGCTAGCTATTTTCATGACTTAGCTGGAAATAATAGGGATGAACGGAAGTTGTCCTGGATTTAGGAGAAGGATGCAAGCAGCTACAAGCAGGAAGAAATGATTTTTGAGAAAGGAGGTACAAATGTGTTAAAGACAATTTCACTTAGCATAGACGGAGTTCCCAGTGGTCACTATAGATCCTATTTTAACCTTTTCAAACCCCAATTCCCCCACAGGCTCCAGGGGCCCAACGTAAAGGTCTCTTCTCCGCTCAGTTCACTAAGCACGTCCCCAAGGCCCGCGGCATCTTTCCCACAATGTCTCATGAGATGTTATCCAGATGTACATATACAGTTCAGCAATCCAAAAACTTTGGGGGAATATTGAAAGCTGAATCTGTCCTAGAGAATGCAGAGTAGCGCGTTCGGGACTCTGCCAAACCCTGCTGAAAAGCGCCCTATTGAAATATGCTTAACAGAATTTCCTAAGGTTATTTGATTACAGAGTCCTTTTCTCAAGCAACAGCTATTAACATTCCCTTGGGAACAGAGTAAGAGGGAGCACCATTTGGGAAACCCCGGCCTGTGGGTTAAAGGGCCCGCGCTTTACCTGTCCACCTCACTAGCTCACCTTCCACCCCACTGCCTGGCACTCAGCACTTTGCCAACGCTGAGCTGCGCGTGCGCCGACCGCACCAGCCGCTGAGTTCGCCTCCAGTAGTCACCACGCCACGTGCTGGGCCTGGACCCTCCCACCAAAGGCATCTCTGGCTCTTTTAGTTATCCTCCCTGGCTCTTCCCCACGTGCAATGGTTTGAATTCTGGCTGAGTGACCTTGGGCAAGTTACTTACCATCTTTGTCTCTCAACGTCTTCATCTACAAAGGGAGAGTAAAAATAGCCCCCACCTCAAGGAGAGGATTGATTTAAATAATACAAACGAGCAGCTTAGAGATGGGCCTGGCCCATTGTGAACGCGCAGTGAATGGACTGCGTGCTGGGGTTCCCAGTGCCGGGCTTTAGCTCCACCTTTTTCTGCATCTGTTTTCACCATTGAGTTGTATTCTGCTTGAAAATTAAAGCTGCACATTACTCATTGGTTTCAGTTCCTTATGTCTAACACATGGTTGGCAGTCAACAAAGGTTGATTAATGAATTTATAAGATGAAATTGTCAAAACATAAACTTAATGAAATATATTAAACCCACCTAAATGTTAAAAAATATGGTCCAGTTAAACTTGTAGTATTTCATAATGCTAGAAAACTTCAGCACTAACATTGTGGTGAGTTGTTGGTTTATAATTTGCTTATAGTAGTACTAATATCACAGGATTTGTTCAGTCCACAAGCATCTGTTTTAGAACGTTAGTGCAAATATCAGTAAATTCATGTCTTCTCCAAAAATTGTAGGAGGAGGTTTAAAAAAATTGTAAGAGACAATTTATCTGTTCTCTTTCATCTAAAAAAGTCCATGGCCCTGTGATTGGTGAGTCAGCACATTGCAGATTAGAAAACTGAAGCACAGTCAGTCAATTTGTAAATGTCCTTCAACTAGATGATAAGACAATAATAGCAATTATTGGCTCTTATTTATTTGCTTCCTTAAATGGGAGTAATATATTGTAAAAGTTAAAGGGCACATAATGAAATACTCATTTTTGTCCTTTATAATTCTCTAAGCTACAGATATTTCTTGAACTTTTAAAAACGTGATTGTACTAAATTATTTGTAGTTTGTCTTTTAATCATTCGAATTCATGTTTACCTTCAATCTTAATAAAGCACGGACATTTGAAAGGGGAGGCCATTCTTTAAACAAATTATGTTTTATTACAGTATCAACTGTCACCTGGGATTATGAAAAGATTACAGACCCTGTGGATAACTTCTTGATTTTTTGTACTTGATGTAGTTTTTCCTACTTTGCATAAATAAATTGTTTTATTGTGTTTTAGACTCTCAACATCACTATGTTTTTTACATTATCAAAATTAAATAGACTGTACAAATACTTAATTCTAATCAATGATTAATAAGTATATGTTGAAGGATATACTAGATTTGTCCAAAATATTTAAGTGGACAACCCTCAATTATTAATGTGTTTCCTTAAAAACAAAACAAAACAAAACAAAAAAAAACACCACTTCTCTCTAACTCTCAAATGACCAATTAAATAGTTTTTCTGCAAAAGACTAGTTAAAATAGTTTCTTCTTGTGCTGAATTATTTCCTTAGAGAAGGCCAACTGGGTATTATTTAGTGTGTTTCAGTCATATGTTATTTTCAAAATAGTACCCAGTGATCTGAAAGAGTTAATATCGATTCTCAAAATACCTCCTTCTTTATACATTGAACTGAGTTACAAGTCATTGAAGTTGCATTCTCAGCCATAGCACAAGACACACAAGTGATCAATAATTTTAATAAGTAATTAAAAGAAATGGATTAACACTAAATGAAATGATATTTTCTAAGAAATAAGTAAAAAGTTATTCACGATTTGAATGAATTTTGATTAAAATAGTTCAAGTGTATGTTTCTGAAACCAGATAGCAGGAACTATTTCTTTTTCACATTAGGAATTATATATATGTAATTTAAAATGCATTAGCATTTTGAATTTATATCAAAATGTCTAGCTAGGCTATAGCAATGTTTTAATTGTACAGCAAATATGAATTAATATAATTCTCATAATGATACTATTATTACCCCACTTTATAGATAAGGAAATGGAGGCATAAATTGTGTAAGTAACTTGAACAGAAAGTAACTGATAGAGAATGGCAGATTTGGGATATGAGCCAAGGTGGTCTGATTCCAGGACCTGTGTTGTTTCCTCTGCATTTACTCTGCTGACTTGGAATGGCATTTCGGTTAGATTTATATTTGGATTTGCTGTCTTATAAATGAAATGACATCAAATTCCCCTCCCTAAGATATATATACAATGGCATTACTTGTATTTCCTGTTATCTATCAAACCTTCTCAGTAATTTATTACCAACTCAGCTTATTACTTAATATCTAATCTTTGTTTTCTGTTTTACCATCCAGTTAGACTTCCTTTCCTACTTTTGTTAGATGTTTTTAAACCTGGAATAACATCATTCTTCGTGATAAAATAAAATCACTCTAATTGTTCTTTCCTCTCAGAAGCCTAACTTTATATACAGTAAACAGTGAATACTTTCTATCCTCAAAACATAAGTTGTCAAAAAACTTGCTTCCCTGCTTCAAAGATATCCAGTTCCCATAGGTAAAGGCTCCTAAATAAACTAAATTAAAGGAACCCAAGAAGTACTTTTTTTTTTTTCAGTGCAGTACCTACCATACTTTGAAGTTTATTCCTGGAAAATTTGTACTATATATTTGAGATGAATATTTACTCCACTTTCACATATAGAAGGCCCTAGAGACTTCTAAACACTATATGTACGGTAGACAATCTCAGGAATTCGGCATCCTGTCAGTGGGCCTTACTTTGGAATATATGCTCCCCAATGTAACAGAGTTAGACTCATTTATAATTTCCCTACATATGGCTCTTCTGCCCCCTTTATTTGAACCTATAATTAGCACTATACTCATTAAATGTATCCCCTAGATACTTAAATATTCCATCTGTTCATATACCGTTTGAACCCTGAATCTCAGCAGAGTTGCAACACCTACTCTCCAGTTCGTTGGACTCGCCCAGGACAACTAAAAAAAGGATGATGATGGACAACGCCCATCCCAAAAAACAGAGAGTATCTATAACTGCAAGCAAGACAGTTCCATCCATCTTCCCCATGGGATCTAAGCCCCTCTCAATCAGAAACAGAGTGGGTAACTCCATTCCCAAATCCTCAAGATTGAGGCATGAACAGACATAATGGGGGAATGCAGCTGTTGGCTAAAGCGTACTTATTATTCCAGCAACGGAAGAACTTACTGATATAAAGGCAGTGGCCACCAGAGATTCTGAGGGTAGAGAGAGGGAAGAATAGGTATAATATGGGGGCATTTTGGGGACATTGGAATTGTCCTGCATGACATTGCAATGACAGATATAGGTCATTATACATTTTGTCAAAACCTGTAAAATTGTGCGAGGCAAAGTGTAAATTATAATGTAAACTATAGACCATGGTTAGTAGCGACACTTCAATATGTGTTCATGAATTGCAACAACTGTACCACGCTAATGAAAGATGATGTTAATGGGGAAAAGCAGGGGAGGGCGAGAGGGTGGGTTATATATACATTTTTTTTTTCTTTTTAGGAGGCACTGGGGATTGAACCTGGGACCTTGTACATGGGAAGCAGGTGCTCAACCACTTGAGCTACATCTGCTCCCTGTCCCCTATATTTTTAATGTAACATTTATGTAATCTACAGCTTTTTAAAAAACAAACAAACAAAAAACAATAAAAAAGACAATATCTTATATTCTAAGCTGACTGCTTTATGTTCTGTCTACATTTGTTATAATTTATACTGAATTTCCCCAAATTTCAAAATTAGAATATTCAAATAAACAAGAATAAATATTACTGTTCTTAAGTGCTATTTCATTTCTGATATTTTACAAATACCTTGAGAATTCCACAGGACCCTATATATTTAAACCGGAACTCATATCCAAAGACAGAAATGTGTCTTCATTTGTGTGTATGTGTGTGTACTAATCTGCTCAATAAAACTTACAATAATGCTGAGAAGCAGATCTTAAATATATCCACAAGAGAATAACTTCATTGGACTAAGAAGTTCTCAGACAAAAGGGGCAGAGTTTAAGGGAAACAGCGTACATCTCAGAGAGGAGGTAACATTCTCTCTTCTAAATGAGTACACACAAAGAAATTTTACTAGGAGAGTCGTCGTGACTGCAGGATCCACCCAAGCTCACAAACACAGGCCTGAGGGACCGTCTTTCAGGTGCAAGGATCTATTCGTTTGTTCACTTTGTTATTTGGTGTATTATTATTTGATGTAAACTCAAGTTTAAATCAGCTTACTTTCATTTCCCTATTCTATTTCTCTCCCTAACCTAACCCTCCTGTTGCAGTGAACTGCAGAACTTAATATGACCTGTTTAATATAATCTCCTCTTACCCTAGAGAAACACAGGATAGAAGGTGAATCAGGGCGGCCAGGGGCAATGGGGCTTTTTTCCGGACCTCCATCTTTCTGTAGTGACCCTCACGATTCCTGAAGTCTCCCTACTGCCCTGCCTCCCCTTCCTGACTCTAAGCCTAGCTTGCCAGGATGCCATCTTGCCACCCCTCCGTCTCCTTTCATTATTCAGCAGTCCATGGCCTGCCCCGTCATGTCAGCACACTAGAGACTGCACGATGCCTTGCAATAAGCTCACTGTTGGAGCAGACAGAATCAGCTCCCTTTATGAATTCTTCATAAGCAGTGTGGTGACCTTGGGTCTCCCCAGCCTCGCCAATAATCCCATGAAATAGGGATGCCGTCCCCCACCTCACAGATTCACCTTGAGAGTTAAATGACCTAACAAATGTAAAGCAGCTGGGAGAGCGGCGCCAGAATCACTAGCTCCCTCCTGACCTTTCTCTCTTTTTGTTTGTTGCTTTTGTAAACCAAAGAGCAGAATATATCGTAACTAGAAGTAAGGTAAGTTTACGGCTTAGGTGTGACCAGGATTCTGAGGCTGCATGTAGCTGCTGCAGTCGACTCCAGAAGCTCAGAGCAGACCGTAAGGCGTCCTGAAGCCAGCCTTCGCGCCTTCATTGTCTCACCTGGCAGTCCACTCTCCTCTGAGCTGTAAGACAAAGGTTCTCAGAGGCTCACCTTAAGTGTATTTCTCCCATGCTGAAAAACGACGAATACCGCCATTGGCATCCCATCACACTGTAATATCACCAGATTTGCTTTCAAGGCCCTATAATGCTTACCATTGTGGGTGTCACTTCCACTGTGCCCCTGTGGGTCTTCTGAGTTCTTACCATCCTCTGAGTGAGGCTGCCCATGTCTGCCTCTGCTTTGCTCGGGCCTTCCTCACTGCTGGCGTAGCCCACTCCATCCCACCTCCACCTCTGGGAAAGCCACCTGCTCGTCAGGCCCACCTGCCTGTCAGATTGATGAAGTCTGCCTTGATCCCAGTTCAGAGCTCTCCGTAGTTGTGAGGTGGAAAGCCCATATTACGTAGACTTCATCTTAGGGATGAGCTAGCCCACGTTCAGGTTCTAAAAGGATTTCCCCTTCTCCTGAATCCACAGCATTTAAAGGAAACCCATTAAATGTAGTGAGGATACCTGTGAACATTTATTAGCTCCCCTATGAAATGAAAAGCTTATTGGTAATATAACATTTGCATCTCCCAGGGTGCTGGAGCGTAGTTCAATAAATATTTGTAGAATGATAGAATTTTATCCATGATGATGTCTTTACAGACCCACACGTGCACACACACACACACATGCATGCACCTTTAGGCCAAACATTGAGTCATGTTTTACTCCCTCTTTTCCTTCAAAGTACTGCTACTAATAATTGCTTTACTAGGAAATGAATCATCCTCTAAATTAGAAATATATGCCTTTCAAAATCTGAATATCAATCCCTCTAGGTGAGTTTCACCTTTCTTTATGCTTTACAAGTAGGTGCCCACACAGAGTTCCAAATTTGCTCAGATAATGAATAAATATCATTTGACTATAAATATAACATGAACCTTTTGGAAACAGGTTGCATTGTGGAGTTATTTGTTTTGAACAAGTCTTATTTCAATAGTGAGAAATGTAAAATTGCTACTGTTTCAAACAGGCAATTTTTTTGTGGATTAAAATGTATTTATATTATGGTCAAATGGATTATCATTGAGGTGGAAGTGATTGAGTGAAGTAATTTAGAAGTCTGGTGATTTAATAAAAATCTGGGAATCACCACGTATTATTTTATTCTTCAGAAAAATTCACATATGAATTTAACAAAAAAAAATCAAGATTGTTTAAAGGAAATAAATGTCCTCATCCAAGTCCACCACTCTTTAAGCTATCAAACACAAAATATTCCTTATTACCGTCATCACTCAGATAATTATTTTCTTAGTGAACGAGATTACAGAGTTTGTAATCCGCAGTTTTAGGTCCAGTGATACTCTACCCAATACCATGTATACCATTTCTTTGGTGTCAAAAGATTTTCCGTATGTTTTAGTCTCCCCCCATCTTAAATGAATGCTCTGTGGCTATCCCAATGACCATTAATGACATGAAATATTGATGGGGAACAATTTTTTAATAAATGTCACAGACCAAACAGCTTTCTGTTTGGGAATCACATTTTGTAATGAGAAGCCTGGATTGGATTTCAAATGATAAAAACCTCATGTATCCTCATTATTTTAACAATGCAAGCAAACCCCTGACAAAATAATTTAGAGTAATATTTTTTAAAGGTAGTGTCTTTTTTTTTTTTTTTTATGTAAGTATTTGGCCCTTTCTCAATGTTATAAAATATCTCCATGTTGACCTACTGTACATTGATTTTAATAGGCCTTCTCTATAGAACAATATGAATATCATTGGAAACTGTATAATACAATTTTCTACCCCTGAAATGCTATAGAAAACTGCATATTTTATACTTACATGCGCCCCATCAATAACAGGGTTTTTATATCTTATTTGTAGCTATTGATCTCAACAGCATAATGAAAAATTGATTGCCATGAAGTGTACTATTTCTTAAGTATAAATTTCAACGTCAAATTATTTTTATCTATGCTTCCCAATTATACTTGAAACTTACACATTTATAAATATTTGCTCTCACAAAACTCTACCACAATAAATTAGATATGACAAGAACCCACGGAGTCAATAGAAACTAGGTTTCTCTTACTAAAATAAAATTCCAAAATTAAATACAGTAGTTTCATACTAGTTTTGTTTCTTCATTATAAAGAGAATTAATATCTCACTATATGGTATCACCTTCCTATGCAATTTCGCAATTTGAAATGAGGTCTTATATCTTCTGGGGATATCAATACACACAAGTGCATACACACATGAACACACTAAAAAATATGCACCCAGAAATCCATGCACTCATTTGTTCATCCACACAGCACTAAAAATGAGGCACCTATTCTTTCTAATCTCTTGAAATGCAATTATTTTAGGGAAATAGTCTGCTATGAAATTCTACAGTTATAAGATCTGACAAAATGTAAGAGGACATCATCTCTGCTCATCAGTGGTGTCCCCAATTCCTATATCACAGACACAGAACAAATTAGCTCAGAAATCTCCAAATCTAGACAAAATCTACAAACTTTCCACCCATAGTGGATAACTGCCTTTGGAAACAATAGGGCCAAAAGATGAGAAAAAATCATTTCCTTTATTAATTTGTCCTTTTCTCATTATTTTATATGGAATTAATCAATAAAATGTTTACAGATATTTTTCTAAGATATGTAAAATATGTATATATTAATAATGGAATTTCTTAATCTCACAAAATCAAATATAAAGTTCACATTTATATATTCCTCTGGGTGAACGCTTTTCTAGCATTCCTATGCAATAGTGTTGTACCCTCAAAACATGGAAATTGGCCTCATTCACACTCACTGATAATTCAGTTTGGGGAAATAAATTTGCTTCTTTCAACCTTGCCAAAGAGTTTACATCTGTGAATCAATGATAGCTTATCGGGAGAGGAGTTCGGGGGGTATAATATGTTTTTCATGGATTTATTGAGATATAATTCATATATAAAATATACCCATCTAGATGGTAAAATTCAGTGGTTTTAGTATATTCACAGTGTTGTGTAACCATCATCACAATCTAATTTTAAAACATTGTCATCACTTCCAAAAGAAATCCTTTACCCACTAGCAGTCATTCTCATTCCTCACGCCCCTCTCCCCAGCCATAACTACCACTAATCTACTTCATGTCTTTACGGATTTGCAAATTTTGGATATTTCATATAAATGGAATCATAAAATATGTGGCCTTTTGCACCTGGGCTGTTTCATTCAGCATAATGTTTTCAAGGTTCACCTATGTTGAATCAGGCGTCAGTATTTCATCCCTTTTTATTTTATTGCATTGATAGACCACATTTTATCATTCACTAGTTGATGGATGTTTGGGTTGTATCTATATTCTGACTATTATAAATATTGCTGCTCTGAACATTAGTGTTTAAATTTTGGGGTAGCTCTATGTTTTCATTTATCTTGAATATTGTTAAGTAAATAAATTGGTTTCCCTTATTGGCATTGGTGGCGGTGAACCCCTCTTCTGAGAAAAGACAGGGACTTTGTAAAGAGTTAGAAATAAAATTGGGGGCTTTCTGGTGAAACAGAACTTGCAAAGGTGCAGTTTAAGTAAAAATCAGATATAAGCTGGTTTTGGTCTAATAGAAACAGCGTATCAGAAATAGACAAATATAATGTAATAACCAATCTTTGATCATGCTGTGCTTTGTAAGACCCCCCTTTATAATATGGAATCTAAATGCCAACCAATTATTGTAACTTCACCTTTGGAAATCCCCTAGTTGCCTTTATAAGCCAATGCAACGTGCTAACTATTTTGAGACTCTTATTTCAGTTTGAGCTCTCCCTGCTTGAGCAGTTTCTCTGTCAATAAACCTATATTGATTATTATTGGTGAGTCAGTTTGTTTTGGACGGTATATTGCAAGGTGTGGAATTGCTGGGTCATACGATAACTTCTTGAGGACCTACCACCTTTCCAAAGTGGCTGCACCATTTTACATTTCTACCAGCAATTCCAATTTCTTCCCATTCTTGCCAACACTTGTTAGTGTTTTTCTTTTTGATGTATAGTCATCTTAGTGGGAGTGAAGTGGTTATTGTGGTTTTCCAGTTGCATTTCCTTAATGACTAATGACGTTGAGCATCTTTTCATGTGTTTATTGGCCATTTGTATATCTTTTTTGGAGAAATGCCTGTTCAAATCCTTTGCCATGTTAAATTGGGTTATTTGTCTTTTATATTGTTGAGTTGTAGGCATCCTTTATATATTCTGGATGCAAGTCCCTTATAAGATGCGTAATTTGCAAACATGTTCTCCCACAGTATTGTTCTTTGATTTTTCATTCAGCCAAGCTTTCAGTTGTTTACAGTTGAACGATGTACCATTGACAGTAATAAACAAGGATGGCAAACTCATACTCGACACAACAAAGAGGTGACTGCAATAGGACTTCTGACGGGACTGAGGGAAGGAAGCTCAGTGTGTACGAATCCAGGCTGGAGTCCTGTTGTACTATCCCAATTTTCAATTTATTTAGCAAAAGCTTAAGAAAACTGTCAAGTGTCAAAGTCAGTAGCATGTCGACAGAAATCTGTGATAGGGTGTAAGTAAATGAATAGTATGGAAAAATGTGCAGCATTAAAAACAAGGATCCTTAGAGGGAGGCTGAAGTGCTATAGCAACTGAGTATGAGAAAACTAGCAGATTTGACTGAGGGGAAGTCGTAATTGTAACACTTTGCTATTGACAGATGGGGGCCCAGAAGGTAGCTTGGAGTCAAAACAGAGCACCGAACACAGGAATAACTCGTGAAAGAGTGGATGAGATCAAATGCATGTTTATAAAAAGATAATTATTTTAGAAGGTCTAAATAAAGTTTCCTCAGCTGTGAAGAGTTTGAAACAACAATTATTTTTATTTTCTTCATTTTCTGTTACTGACATTGCTGGTCCAGTTGAGAGCAGCGGCATTTTATTGCTTGATGGCACAGTGCTTTCTGCAAAAATGACTATCCTACAGGGAAAACTTAGAATGAATAACGTAGTCATAATTACATATAGGTTGGGAGCTGTCTCTCATCATGCATTCTTTCATTCATTCAAAAGTGATTAATGAATAATTTTACATATCTGGAACTTTGCTAAATGCTTGAGATAAAATACTAACCAAGGCAAAGCCTATGTCTTCTAGTAGTTTATAGTTTAGGGGGGGAAATGACAAATTAAAACAATTTCATACAACAAAATCTCATTTTCTGGAGTCCAGGGCAGATGCTAGAGACTGGGAAATCCCGAGTCAGCTTGATGAGCTAACAAAAGTATGTTAAGGAGCATGCAGAAGGGGGCATCAAGGTGTCTCTCTCTTTAGGGATGATGCATATATCTTCCCATGGTGACTCTCAGTTTCCTTCTCAGTAAACAAGATTTGTGCATGCTGAGACTTGATTAGAAAGTGTACATACATGTAGAGGAGAGCGCAGGGAGGAAAATACCTTATCTTTCCTATTAGCAGCTCCTCCGTGGACCATGCCAACAAGGAAAGAGCTCAGAAGTTGAAGCCTAACTGCTTCGTTTAAATCTCCCCTCTGCCACTTAGCAGATGTGTGACCTTGAGCAAATGACTAAATTTCTCCGTGCCTTAATAGTCTCACTTGTAGAAAGGGGATACAAAGAACACCTGCATAATTATAAGGTTTTCGTATTTATTGGTTGTAAAACATGTAAAGTTTTTAGAACAGGACCTGGCTTATAGGAAACACTGAAAGAGTGTATCTCTGCAACAGACCTATTCAGATTGGGGGCCTTGACTGAGAGTATTTCCAAACCTGCTTCTATGACGAAATGTGCGTGTCGGGGAGAGGGGCGTGATGGAGTCGGGGGACTCTCTCTTTATGGGTTTTTATTTATTGTGTAGCTGACAGGGAAGAAATTTCACTACCCATGACCTCAGGGGGAGCCATATGTGTTTACCTGGAGCGATTGCCAAGTGACATTTGTAGAGAAAGCTGTTTTCCTTCTTTCATCCTATAAGAATTTCTTGACAGCATCCTCTGTATTTCCTTACCTCTAGAATTATCTTATGTGCTCACCTGTGCATTGTCTGCCTCTCCCCATGAAGATCAAAACTCTGGGTGGGGACACTGTCCCTAGTTATGCCCCCATGGCCTGTATGTGTGCATTGCAC
Source organism: Tolypeutes matacus (assembly GCA_026826555.1). NCBI lineage: Eukaryota > Metazoa > Chordata > Mammalia > Cingulata > Chlamyphoridae > Tolypeutes > Tolypeutes matacus. Next base: position 63,521,278 of record JAKSZT010054030.1, on the reverse strand, counting down.
ATCATAGGGGGGCAATACATGTTTTCTGGGTGAATAAATATCCAATAAGGTGCCAATGTTGTTGGAGGGATGCTTACTCTCAGTCCACCACCTGGATAGGAGGAAGATATGTGAACATGTCCTCCACGTTCAAGATTCGGTTAGGAAAACCCAGCATGCCCCACTCTCACGGTGGGCACGGGCTGTCCCAATTGCCCAAGATTTTACATTATTCATTGGACACAATATTTTTCTTTTTCTTTTTCTTTTCTTTTCTCTGTCTGGGTAGACTCATGTAACATCTGGGCCCACAGAGGGGCAATCTATGTTATACTAGGGAAATGTATAACTCGGATGTTTGGATTCAGTGTGTATCAGCTCGAATATACCTCCCCTTCTGTGTGGATGATGTGCTTAGCAATAACAGCACTTTCTAGAAAATTAACTTTACTGCTCAATGACTAAGTTCATATTGGCATTCAAATATCCAAGTGTTAACTCCAGCTACTCTTCAGAAAAAGAAAAGACCAAAAATGTCAAAGCAAGATGCATTTCCATAAGATTTCTTTCATAGTTTTCATAGTTTGGTTTTTTGGGTTGAACATAGTTAGGAATTGGCTTTTCTTTTATTTCTTAAAATAAATTAAAAATTTTTTTTATCACTCCAAACAAGAAATAAGTATGCTTTGCATTTATTTAAAAGACCCCCTAAAAGATGCATTTAAATTTGGTTTCAGATAATCCCCAAAGTTTAGTCGGCTTCACTCTTGATCAAGTTCTCACATTTTTGCATTTAGGAATTATTCAAAAACTGGAAGCTAAATGTCAGGCATTGCTTTAAGCTCTAGGTTAGCAATCCTAGAAGACAGATATTACTTCCATTTTATGGGTAAAAAAACTAAGTCAAAGGTTCAGTAACCTGCCCAATGTCCTATAACTGGTACTGTGTTATATTTGGGTCTGACTACAAAATCTGTGCTGCTCTTAATCACTGCACAATAATATTTTCTTTCTGTCCCTAGTCTTTGACCTGATTTTTCCCCTAATCATTTTGACCTCTATCCCTATTATGTGTTGCATTTTCAACTCTCTCAGGCTATTTAAAATTAGCCAGAACCTTGTGGAGCTTGGAAAATGGGCTACTTGGCAACAGCTTGGGTGGCAATATCTGCCCAAGCTGCCCTCTCTTTTCTTATTCCAATTCTTTAGGGCTTCCCAGAAGTTCTTCCTTCTCCCCGGCCCCTTCTCCCTACAATGCCTCAGTTTTTCTTACACTTAGTCGGCGGTAGCCCTTTCCCATCTAGCGTCAATCCCAGACATCTGTGCTAGCCAGGCCAGAGTTATTCCTCCCAGCTTGCAAACAATAGTGTTTAGTTACAATCAGTATAAATCCTGATAGGACTTTCCTTCCCTACATTTCCAAAGTTTCAGTCAAAATATATAACAATATCCAACTCTGCCCTCTATGAAATTTTAGTAGTTCCAGCCAGACTTCCAGATATTCTGTAACTTAACTATTTCCCTCAATGCATGACCTTGCTCTAAAGAATATTTTGACTACTTTTGATCCTTTTTCCTCTTCTTTTTCTGTCAAGTTTCTGTCTTAGGATTCAGCAAATGAGTATGCAATGATGAGCTTTCCCATGATGCAGAAGAAAAGGAACTGTGTATCTGAATCATACTTTAGGTAATTTTAGGAACACTTCTGCTCTGCTAAAATAGGCTCTTCTCTTTCTAACCCCTCCCCAAAGCTGCCAGCTGATGGACATTGTTCTGTTTTCTTATCACCATAAAAATATTGATAAGCTGCTCAGTTTCACTTTTTTCTTTGTCACTTGGTACAATCTTTCTCTCTTTTGGCTAGCTTCCTTCAGGAATCTTCTTGATCGAAACAGCGCATCAGAAGCAAAGATGAAGCTATTCTTGTGAACACGGGGTGGGGGGGAAGGCCTTACTAAGCATTGCCTTCTCATTATAGAAGAGTGCAGACCTTTGAAAGGACTAGGGGGTCTTTCCTGGAGCACATTGGTGTTACTACAAAATTGGTGGCAAAATAACCCTATTGGCAGTGACAACTTTGAAATTTTCTCAAGCCAGCATTATTCCTGAGACTTCCAATAGTGCAGACCTTCAGGGAACAGCCCTTGAAGGATATGAAATACCTTCATTTCCCAAATGTTTTCCTCATACACAAATTCTAAGGGATGCTACTTGGGGGAAGGGAATAAACAGTGGGAGTTATTTCAAAATAAACATGAGAAACACTGGGTTAAAGTTCTGTAAGCTTCTTTAACCCAATGACTTCTCTGAGCTTTTAGCATGATAACGTGCTCTATAAGCATCTAAGGAGGGGAGGTACTTCTAGAGAACACCCTATTTCTCAACCTTATTTAACTGCAGAAGCTTGACTCTGAGGGTCATTTTGTGGAGCGGTGTTCCTCCTGAGAACTTTGAGAAGTGATTCTCTGCACCAAAATTGTCCTTTGGATCAGGCCAAAGCATAAAAAAGCTCTGTGCCAAGATTATTTCATTTTGGCAATTCAAAAAATCACCTTTTCTAAGTTTTTATGCCAACAGCCCTCACTGGGAGTCATCAAAATCAGGCCCATGACACTTTTTATCCAATTCATTATGAGAGATTTCTTTTTTTTTCAACTCTGCCCACTACCTCACATAATAAAATTTTGACAGTCACAATAGGAGAATGTTCCATTAAGTTTCATTACCATGAAAAACAATACTCTTTGGCAACTTGATTGTTTCTCCAAAGCATGCTAAAATATTTACTAATTCTATATTTCATTTTGTGGTGACTGCTAGGAAGTTCAGATATAAATTTTGGCCCAACTCTAGGAGCATTTCAGAACCCCAAGCAGTGGTATACCTAGGATATTTGATGCCTTGAGAGGATAACTTTTTTAACACCATCTCCTCCAAATGAAGAAAAAATATCAGTAATGATGAGCAATAATTTTTTCTTGATGCTTTCTTTAGCTTTAAAACAAACAATTAACAACTACACAACAGGAAATTTCAATTTTAAAGATATTCACATTCAGTAACTGTGTGCACACTCAACTTGGCAATTAGCAAACAAAAATATGACACCTTGAAGTTCTCACTGTGTTTCACTATTTGAGATTTTAAACACAAATAAAGGCTCCAAAGGAATTTCAGAATTGAATTAATTTAATTTATGTTCTATAATTATCATGCCATTATACTTTTGTTTATTTAAACCTACTGTTAAATGCAGGTCTGTGTAAGACCACAGGGAGTGAAGACAAGAATGGTGCCTGAAGTGAGTCTGAATTATCCCAAGCCTCTACAACTTATTTCCAAAATGAATTTGTATAGCTAATTCTATGGGATATAATTGGGACTGGGTAACTGGGATTCCCAACTTAACATCCATGTAGAATACAATGTTTATTAAAGATATATAATAAGCATATGCAAATTTGAGCCTTATATATGCTATTAAAACTTACAAAATAACTTCAGCAATTGTGAGACACTAGACCCAGAAATGATTTTTAGTTTGTTTTATTGTAGATTTTAAATTTTCTATTAAAAAACTCAACCCCTATTGTCTGCATTTTGGGCCAGTGGCTACCACTTCTCCCCGACCTTCTTCTTAATATCCCACTGATCACAAAAATATATATCACATGCACTAAATTTACTATGGATTTCTTCCTCATGCTCTCCTTTGCCCTTTCATAATTACTTGCACTGTGGTACTGTATAAAGTTGCTTACAATCCATTTTGCTAAATGTGAATCTGGACAAACAAAAAAAAAGTCAATCATAGCAATAATACAACTGTCTTATTTCCAACTGTGGTAGATTTTCCTTGTGGTTCTCATTGAATCTGAGCCCCTGAGCTCTTTTCTATCACCAAGGTGGCTCGAGTACACACAATGCTTATTTCTTGGTGACCGACTCCAAGTTTCTCTGACTCTCAGCACTTGATCTGGCCGTGAACACTATTTTAAAAAACGGATGGGAAGGGAAGGGAAGGGAACCCAGAAAAGGGGTTGTTTGGGAAGATCACTGTCACCCCCATCTTTCAATACATACATATGTCCTTTCTCCTATGTTCAGAGGAGAAGCTGTTCTTGCAGTAAAAAGCCAAATCCAGCTACCTCTTCTCTGGTCACATACCCTTCCATAAATTCTTCTACAATTCCTTCTATTACTCATCGCCTCTCTCTTCTTCTGAAACCTCTCATTCTCCCTTGCTTGGTTCTGTCTTTCATTATATAACAAGGTTCCATTTTTTCGCATGATTTAAAAACAAAAACAAATAACCAAGGGCTTGCAGTCCTGCGCGTAGCAGAGTAGTTGGGCTCTGACTCTCTCACTGTACAAAACTATAAAAATAATATATAAATTAATCTCTTTCAAGCCTCGACAGCAATGAACAGAGGGCTATGGTCCTTAAGAGAAGGGACGTGAACAAAGTGAACCCCACGGTACGGCACCCTCTCTGTGGAATTTTTTATTTAAATCATTGCATGGGAAAACAGAGCCCAAGCAGAGAACAGCAGTCTTGATGGGGGAGGAAACAAAGTGTGCAAATTTACACAGAATAGCAGTAATAATAGTGTGTAGTGATACACACTACAAACTGGATGAATCTCAAATACTTAATGTTGAATAAAAGAACACACAGAAATATATCACATACCTTATGATTCTATTTATATGAAGAATAGGTAAAACTATTCTATAACAATAGATGTCTGTAGATACCTTTTAGATATATTTATATGAAGGGGTATGCTTCCTGCTGGCATGAGAGAAGTTTTCTCGATTTTTACCCGTGTTGTGGTTATATGGATGTAATATGCAAATGCAAAATAATTATTGAACTATATACACTTAAGATATGTCTACTTAAGCCTCAATTAAACCAAATGATAAATAACTTAAACAAGAAAAAAAGAAAAACTCATCCCTGATTCTCATTTTATTTCTCTTGAAATCACAGTCAAACTTCTTAAAGAAAAATACTTAATTCCAGTTGTCACTTATTTCTCATGGAATCAACCTTCCGTCATCATTACACCCAAATTGTTCTTGGTAAGCTCATCTGCTGATTGTCCAGTATAATGGATTGCTTTCCATTCTTCCCTTACTTTGGTAATGATGACTCCTTTCTTATTGAACCTCGGGTTTCCTTTGGCTTTCGTGGTATCCCTTCCTCCTGGTTCTTTGCTAACTTTTATGTCCTTTCCTCCTCAAAACTTCCTTGTAGTCTTCTCTGCCTTTGTGTCTTCCTTTGTGAATTCCTTTGTGAATCTGGACAAACAAAAAAGAAGCCAATGGCTTCACAAAGGAATTCACAAAGGAAGACACAAAGGTTGCGGTCCGCAACCCTGGCTGCACGTTAAAATCACCGCCTAATAATGCCGATGCCTGGATTCATTTCAGAGCAATTAAACCAGAAATTCTTGAGGTAGAATCTGGATCTTTTTAAAAATTAAAGGTCTCCCTGTTCATTTTAAGAAGCACCCAGAGTTTAAAACCACAACCTTAAATATTCATGTTTCTCGCGATTTCTGCCTGATGAACTCTTATCTTCCTATGATAAATGATCTCCTGGAACATTTCAACCTTATCTATTGTATTACTAATGTGATAGCAAATAAATCCTACATTTTCAGTGGCTTAACGCATGATGATGGGTTTCTTGTTAAAGTCTTCTCTTGGTTCACTGGCCTTCTAGGGCAGCTTCTTTCTAAGCAGTGACTCAAAAAAGCCAAGCTGCTTGCATCTTGTAACTATCTTAATCCCTCGTCCTGTGGATGTGAACCCATTTCTATAAAAGATCTTTGAAGATGTTATTAGTTAAGGCAGGGGTTCTTAACCAGGGGTCCGTGGACACCCAAGGGGTCCATGGAAAGATTTCAGGGGGGGTCTGTGAGCTTGAATTGAAAAAAAAAAACATCAACTTGTTATCTTTATTTTCTCTGACCTCTAACTGAAATCTAGCGTTTCCTTCACTTATGAACATATGCAATAAATAAATTACAGTAGTAGACATTTCACCTGACTGGCAAAGGGGTCCATGGAACAAAAAATGTTAAGAACCACTGAGTTAAGGTGAGGCCAGACTGAATCAGAGTGAGCCTGAATCCACCATGACTGGAGTCCTTATAAGCCAAGGAAATGTGGAAGCAGAAGGAGGCGGACAGGGAGAGACCGAGTTATGGAATGCTCCGCCAGAACACTACAGACCTCAGAGAAGGCAGGATCCTGCCCACACCTTGATTTTGGACTTCTTGTCTCCAAAACTGAGAGGCAAGACACTACTGTTTTAAACCAACCAGCCCATGGTATTGTTACTTCAGCTCTAGCAAACTAAGACGGCAGTCCACTCATGTTCATCAGGGACAACTATTATTCATCTTTAAAGGAATCATTCAAATGCCATCTCCTCTATCAACACAAAATTCTGGTTCCACAAGGATACTTAGGTATTTCCTCTTCTGTGCTATCAGAAAAGTGGTAAATATCCCAGTGTTTCATTACCCTATCATTCTTTCAATCTATGACTAATCCCATTGTTCTTTACATATTTAAAATACCTAAAAGGTCGCCTGCATCCTTTCCACACCTCACTGCACGCACATACTTTTCCACTCATTTTATACTGTGTAATTTGAAACCTCTCAAAGACTGGAAACTTTGTTCTGTTCTCTTTGGTGTCATTAACCTCAACTCAGAGCCTGGCATTAAGCTTTGCACTTAATGACTCCTTGCTTTTGCTGTAGTAAAAATTTTTAGATCTCTCCACTCCATGTGATTTCCCATTAATTTTTGTTAGCCCTTTTCAGTTCCTTCTAATGCTTCATGTGTACAACACGGAGAGAGGTTGCTGGACTGATGATGCCCAACTCAATGAGAATAGCATAGAGTTTTGAAAAATTTGAAAAAAAAAAAAAAAAAAGACATGGAATGAGCAGCCTGGGACCTTGTCCAGAAATAGAGACCACAAGAAACTATGCCTGAGCTTGACAGGATCATTTGAAGTTCTTTTAATAGTGGGATCGTGATGCTTACAGCAGTGCAGTGTAGTTTGTGTTGTTATTCTACCCTTGCTCAGTGTATTGGTCAGCCAAAAGGGTGCTGATGCAAAATACCAGAAATCTGTTGGCTTTTATAAAGGGTATTTATTTGGGGTAGAAGTTTACAATTACCAGGCCAGAAAGCATAAGTTACTTCCCTCACCAAAGTCTGTTGCCAAGTGTTGGAACAAGATGGCTGTTGACATTTGCAAGGGTTCAGGCTTCCTCTTCCTCTTAAGGCTCCATGGTCCCAGCTTCATCCAATATCAGCTGTATGCTGGGATAAGATGCTTTTCTTTCCCAGGACTCATTTCTCTCTGGGCTCTGTTGCTCTGCTCTCTCCATAAGGCCAGCTGTAGACTATCAGGTGAAAGGCTTGTCTCTCTTCCTGGGGCCTCTTCCATGTGTAATGGAGCTTTCTCTTTTTCCATCTGCTTCTCTATGTCTTTACTTCCCGGGGCTCCAGCCTCAAAACTCCAACTTTCTCCTCTGCCATGTCATTTTATCTGTGAGTCCATGCCCACCAAGGGGCATGTCCTACCAATGTGGCCCAATCAAAGCCTTAATCATTATTTAATCAAGTAAAAGTGAAACCTCTGAATCCAATACAATCTAATATGTCAAGAGGAAGAGATCAGTTCACAAACACAATCCAGTCTCTATTTTTGGAATTCATAAACAATATCACACTGCTACACTCAGTATCACAACTGCTAATGTGTCTTTATGTGAAGACAGCAGCTTTGAGTCCCCCTTACCTTGTATAGTTCATTTCTCTAATCTAACATTTCTCAAACATTTAGAGCAAGACAATGAAGCGTTGATGCCTTAAGATTTCCATCATTTGTAATGAATTAACTTCTCTCTAGAGTGGTACTTGCTATACCATCCTTGAAAGAATGAAGAAAAGAGTTAAATCATTTTCTATAAAGCTTAATTATCTCTGGACTTTTGTTTCCGCTGTATAAAGATAAGAAACCATGTTTGTTTTATCTTCTCCAAGTTCCTTCTGCTGCTGGAAATTCTCCATTTCTCTTGCCCTCCTGTCAAGTGCCCTCTGGAGCACAAAGTCTCCTCTCTGTAGCCTGGAACCATAGCGGCCAGTCTTCCAAACTCTAGGGCATGGGAGACTCAGCTTCTATTCCAAAGACGGCTAAAGCAAGCACTTTCTCAACCAATGAGAGCCTCTAAATGCAAGGGTGAAGAAACTGTATACACACTATTATTTAATCACCAAGAGAATAAACTATTAAATTATACAAATTGCCTTTAATTTTCCTCTGATGCCTTTTTGGTGCCCTTGTCAATTCAAGGTGTCGACCTGAAACTTACCTGTTATAGAAATGACCATTATCAGGAAGCTCTTAGAGGACTGTGGCTTGATTTGGAAGCTAGAGAGGGCATTGGTGACCAGGTAGGACTTGAATGTTGAGCTAAGATGCTGGGATTTCATCTAGTAGTGCTTAATTATCATATACTATTTCCCAAGTTGCCCGAGTGGGGCAGCCTGAGGAGGAGGAACCACTCGTTGTTCAGTTCTTTAAGTCAGGTAGCCAGGGTCTCTGTTTCAGGTAGGAAGGACCACCTATGCTCCCTTGCAACACAATACAAATGGTATTTAATGATGCAAATACATTACAGTGTAGAAAAAAATGAATACCTGACCAACAAGTTTGAGCATGGATCACATCCGAGGATTTCTAGAGATCAGAGATTTCACAGGTATTTTTCCTGCCTCTTAACCTGATAAAATCTATCCCTACACCTTTGCTGTGGTTTCCCCAGTTTGGAAGTCCCAAGCTCCTCCTTCGACTATCTAAATCCTACCTAATCTCTCATGTCCAGCTAAATTCTCTCCACTTCCAAGAAACCTCACCTAATTTCTTCAGTTCTCAGTGATCTCCTTTTTTTTTGGAATTAAGTTTTGTGTTCCAAAACTTAAAACTTCAAGATATATTATCACATATTGTTCACTCACTGCTTCATGGGTTTTAACTTCATGGTTTATATTCTTGAAATAGCCTATAAAATACTTATATCACACACATGCATGCACATTCACACACTCAAACGACAATTTTCAAAGTATAATCTGAGAACTTCTGAGGGTCTCTCAGACCAGTCCTGGGACTTCACAAAATGCTACATTTTAATATCTGCAGGAGGCTGGATTTTCTTCATTTACTTCAGCCCAAACATCATATCACAACATAACTGAGTGCCAGAAGCAGATATGAGAATACAGCTGCCTTCTATTAAGCAAGACATTTAAAGATATTCACAAAAATGTAAATGTTCTTCACCTCACTAATTATTTTTGCTTTGAAAGAGACAACTATTTTTATTAAAATGTGTTATTTATGTAGAGATGTAATGGGTTCATTATTGCTATTTTAAATGAATTGATAAATAGAGTATTTAAAATCTCAGTTTAAATTTCCAATATGCTATATATCAATAGATATAACCCACACACACAATAGCTCTTTGTGTTCCACAATGATTTCTAAGAATTTAAGGGGATCCTGAAACCAAACTGTTTGGGAACGTCTATTCTAGTATACTGCAAAATTTTTTGAGAGTGGGACAGCTTTGCAAAAACTGTAATGTGCAAGGAATACAAGTTCATGACCAGAACTGAGTACAGTCTAAAACAGGTGAGGATTTTAACCCCCAGATCTTTTGATGAAAAGGACTTATATTCCCGCTGTCATGAGACTCATGTGTATGTGTTGGGGGATATGAAAAGGAGTGGGAGAGTTATTATATAATGAGGAGCTGAATAAAGTTACAAGGTTAGTGCACCTCTCTATTCTCCGGGCCTGTGCCCTCCATGTACCCCCCTCCCCACCTAGTCCACAAAATCCCGGCAAGAGCACAAAGGGAGGGTGAGGCTGGAAGGCAAAGGATGGTCCATGCAACGTTTCAGATCTTTTAATGGGCACCCATCAACTGGTTGAAGTGTCTCTGGAGTAGGAAGACAAGCTCCAGGGAGTGACTGTCTTTAAAATACAAATAAAAGGGAGTATGAGGGAAATATCTAAAGGAAGTTTCTTCCACAGATGAGAATATAGCTCCAAATGGAACTTGAAAGAAAGCTTTCTAACCAATGGCCTATTTTTTATTTGTCATGGATTATTTCTATGAAATCATATATACTGCTCCTTTGTAAATGCTTAAATTAGCAGAGAAGATTTATGATCTATGTCACTTGCCTTTTGTACATAGCAGATGCATATCTGGACTGCTTATTTGAGTGTTTTTCATTTTTTGTACACTCTTCTTGAACACTCTTATCCATTTCAACTAATTAAATTATCCATTGTAGCTATTATCTACCCATATTTTTCTTCCAGCATAAAACTGTCTTCCTCTGAATATATTTATCCTCCTTTAAATCTTTGCCTTGACCTTCACTCTCTACACATTTATCTCATTTCTTTTCTTTTCACTTTCAAAAAATTTCCCAAATTCCAATGTAATAATGTAGTTACATATGAATAGAGGACTGAATTCTAGGTCACTAATATCTGCAACTCTCCAGTTATTTGATCTTGAATATTCTCTCTACCTTTCTGAGATTCAAGTATTTGGTTTGCAAAATTATTGCAATAATATCCAATTAATCATATCTCATAGAAAGCATGGGAGGATAAAAGATTAGATAGTGTATATGGACATATTTTAGATCTAAGAAAGGTACTGGGTATTAGGCACCAAGCATTGTATTATCATTTTGCTGCATGACTCAAACATTATATTGTAACTTCTCTACTATCATTTATTGTTCCCAAACTCTATTTCAATTGTTGCCATAATGAAAACCTTCATTCATTCAGTTATTCATTCATTTACTCAATAAGGCTTTATTGAATTGCTGACTATGATTCAGCCATTATTTTTGGAACTGTACTTATAAGTTAAGTGACTGTGGTGGATTGAATTGTGTACCCCAATTTGGACATGTTCTTGGTCTTGGTCCACATTTTCATGGCTGTGGACCCATTGTAAATAAGATCTTGTCAAGGTGTTACTTCAGTTAAGGTGTGGCCCAACTGAATCAGGTTGAACTTTAATCCAGATTACTGGAGCCCTTCATAAGAAGAGTGAGAGTGACAGAGAGTAGTCATGGGAGCAGCCAGAAGCTGGAAGTCAACGGAACCCAGAGGAAAACAGAGAAGACTTTGTCATGTTCACTGTCATGTGACGGAAAAGCCAAGGAACCTCAAAGATGTCAGCCAGCCAGAAGCAAAACTTCTCGCTTCTGCAACCATGAGCCAATAAATTCCTGTTGTTAAGCCAACCCATTGCATGGTATTTGTGTTAGCAGCTGGGAAACTAAAATATTGGATATGACTTCAAGGCTTTCTTTACCATAAACTAGTTTAGAGGACAAGCATATGAGCAGACTATTTGCTGGGGCAGGTAAGGGTCTGCTGAGGTAACAACCTCAAGTCTCAGCAGATTAACACAATGGGATAGGTACTCTCCAAAGATGGTCAACGGCAGTTCCTCCCATCCCTATATGCCCAGGTTGAACCACCCATCAAGATGTGGACACTTCCCCCTCCCCTTGAATCTGGGCTGGCCTTATGACTTGCTTTGACCTATGGCCTGTGCAAGCTCCAGTCCTACTTCTTAAGAGGCCTGGCAACCTCTGTTTTTGCTCTCTTTGAATACAGTTGGCATACGCTAAGGAAGTCTACATTATTCTTCTGGAGAAAGAAATCACGTAGAAAGTTCCTGGAAGATGAGAGCACGTGGAGGAGGGAGATCATGTGGAGAGAGGCCATGCAGAGCAGAGCCAAAGTATCCCAGCCCTGCCATCATCTCAGCATCATCTCATCACTCAGCTGCTAGAGTGAGCCTAGGTGAGACAAGCAGAAGGACTTCCCAGCCAACCCACAGAATCACAAGTGATAAATTGTTGTTTTAATCTACTACATTTTGGCCTCGTTTTTTGTTATCCAGCAAAAGATAACAAGCATATTGTAAAGATTCAGTCTCACTCATGCTACTTGTTCCCCATGAATTGGCAGGGAAGCTCTGCTCCATAGAGTCACTCAGGAATCCAGTCTGACAGAGGCCCCACCATGCTTGTGTCTACCCCTTCTGTATTACTAGGTAGACTTCTTTGATGACTGCAGTAGGGAAAGAGAACAATTACGTATGTCTATGTGCTAGTAGTGATCCCAATCACTTCTGCTCACTGCCCCTTGGCCAAAGCTATGAGTGTGGTTCCCAATAACTACAAGGGAGCTGGAGCTGTGTAATCCTCCCAAGTGCCCTGAGTGGAGAGGAAAACTGGAGACAGGTGAGTACTAGAATTATCTATGACAAGGAACCTCACAATATACTGTGCAAAATGCTAGAATAGAGAAAAATGTGTCCAACCCGGGGTAAGTCCAGGAAGGCTTTGAGTCCTTTCTTGAGGTAACAATTCATCTTAGCATGAAAGGACAGAAGGGAGTGGGCCAGCAGAGAAGGACGGAGGGGCCTTCCAGCCAAAGGCACAGTTAACAGCACAGAGACGCAAGAGACAATGGCATATTCTGATAATGGGAGGAAGTCCAGGTGCTTGGAGCCTAATTTGAATACAGAGAGATGTAGGTACAAAGGCAAGTTTGCGTCATATTTTGAAGGGCCTCATATATTACGCTGCTATGTTCCATTCTGTAAACAATATGGATTCCCATGAAAGTTTTTAGAAGAATAATCAGGATATAGTGCATTTTAAGGAAGGAAAACTGTGCAAGTACAAAACAGGTTTGAATAAAGAGAAGTAGATGGTAGAAAAATATGATGACATTACAATAGTTTAGGTAAACTATGTTTCAGAATGAATATAAGGGCGTATTTTAAAAGGAAATTTTAAAGTAGAATTGATAAGAATTGGTGACTATCAATATAAGAGATGTGAAAAGAAGTGAGAGAGAAGAGCCAGGAATAATCTTTGGATTTATTGCTTGAGATGCAATTTGAGAATATAGGATGTCTATCAAGGTTTTGGTGAGAGGGGGGAAAAAATCACTGAGGTCCTTTTTGAACATATTAAGTTTGATGTGTCTCTGAAAAACTCAGATGAAAAAAATGAAGCATATTTGAACAAATTACAGGTAATCTGGAAGTAAGGGACAATGTTAGGACTGGAGCCTGTGGGTGAACTCATTCAGAATGAAGAGAATTACTGGAGAACACCACAGTCAAATGGGAGGCTAGAGAAGGGACTCGTTAGAGAGGCATAATGGAATTTAACATTTTTATTTATTTATTTATTATTAGTTAGGCCAGTAAAAAGAATTTATTTGGGAAATGGGGGAAAGAACAGAGCTTGCTTACTGCATTCTCAGGGGTTGAGCCAGCACATTGATTAAAGGTGTAAGTACGATGACGACGGTTAGTTGCCGTGTTCAAGTTCTCTAAGTATACTAGTTTGAGTTCTAAATCTGGAAGATTTATGTTTCATTACTAAATGAAGATTTTTATGGTTGATAACGTCTTCCAAAATGCACATTAAAGAACCTACTAATCCCATTTCAACATTCACCTCATATCTTTAAGACTTGGAGGAGAGAGCCATGTCTGCTTTTTTTTTTTTTTCAATTATTTTATAAGGAGACCCTGAGAGGTAATACTTTGGCTTCTGGTTCGCTACAGCATCTCATGGAGTCATCGGTCTGGACCAGATTCCTGAATTGAGTGGCTGAGTAAATTCAATGCAAAGAAGGAAAAGGTGCTTTTCTTGAATGTGTTCACTGATACCAAGCTGACGGATGTGGTGCAGCTGAACACACTGTGCCACCTCCCCTGTGGGAAGGATAGGGCCTGCTTAACTCAGCTTGAGACCTGTGGTTATTCCGAGGTAGTGGATCTAATGTCATTAGTCAGGAAAACCTGAACTTCAGCCAAATTATACACGTGCATGACCTGGTGCTAACTTGAATGTGCACCTGGGTCTCAAAAAAAGGGAAAAACAGAAACCCAAATTCCTTTCTTTTTCTTTTGGGAATCAGCCTTAACACCATTTTGTTTAAGTTTCATAGGTTTAAGTTTCATCAAAGTGGATTTTGTTTATGTACAATTACACACCAGATGTTCACTACCATGGAAGTGGGGGAGGATTTTATTGCCAAGGTGACCCTTGTGGATTCCACAATTATAAACCAAGGAAGGTGGTTTGCATAAGGTTTCAACCAGACACAGTATCGAAATATGAGGATGTGGGGCTTGGGTATGCAAAGGTAGATCCACTTTATTCTTTCAAAAATCTGTTTTAGAAACAGCTATCTTATTGCTTGAAAGGGCTGGGAGTTTTGAAGAAGCACACATAAAGAGCAAAAGCTCACATTTTTAAAGTATTCTGATCATTCTTGCCATCAGCCTGGCATATGTTATTTGAGGTAAGGTAAAGCAGTATTTGAGGTCATTGATCATTCAACTGGATTCTTTTCCTAGAGTAGGGATTGTCAACTTTAGTGCACATCAGCATTACCTGGAGAACAGGTTTATTAAAACATAGATTGACAGCCCCCATCCCAGAGTTTCTGATTCAAAAAGCCTCAGTCTGCAACCAGAAAAGGTGGATTTCTTTCAAATTCCCAGGACATAATGTTGCCACTGGTCCAAGGGATTACACACTTTAAGAACTATTGTTCTATAGCAATAATCCTTAATAATGGATACACACCAGGCATCTTGAATCAAAATCTTCTGGGAGAAGTTTCACTTTTATCATGGCTAATTGAACATCTGGTCAAAGGGTAGCTGTATTAGTCAGCCAAAAGGGGTGCTGATGCAAAATACCAGAAATTGGTTGGCTTTTATAAAGGGTATTTATTGGGGGTAGAAGCTTACAGTCACAAGGACCTAAAGAGTCCAACTCAAGTTACCACAAGAGGTACTTCCTTACCAAACTGTCGCCAACGTGTTGAAGCAAGAGGCAGGCAAGGCCTGTGAGGGTTCAGCCTCTCTCTTTCCTCTTTAGGCTCTGTGGGCCCAGTTTCTTCTGATCTCAGCTGTAGGCTAGTACAGAGCTCATCTCTCTTTTCAGGGCTCATTCCCTTCCGGGCTCAGCTGCTTTGGTCTCTTCACAAGGTAAGCTGTAAACTCTCAGACAAATGGCTCATCTCTCTTCCTGGGGCCTCTACCTTGTCTGTGGAGCTCTCTCTCTTCCTCCGTGTAATCTTCTCTGTGTATCTACTTCCGTGTTCTTGATTGAGGGTCCGTTATATAGCCCACCAAGGGGGGAGGGGCTCAACCCTGTGTGCTCTAAAGATGTGGTCGAATCAAAGCCCTAATCTTGATTTAATCAAGTAAATGTAAAGCCTTTGCATTTAAATCAATCAAAGGGTATCACGCCCAGAAGAACAGACCAGTTTACAAATATAATCAATATCTTTTGGAATTCATAAATAATATCACACTGCCACAGTGGCCAAAACTCATGAGTGGTCTTATCAATGTGGTTTCCTAATATGTGACACCAAAACATCAAGACCACTCAGTGAAAACAAAAGTAAATCAGTATTAAAATTTATCTCCATTCCAGAGTCATCCTTTAAAAAATCAAACTCATAATCTCATTTCCTGCATTAGATTATTGCTCAACAAGTTTTCACTCATTCCTTTCTTCTTCAGTCTTCCCACCCCCACATGGGAGAACTTTGGGCGTGTAACTTACTTTAGCCAGCAGAACATGGGGAAGTGATAGTGCCAATTCTCAGCTGCGTCCAAGGAGACATTGTGCATTTTTGCTTTCTTTCCAGAAGCTTCCTTTTTCTACCATTCTTTCTCCTTCTCCTCCCCCTCCTCCTTCTTTTCCTTCCTCCTCCTCCTCTCCTTCTTTTTCTTCTTCTTCTTTCTCTTCTTCTTCTCTCTCTTACGCTCTCTCTCCTTTCTTTTTTTCTACTGGAGTATTCTAAAGAAAATCCCAGACATGTAGACATGTCATTCACCCCCTCCCCCCATCCAAGAGCCTCAGTATGCATCTCAAACTGAACCAAATCAAACCAAACCAAACCAAACCAAACCAAACCAAACCAAACCAAACCAAAAACATACTTTCTTTTATAACTCCTATGCTACTAGATCACTTAACTATCATTCTCAAATATTTTCTGGTTCATATGACTATATTCTAGTGGGGTCATATGAATTATCATATCTCAGGTTATTTTAAGTAACTTTTAATTAGAATATTCTCCCTGTCCCCATTATTATTATTATAGTCATTGTTATTAGATTCATGAAATTGAATTGTTGAAGAAATCAGTTTAGTAGTCTGTTATAAATATTTCACCTTCTGGATTTGGCTATCTGCTATCCCATGGTGACCCTTAACTTGTTCCTCTAACCAATAAATGACAATGGGCCAGAAGTTAGAGCTAATGGCTTTATTAGATTTAAGTTCAAATATGTTCTCGTGGGGCCAGAAGAATAGTTTATGGGTGGCACCATGTTCCCTATAGCACATCACATCAGGAGCTATATGGTGCTCGGTCATTTCACATTTAGTGCGCTAAAATCAATCATTTATTTATTTTATAAATACATAATTTAATATTTGTTTAATCTTTGTTATGTATAGTTTCTCTTTCTTACACAAAAGTTGACTTATATACTGCATGCATTTTTCTATTGCTTGCTTTTTTCTAAACAATGTATTCTGGAAAAAATTCCATATCCGTATATAGAAATATCGTTATTCCTTTTATATAGCTGCCTAGAACTCCACTGTGTAGAATTACCGTAGTTTATGCAACCAGGCCTTATTGATTGACATTTGAATTTGCAGTCTTTTATTAGTAAAGCATAATGCCACATTTAATAAAATTGTAATCTGTTAAAAATTATTTGGGGGAATGATTCCATAAGCAAGATTACTAAATCAGAATAAGTGAGTAGGTAATTTTGTTAAAGTTGCCAAACTCTTCATAGAGATGTAGCATTTTGCATTTTCTCTAGTAATACAGAACAGGCATTCCTCTCCATTTCACTATCAGAGGAGGTTATTGAGCTTTTCCCAATCATTGCATAGTTTTAATTCTTTTATTACAAGTGAAGTTGAGTATGCATTCAGAGTATTACTTTCTCTTTGAACTGTCTTCTCAGATCTCTTACTATTTTCTCATTGGTTTGTTGGTTTTTTTAAAATCAATTTTTAGCATCTTTTTAAATATATTCAGGATGCCAACACTTTTTATTTACCTTACTTCATCTTTGTCTTTTAACTTTGCTTTTGGGGAACAGGGCATGCAAAATGTTTTATTACTTTTCATAAGTGAGCTTGCTCTGCCTTTTTCTTTGCTGTACTACCTCTATCAGGTTTTGTATCATCTTTAGTCTTTGTTACAATCAATTCCTGAAAACAATGCAGACATTTTCCTTCCTTTTCTACACTCTGAAATAATTTAAGTATATTCTTTCCAAGAAATGATTTGGTATTTACAGGTGTGGTAGAAATGCTGCATGAAATGATCTGGACTTATTTATAAGTTTCTTTTTCTTTTCCTTCTTTCTATCTTGAATGATATTGATCAGATTAGACTTTCTGGTCTCTATTAGGGTTATTTTTACTAAATTATATTCCTTGAAATTTATTGATTTCATCTAGGTTTTGTTTGAATAAGTTTGAACAAATCATCTTTTTTATACATTTTTAATGAAATTGCATTTGTTTAAAAGCTTGCTTCCTCCTTTACATTTCTTGTTTTTTGTTTTTTTTTTTTGTACTTGTGCATTATCCCTCTGTTCAGAGTAAGGTATATAATGATTTGGCTGATTAGTTGCTAGTTCAAAGAGCCAGCATTTGGTTTGATTTACTGATTCCCTTTGTTTCTCAATAAATTCTCAAAATTTTCTGCTTTTATCTTTATTGATTATTTCTTTCTGCTTCCTTCGGGTTTACTTTGTTCTTTTTCTAACATTCTGATTTGGAAACTTATTTCATTTATTATCATATTTATGGTTATAAATATTTAATGCGCTGGATTTTGTACTCCACACCTTATAGTCCATGGACACTCATTTGAAATGTTTTTATCATAGTTTTCTGGATGCTTCTCAGTTTTCATTTGCATTTCAAAATCCCTCTTACCCAGAAGTGGTTTAGTAGTGAGTTTATTTTTTTAAATCAATCTATCTATCTATCTATCTATCTATCTATCTATCTATCTATCTATCTAATCACCTATTAGAGTGGACTGTTCTTTTTGTGTGTGCTGCTTATTTTTATTGGTTTCTATTTTTTTGGCATGGTGATCAGGGTATCTTATTTGAGTGTTTCATACTTTATTGGTGTTCTCTTTACGGCCCATTAGAGAGTTTAATTTCATGAATGCTCCATTTATACTTGAAAGGCAGGTATATTCTTCATTACCCAGATTCAGAATTTTGCATATATGTATGATGATATATAATCTATTTTGTTTATTATGAACCTTAGGTAGCCTCTAACCCACATGGTTATTGAGTACTTGAAATGTGGTTTGTTCACATTGAGATGTGCTGTAACAGTAAAATACACATATTTTGAAGACTTAGAGAGAATAAACAAATTAAAATATCTCACTAATTTATTTTTATTACAAATTTTATAATATTTTGGATACACTGGGTTAAATAAAATGTATTTTTAAAGTTAATCTCACCTGTCTCTTTTCACTTTTTTGTTCTGGCTTTCAGAATATTTAATTTACATTGGTGACTCATATATGTGGTTTCCATTATATTTCTACTGCGCAGAGCTCTTCTATGTCCTTGCTAAATTTTTAGTCCACTTAGTTCAAGGTCTACTATTATTAAGGTGTTCTCTCCTTCCTGCTTTATGAATATTGCTGATTTTGCTGTGTTATTGACACAGATAATAATATTTGTTGCTTCTTCAATGTTGTGAGTTTTAGTGTTATGAAGAGTCCTTTTTAGCCTTGTTTAATGGATTGGGTCTGTATTTTTACTAGTCTGATATAAAAATCCACAACTCCTGATTTTGAAGGCAGTATAGAGTTGGAATTTTCTTTGCCGTAGAATGCTTTGTTGCTTATGTATTTGTTTATAATAAGGGAGTTGATGCTTGCCGTTCTCTCTGCCTGGCTGACTCTCCATGCAGATGCCCACAGAGCTTTGGTCTTTGTTTTGATCAGGTCTTTGCGAAAGTCACCCATCGGTAAAGCCTGTCCAACAACCTATAATAGCACCCTGTTCACTCTCTGCCCCTCACCTGGTTTTATTTTTATTTTTAACATGCATCACCATGTAATATATTGACTTTTAATTATTATCTATCTGACTTGCCCCAACCTGATGGAAGTGACATGAACATGCTATTTCCTTAAAGATTACAACTACGCTTGGAACCTGGGAGGAGCCCAGGAAGTGATCATTGGATGAATGAGTAGATAACTGAGTGAAACCAATGATTTGGAATACTGTACTTTAAAAACACAGTTAAAGTACAGCTTTTTGTTTTCATTCAGGTAGCCTGGTATTATTTAGGCAATATCTATTACCTTGTTTTGTTTTGACTTGGCTGACTATAGCTTATAGTAAGGTGTGTCATAATTGAGTCAAGGCCTAAGTAGGAAAATGGACACCTTGTAACATACCTACAAGGGAATTTGTTTCTGAGAATTGATCACACAGTGGGTAGAACTGCTGAGGAGCGGTACAAACCAAGTATGCAAACCAGACAACAACAGCTGGCAACTGCCTTAACCCATAAGTCCTAGGAAAAGAAAAGGAGATGGTGAAACTGTAGCAAAGGGCAGCCAGGGCCACCCAAAGCAAGCTGGGATCCCAGGGAGCATATTTGGTAGGGGATGGAGCTGCAGACCAGAGACCACAGCTGTCTAAGATACTTCCTGAAGCAGAGAAAAGGGTTCCCCTTTTTTCATTTCCTAGGCGTCTACCTTTTCCCTCCCCCAGTCCCCTGTCAATAAGCTTCATTTTCATTATCAATAAAATTGTTTAAGTTTATAAGAAATTTAGAGGTTGAAATTTCATGTGAAAATATGGAGTGATATTGTGTAATAATGAAAATAGTATTAGACCCAAAAAGTACTAAAGGATAGAATAATAGGGTGAAAGGTGAAAATGGGGAAGAAGAAGGAAGTAAAAAAAAAAAGGTAAAGAAAGTTTTAGAGTTTAATCCTGAACATAAGATGTAGACTTGTGTCTGATTGAAATGAATGAATGCTACCCACCACATTTTTGGCATTTTGTGCATCTTCAGGAACAACTAACAATATTAGATAGTAGGAGAAATAACCAAAGCAGAATAAATTAAAAGCAGCTAGTCCTGCCAAGATGGAAAAGTCCCTTTCCACCCAGCTTTTCCTTCTCACAACTCAAATACCTGGGACCTAACACAATCAATCAGCATAGGAAGACCCTAAAAATTGGAAATAAGAAGGCAGACTGCCTTGGGACTCCAGACTTGAGGAATGACATGTGATGAGTACTGGGTTTTCTTCCTGATCCCATATATTCTGGACAGTTGCTTCAATATTCTAAAGCTGCTGGGAGCTTTTATAATAGGAATTTATTACAGTAAAATCTTACTGAGGCTGTGAAAATGTCCAAATCAAGGCTCTTCAGAGATGCTGTCTCACCAAAAGTTGGCTGCTGGCAGATTCTGGACTCCTGCCATATGGCAAGGCAAAATGGTGGCCAGATTCTGCCTTCTCCTTCAGGCTCACGTTCTCCCTAAGCTCAGCTGTGGGTGATCCGGCATATGGCTCATCTCTCCCTGGACTCTCTCTCTTCAGCTTCAGGCTGTTCTGCTGATTCCAGCCTCTCAGCCTCTCGGAGTTTCTTTCTCTTTCTGTGGCTCTAGGTGATCCGAAAGTCCTCTCCCATGGCAGGGTAAAACTGGCAGCTGTCTTTCTCCATGTGTGTCTGCTTTCATTTCTCTGCTTATATATGACTCTAGCAAGAGGGCTGGGACCCAACCTGGGTCAAGCCTCACTGACATAATCCAATCAAAGGACCTAGAGGGATCTAATCAAAAGGGATCTAATCAAAAGATCCCTTAACTAAATCACATGCAATCAAAGGGTCCCATAACTAACAGAATGGATTAGTTCCTAGAACATGATCTTTTTTGGGATTCACAAAAGCTTCAAACTGTCATAAGAGTGTGCTGCAGAAGCTCCAACCAGGAACCACCAGTAGGCGTAGACAAAAATAGCTCTAAGAAAAGGAGCCAAAGGACTGAGAAAGCATAGCCTAGCAATGGAAGACTATTTTAGCAAAACCCACCCTATACCAGACAAACATCCAAGGGAAAACTGCACCCACATGTGCACACACACGTGCACATCCACACTCTGAGCAGGTCCCATGCTTGGTACTATTTGCAAGACAGCTGAGAGCTGAACCTCCCTCCAAACAACACTAAGGAAACTTAACCCGGTGGCATGAGGTGGGATTTATTCTAAGCAGACTTAGTATCACTTGACTCTACCACACAGGAGATTTTCACTCACTATACTCATTTCCTATTAATATTATTTTTGACAAAAAATATAAGAAGAAAATTGGAGGAGAAACGAAGGGAAAGGAAACATTGAAAACTGCGAAATCTTAAAGAAAAGAAGGGAAGAGAGTTCCAGAAGGAAGAGTGTAGAAGTGAAATTTAGATCATCCGATGAACAGCAAAGAGGTAACCATAAAGCAAAGTATCTGAAAAAGAAAGGAGCGAAGGGAAGCATATTTTTATGCCATGACAGCAGAAGGGACAGAATTTAGTAATTATGCAACAAACATTTAAAAGGATTGAGATGATGGCTACCAAACATTTGAAGGGAGATGTTCACAAGTGCAAAAGCCCTCCTAAAGTTACCCCGAAACCTCCTCAGCTTCAGTGTGTGTTGACCTTCAACTCCAGCCTGCATCTGAGTGCAATCCAGATCAATTCACTGATGATCATCCCCAGAGAACTTGTGTTTTTCCCTTAGTTTTGGATTCATCTGGAGAGGAGGTAAACAGTGTTATTACTCAAGGAAAGGCTTACAATGAACGAAATACACACAGGTCTCCAGAAGGCCCATAATAAAAACAGAGATGATTCTGAGGGTGAAGCCACCAGAAAGCCACGGTGCAGTCTATAGAGACCTGAAGAATGGACTTATTCTGAAGGTTTATTCTGAAGCCAAATACATAAACTGACTTTTGTACACAACTTGCTGACTGTGTCTGATTCCTGGTTGATAAAGAAGGGTCAAGGAGTCTAATCGAGTTTGTGCTCTTCTATTACACACTCAGATGGAGGAGATTCCCTTGGCTGGCATTTGAAATACATATGGAAACACACCATCAGCATATCCTGTCATCTGTCTGCTCTCCTCTCCTGCCTTTACCCTAGTGCCATCTAGATGTGTGTGTGTGTGTGTGTGTGTTGCTTAACGTACAGATCTACTGATGGCGGTCGGGAGGGGCAATCTTAGTATTATGAAAAATTATAATCAGCCTCCTTCTGCATTCAGAAATCACAAAGGGGAGTAAAATAGTTATGCTTGAGTAACTCAGATGCTGATGGACACAAGGGCCCAGAATGCCCTTCCAGCCTTCAAAACATGCCAACACCCTACCTAAAATGGACATTAAGATCACTCAGCACTAGTGAGTTCAACAAGAAAATTTAATTTCTGTAGCACCTAAAAGGCCATGAGTCAATTAATTAAGGGCTTCTAATTGAAACACAGAAATATGTAAAATTGTGTTCATATTTTTCCAAGATCAGAATCCTCTTACAAAAAAAGAAGAAAAAAGCTCTACTTTGTAAAGAATATGTTTGTTTTGCGTAATAATTCCCAGCTTAGAGGAGAAGTTAATATCCTTTAAGTAAAGGCCTAATATCTTTCTATGGTAGTGCCTTTCTTGTCTTCTTTTTTTTTTTTTTTTTTTTTTTGACCCATCTGGTTTGTCAGAAAAGTCTCCTACCTCTGATATTTATACAATATCATGCAAATGTCAAAATCTGAATGTCATCTTCAAAGACCCTTTTATGTCAGGCAACCCCTTTATAGGGAAAAATAAACAATTTTATGTATGCATGCTTGATGCCAGTCCAATTAATAAAAGCCTTTTTTGCTATGCTTGGCTACAAGCAAGTTTCTCTTTTGAAAATGAACAGAGGGAGAATGAGATAAAAGGTCTGTATTGTTTCCTTGCAAATTTTACAGTTTCATTTTTAATTTGTGTTTGGATGTGAGGATCTTGGTGCAGATGGTGTGATAGTCCACAGTATGTTCTGAGAACCTGAAATGATAACAAAGATATGCAAATTGAGAGGGTGCTTTGGATGAAAGCCAAGATATCCAATTTCACAATAGCTGAAAACAAATTGATGTCCCAGCAAACTACTCAGAGTAGCACTAGGAAATGTAACAGTGCCAAAACAAATTATATTAATGACCTTAGCAGTTTGTGGAATTCTATTGGCCAGCTTAGCGTTGCTTCATTTGCCTGCATTGGCACTTCATTTATCACGCAAAACAACTTTTCTAAAGAAAAAAAATATCAAAGCAAAGCAAAAACATAATAAACTTAATGAAAAATCAATGTCCATCATTGCAAAAAAAACATGTGCAATCATGTTTGCACCTGAGGAATGTTCAGACATATTTAACATATCAAAAAGTGAAAAAGGAGAAAATCTCAGGAGTTTATCATTTTAGGAAAAGATTATTTTTTAACGCAAATCAATATAGCAGTTCATGAAACGGTTTAATAAATAATTAAGTTCACATATCATAGAGGAGACTAATCAAAATTACCACAACAAAATTACTTTAAACAATTTTCTTTTATCAATGCATGCGTGTAAAAGATTTCAGAAGAAAAGATGGAGAAAGGAAGTAAACAAGAGAATGGAAGAAAACTTTGATTGCAAAAACAGAAAATCATGGATATAAAATCTCCTTACTTATAATGTATTATGTATTATGAATCATAAGTGTATATACAATTATTAGGCATCATTTTGTACTTGAACTAAAAAAATAGGATTGGAAAGTGCTACTTGAAGTTATTTTTCTATGATATATTTGATATTGATACCCTGTTAATACTATTGAAATCTAACATACTGGGTTATAAGTGTTGTAACTAAGAATGATCTCTTAATCTTAAATCCCACCAAAATATAATTTAATACTGATAGAAGATGCTGACTAAAATTAGACTATTTACTTATATAGCTATATTTTTCAAGGCAAATCTTTTACAAACTGATGCTAAATTCCCCAGTGTTTATTTCTTGGATAATTAATCTTATCTTCCATTAAAACCAAACAAATAAACAAACAAATAAAAATATAATTGTAGTGGATGCAGTTAAACTTTCAAAATCAAATAAATGCTTCTATAAGGAAACTACAACTAGATTGACTTTTCCATTGTTTATGCTTTTGCAAAATAGTTCATGTATAAACAGGTTACAGCTCCAACCCCTAAAAGCCCAGAGTATCCAAAAAATTGCTTGCACACTTGTTGCGCAGAAGTGAGTCTGCCCAATGCAAGAGCCATGCAAATAGATGAATACAAATCAAATTAATGAAATGACTATGACTTGGGGCTTATGGTGAGAATGAATAATGGGAGGCAACGTTACTCACACATTCCTCAGTACATCAGAATATTTTCTAGTGGAAAAATATGTCTTAAAGGATTTTATCCTCCAATTGGAAAGCAGCATTTATTCATACTAAGGCAGATAAAAATTGGAGGGCACAGAAGCACAGGCAAATGCATGTTCTCTAGGGAGAACGGATAGCTTATTTATAATGAACATTAGTTAAAAATTAGAAATCCATTCTTAATTTTAAGAAATTGTTCTACCAGAATTCCTATATTTAAGTTTTCCTGCTTTTGAATGAATTCTTATTTTTTTTTCTAGATTCTTTCTAGTTTGAAAATTAAAAAAAAAAAAAAAGAATGACAGGAGTGGAGACCCCTTTTATGCAATAAACAGATAAATGTTCAAAACATTCTCTTTCTTGTTCCATTACATATAGTGCCTTTTGATATTGGTTTAAGGCCAACTGGGCTTGTTTGAAAACTCCAAGTTTAGTCCTGGAAAGAGCAACAAGTTCATGTATAATTGTTATCATGAGGTGTAGGCATGAATAGTATTTATGGAGGATATAGCACAGCTAGGAGCTGGAGGACTGGATATGTAATTAGGTTTTGTATTTAATAGAAAAAATCCTTTCATCACAAGAGTAACTGTAGAGAAGTGCACTTGACGTGTGTTAGGTAAATAGGCGAAAGCTTCCATCTGCAACAAATAACAGCTCTCATTAGCTCTTTAATCTAAGTAACACCAAAATATAGGGTTCCTGATAAGCCCCCAAATGACCCCTGGTTTAGGGAAAAGAATACACTAAAAGGAAGATCTTGGAGCTGTCCATCATTTTCTGAGACACACAGAAATCCCAAGCAGTGAGGCAATGTACTCTCGGTCTTCATGCATAATACATACCAAATAGGTGAAGTAGTATGTAAAGTGAATTTTAATTGGTTATAATTGTCATTTCATTTAGTAAAGTATTGTCTGGAGACCAGGATATCAATTAGCACTCTATGGACTCTGTTACTTATGAAAATAGGCATATAGAGAAACGATGTGCTGGAGCAGTAGATATACTTTAATTAAAAAAATGGTACAGTAAATTAAAGACCTTTAAAGTATCAATTAATTGCTATATAGGTAGGTTTTGAGTACCAACTTGGTAAAGTCAAAATTACTCAGTCTGATTTAATGAACTAAGAAAACATGTTCTAGTTTTGCTACATGAATTTTTTCCCTCAAGGCATCCATTTGATGTGTTGTAAGAAAAACTTCAACATTAAAAAAAAAAAAAAAAAAAAAAAGAAAGATGTCTGATAATGGTGAATGTTTTCTTCTTTAATTTTAAGCCTCAATATGTATGCGTTATGTGAAAACATAAGAAAACAATATTAAGTCAAGAGTCCCCCATGAAGATCTCTTTCATATGTCCTTCATTTCCTTAGAATTAATGGACGTTCAGGCTTCAATAAGGTAGAAAAAAAGATGATTGATGTATTTCGTTTTATTATTAAATTGTTGGTAACCAAGGCAGCTTTCCTTTTTTTTTCTGTGGGGATGAAGAGGGACCTGTCCCTTTTTAACCACTTGCTCTGAATGACTTTTCTACCCAATATCACTGAGAAGACACGATGAATGTCACCTCTCTTCTCTTCCTCCTCCTGTCGGTGCCTCCTCCCTCCTTTGACTGACAGCTATTAATAACCTTCCTGCCCTAAGTGCCATGGAGACACTTTATTAGGACAAACAGCCAAGGAAATCTAGGAATGGAGCCAAGTCTGCAGTGAGTTATTATCGGGCTTGTATTTATCTCAGCTTTGTAATTTTTTTTCAGTGATATGCAAATCCTGAAATAGATCTTCTGCTGCTGAAGGACAGGTCCCTCTGTTAATTGATCCACTGAGATTCACTCTACCCTCTTTTAGCTCTCAGCCAGGGAAGCATGCTACATGAAAGAGGCTCAGAGCCCTACACAGGACACACAAATTCACCACGCACTCCTTCCACGAGAAGAGCTTCCACACTGAAAATGAATTTTTGTTTCATAAAAACACATTCCCTCTCAATATTATCTGCCCAGCAAATCAAACTGGTTTATTTGCTAGTTTTGTAGAAAATATTCTTTCAAATTATAACCAAATGTGATTTCAGATGGGATTTACATTTTCTCTTGAAATACACAGAACTCACATATACTGTAAATATATTAAAACTAATTCAGTGAGAAGCAACATTTATTGTTTCAGGGGGAAAAATAACCTACAGAAGACCATGAAGTTAAAAAATCTGTTTACCTCAGAGCAGCTTCTTCTTTATACTTTAAAAATACAGGTGTACACTCCCATGCCGTACAAATCTAAGAACATTTGGTATTTTTTTGTTTCCTCACAACCGTCCTGAGCATGTTTGTGTATCCACCTGCGCATCTCAAGAAGTTTACTGATCAGATATTGACAACAACGGTAAGAGCATTTAGCCTATATTTCAACTGTATGGACTTGTTATCTTATTTGGCACTTGAACTATTTATATGGCTTGTGAAAGCAGTATTGGAACAAAGACAAATAAAATGTATAACTAAATAGCTAAATATTGATTATAATTCAGCATGAAGTCTGTTGCCTTAAAGAAACTGTGGGCATAGAATCAGAAAGATTTGATTTTTGATCTCCATACTACGTTCTCTTTTTCAATTTCAGTACCTTTATTTGTACACTAATAATGATGATATTTTCTTAATGATATTACATGTCTTTTATGAGTGTAAAATAAGAGAATATGTGTGGAATTGCTTTAAAGCATCATTACAAGGTAAAGGATAGAAACAATAAAAGTTAACTGATATCATTACACTTTATAATATAGTACTTATTCTTAAAGTGTGGTCAAGCAAGTATGTATTTAGAGACTCACAGTGCTCACTGGCATATTAATTGCTCTGAAAAGTCTATCAACAATTACACAGCTCAAGCAAGGATTTTCACAACCATTTTGTGCATGGAACACTTTTATCAGGTACTACCTAAAAATATTTCATTAGATAAATATAGAATATATCCTATACATTTTATATGTTAACATTTGGCAATTATCATTAACATATGAAACTATAAACATGTTCCTGATATATGCAAGTGCCTTGTATAAGAGTTGTCTTCTCTTCCACACTTGGGGCCACAAACAGCATAAAAATAACCCACTATGGTTTCACTTCCTTTAGGTGAAGCAATAGCTCCAGGCTCCATCTCGCATCCTATGTGAATGACGTTCATTTCAGCTGGTTTTTCAGTTTGCTTTCCGTTAGAGCAGTCTTTCTCAAGGGAAGGTAATTTTGTTCCCAAGTTGAGATATTTGACAATATCTGGAGACAGTTTTGGTTGTCACAACTTGGGGGAAGGTGCTATTTCTTGTACATAAATGGCCAAGGATACTGCTAAACATCTTACAACGCTAAGGACAGCCTTCCAGGACAAAGACTTATCTAGCCCAAAAAGCCAATAGTGCCAAGGTTGAGAAATCCTGTCCTAGAGTTCCATCTAAGCTCTCTCTCCTCTCTTTCCAACCCCCACCAACTCACCCAATATTTGGCGTAGTATCTCTCCAAGTACTGCCTCTCAGGCAATTCTTTTGACTCCTTGTGTTGCTACTACGCCCAGTTGAAACATTTGGAATTCCACCCCCAAGCACAGCCCAGATCCCAGACTTCTCCTGTCTGGGATGTTAGATTGGACAGTGGCTGGAACATGTTCTTTCCTGGAGAGTGAACATGTGCTATTCTATAAAATAAAATAATTCAGATTTTCTATTTTTAGTCACAATCTATGTTCTAGAATTGGTCAATTTATATCCTTTTTAATAAAATTTCCCTTAAATATATAAAATGTTCCTAGCAAATCTCAAGTGAATACTCAGAAAAACGGTGTCTATATATACAGGAAGCACTCAACACATCTTAAAAATACCAGTCGCTCTTTACACTCTTATTCAAAAGATCATTGGACAGTCCAGGGAAATTCCCAGACTTAAAACTTACTATTTATTCATTCTTTCATTCGTCACAAATATCGCCGGTGATAAGGCCTGTTCTGTTCTAAAATGATTGTCATATTGCTGAGAAATTCCTAATTATCAAAGAGCTGTTTCAATGGGTTTTTCTCCTCAGGCTTTTGGTAATTTATTTAATAAGAAATTCAAATAATGAAAGTATCTCTACAGCTATAAGGATGTTCTTTTAATACCTAAATATCATTGAAAAAATCCAACACTTGACAGTGGTTTCTTAAAGTCAAGAATAATAGCTTTTCTTTTCCTAAAACCATTATTCTCATTAAGAGCAAAGATCTTTTAGCATATTTTTTTATCCCCTTTACCATCCATTGTTATGATAAGGGGAATAAATCTACTTAAATAGAGCAGTAGGAATAGACAAGGGAACCATTCCCAGATTTCTCCTTGCTCCTAAGGGGATTTAATATGGCCCAGGCAATGCAAATTTACATTGATAGCAATAGACCAAATAGTATCTAGCTTGCTTTAGGAAAATATAAACCAAAAGGTCTCCTTACAATGTTGGTGCTAAAAATACAAAAAAAAAAAAAATGAACATGGTTGAAGCTCCCTAGAATTTCAGTCTAGTCAGTAAACATGTGTTTCCAGCAGATAGCAGGCAATTCCACATTAGGATGTGGAATGTTACTAGTCTCAAACTGGGAGAAGAAGGAGTCAGATATGCTGTTAGTGAGAAAGAAAGTGACATTTCGGTATCCAAAAATTTAAATGTTCTATACTTAATTGTTATTCAAATAAATTCAACAATTACTCACTGAACTTCTACTAGGTCCCAGGAATGAGGATTTACTCAGTGGAGTTTGCCAAGAAGAGTCCCATTGCATTCATTACCTTAAAACAGTTTATTCTCTAGATGTAGTGGTATCTAACACCTGCTATAGCATTACCAAACCACTAGTGGGCAATTATTTAACCTATCATTTGTAAGAAAAAAAAAAAAAAAGGCTAAAATCATGATATGTTTCATGGAGTTACTGTAAGCATAGAGGATACAGGTAAAGTTGTTAGAAGATACAAACTGTCATTGGGCTTTATATATATCAAGCGGGGTTAAGTTCAAAAGTAATTATCCTTAATCTGGAACCCTCCCAAATCACCAGAGAATAAACTGAACAAAACTGGCAACCTTTATCCATAAATCCTGGTAAAGTGATCACAAAACTACAGTGAGCAAAAAATCCCTGTGTCTTCTACCACTAACTGGGAACTATTACTGGGTATATTTGGACCTGTAATTCATTAGTGAACTATGGAGTTAACGAATGGGAAAACAGTGTTAATAAATATTTTGTAATCACCATTCATCTATTCTTCAACACATCAGAAAGATTGTGAGAACCAAACTGAGGAAGTTCACCTTATTTCCTTTCAGAGGTAATTTTCTGTCCAGAAAGCATAGTCTTCAGGGCTTCTGAAGTTGTTCTGTACACAAAAGTTAATGCAAAAATCAAAGTTAAAAAGTGCTAGATAGGAACAAGGTGGTTTGAGGTCTCCACTTAGTAAGAAGCACAAGTGGCGTATTTGAGATTAGCTTTAAATAGGATAGAATTCTGAGTGGTAACCCTGGGATAAGGGAAATTACAATATTCAAACAAGTGATCATTTCACAATTTCAAAAACTATAAGAAATGAGATATTCTGCAAGAAAGAAAAATATGCTATTGTGATGTTTTAAATTGATGAAAACACAGGAAATAAGTTATCCAGGACATCAACATCACAATCAGGACACAGTGAGGAACAGAAAACACACATGCATGTAATTATATGTGTACACATTCACCTACTAGATCAAGTTTCTATCACTCTCTTCATAATAACAAAGGGATAGGATGGATGAAGCACCTCCTTAAAAAAGCTAGCATCTAGAGCTCAAAATAACAAAATCATTTGTAAAAGTCTCAAAGATGGCTTCATTAGTATATTATTTCAATAAGAACTATTACCCAAGGCAGCTCTATGACAAGGTTCTATGAGTACAACATGAAAGACCATTTGCCTTGAACCTGACCCCAAAATTCCACTACCTAACAAAGCAGCAGAATTCTTTCCTAATGCTGTAAAGTGCGACCATGATCTTTACTCGTGAACTCCTGCTTTATTTGCCCAAGGACTGAGCCACAATTTTCATAAGATATGTACTAAAAGTATATATATGCGCACATATATAATATAAATATGTGTATACTTATAAATAGAAATATGTGTATACATATAAATATGCCTATGTGTAATATATACATAAATATGCATCTATAAATATATGTGCATATATATTTCTGTTTTTGGAAGAAGATATATTTCTGGACATGTTTTTCCTGAGAAAAAGATTGAAATAAACATTTTCAGAACAAAATTTAAACCTCATTATGCTCTAGGAAAAATATAAATTGGTCACGATATTATTTTATTTCCACCTTGCTGCTTCTGCCAAGAACATTATTTTCTGATCTTCCCAGACACAGAACTGCACTCACAGTCAACCAGCTCAGCAATGCTCCACCCTCTCTCCACTTGCCGTCAAAGATGTCTTTTTAGGCAACTTATCAGAAAGTGTAAACTATCATTGTTGTCAACACGGCACTTTAAAAGAAAAAGTGTTACTTGTGCATAAAGACTAATAATTACATAATGAAGCTATTTCAAACATAAAGGTGGAAAATATAGGTTAAGTGCAAAAATTTGAAACTGCTCAAAACAGCAAACATGAATGCCTGAGAAAGAATGCAATATGACTTGTGAGTGATTTCCACCCAGGTCCTCACCGCCACAGGTCTGTCAGAGGTAATAATAGTCAACATTAATTTTCGAGGGCTTGAAGTCAGTATTTCTAATACTACAGCTGTGTTCAAACTAACAACTGAAACTGTACCGCTCTACCGTTCTCTCTTTTTGCTCCATGAAAATCTGTAAGCAGATTTTTAATATCGGAATTTTAGGGATTTTGTCTTTTATATCTTTGGAACTCTTGAGAATGTCTATCATAGGTGTCCAATAAAGCAAAGGGAACTATTAGTTCTACCGCTGCTTCTGCGCTCAGAACGTTTCTCGGCATTGCGTTGCGAATCAGTCAAGGCACAGTCCTTGGTGGCTCTGCTCCCTGTGGGATAAAATGTAAAGTCCTTGGCTTGGCCCACAGCCATCCTGAAACCAGTCCTGCCTATTCCTCTAGCAGTCAGTCTCTCAGTACTGTCCTCCTCCACCTCCCAAGGACTTGAAGATCACCTGAAATTTCGTAGAGGCCGTTTCCTCCTCACCCACACCCCTTCCAGTTGCCATGTAGTATCCATCATTTAGACCCAGGTCACAGTTCATTATGTCCTGGATAACGTCCTTGTTCTCCGAGTTGGGATATGGGGCTTCCCCCTGTGCTTACATGCCACATGCCATGCAGTCTATGTGTCCAATTTATATTCTGTTTGTCTCACAGAAAGAGGAAGGGGCATCTTCCATGTTGTATCATTTTGCCTTTGATCGTGTTTGGCACTTAAAAGGGCCTCAGTAAAACTTGAATGAGTAAATGAGTAGATGGGTTTGCTTTCTTTTTTTTTCCCTAAGCATTACAGCATTAGAGTTTCCCAAGAGCTTATACCTTAGTTCTGTGTTAAATTGTGTTTTCTGAACTGTAGCCTTCATTATCATGCTGAGGGAAATTTACTGAACATTTGCTTGAAAAACATGAGCATCCCTTAAATTAACCTCAGGAGAATTACAGTGTATGTGTGTGTGTACATATAGATACCTATATGAATCAGCTTGCTCAAAAACTAATGAATGAAAGAGAGTGTGACTTGTTTTATATTTGCACTAAATATGATTGTGTGAAAGCACATTATTGATGCAGAGAAACTTGTTCAGATTGACAAAAGGCTGTTGTGGCTCAAATATGATCAATATATATAGTTCTACATGAGGAAAGACACAAACTGGGTGCTAGAGCTGCTCTTTACTGAAGCCAAGGATTTGGAGAAAGGAGGACTCCCTTGTGTGTATGTATGTGCAGGTGAAGAGGGGAGGGAAGGGGGGTGACGTGCACGAGGCAATGGACTGTGTTAAAAATGAACAGGCCAAGGACACATAAATCCTTGCAAGAAAGAGACTGATTTCCACAAATCCTAGAGGGGAATCTGCAGCATTCTGAAACCCAGAGATGCTAAGAGAACTGGGGAGTTTGGAGTAGAGAGCCAAGAGTCCATGGTCTAGGGGATGAGGAAAATTTCAAGCAAAACAAAATTAAATAATGGAGGAGGAGGAGAGAGCAGTATCTGTAAAACATTGGCATCCAAGCATCTTTGTTTGGAGCCTTAGCAATAAAAATATTTGGAAGGTGCACTTCCAAAATAAACACATTTATCTATTTTTACATTATATCCTTGAGCTACAGTTATATACTGTATGCACTTAAAATTTTCACATCTGGAAATCTAAAATAATGGCATACACTCCCTCCAAGACTCTCCCCATAGTTTACTTATGTTTAAAAGGGAAAATTGGGGAGAGGGACATTTGTGGTGAAAAAATCTGATGGACAACTCAACCAAGTGTTGAACATCATGAAATATGGGACAAACTACCATTGTTTCTCTTGATGAGATGCACTGAGAACAGCATAGCACCACTTTATGTTATGTCAGTAGCTCTAATCATGAGGAAATAATCAAACAACACAAATCGAGGAAGGTGACTTCAGCAGGATTGGAGGAGTAATGACCTCCAAAAGACCACTCAGCTATAAAAGGAACAAGAACACTGGCAAAAATTGCCAAAGCAATTTTTTCAGAGCTCTGGAAATCAATCAAAAAGTTTCACCAAACTGAGAAAACTTTATTCAGAAAAATGGCCAAAGGAGGAGGGACAAGATGACGGCAGAGTAAGGAACTCCCAGAGTCGGCTCAACCTACAGTGCAGTTAGTAATCACCCAGAGCTATCTAAATCACCTCTTTGGGGGAGCAAGGAGACCAGAAGAGCATCCTGAAACATCCTTGGAGGAAAGGAAGGAGTAGACTGCACATCTGCAGTGAAGATTCACTAGTAGAACATTCCTCACTGCAGAGGCTGGTGACCATTCCCTGCTGGTGGTGAAAGCCACCTTGGGATCTCTTCCCTGACTGGAATTGAAAACTCCATTTCCCAAAAACATGGGAGGAAGAGATGGTCAGTCACTTATTCATCTACTGATTAAAAAATTTGGCTGGCTAAAGTCCAATCCTAAGAACAACTTAGGTTTGAGCCTGTCCAAATCAGAAAGAGGTCAGTAGCCTCCATTTTAACTCCATCCCCAGCATGAGGGAAAGCAGGACTGATTGAAAATCACAGTGATGGTAGGGACCAGCATCTTTCCACTCAGGTCAGATTGCAGCCTTAGCTTAGGCTCCAGCCCCACCTCCAGCAGGGAGGAAGCTGGGGGGAGCTGTACCAACCTCTCTGGACAACTGCAGGTGCTGTTGGCCTGAATGGACTACATTGGTGGGAAACCTGTGGATACATCTCTGCCCCCAACAAGAGAGGAGGGGTAAGTGTGTTCTCACCTCTGGGCAACTGCAAGCAATTTCAGCCTTCATGGACTAGAGTGTTGGACACTTCTGTGGATCTATGCCCATCCCTGAAAGGGCAGAAGGGACAGTGCTCCCTCAGCCTCTCGGAGCAATTGCAGCCACTTTATAGCCTGCTTGGACTAGACTGTTGGAAACATCTCTGACTCCATCCCCACACTTGACAGTGCAGCAGGAGGGACATGCTCCATCAGCCTCTCCAGGCAACTGTAGCCACTTTTGCCTGCACAAACTAGATTAGTGAATATGTCTTTGGCTTCTCCCCACCCATGACAGAACAGGAGGAGGGATGGTGCTCCCTCAAACTCTCTGGGCAACTGTAGTAGCTTTCAGCCTGACTAGATTCCTGGGCATAGCGGAGGCTCTATTTCCACCACTGGCAGGAGAGGAAGGGGCATGGAACTTCATCAGTCTTTCCAGGCAACTACAGACAGTGTTAGCCTGCACAGCTTGGATTACTACATATGCTGCAGCTCTGTCCCTACCACTGGCAGGGGAGAAAAGAGGGAGAAGCTTCATTGGTTCTTCAGGCAACATGGGCAGCTTCAGCCTCCACAGCATCCTCGACTCCTATTTCATAACCAGCAAGGAAGAAGGGGCAAGAAACTGATGAAAAGGGGCTGAAAAAAAAATCAGATTGGCTAAACATGAGCCACAGTAAAGTTCCAAATTAAGGTGAACCAAGTATCAAGGGGCTGTAGCACAAAGCCAATCAAATAGAAGGCCCAAGATGAGAGAAAAGGGACCAAGAATAAACAAATCTAGTAAATAAGATGCCGAGAGACCAACAAAAAATTAAAATTCATACCAAGAAACAGAATGATATGGCCGAGTCAAAGGAACAAACTAAGCCTTCAGATGACATAATGGACTTGGGACAACTAATCACAGATGTTCAAACAAATCTCCTTAATAAACTTAATGAGATGACTAAAAAGATTAAGGGCATCAAGAAGAAACTGGGTGAGCACAAGGAAGAATTTGAAGGCATACATAGAAAAATAGCATATCTTTTGGGAATGAAAGGCACAATAAATGAAATTAAAAATACACTGAATGCATGTGACAGCAGATTTAAAAAGGCAGAAGAAAGGGTCAATGAGATTGAAAGCAAACATACAAAAGAACAAATAAAGAAAAGAATGGAAAAATTTGAACAGGGTCTCAGGGAACTAAATGATGGCAAGAGATGTTCAAACATATGTGTGATGGGTGTCCTAGATGGAGAAGAGAAGGGAAAAGGGGCAGAAGGAATATTTGAGGAAATAATGGTAGAAAATTTCCCGACCCTATTAAGGACATTGATATCCATGTCCAAGAAGCTTGTTGGAATACTCCAAGACACAACTAAT
This sequence comes from Tolypeutes matacus, assembly GCA_026826555.1. Classification (NCBI taxonomy): domain Eukaryota; kingdom Metazoa; phylum Chordata; class Mammalia; order Cingulata; family Chlamyphoridae; genus Tolypeutes; species Tolypeutes matacus. The sequence goes on along the minus strand of JAKSZT010054030.1, from coordinate 63,485,681 downwards.
CAGAATGTCAAATGCCAAAGATAAACAAAGAGAATCCTGAGAGCAGCAAGAGAAAAGATATTCATCATATACAAGGAATGCCCAAGAAAATTAAGTGCTGATTTCTCATCAGAAACCATGGAGGCAAGAAGGCAGTGGTATGATATATTTAAGATACTGAAAGAGAAAAACTACCAGCCAAGAATCTTTATCTGGCAAGCAGTCTTTCAAAACAGAGGCGAGTTGAGAATATTCATAGATAAACAGAAACTGAGAGAGTTTGTAATGAGTGGCTGGCTTTGCAGGAAATATCAAAGGGTGTGCTACAGCCTGAAAAGAAAAGACAGGAGAGAGAGGCTTGGAAGAGAGTCTAGAAATAAAAAAAAAATTGTCACTAAAAGTAACTAAAGTGTAAAAAGAGTGGTGAAATGATATGACATATAAAATCTGAAGATCAAAATGGGTGAAGTAAAAACTGCCTACACAGTAATAACACTGAATGTTAAAGGATTAAACTCCCCAAGCAAAGACACATCCATCCCTGGGCTCACTGTGTTATTCAGTTTGTACATAATTCTCTAGCTTTCTTTCAATTGACATTTACATCCCTAAACTACTCTTTTCAGCCACAATCCCATTTATAAACCAGCTGCTACTCACTATAATGTGTTACCATCAACTGTATCCATTTCCACACTTTTACAGTCAAGGTAATTAAAATTTCTATATACATTAAACATCTCAAGCAAAAGACAGACTGGTGGAACAGATAAGAAAATATAAGCCATCTATATGCTGTCTACAAGAGACTCACCTGATTCCCAAGGAAAAGACAATCCACACATGCAGTAAGCCAAAAAAAAAAAAAAAGCTCAGGTAGCTGTACTTATAGCAGATGAAATAGAATTTTAAAGTAAAGCTGTTATTAGAGACAAGGAAGGTCATTATATACTAATAAAAGGGTCAATTCACCAGTAGGAAATAACAATCATAAATGTATATGTACCTAACCAGGATGCCCCAAATTACATGAGGCAAACCCTGGAAAAACTGAAGTGAAAAATAGATGTCTCTACAATAATAGTTGGAAACTTCGATACACCACTCTCAGTATTGTATAGAACATCTGGGCAGAGGATCAGTAAAGAAATAGGGAGCTTGAATAATATGATAAACAAAACATAATAGACATATACAGATCATTGCACCACAGAACAGCAGGATATACATTTATCTCAAGTGCTCATGGATCTTTCTCCAGGATAGAACATATGTTGGGTCACAAAGCAGAACTCAATACGTTTTAAAAGACTGAAATTATACAAGCACTTTCTCTGACCATAATGGAATATTGCTGAAAATCAACACCAGGCAGGAAAGGGGAAAATTCACAATATATGAAGAATAAAAAACACACTATTAAATAATCAGTGGGCCAAAGAAGAAAGTGTGAGAGAAATCAATAAATATCTTGAGATGAATGAAAATGAGAATACAATATATCAGAACCAGTGGCAGTGCTGAAAGGGAAATTTGTAGCCCTTGATGATACATTAAAAAAGAAGACAGAGCTAAAATCAACAACCTAACTACACAGCTGGAGGAACTAGAAAAAGTACAATAAACTATGCCCAAATCAAGGAGAAGAAATGAAGTAACAAAGATCAGGGCAGAAATACATGAAATTGAGCACAAATAAAATAATAGAATTAACAAAACCAAAAGTTGATTCTTCGAGAAGATTAACAAAATGGACAACCCTTAGCTAAACTGACAAAGAAAAAAATAAAGAGTATGCAAATAAATAAAATCAGAAATCAAAGTAGGGGCATTACTACTGACCCAACAGAAATAAAAGAGATCATAAAAGGATACTATGAACAGCTGTACCCAACAAACTAGACAATGTAGATGAAACAGAAAAACTCCTAGGAACATATGAACAATGCACACTGACCCTAAAAGAAATAGAAGACCTTGACAAATCTAATCACAAGCTAAGAGACGGAAACAACTCCACAAAATGAAAAATCCAGGACCATATGGCTTCACAGGTGAATTCTACCAAACATTCAGAGAAGATTTAATACCAGTCTTACTCAAACTCTTCCAAAATATTGAACAGGAAGGAACACTACCATGCTCATTCTAGGAAGCCAATATCATCCTAATACCAAAGCCAGAATAAGATATATATATATAAAGAATTACAGACCCATTTCCCTAATGAATACAGATGCAAAAATCCTCAACAAAATATTCACTAATTGACTTAACAACACATTAAAAGAATTATTAATCATGATCAGCTGGGTTTTACCGCATGTATGCAAGGTTGGTTCAACACAAGAAAATCAATCAGTGTAATGCACCACAGTAATAAATCAAAGAAGAAAAATCTCATGATCATCTTGATTGATGCAGAAAAGGCATTTGACAAAATCCAGCATCCTTTCTTGATAAAAACACACCAAAAGATAGGAATCAAAGGAAACTTTCTCTAAATGAAAAAGAGCATATAAGAAAAACCCACAGATAACATTGAACTCAATGGTGAAAGACTGAAAGCTTTACCATTGAGAAAGAGAACAAGACAAGGATGCCCACTGTCACCACTGTTCTTCAATATAATGCAAGATGTTCTAGCTAAAGAAATCAGGCAAGAAAAAGAAATAAAAGTGTCCAAATTGGAAAGGAAGTAGTAAAATTTTCACTATTTGCAGATGATATGCTCCTATGCCTAGAAAATCCTGAAAAATCTAAAACAAAGCTACCAGAACTAACAAACCAATTTAGCAGAGTGGCAGGATACAAGATTAATATGCAAAAATCAGTAATGTTTCTATACACTAATAATGAGTAATCTGAGGAAGAAGTCAGAAAAAAATCCATTTACAAGAGCAGCAAAAAATTAAATATTTAGGAATAACTTAATGAAGAATGTAAAGCACTTTTATTCAGAAAACTACAATGCATTGCTAAAATAAATCAAAGAAGATCTGAATAAATGGAAGAATATTGCATTTTCATGGATGGGAAGATTAAATATTATTAAGATTTCATTTTTATCTAAACTGATATACAAATCCAATGCAATCCTGATTAAAATTCCAACAGGCTTTTTTTTTTGGAAAATTTAAAAGAATTTATTGAAGTATATCATTCATAAATGAATATATATACATTAAGTGTATAGTAAAACTTGTGAACTTACAAAACAAACATGTATAACATCACACAGGGGTCCCACACAACACTCCACCACCAACACCTTGCATTATTGTGAAAAAATTTGCTACAAATTTTGAATTAATATTATGAAAATATTACTAACTATAGTCCATATCTTACATTTGGTGTATTTTCCCCCAATCCATCCTAATTTTTCAAAAAAATATAGTTTTATTACAGAAGTTATGAACTTAAAAAACAATCTTTTACATGTGTGGAATTCCCATACAACACTTCTTCACCAACACACCACACCATGGTGGAATATTTGTTATAGATTATGAGATAATATCATCAGACTCTTTCCAACAACCATGTTCCATAGCATATATCTGGCACACTTTTTCCACACCCCCCCTATTTATTTGGGAGGGTAAGAGGCCCTGAATAGCCAGAAACATTTTATAAAGGAAAAACAAAGTTGGAGGACTCTCACCAGACTTTAAATGATATTATCTAGCTACAGTGGTAAAAACAGCATGGAACTGGCTTAAAGATAGACATATAGACCAATGCAACTGAATTGATGGTCCAGAAACAGACTCTTACATCTGTGGTCAAGAGATTTTTGACAAGGCTGTCAAACCCATCCAGCTGGGGCAGAATAGTCTCTTCAACAAATGGTGCCAGAGAACTGGATATCCATATCCAAAAGAAAGAAAGAGGACTCCTACCTCATACCTCATACAAAAATTAACTCAAAATGGACCAAAGACCTAAATATAAATGTGAGAAACATAAAACTCCTAGAAGAGAATATAGGGAAACAACTTCAAGACATGGTGGCAGGTGGTGGTTTCTTAACCCTTACACCAAAAGCATGAACAATGAAAGAAAAAATGGATAAATGGGACCTCATCAAACTTAAACATTTTTGTGCGTCAAAGCACTTCATCAAGAAGGTGAAATGGCAACCAACTCATGGAAGAAAATTTTGAAACCACATATCTGATAAGGGTTTGATTTCTATGCTATATAAAGAGATCATACAACTCAACAATTAAAGAGCAAGCAATTCAATTAAAAAGTGGGCAAAAGACTTAAATAGACATTTCTCCAAAGAGGAAATGCTGCAGCTCAATATCACTCGTTATTAGGGAAATACAAATCAAAACTACAAGGAGATATCATTTCACTCCTCACAGATTGCCCATTATTAAAAAACAAAAAACAAACAAACAAACAAAAAAAACAGAAAACAAGTACTGGAAATGATGTGGAGAAATAGGAGCATTCCTTCACTGTTGGTGGGAATGTACAATGGTGCAGCTTCTGTGGAAAACAGTTTGGTAGTTCCTCAGGAAGCTAATTATAGAACTGACCTATTGTATTAGTCAGGGTTCTCTTGGGAAACAGAATCAACAGGAGATATCTGTCAATAATATGAGATTTTATAAGAGTCTCTCACGTGACCGTGGAAATGCACAAGTCCAGGTTCCGCAGGCAGGCTGCAAACTAGGCGCTCCAATGAAAGTCCGATGAAAGGTCCTTGATGAGTTTCTGGGAGAAGTTGGCTGTCCAACAACTAGCTGGGAAATTCTCCCTGAATGTTGAAATCACTTCCCCTTGTAAGGCATTCAACTGATTGGATAAAAGTGTCACCCATTGCTGATGCAATCTCCCTGATTGATGCAGATGTAATCAGCCATCCACGCAGATAACTCACTGGTGATGGAAGTCCATAAATGCTCTTGTATTATAATTAGCCCAGTGCTTGCTGGAACAAACACCTGGACGCAATTACCTGGCCAAGTTGACACATTCGGCTAGCCATCACACCTATGGTCCAGCAATCCCTCTATAGGAATATATCCAGAAGAAATGAGATCAGTGACATGAACAGACATTTGCCCACCGATGTTCATAGCAACATTGTTTACAATGGAATACTATGCTGCTGTAAGAAGAAAGGAAATTGGAATGCATATATTAACATGGATGAACCTTGAGGACATAAGACTGTATGAAATAAGCTGGACACAAGAGGACAAATATTGTATGGTCTCACTAATATGAACTAAATACGAAGAATAAATGCAGAGAATTACATGGCTTACTAGGAGATAGGATAAGGTTTGAGAAGGTGCACTGATGCTTAATGTATGTAGAATTTCCAAATTAGCTTGACTGTAAATATGTGAGAATGGATAGAATTGATGATTACACATTATAGTGAGTATAACTAAGACAGCTGGTTTATAAATGGGATTGTGGCCGAAACAGGTAGGCTAGGGATGTAAATGTCAATTTGATAAAGCTAGAGAATGAACTTGGGACTGAATAACATAGTGAATACAGGGATGGATGAGGATTGTGGTCAATAATACAAATACAAGGCTTTTCATCTATGAACTAGAACAAATGTATGTCACTATTATAAGGTGGTAAAAATACAGTGATGCATGAAAAAATACAATTAATATAACTTATGGACTATAATTAACAGTAATATGTAATATTCTTGCATCATTGTCAAAGAAGTTAATATATCAATGCCAATGGTCAATAATAGGGGGCATGGGATTTTTTTCTTTTGGTCTAAGGAAAATGTTCAAAGGTTTACTGGGGCAATGGCTGCATAACTTTGTGATGAAAGTGAGAGTCACTGAGTATATACTGGATGGATTTTATAGGCATGGGACTATAACACAGTGAACCATGCAGTGGAAAATGAACTTTGGTTTACAGTACAAATATGAGAGTGTTCTCTCAGGAATTATAACAAATGTACAATATTAATACATAGTGTTAATAATACTATGTATATGGAAAAATATACCAAGTGTATGCTATGGACCATAGTGTTAATAGTCTGATTATGTTTTTTCTGAATCGGTAAATGTTCCAGAACAATGCAAGATGTTGATGGTGGGGTGATGTATGGAAATCCTGCACATTATGTATGATTGTTTTGTAAGCTCACAACTTCTCTAATAAAAAAAAAAAAAAATTTAGTATGTTGAAAAATATGGCCGAAACTCTAGTAATAACAGTGAGCTTTGTGACAATTTAACTTTGTCCTTTTCTCATCCAGCACTTCCATGCTCCTTTGTAGCCTTGAAAACCAACGGCAGCCATGGTGAAAACCTGCAGGCTAGCAAATACTGGAGGCAGCCGAGCAGGTTTGAAACATTCCAAAGCACCATTATAAAAGAATTGTCATCTCTTGACCTATCTGGCAGCTCCTTGGAAACCCCAATCTTCAGAATTTGTTTTTATTTAACATGACTCAGAACTTGCTCAGTGTAAACTGCCATTTACCTCCTCAATCACTGTCTGCTGTTTAACACCCAGCAATCCAAGGAGGTAATAAACATTTGAGAAACAAGAAGCTAACCAAAAAAGTTAAAGAGAAAACTAGGGAATGAGATGCCCAAGGGGATCTTTGAAAAGCTTCAACCTATTCCTGTGAATCCAGTAGGCCAGGCACATGTTCAGAGGTGTGCACAGCCCAGGGCTGTGAAGATGCTCAGGAAAGACCTAAGAAGGCCATGGGCGTTCACCACTGGCTAATCTTGTCGCTGTGCAAGCAGGAAGTGAAGGCTTAGGCAGAGCTGTAAACTGACTATCTAGGTATTGAGGGTGTCCACCAACATGCACACAGGGCCCCTTGGCAAAGGCTGGGAAATTTACTGGTTCCTGGCATTTAAGGAAATTTTTTTTCTGTCCTATTCTTTGCTGACCACTAAGTTTACTGAAATGTCAGCAGCCAAACTCAACAAATAATGCAAATTACAGAATAGTTAATGAAAGCCACTAAACAAACAAGCAAACAGAAGCAACAAGAACTACAACACATCTTGAAGTCGGGAATTATTTCCAGAGTTGCCACATTTTATTATTATAATTTTGAGGTTTAAACAAAATCTTATAATATATGAAAAGCAAATGTCTGAGGAAGGGCAGGTGTTTGACTTAGTAGACAAAGACTATCAGTTACTTTACTTATGTCTAAAGAATGAAAGGAAACCATGTCTAAATTAATAAAGGAAAGTATAAGAGTGATGCCACACCAAATAGAGAATAACAATAGAGATAGATATATTTTTTAAACAATTTATTGCAGTATATCATTCATATATGAACATACATAAACTATAAGTGTTCAGTAAACATTGTGAACTTACAAAACAAACATGCATAACATCATACAGGGCTCCCACACATCACCCCACCACAAATACTTTACATTGTTGTGAAACATTTCTAACAAACCATGAAAGAGCATCACCAAAGTATTACTACTAACTATAGTATGTATCTTCTCCCCTATGCATTTTTTTAAGGATTTATTTATTTATTTATTTACTTACTTTTATCCATTTTCACCCCTCCCCCACTTTTTTGATGTTTCTGTGTCCACTCACTGGGCGACTCTCTGTGTCCATTTCCTGCCCTCTCCTCTCATCCTTCTCCTCCTGTATTCACTGGGATTCGATCATCAGAATCTCCGATGTGGGAGAGAGGCATCCTACTGCCTGCACCACCTTAGTTCCTGATTTTTTGGTGTGTCTTGTCTTTGCTTTCCCTTGTGTCTCTCTCCTGTTATGCCATCATCTTGCTGCATGGCTTGCAGGGCCTCGCAGCTCACCAGTGGATGGGGCCTGACAGCTCACCTGCTCGCAGTGCCTGGCGGTGCACACACGCTTGGGGCCTAGTGGCCCACGTGCCTTCTATATTTTTCTTTTTTAAATTTTTACCTGGAGGTCCTGGGAGGTCAAACCCAGGTCCCTCCATATGGGAGATGGACACCCAACCACCCTAGCTGCATCTGTCCCCCTGCCATATCTCTCAAGGTCAAGCAAAGATACCCAAAGTTACAGTCTCTTCCCATACAGGTCATATAACAAATCAGGCCTAGTTTATCACCAGCATTCCAAAAACCAGACCTAGGGGAACAAACTAGGTCTGGGAGCACATGTATGGTTTCTAATACAGCAAATGTTTAGCCTACCCTGATTACCACAAAATCAGGACAGCAAGAATATTCACCAAAGAGATAGATATTTTTTAAAATTAAGTAGAATTTCAGGAATATAAAGTTCAATAACTAAATGAAAAATTCATGAAAGGAACTCAGCAGCAGCTTTGACTTGGCAAAGAAAGAATGAGCAAACTTGAAAACAAGTCAACTGAGATTTTCTATTCTGAAAAAAAACAAAGAATAGAAAGAAAAATGGAGAAAAAGTGATAGAATCTTAGGTACTTATGGACATTAACATAATGGGAATTGCAAAAGGAGAGGAGAGAGAGAAGGGGACATAAAAATATTGGAAGAAATAATTGCCATAATCCTCCAATATTTGTAAAAGAAATAATCTACACATCTAAGAATTTCAACAAACTCCAAAACTGTTAAACACGTAGACATATGATAATCAATTTTTCAATATATGAAGAGTGAAATGAAAGCAGCAAGAGAGAAGCAACTTATCACGTATAAGGGATCCTCAGTAAGTTTAACAATATATTTCTCATCAGAATCACGCATACAAGAAGCAGTGTGTTGACACATTCAAACTGATGAAATAAAATGATGAAAAAATATACAGGAAAACTATCTTACTGAACCCAAAGATATATTGGCATTACCAGATTTGAAAAAAATCTGAGAGAATTCACAGCTAGCAGACATACCCAACAAAAAATACTAAAGGGGGTCCTTCAGACTAAAATGAAAGCTCACTAGACAGTTATTCAAATCCACACGAAGAAATAAAGACTAGTAGAAAAGGAAAACACATAGAAAGTATATATAAAGAAAGTATAAATGGATTTCTGTTTGTAATGCAACTGCATAAAGAAATAACTATAAAACTGTACTGATGCACTTATAATGTACGAAGATGTAATTTGTATGGCAATAAAAGTACAAAGAGGTATGGAAAAGAGTGATATTAGAGCACATTTTTTATATATTATTGAAATTAATTTGGCATTAATCCAAACTAGATTGTTTTACATTAAGATGTTAATTGCAATCCCTAAGGAAACCACAGAGAAAATAATCCAGAAAACTATGGTTAAAACAAACAAACAAACAAAAAACAGGGGTATTAAAATAGTATACTAGAAAATATCTATTTAACAAAAAAATGGTAGTAATAGAGCAATAGAGGGAACAAAAAAAAAAAAGACACAAAGAGATATAGGAAACAAACAGCAAATTGGCAGGCATTCCTACATCATCAGTAAATACAATCAAAGTAAATGGACTAAACAATCAAAAGGGAGTGTGATGGAGTGTGATACAAATGATTCCTTCCATCTGCCCCATAATACCTAAGTCCCCTCTCAGACTGAAGCAAGTCAGAGTGGACATCATCCCAAATCCCTCAAGACTGAAGAATGCACAAAAATAAGGGGGGAGTGCAACTACGGACCAAAGTAGATTGATTGTTATTGTAGTTATTACCTTGTGTTAAGGGAAGAACTTGTAACATCGATATAAAGATAATGTTGCCAGGGGGTTCGGAGGGAAGAGGAGGGGGCAATTGTTAGAACACAGAGCATTTTTAGGGCAGTGAAATTGTTCTGTATGATACAGCAATGACAGACACATGGCATTATACATTTGTCAAAGCTTCTAAGACTGTGCAGCACAAAGTGCAAACCATAATGTCAACGATAGACTTTGGTTAGTGGCAATACTTCAATATTGGCTCATTAATTGTAACAAATATACCACACTAATGAAAGATGCTAATAAAAGGGGAAACTGTGTGTGGGGGTGTGTTGGGGGGTGGGTTATACAGGAATTCATTATACTTTTGGTCTAACTTTTCTGTAAATCCAAAACTTCTCTAAAAATAAAGTTTATTATTATCAAAAAAAGGCAATATGAATAAAAAATTTTAAAAATAGGACTTTATGCTATCTACAAGAGACACTTTAGATTCAAAGACAAAAGTAGATTTAAAATCAAAGGATGGAAAAATAAATAACATCAAGCACTACCCAAAAGAGAATTGGAGTGGTACTACTGATATCAGATACTGATATCTGATGTCTCCAACTCAAATGGCTCAACAACAGTAATTTTAAAAAAATTATATATAGAGAAATAAAGCAAAATTAGAAAAATGTTAACTATTAGTGAATCTAAGCAAAGGGATATGTGTTCATATTACTATTATGACTTCTCTGCTGAATGTTCAAAAGATTTTAAATAAAAGTTTGGAAAAATAAAGAAAAGGGTGAGGTGAACATAAATATAAATAGATATTTTAATATTTTAACCACAACTCAATTTATCATCTGTGCAGCCACACTTTGTAGAGTAACATGCCTAGAATGAAGGTTTTAGTTTCCAGCTTCTGGTGCTCCATGCGCTTAACTGCTTTTAAAAGTTTTAATATAGATTTCACACATCTTAGGAAAATAATTCTCAATATTTCTACATAACTGCCATCCATCTCATAAATTGGTACGTTGCAGCGCTTTGGTTATAGAACAAATTGAAGTTCTTGTTATATAAGAAGCAGACTGTAAATAATATTAAATAGCTAAAAACAACATTGAATAGGCATAAAGTGCACTGAGAAGTTAGGGGGGCTTGCAGCTGACCAGTGTGATCAGCCCTGGGTTTCTTTTTGCTGGTGAGCATCGATGTGCTTTCAATACCCTGAGCATGACGCATGAGGTTCCTTGTCATTTACTAGAGCAGTGAGAGGGCCACTGACACCCCGCAACACTTGTATAACCTCTTCTAGGGGTGCAACTTCCTCTAAAGGTAAGTTGGAGTTTGACAAATGCATGCCCCTCTGATAAATGCATTTCCTCTATGAATACAGATCTAACTATCCCCACTAGAGATAATGTGTTACCATCAACTTTATCCATTTCCATACTTAAAAATATTTATTTCTATGATTTTGTTTACTTATTGTTACTAGAGTATTTGTCTTATTTATAAAAAATGTGTGATAGGTATGTTCGTATAAGAAATACTTATTAAATAATGGTTTCACTATTATGCACAATTTTCAACTTATGCAAAGGGTCTTAGATCATATTAGTCATATAAAATGAGGTCCTACTGTATTTGTTGCTTTAAAATGAGAGGAAACACTAGGCATTACATTTTATATGGTATATTATGTAAGCAATCAAAGAATCTTCTCGATTGTTAGGGCAAAGAAATAGAAATACTTGATTAAAAACAAAACTATTGCTAGACATTGGACCTTGAAATAATGATACCACAGTCCACCTGTCTCCAACATGTCATTGGTGTCCATTAGACACAGAAAGCACAACAAGTGAAATGGAAAATGCCGATGGGGGCGAGGAAGGACCTGAATCCAGAGTGCATTACTCATCCTAAGCTACTCCTCTGACCATGCCCTATGTTGAAGACTTTTCTCTGCTCTCCCAGTTGGTAAGCAAAAATAGCATCAGTATCTCTGCCTAGGCCATAAAAAAGAAGTTACATAATACGCAGGCAAAGAAGGAAAAACTACCAGAGGGCTTCTTCCTTGAATAAATAAATAAATTGTTGAAAAACAGTGACCCTTTCAGTAGAAATGACCAAAACTGTTTGTTTACATTTTGCTTCCATATTTTTCAAGTGTCAGGGCCAGATAAAACCTACATGGGCTTTGTCCAAACCACGGCTCTTCCTGGGAGTGAGTCGGTTTTCCCACATCCCGTCTCGCCACATTCCTCCCCTCGTACTGCCCCCACCTTCCACCCATTTTCACAGAAACCCTCTCCGGTGTCCCTCATGTTCTGCAGTCACAGGCATAGCCTCTACCGGCAGCTTGATGTAGGTAGGACACATCTGACAAAATCCATGGACGAGAATTGTTTTCGTCAAGTACCCGATATGTGGTGGGGAACATTCCAAGTGACTATCTCATTATTCCAAAATAGTACAGGAACTTAAAAGAATTGCTTAAATTTCATTTTTTTCTGTTTTTAGGGAAAAAATGATTTTATTTTGAAATGGAAAAAAAAAAAAAAGAGACCTATATTATGTTATGTGATGGTTCAGGGAAAGTCAAGTACCTGCTCCTATTGTTTTATGCCATTTTTATTCTTCTGGAAATTTCTGGAATGACTGATTTAATTAAATTTACTAAATTACCTATACCTGAATTATTGCCCTAATTTTTATAACTAGGTGCATGTGGATTTTCCTCAGTTAGTACTGGATGCGTTTAGTCAGTTTTTCACTTGTTTTACTCATTCATTAAACAGGTATACATATGTATGTATATATCCAGCATGAAAGAAAAATTACTAAAATGAATAAGTAATTATTATTATTATTATTTTCATTGGGTATGATAATGGTATTTTTGTTACATACATTCAAGGTCCTTGCAGTTTTTCTGGAAAACTGGATGGAATGCTTATTTCATGGAAAGTTCTATTCCTCTACATCAATCTTTTGTGGAAAGGCAAGCTTTATTTCAAAGCAGCCTGAAAAGGGGAGCCTGAAAAAAGCAGTGAGAAGTACCACAGCTACAAACTGGTAGGAGGGAGGCACACAGTACCATGTCTAATTGCCAAGGTCTCAGTTGAAAATCTCACCCATTCCTACTGATTGCTCACCACCCACTCAGTTGTCTTTTCAGGTGAAAACTAAGGTAGGCTTGAAGGGGACTGTGATGTCTTTGTTATAAACACAGTCCAATTTCAGGAAAGAGGACACTATTGATAGATCCGCTAAATTATTAAAATAAATATTTGCTTTGAGAATACAGTTAATTAAGTAATTAAGTACAATTTTTCACATTTTAAAAAGTCACAGAGGTTTCATTCATGTTTGAGGCAGTTGAGTTGGTAAAGATCCTATCTGCATTGCATAGGAGATGGATTACATTCAATTACACCTCAAAACAGCCAGCTGGAAGATTATTCCATCGGTTTTGAAGTGCCCGTTGGGCTGGCATCTGCGATGGTAGCCAAAAAAAAATTAGATTTCTGTGTAATACATGCTGGTACTGGACACACTCGTTCGCCCGGCCCTTGTTCTGATACTCCACAATACAGTGGATCAGCTGGTCATTCTCCTCCAGGAGCCGCTGGATCGTCTCTTGGTTGGCTTTCACCTTGCCCCGCAGCCAGTCTGGTACAAAGGCCAGAGACATCTGGGGAGCCTGGTGGGAACGCGGCCTCCGGCACCTCGACGAGCGCGTCCCCGCAGGCGCCCACCAGCCAGTAATTATTATTTAGTGTCTTCAAGAATTTTTTCATTCAATCGTTGATTTTTAGGTATGTGTAACATTTTCTTGAATATTAGCAATATTGGCAAATAATCCTCAAATAGTGTTTCAGTTTTGGGAAAGGCACAGTCATTTAAATCTGAACAAGGGAATGAGGTGGCTATTGTTAGAATGTTAAACTTTTCTTAGGAGTAATAATTAAATATGTAGGTTTACAACAAAGCATACGATCTTGCTATTTTATAATAGTCTCTTCATCCATTCAACAAACATTTATTGAGTTTCTATTACAAGTCAGCCTTGGGCTGAGCACTTTGAATAGACGTGAGACTGAAAAACAAACACGGAGACTGCTCTCACGTAGCTCAAAATTCATCATGAGAAGAATGCATTGAACAAAGAATAATAAAACAGTGGCCTATGGAAGTATATATGAAAGAGAGAGCAAGAGAGAGAGAGAGAAAGAGAAAAAGAGAGAGACTGCTTAATTTGGAGTTTAGAGATTCCTCTGAAGAAGGGAAGCTTAAGGTAAGACCCAAAGGATGAACAGGAATTATCCAAGAGAAGTATGGATTTATGTTCAGGTATGATTCCATTTATACGAAGTTCTAGAACAAGAAAATATAATTTGTGGTAAAAATTGAGAACAGGGATAGTGTGGTCATGGTGGAGCATTGAACTCATTGAATTACACCTGTAAGACAAGTGCATTTCAATGCATCAAATTTTACCTTAAAATTAAACATGAATTATAAATAAATATTAACTATGATTAGTAGGTTTACTCTTCACAGTGACATGGGTTAGCAATTCTTAAACTACTTCTATGTACTGTAGATTTGAACAAATGAATAAATATATTACAAAGGAGTCAGGCACTCACTGTGGGTTGAGGGAGTTACAAATACTGAGAGGGAGAAAGTGAGAATGCACCATCATGATGGATTAGAATTGGAGCTATCAATATGAACTCATAGCTTTATTTATCTGTCGGTCTGTCTGCCTCTTATAGATGGAGTTATACAAATAAATATATCTATACATAAATACATACATGACTTAGGAGCAATAGATGGAGTTGTACAAATAAAGATATCTATACATAAATACGTACATGACTTAGGAGCAATCGCCTGTAAGGATGAGTTCCCAGATCTTGGTTTTGAAATAATATTTTTTCTCTCAAGAGGCTAGAGTTCCTTGGAGAAATGGTTAATTCCAGGGGAGAGTTCAGAGGAAGCGTAAGATGAGCCAAGATCATCTTTTTTAGTCTGAAAAAAGGGAAAACACTCAGAGACTCTTGAAGATATGTCAAAAGGAAACCAACGCTAGCTTGAAGGGTCTTCCACTAAACTGTGTGCAATTTGAGCATCAAAATGAAGAATGACGGCAATCCAATGTAATCATTTTATAAAGTAAGAGGCCACAAGTCTATACTGATATAAATATGTGAACAAATGAACTGCAAAGGGAAAACTCTTTTATACAATAGAATGTCAGCTAGTAAATATAGAAAGTATAAGAGAGTTAAAAATTATCCATGGATGCTAAAATAATGGGTGGGAGTTTGAGGAAGAACAGGATATTGACATAGTCTCAAAGTATCTTCCTCCAAATTAGGTAACAATTACAAAGGGAAAATAGAACTTTTACACTGTTAAGTCACCAGACTATGCCATCAAACTTAATAGCCCTAACATTGGACAAACCAAGCTCATGTATCTCCTAAATATGTGCACTGAAGACACCTCTTCACTTTAGTGATACTCCTGCCAAAGATGTAAAACCTGAATCCAACCATGAGAAACACAAGACATGCAAAAGTGGAAAGATATTCTTCAAGTAATATCTCCACTCATCCAAAAAGTCATAGTCAGAAAACACAAAGAGGGAAGTGGATGTGGCTCAAACAGTTGGGTGCTTGCCTATCACATGGGAGGTCCTGGGTTCGGTTCCTGGTGCCTCCTAAAAAGATGAGTACACAATGAACAACACAGAGAGCAGACAGCGAGCACAAACAATGTGAGTGGGAGAAATAAATAAATAAAGTAAATCTTAAAAAAAAAAAAAAAAAAAAAGCACAAAGAAAGGTGAGGAAATGTTCCAGATTAAAGGACACAAAAGAGACATTACATTTAAATGCAATGTGGGGTTTTAAATTGGATCCTGGATGATAAAATAAGTAGATATTAAGGCATTATTGGAATAAGTGACAAAATTTTATTAGGGGCTGAATTATGACAGTTGTTCCTTTCTTGCACATTGGAATCACCTGGATGATCTTTAAAAAAATACTGAATAATCTGATTCTGTTGTAATTGGTTTATATGTGACCTGGGCATTGAGAGATGTTTTTAAAGTCCCCCAAGAGATTCTCTTGTTTTTGAAAAGTTTGGGAAAAACTGGATGAGGAAATGACCTTGTTTTAATGATTTATTTCATGATTTTGTTTATTGTGATTATGTGGAAATACAATATGAAACATTTAAAGATAAGAGGCATTATGTTTATACCTATTCTAAACACATGTATTAAATATATCTGTGTGCCACACACGGACACACACAGAATGAGGTAGAAAGAGAATGATAAAGCAAATGGGACATACTATAATGAATTGGTGAATCTGGGGAGAGGCTATAGGTACTATCCTCACAAATTTTCTGTAAGTTTGAGCTTGTATCAAAATAAAAATTTACCAAAAAATAATCTGAGCACTCACTTTCTCAGTATTGGGCACATCTTGAAATTTTCCTTTCTTTATTCAGCAATCTATGTTTTCTCTCTCCTTTTTTTTTTCATTCTCTTGCATTAGTATAACCAGGATCACACCTGCTTTTGTAGATCACAGACTTGAAAATAATTTGTCTAGACACCATGGATTCATATGTACCACATGTACAAATCACTCTGTGGTAGTTTGAGATTATTCATGAATCTCCAAAAAGAGAGATTATGTTTGGAAACTAATCTATTTCTCTGGGTGTGATACCCTTTGAATGCATTAGATTCAGATGACATGTCTTGATTAAATTACCTGTTAAGATTAGGGCTTTGATTTGAACATGTCAGTAGGGCTTGATTCAGATTAAGTCCCTGCCCTCTTGGTGGGCCAATATAAATGGACACTCACTCAACAAGACACGTGGAAGAGGAGAGAGCTCTGTCATGTTGGATCTTGGGGCCTCGGGGAGAGATAAGCCATTCACCTGATAGTTTGCAGCTGAAGAGAACAGAGCAGCTGAGCAGCTGAGAAGGCCCAGAAAGAAACTAGCCTTATGCTGGAGACTGATATAGGCAGAGATCGCCCGCCATCTTGCTTCAACCCATGGCAGCTGACTTTGGTGGGAAAACAGCCCTGAGTTGGACTCTTTAATACCTTGTAACTGTAAGCTTCTACCCCAAATAAATACCCTTTATAAAAGCCAAGAGATTTCTGGTACTTTTCATCAGCACCTCTTTGGCTGACTAACACACACACCCTTCTCAGAAGTGCATTTTTATTGTACTTTACAGTTTCCAGGGAAATTTCATATCAACTAATTCATTTGATTCCCTCAACGATTCAATGAAATGGCTGTGGCAAATATATTTTAAAATAGTCCAAATGAGACCCCTGAAATTCAGAGACAATAATTACTTGACCATGCTTTCAGAGTTGATGGGTTCTAAAGGATCCGAGTGGCCTCAAGGACATCCACAAATACATATTGTGGTTTGGGGTCTTCCGGTGCACAAAGCCATTTACTGTGACTCTTACAGAGCATGGTACTGGTTCCCATGGCTGCTGTGACAAAGTACCACAAACTGAGTGACTTAAAATAACCCAGATGGATTAGCTTGCAGTGCTTTCGGTTAAAAGTTGAAAACAGATCTGTAGGGCTGCTACTTTTCTGGAGGCTCCAAGAGAATCTGTTTCTTGCCTTTTCCAGCATCTATAGGCTGCCTCCATTCTTTAGCTTATGGCATCTTCTTCCATCTTCTCCTTGACCACCTGCCTTCCTCTTATAAGTACCCTTTTCATTAAATTGGGCTCATCCTGGTAATCCAAAACCATCTTCCCACCTAGAGATCCTTAACTTACTCTCATCTGCAATTGCCCACCTTTACCATGTAAAGTAAAATTCACGGGTGTCAAGGATGCTTCGAGGACCACTATTCAGCTGACCACAATCAGCTTATGACAATCCCATCCACATACCTAAAGCTTCCAATCAGGTTTTTAGTATACCTTATTTAAGCTGTGATTCTTTGAAATTTGAGAAAATGCCTCCTATATGGAAGATAATACAAGAAAATTTAAAAGATGAAACAGGATGAAAAGGATGACATAATGCAGAAGCAGAAGAAAACTTCAAATAAACTTCTCTATAATGTAACTTCATAAAATCAGAACTATAGTTGAATATTTTCCCATAAAAATGATTTGCTATGAAAAATAAGAGAGAAATAAAAGTACTTCTAAATCAAAACTGTAATAACTGAAATTACTAATTGAAAAGAAAGATTGGAATATGAACTAAAGAGTGTCTCTGAGAATGGGAGCAAAAAAGAAAAAGTAGTTGAAATAGAAAAGATAATAAGTTAGAAAATAAAATTAAAGTATATTTCAGGTGATGAAACATTTGACTAACAAAGTTTCAGAAAATGAAGAAAAGATAATTGCATGCAAAAAAAACAAAAACAAAAACAAAACACACGCACAAAAACTAAACTAAAATAGAAACAATTTCCTCTACAAAAGAACATGAATACCACAAACAAAGAGTAACAGACTCTAGGTCAAAAGGGCTGAGGGCTCGGGAGGCGGATGTGGCTCAACGGTTGGGCGCCCGTCTCCCATATGGAGGGACCTGGGTTCGATCCCCGGGACCTCCTGGTAAATTAAAAAAAAAAAGGGCTGAGGGCTAAGCTCAACATCATTGATAAATTTCAGAACACATGACATGAATAGAATATTCCAATCCAGAACAATAAATTCAATAACTCATATAGAAATGATTTAGAGTCAGTGTGGCTTTACACTTCTCAAGCAACAATGTATGCTTTAGAAAAGAGTTAAAAGCTACCTTTAAATTTTTGAGGGAAGACGACTTTCATCCTAGAATTTCATACCCAAACAATAAAATAAATGTGATGGTAGAATAAAGATTTCACAGAAATGCAAATATATTTCAGATATGCAAAGTCTAAAATAACTTGACCTCCCAATTATTCTTTCCTAGCAAACACTGTAGGATGTTCTTTGGCAGGTGTGAGGGTAAGCCTAGAACCAAGGTTCCAGGATTCGGGAAACTGAATCTGCACACTGAAAACTTGTGAAAAGAAGCCCAAGAATGATAGCTATGCAGCAGACTTGAAGAGCAACCAGTAAAAAGTGGAACATGAAAACTCAGTGCCATGGGCAGTATCTCTTAAGGGGAAAAACAATGAAACTGATAGAAGATCGACGTGTTTCAGTATTTGGAGCAATCATTGCTTAGCTTTAGATTAATCTGTGGGAGTATTTTTTATATACCTACTGTATATAAAAAATAAAGCAAGTAGAAAATAATGCCAAGGCATCTATAGATTATGCAAAAACAAAATCTATATTGGGAACAAATTATAACCTTATTTCAGTCATTGGCTCTGCAGTAAACAATATTTATGTTGAATTAATAATGTAAATACTGAATATTGCCTATCCAAAAATTTCCAAAATTATAATGTTATTTTATGGGGAAAATTGTGAAGGACAATAAGAGAGCCAGATTCCTAAATACCATAACAGGAAGTCAATGGATAGCATTTAAATTGATAAAAGCCATATAATAGTACAAGCGTATAATTTGCAATTAGGAAGATAAATAAAATAAGACATCTAAAACACACACACACACAAGCCTTGTGATTGGCTGCTGGAATGAGCAGGGAGTTTGTAGGGGTGGAACAGGATAGCAGGTGTACTTGGTGCTCTACCAACATATCTTAGGACCTTTTAGCCTACATCAGCAGGTGTAAGGTGAGGTCCAAGAATGTTCATTCCTGGTAAGTTCCCAGGTTATGCTGATGCTGTTGATTCTGAGACCAAATTTTGAGAACCATGGTCCTAGGTAGTCACGTCTGTGACTGACTGCTTTTGGTTGGCCACAAGAGCTCATCAGCACATGTGCAGAAGGCAAGCCCAAGGTGCCCAGGAGTAGCATCTCTTAGCCTGGAAGCGGTCACTGGATAAATAACCCATCTTTCTTGGCCTTAGATGGGTGACTCTGAATCTTCAGATGGTAACTGTCCTGATAATGAACGCTGTGTTAGGTAATGAACGTTCTCACCTGCTGTTCCAGTCACCAATCTCTACCAATGTTTCCTGAAATAACCTCTCAGATAAACTGCTTGCACTTGAATCTTGCCTCAGGTTCTGTTTCTGAGAGAAACCAAACCAAACCAAACCAAACCAAACCAAACCAAACCAAACCAAACCAAACCAAACCAGTGAGAGCTCAAGAAAATTAGTTTTATTAAATGAGTATAAAAACAACTTAAAAAATTTAAACTTCAGAGTTGTCCATTAAAATATTTTGTACAGGCATCTGTTTCTGTTTTTCACACACTACAGCTCAGAACGGCTTATCTACTGCCCAGGATTTAACAGTGACGTGGTATTAGGACCTTAAGTCCTATTAGTATGCTCTTTAAAAAAGAATGTATTAGTCATTTTTATTCATTTCCTTCACTTTTGAAAGTTAATTGGCAATATGCTTCATTGATATTTGCTAAATATATGATTACTGCTATTTATTTATCACGTAGACCATTGTCCCTAGGCCCATAACTACCTTGAAAATTTGAGAAAGAAATTTAAATGATCTTTATTGAAGCAGACTTCCAAGTGATAACATTTCTACACACTAACCTGTGAACAAGGAAATCTGTCAAACAGGAAGCACTTTTAAAAGCTGAAACATGAGAAAAATGCTCGTCAGTTTTCCTTGGTGGACAAAGTGAGAGTGAAAGGTTTGGATCTTTAAAGAGAAGAGAAAGGAGCGCTTTTCAAAGTGTGGGTGATACCTCAGGTGACAGGGCCCCCAACTGCCTGAGGGCACTTCCATGGGCCACTGAAGCCTTCCTCCCACATGCTGGTGCAAGGGTGGTTTTATCCTCAGGCAAAGCCACAAGGGTTCAGTGAAAACCCCTTTCAAACATCAGATGGCATGTCACAGAGCTCACACACTGTCTTCTTGCCGGGCTTATAATGAGTTTTCCTCATTGCTGTTACCTGAGCCCCAAAATGCACATTAAAGGACACTGTCAATTAACATTTGGATCAAAACGTAACCTACATTACTACTGACATAGTTTCGTGGAGACCGCCCTGCAGAGTCCAAATGTCTACTCACATATTTTCAACACTCTATTACGAAGATGGTATAATGTTCAATTAAGAGGTGGTGTCCCCTCAGGACCTACAAAAACAGAAGAATTCTGTATTTTGCTATTAGTTATGTGATATCAATAAATTGGCAGTTTCCTTGGAGCTATGTTCATATCACTCGGAATAGAGAGAGAGGTTCAGAAAGCTTGGGCTCAATTCCCGTGATTTTAGTGCCGAAAGCCAGACCACCTTCACTGTATCTTGCTCCCTCTCTCAGGCTCAGTGTCCTTCCTCATAAAAAGAGGAAGGAAGAGTCCTCTCACTCAAAGGACACTTCCAACTCACACTTGTACCTCTCTCTTGTCTTATCATTGTCTCATTTTTGATGGACGTTCATGAGAACTATGAGAGATAAAATACAGAATGGAAAAGCAATGTACATGAAACTTAACATAAATACAATTACCACACACACACATACACACACACACAAATAGACCTACACAAGTCCGCACTTTTTTCCTCTCCTTTAGGGGAGCTACTTATAAAGAGACATGCCTGTGTCTCAGCAGACTCAGAAGAGGATCAGCCTAAGGCAAATTTACCAAAGTGAGTGGA
Source organism: Tolypeutes matacus (assembly GCA_026826555.1). NCBI lineage: Eukaryota > Metazoa > Chordata > Mammalia > Cingulata > Chlamyphoridae > Tolypeutes > Tolypeutes matacus. Next base: position 63,464,327 of record JAKSZT010054030.1, on the reverse strand, counting down.
GCAGGATTTCTGATTACAGTTCTTACACGTAAAGAGCTTGGAAGTTGTCACGCTCCTTACCACAGGTAAAAAGTTGGGAAAAAAAACCCTGAAAACCAATGACTATTCTCAGCCCCATCAGAGAAGTGAAATTCCAAAATCTGGTGAAACAGGTGAATTCAGAGTTATAGGCAAGTTTATAGTGTAGACCCACTGGAGCCATAAACTATTGATTCCTAGGTAACATTGTACTGGAGGTTCTATTTAAAAGACATTTTCCTAGGAAAAGAAATAAAAGTTATACAGATTGGGAAGGAGGATATAAACTATATTTCATCGAAGATGATTTGCTTCTTTATATATAATATCCCGCAAAATTGACACAATAACTCCTGGAACTGATAATCAAGTATAGGAAGGAAGCAGGACGTAAGTTAAATATACAAAAGCAGGTGCTTCCAATATAAAAGCAATAGACAATTGAGGTTTGAAATAAAAAGATAAAACTATCACTTACAACAGCAGCAAAAATAATGAAATACTTAGGTAAATACCAAACAAATTAAGTCCAGAAACTACAAAATTTTGATGAAGGTAATCAAAGAAGAGCTAAATATATGGAGAAATAGTCCATGTTCATGCTTTGAAAGACTCCATATTCTTAAGATGACAATTCTTCCCGACTTTATCTAGAGATTAAACACAATTGCAATCAAAATCCTACCAAGTTATTTTGTAGATATTGACAAAATGATTCTTATGTTTAGATGGCAAACAATACACTGATGAAGAAGAACAAAGTTAGAAGACTCACACTACCCAATTTTGAGACTTCATAAAAAGCTACAATAATCAAGACATCAAGACATTGGTGGAAGTCTGAACACATATACCAATGGGACAAAAGAGAGAGCCCAGAAAAAGACTCGCACAAATATAGTCACTGATCTTTGACAGAAAGGTAAAAGCAACTCAATGGAAGAAAATGATAGTCTTTTCAACAAATGGTGCTGGAAAGTTGAAAGTCCATATGCAAAAAATTAAGCCGAGACACAAAACTTACACCTTTCACAAAATTTAAGTCAAAATGGATCACGGATCCATATGTAAACAGAAAACTACAAAATCTCTAGAGGAAAACGTAGGAGGAAATCTGTGTGCTCTTGGAAATGGCGATGTGTTTGTGTGATAACACCACCAAAAGGACCAGCCTGGAAAGAAAAAATTTTATTATTTGAGCTTTAGTAAAAGTTAAAACTTCTTCTTTCTGATAGACACTATTAAGAAAATAAAAAGACAAGACACAGACTGGTAGAAAGCACATGCAAAACACACATTTCATAATGTATCTGTATCCACAATGTACAAAGAGTCCAAATCTCAACAATAAGAAAGAGAACAACTCAGATAAAAATTGGTAAAGATCTGACCAGATACTTCACCAAAGATGATGAACAGTTAGCCAATAATAATATGAAAAGATGTCCAACATAATTTGTCTTAAGGAAATCAAAACAAAACAAAAAATGAAATATTATTACACATCTATTAGAAGGGCTAACATTAAAAAAATCTAACAAAACCAATTGTTGGTGAGCATGTAGATCAGTAAGAGCAGTGCAGCTGGGAAGGCAAAATGGTACAGTCACTTTGTAAGGCAGCGTGGCAATTTCTTATAAAGCAAAACATAGTGTTACCATACAGCCCAGCAACTGCACTTCTAGTTATTTAGCCAATTGATTTGAAAACTCATCCCCACAAAAAACTTTCACACAAATGTTTATAACAGTTTTCTTTTCATACTTGCCAAAAACCAGAAGAAACCAAGATGTCCTTCAATAGGTGAATGGATTTAAAAAACAAAACAAACCGTGGTCCTGAAAATGCCCCCATATTACACCTATTTTTTTCCTGCATGACATTGCAATGACAGATACAGGCCATTATATATTTTGTAATAACTTACAAAATTGCATGGGTCAGAGTGTAAACTATAATGTAAACTATCATACATGGTTAGTGGCCATGCTTCAATATATGTCCATCAATTGTAACAAATGTACCACACTAATGAAGGAGGTTGTTAATGTGGGAAAGTGTGGGAGGGGGAAGAAACAGAGCATATGGGAAACCCCTATATTTTTTATGTAACATTTATGTAATCTAAAGTTTCTTTAAAAAAAAAAAAAACTGTGGTAAATCCATACAATAGAATATTATTCAGTGATAAAAAGAAATGAGCTCTCTAGCCACACACAAAAACATGATTGAACCCTAAATACTTATACCTAAATGAAAGAAGCCAGCCTGAAAGGTTACATACTTTATAATCCCAATTACATGACAATCCTAAAAGGCAAAGCTATAGCAACAGCAGAATGATCAGTGGTTGCCAGGGGTGTCAATGGCACAAGGGAGGGCTGAATAGGTGAAGCATAGGACAATCTTTAGGACAGTGAGACTACTTTGTAAGACACTATAATGGTGGATGCTGTGCTTTTGTCAAAACCCATTGAACTTTACAGTACAGAGGGATCCTTAGTGTATTTTAAGTAAAAAAATATACCATTCAGGAGGGCAAGAGAGACCGAGGATGGAGTGCAGAATGCGTGAACACAATCTAACTATATTAGAAATATATGGAACAACCTCAGTGAAGGAGATGGGAGGAAAAGTTTCCAAATACCTGTGGAGATGAGTATAGTCTGTAACAGTAACGGAAAAAGAAATTCCAGATAAGCACTGTACCTTTTTAAGGTCACCGAAATCACACCAGAGGAACCTGAGAGCTTATCACAGCCACAAGGAGCCTTAGGAGACATGATGACTAAATGTAATGTCCTATCTTAGACATTACAGAAAACAGAAATTAAGTAGAAACTAAGGAAATCTGAATAAAGGACAAAAATAATGTATCAACAATAAGGTATCAATTATTAATTGCAACAAATATAACATAAGATTTTAATTATAGGGAAAACTGGGTGTGATGCAAAAGGGAAATCTGCTATCTTCAAAATTTTTCTGGAAATCGAAAGCTTTTCTTAAAAATTTACTTTAAAAAACACGGGGACATATGTTAAACTTGAATTTTGGATAACAATAAGTAATTTTAGCTATAAGTATGCCCCATGTAATAGTTGGGCACACATACTGAAAAAATTGTATGTTGTTTGAAGTTTGGATTTAACTGGGCATCCTCTATTTTATGCAGCAATCCTAAAACAATACAAAATTTGAAAGTGAGTGGGACAGTGAACTATGTGCTTATTATTTGAGGAAAGCTGTATAAAAGAAACCTGGAATTTTACTGAGAAATGTATTCTTTCGACTGTTTTTAGGAGGCAGGTCCTGACAAGAGGGAGGGAATAAACTGAGTCCTTCCCCTACAGCTCCTCAGCTTCTAGTTGCTTTTTGAGTCACAGAACTATGGAATGCCAGGGGCTAAAGGCTAATCTATGGGCAACATCCTCTAGAATTTAATCAGAGGATTAAAAAAGTTGGACAGACATTCCTTGGTAAAGATTTTATGAAAAGCATCACGTGTACGGAACACATACAGATACTGGAATCTGGGTCTGGCCCTCCCTTCCAAGCATTTCATACTGGCCAAGGGGTAGGGGAAAATGGGAAGCCTTTACCTAGGTCTCTTAGGATAGGAAACTGTCTCTATTCTGGTTCAGACTGAAGATGTTTCTCTTCTCATCTAGGTTCTCCTGATGATCATTATGTTTGCATCTTGCTGCTCCAGCATACATTTATTCTGTTCCATTGGTCTACACCTGAAGTTCATGTCCACAACACAGACCTGACATACTAACTGTAGGAAAATCCCTTATTTCCCAGCTTTTCCATTTGCAAATACTCCAAGGTCCAACTACTCGGCCCCAGTTCCTGTTCCTTGTGCACTTGCATCTTGGTTGCTTCTGAAACCTACCAGGCATTCTGCCACCTCAGGGAACTGCTATTCCTTTGTCGGATGCTCCATGCCCATATGGCCACACAGTTAATCTCTCACTTCTTTTAGGTCTTTTCTCAAGTCACCTTCTCAGCCAGCCCTTCCCTAGTCATGCTATCTAACATTTCAATGTACCACTCTGGACATGTCTTATACTCTTTTCTGCTTTATTTTTTTTTACTTTAGCAATAACCACCTGTGGTAATTTGGATCTGTATGTACCCCAGAAAATCAAGTTCTTGAAGCTAATCCATTCCTGTGAGTATAAAGCTTTTGTAGTTCAGTTAAGGCATGGCCCAGGGTGGGTCTTAATCCTCTTACTAGAGTTCTTCATAAATGGGATGTGTATATATTTATGTGTGTGTGTGTGTGTATGGAGAGAAAGAGAGAGAGAGAGAGAGAAATTGAAAGAGAAAGCCACCGAAACAAGAAGCTGAAAACAGCAGAACTCAGAAGAGAAGGAATAGATCAATAGATCAATAGATGCCACCATTTGCCTTGCCATGTGACAGAGGAGTCCAGAATCACAGGCACCCAGTCTTCAGGAAGAAAGCATTGCCTACTGATGCTTTCTCAGCCTCAAAACTGTGAGCTTGTATGCTAATAAATTCCCAATGTTAAAAGCCTTTTATGATATTCACTGGGGCAGCCTAGGAAACTAAAATGTCACTATTAAGTTGTTATACACATTTTGCTAATATATCTTGGTTATTGTATGTCCCTTTCACAGGAAGGGATACTGCATGAGGGTAGGGATTTTTATCTCTGTATCCTTGGCACATAAAAGCACCTGGCACATAGTAAGTGCTCAATAACTGTTCATTAGGTGAGTGAGTGAATTTTAAATAACACAGTTCTCATTATCTCCATTCACAAAGAGATTTAGTTCCTCATATTTACTCTGCAAAATATGTCAGTTTTTGACTATTCTAGAATGACCTATTTTCATTTGTCCAGCACCTGAGCTTTGTAATGTTGATTCTGCATCATAGAATCAGTGTGTAGTTGTTCTACTCTGGCAATGGGAGCTGTTGCAATTACTTGGATTATCTCCAGAATGACCATATGGGAGAAGCTTAGAGGCAACAATGGGAAAAGGGCTGATGAAGAAGAATGATGGGGAGGAGGGTAGCTTGAGCATATAGGAGACATGTGGGCAAGGTTTCCATAACAGCTTTAATTTTTTTTTTTTTTTAAAGGAGAACATAAAGAAGTCAATGAGTTTCCATCCGGATTTTTCTTACTTTGGGAAACTTCTGAAGTTCCTAAGAGATTTTTTCCTGACCTTAGTGCAGTTTGAGTTAACAAGCCTTTTGATAATAATTATAATAAAAATCTACTCTAAATATTGATAAAATATATTTCAAGTGGTGATAGAACATTTCCTTTGTCATAAGGACATTTTACCCATCTGCATAGACATGTTAAAAGTCTTGGGGAATTTCCTTCATTTTGTTAAGGTTTCTGCCATCTGTCTTTTGAATTTTGGTTATTAAGGTTGCATGGCTTTGTGGCCTACTTGGATTGCCAACATATGCACTCATTTTTTATATTCTTTTATATTTTATATTATCCACGATGAACTGAGTTTTAATGGATGTTCTATATTCAAAAATAAACTTTTTTATATGAATCTAAATCTTTTCCTCTCACTCCATCGACTTGCTGGCAAGTAGGCATTTTGTAGAATGTAATCATTGCAGAAGAGCAAAACTATTCTTTATTTAGCACAATTTACCTATTGCAGAGCAAGGCATACAGTTCTGTAATGCATAATAATCAAAATGGCCTACATAGGCCCTCTTGGCTAGTTCTATTTGCTCTTATGATTCATTTTAATTCCAGAGGCACAAAAGGGATTATGTCTCTATTGGAATGTCTTGAATAAGCTCTACAGCAGGGGAGCTGTGATGTCATCTGTCCTATGAAAAGCTTGCATTCATTTATTATGGACTTAGTCTAGAATATACATACATAAGATACTGAAATTTTTCCTGTTGGGAAATGAATAATATGCATTTTCTCCAAGTTAATAATCAGTACACATTTTTACCAAGCAAATCACTTATTTGATAAGTAACATACAGCAGTTGGACATCAAATTGGAAACTGATTTATAATCCTTACCTCTGACTTCCTTCTTCAGATCTCTGCTAGCTATTTATGACAAACTGGGGAAGGTTGACTGAGGTTTTAATTTTTCATTTGGATAACCAAACTTTTGCCAAGTTCGGGTTCTAAATATAGTTACGGTGTTCATTTTCCCAAAGAATTTTCTTAGTTTTATTGAGATTTTTGCCATTTTCCTTCTGAATTTGTCATGAAGATTGAATAAGATAAATTACCATAATGACAATGATAGCATTGATGATGAGGTCTACGACATAAAAATTAATTGATATGAGGGAAGTTAAAACCACTGGACAAATCGGAAGTTCTGGATTTGAGTTCTGAATCCATCATGTACTAGTTGGGCAATTAGTACTGCCACCTAATATCTGAGCAATACCAATGACTACTTACCAATGAAAGGGGTTTAGAGCTATGCCAACTGAGTAGTGATGGGTAGAATTAAAAATACTTAATATGGAAAACTGAAGATGCTTGCAAGAGACTAAAAAGATGAGAAATTATAGGCCATACAAATCCTTACAAAAATAAAGCTGGCTTAACAACACTGATACAATAAAATTAGAGTTTAAGGCTAAATAACTTAGCTACCAGATATGGAAAATAGACAAATAATATTACAAAAGAAATGTACATATTCACAATCAATATATGGGAGATTTTGATATACTTCTATCAATAACTTGTAGACCAAACAGACAAATAACTTATGATAGCAAAAATGTTTGAAAAGCAAAACTTAAAAGTGTGATCTAATAGATATTTATATCCAGAGGACCCTGCAATCAACTAATAGAGACTGTGTATTCCATACAAGTTAGCATGAAACAGTCTCAAAATACTATGGACTACATCACAAAGAAAGTCTCAAAAATTTCAAGAATTGATGCAATACAAACCAAATTCTCTGAGCAAAAGACAATTAAACTAGAACAAAAGACAACCATTAATAATAGACAACTAGAACTAGACAATAATAATAATGATACAAATAACCCATTGTGGTAGCTAGCTTTTATGATTGGCCCAATGTTCCTTGCTCTCTGCGATTCAAGACTTCTTATGTTTCTCTTCCACATTTTGCCACCGTTGATCTGTGTGACCAATAGAATAGGACAGAAGTCATGGTATGTGCCTTCTTTGACAAAGTGATAGAGAACATCACAGCTTCGTCCCCACTAGCTCTTAGATGGTTCGCTCTGGAGAACCAGGGAGCAGTTCTACGGAGAGAGCCACAGGGTGAGGAACTGAGGCCTCCTGCCGAGAGCCAGTAAGAAAGGAATCTCTCCAAGCAGCAGGTACGGGAGGGAAACATCTTGGAAGTGGGCCCACCAACCACACTAAGTGCAGAAGGTCGTATTCCTGGCCAACATCCTGACCACAGTCATGAGCCCCTGAGCCAGACCACCTGACTAAGCCACTCCCAAAGTCCTCATCACAGAACTGGTTTGAAAAAAAAAAAAACATTTGTTGTTTTAACTAAGTGTCATTAGGGTAATTTGTTACACAACAATTTGTAATTGTATATCATATACTTAGATAATTGAGATTTAATTCTTAAATAATTTCTGGGTTACAGAAGAAATAATTGATGTGACAAGATATGCACAATTCCACCTTATATTAAGCTTGTAGGATGTAACTAAAATAATATTTTGAAGCACATTTATAGTCTTTAATAAATTTAATACGAAATGACAGCATCAAATATGTGTAAAGCATTCAAATTGGTAAACTAGATAAAGAACAAGAGAGTAGAGCAAAATAGAGAAAAGTATAATAAAGAGCAAAAATTAATGAACCAGTAATCAATAAAATGATGAAAAAGAAGAAAAATTTCCAAAATGACCCTAGTATCAGCAAATGTCTCCAAATATTATAATAGAAGAAGAGAAAATATGTTAATAGTATTATGAGGAACCAAAGAGAAATAAACATAATAGAGTTCCATAAATCATAAAAGAATACTTGAAAAAACATGGCACGCATTTTTAAAAATCAAATGATACTGATTTCCTCTAAAACTAAAATAAAATTACTCAGAAAAAACTGGAAGCATTCCTGTTTTGGCCAAGATGGAATAGCCTATTCCTCCCTGGTGCTTCCTCTTACAGCCATGAGACCCTGGGCATAACACAACAAACAACTATAGGAAGACTCCGGAAGTGGAAAGAGCTAAGATTGTTTAGAGGCCTCAGCACTGGAGCCTCCAACTTAAACCACTCAACTCATTTGCCTCTCTAATGCTCAGCATGGAAACTCTTAATTATTTGGTGTTTGAAATATTTCCTTTACAACTATTTACCTCTCTAAACAGTTGCCATAAACAATTTTCATGAAAAAATACCCAAGTAGGATGTTACCCCTCTGTGACTGTCTGTACATTTAGTGGAATTACAATAAAATTCCAACAATTTGCCCTCCCCTGCCTGAGAACTCAACCTGCTGATTTTTGCAAAATTCAAAGCAAAATATACATATTGATGGTAAAGCATAGCCATGACACTGTCAAAAAACAAAGTGGGAAGATAAGTCTCACTGGATTTTAAAGCTTCTGCCATTAAGATATTGTGGTATCTGTACAGCAATAGGTAATGACACAAATGAAACAGAACACAGCTCAAAAGCATACTCACACTTATATTGACACTTAATTTATGGGAGATGTTACATTTCAGATAAATGGGGGAAAAGATAAATTCAATATGTAGTCCTGGGCTCATTAATTATCCAATTACACAATATAAAATATGATTCCTAGTTCTTACCATTCACAAAAATCAATTCCAATGGATTGATGACTTCGTGCCTAAAAGCATGGCAGCCAAGCTTATACTTTATAGGTAAAAGATCGGAAGAGGCAATTAATTCATAGGTTATGATAGGAGTAATAAGGAACTCTAAAGAAGTGAAGACTAAAACATCATAAACACTTTTAAATAACCATATTTTGGGGGTATACTTATCATAAACCTTAAGGGAACTCCCACTCGCAAACTCACACATATACAAAAACAAACAAATAAAAACAAGAAAGGCAGAGGCTTATCTCTAATAAGACAACAAGAGAGATAAAATGGATAAGACAACCTAGAATTCAGAATGTAGATTTCTGAGCAAAGAATGTTACCAGGGGTAAAATGGGTGATTTCACAATGATAAAGGAGTCAATTCCTCAATATGTCATAACAATCCTAAATATTTAGGATATTATTATTTTTCATTATTCCAAATTTTTAAAAATTTTTAATTAAAAATTTTCTTGTATTTTATTTCTTCTTTTTAAAACTATCAGTATTATTTCATTTTCTTATTAATTTTATTTGGTTATTTTGTTGGCATCACTTTTGCAGAAGTTTTGGATCACAGAAGGGTTACAACTATGGCAGGGGAGGATCACTGGTGCGGGGTATCAGTGATGGGGGCTATGTGGGAGGAGGTTCACCTGGGGCATACATATAAGGCATATAAATGTGTTCAAGTGTTCATGGAGCATTTTCACAGTGGGTGAAGATTCACACAATATCTGAAAGAATATCAAGTTCTCATCCTAGGGAGCTCTGCTACATTCTCTAATGAAACAGCAAGAATCCCCCAAGTACAGGGGCAATGACTTGTGAAGGAGGATGGTCCATTTACAAGCCCTTGATATTGATGACTGTACTTATGAACCTTTTTTTTCTGCAATGGGAACTTATTAGTTTGCAAGCTTACAGATTTTACACTACGAAAAATGTCCAAATCAAGGCATCGTCAAGGCAATGCTTTCTTCCTGAAGACCAACTGCCAGCGATCCTTGATTCCTCTGTCACATGTTAAGGCACATGGTAGTGTCTGCTGGTCTCCCTTCTCTTCTGGGTTTCCTTGCTTTCAGTGACTTGTTTCTGTGGCTTTTTCTCTCTTTGAATTTCACTCTCTTATAAAGGATTCCAGTAAGATGAACCTTTACTTTTGAAATTGAAACTTAGTGTAGTATTATAGAGTGCCTTAGAGTTACCTCCTGAAAGCCTCCTTATTGCTCAAATGTGGCCTCTCTCTAAGCCAAATTCAGCATATAAATGCATTACCTTCCCCCCAGTCCGGGACATGACACCCAGAGATAAGCATCCCTGGCACTGAGGGATTACTACCAAGCACCAGCTAGCAATGCAACTGGAGAAAGATCTTGACCAAAAGGGGGAAAAGGTCAAGACAAATGAGTTTATATGGCTAAGAGTCTTCAAAGTGAGTCAGGAGGTCATTTCAGAGGTTTCATTTATTCATGTCACTGCAGGATCTCATTGACTGCCAAAGTAAATACTATCTCAAAGAGCAGAGCTCCTGAGGGCTTTGGAGACATCCAGACACTATAGACAGGGCAGATAGCTCAGGAGTTCGGTGCCTTGCCAGAGGGCCCCACTTTAGAATTTATGCTCCCCAGAGTGACAGAGATGGACTTAGTTGAGGTTTCCCTACACATGGCTCTTCTAATCTTTCTACTGAACCTATAATTAGTACTAGAGTTGACAGGTATACGTCCAAGAGACTTAAATCTTTGGGCTGTCCATGTACCAGCTGGACCCTGAGTCTCAACGGAGTTGCAACATCTACTCTCCAGTTCATTGGACTCTCCCAGTTCAACTAACAAGGAGATGGACAACGACCATACCAAGGAACCAAGAGAGTCTACAACTGCAAGTAAAAGAGTTCCATCCATCTGACTATGGGAACAAAGCCCCCCTCTCAATTAGAGGTGGAGTGGGCTTCACCATCCTAGAATCCTCAGGATTGGGGAATGAATGATGGACTAGAGTAGACTTACTGTTATTCTACTGTAGACTTATTGTGATTCTAGCAATATAAGAAATTATATCATTGATGTGGAGACAGTGGACATTCAGAGGGCAGGGAGAGGGAAAAACAGGTGTAATATGGGACATTTTAAGGACACTGTATTGTCCTGAAAGACATTGCAATGATGGACACAGGCCATTATATATCTTGCCATAACCTACGAAATTGTGTAAGAGAGAGTGTAAACTACGATTCAAACTATAATCCATGCTTAGTGACAATGCTCAAAAATGTGTTCATCAATTGTAACAAATGTACCATACTAATGAAGGATGTTGTTAATGTGGGAAAATGTGGGAGTTTAGGGAGCAGGGCATATGGGAATCCCCTATATTTTTTATGTAACATTTATATAATCTAAGTATCTTTAAGAAATGAAAAATATATTTAAAAAAAGAAAATGCATGAAGCAAAAACTAAGAGTACAAATGAAGAAACAAATTAATCCTCAATCATCATCACAGATCCAACACTCTTCTCTCAAAATTGATAAAATGTACACAGAAAATCACTAAAGGTCTAAAAGACTTGAACAACACTACCAAACAAATTGATCTAGTTTACTGAACACTCTCTCAACAACATCAGAATACCCATTCTTCTCATGTCCACACCAAACATTTACTAAGATACACCACATTTGGTCTATAAGAAAAGTCTCAATAAATTAAAATGAATTCAAATTTTAAAAAAATATGTTCTCTGATCATAATGGAATTAAATTAGGAATCAATAATAGAAAGATATCTACAAAGTGACCAATATTTAGAAACTAAATAACACACTTCTAAATAACCTTTGTTCAAAGACAAAATCAAAATGGAAATTAGAAAGTATTTTGAATGGCAGGAAGTAAAAACAGGACATATTACAATCTGTGGAATTCAGATTAAGCTGTGGAAAAGGGAAGTTTATGTCATTAAACATCTATATTAGAATAGAAGAAGGATTTCAAAACAATGACCAAAGAGAAGGAAGGAAAAAAGAAAGCATAGAACATAAATCAATGTAATTAAAAACAGAAACACTTGAGAACAAATAAAAGAACCAAAAGAATTTTTAAAAATCAATATAATTGATAAACCTCTAGTCAGACTGATTAGGAACATATATATATATGGGGGGGGAGGAGGGAGAGAAAGAGAGAGAATAAACACAAATTACCAATATCGACAGAAATTAGAGTTATTAGTACAGATCTCACAGACACTAAAAGAATAAGAGATTATGAAGAACACTTTGTTAATAAATTCAACTACTCAGAAGTATCTTGAAAGACACAAATTTCCAAGACTCCATCAAGTGGAAATAGATAATCCAAATAGCCATACATTTTAAAAATAAATTGAACTCCTAATTTAAAACCTTCTAACAAAGAAAAAACACCACGTCTTGAGGGCTTCACTGATGAATTCTATCAAACACAGGAAAATCATTCCAAATGTAGCAGTTTTTCCCACAAAATTGCAGTGGAGAGAGCAATTCTCCAGTCATTTTAAGAGGTCAGCAGTACCCTAATACTAAAACCAGAAAAGAACTTTTTTTTTTTTCAAATAAAGAACATTACTGACCAATATCCTTTATGAAGTTAGATGCAAAAAAACTTAACAACTTTTAGTAAATAGAATACAAAATATAAATAAGTTAAGTATATCATGACCAAGAGGGATATATCCCATGGATGCAAAAGGTGGGTTAACATTTAAAAATCAGTATAATTCACCATGTTAACAAATTAAAAAGTGAAAACAAATATGTATGATTATCTCTGTGGACACAGATAAAGCATTATATGAAATTCAATATCCATTCAAGATAAAAATTTTTTGCAAACAGGAAATAGTAGGGAATTTATTTAACTTATAAAAGGTTTCAGTTCAAGATAATAACTTAAATCCTGAGAACTCCCTGAATTAGAGTTAATATTAATAGTAAATATTTATTGAATGGTTTCATGCCAGGCACTCTTTACTTGCACTGTCATGTTTCATACCCTCAGCAGCTCTATGCTACAGGTACTATTATACAAATTCAACTGAATTAACTAAGGCAGATAGAGTTCATGTAACATTCCAAGGATGGCAGAGTTACTAAGCAGCAAACCCCCAAATTAAACCCAGACCAATTGACTACCCAGGCATGCCAGATACCATGCTCTTAATCTAACTGCTACACGGCAGTATTTTGTGACGAGGACTGCTTCTTATTCAGTTTGGTAAGGCTGACTCTTCTCTAGTTAGAGGACATTTTCGAGCATACCCAATAGCAACGAGAAGATTATAATGAGTTACCATGTTATCACCCATATTTTCAAAAATATTTCATTCAATCTCTGTTCATCTTTCTTGTTTCTATATTTTTTAAATTATTGGTGGAAAATTTTGTAAGGCAAAACCCAGAAAGCATGCCATCTAACTTTAAAAACATATTTCTTTATCTTTAACAGATAAGGAGTTAAAGAAAACAAAACACAAATCCACCCTTTCATCTAATTATCAATAATTCTGTAGTATTTAATATCTAGTCCATATTCAAATGACTTGGATTACCTCCCAAAAATATTTAAGGCAGGTTTGAGTGAATCTTGATCTGACCAGGGTCTGCACATCCTGTCTTGCTGATATGTGTCTTAAGTGCAATTTAAATTATTATAGTTTTCTGCCCTTCCCATATTTTTTATTTCACTCTGTTTACAAAGAAACTGAATTGTTCCTTAATCAGAATTTCCAATATCCGGTTTTGACCAATTGCTTTCTTGTGATGTCATTTCTTTATTTTCATGTCTTTTATATTTCCTGTCAGCTAGTATTTATGTCTTGGGAATAAGATTCCAGTTTTTTTTTTTTTCCTTTTTAAAAAAATATTGTTGCTTGACATGGCAATTAATAGAGTTTTAAGCTTTCTGTTGCATCATGTCAGGGGGACATAAGAGCAAGTGGTTCTAAGATTGATCAGTGTGTCAGCCTCATCCATCCCTTACCAAGTTTCCAAATAAGTATTTATCTAATGACAGCCATTGGGAATCACTGCTGAGATTTGTTTGCATTAGGGATAGGAAAATGGTGACTTTTTAACTCTCTGATTCATTTTGCATTTACTAAGTGGAATTTGATTTTTAAAAATCCCTTTATTTTATTTTTAAATAAAAATAATATTATTTTATTTTTTTGAACTTTATTTGCTTCCTCTGCAGTAAATTTTCTACAAGAAAGGCAAAATAAATGGACAATCAAGCATTTATTTACCATTTTCCCCATTAATAACAGGTGACCAATAAGTGGTTTTGGTCTTTATTTTACTTTTTTTGTTAGTTTAAATTTAGGGATATCATTTTTGAACTCCTGATCTCTTATGTGTTTGTTTTTTTCAATTCATTGGAGTCATCATTCTTTTTAACATTCAAATTGTATCTCTGGTCAGTGGAACCCCTGTCAGGTAAGATGATAAAGTTTTTATTTTCATGATCCCTATATTTAATTGCTTCCCTATTTTCAGGTGCATTCAGAAGTTCTGGGCTTATTCATACATGTCCTTCACCAGGCCTGAAATCAGCCATTTCGTCAGGAAGACCAGGGCACAGGGAATCGTCAGTATTATTACTTCTCTTTCTAGAAGTTTGTACGTAAGCCCAATTTCTAACATATAGATATTAAGTTCATTAAATAAAATTATACAGAACAAATTCACACACACACAAATTGTACAAACCATTTCTCTCTTACTTTTGTTATCTTACCTCAGAACTGCAAGGCAGTTGAACCCACGGTGTTCTGCAGGTAAATTTTACAAACATATCACGTGGACATAATGGTGCAACTATATGTAATATCACCAACTGTATACCCATAATCTTCCTGATGAATAGCCAGTATGATACTTGAAAAAATATTACTTATCTTGGTGTCACTGATGAATCTTTCACTTAAATTGCATTTTATTATTTCCCATGCACAATCTACTTATTTTTGCCAACTCCTAATAGTTTGAAGACCAAATTTTACTGGAGTGCATACATATTTTGTGTGATTCACTAAAAATCTGACTTCCCATGCATTGTCTGGAACAGTAGATTTTCTTCTACTAAAAGAAAATCTTAGTCAGTAACAATTCAAATGCATATTACCTTACTTTTTTCATGGAACCTTACACAACTGATTGGCTATTTTCCTGTTCAGAATTAAGGATTATTGAAGCTTGTGTAGCAAGGAATTTGTTCTTCATAATTCATTTCCTGTTACTTGCTTATGCAATGAAGCATTATAATTTGCAGTCTATTACTTCATAGGACTTATAACTTCATTGCTGTAGAAAGAAAAGAACAAAGATGAGTCAGGAGTATGAAAAACACTTCATAGGTAATGAGAAAGTAAATCAACTTAACATTCTTGCAAATTGATAAGTAGGAAGTTTTTAATTTTTTTACTAATGAGTGTTATAATTCTGACAGTGCAGTGTTTATTTACAGGGTTCCCTCCCAAGAAATATGATTGTATAGGGTAATCATTATACAATGAGATTGGGTTCCAGGCAAATAAAAACAATGCTGAATTACTTCCATAATAATTAATATAAAATCTCTAGATATGCTCTCAAATTGCCACATCTTAAAAACGTATATCCACTAGTGTCTATTACATAGTACTTGAAATGTACTATATAGATTCATTTTTAAGTGAATGAATCATTCCTACTTTAAAAATACTCACACTGGCTTTGATTAAAGAATGCCTGAGACAGCATAAGCAACTGAACAAAGCCACGGCAATTTAAAAGCAAAGTGAGTTAGTTGGGAGGGGTAAAGATCATCTACCTTGACCTTCAACTCTCTCTTAGTATTGGGGAGGTGGAAGGTCAAGGAACTGCAGGGTGCTGAAGGCCCGAATATAATTTTTTACTCTTTCAGAGTTACTTGAGCTACCAATGTAGGAATAGAACATCAAAGACTTCAGATTACTATTGTTAATACCCAGCAAGCTACAAAAATGAAAATAGTGTATGGCCTACCAATTATTGTGAAATACTGGAAAATGCCCTGTATACACAAGGGGCAGAAGTGGCGCCCAGTATTAAAGAATTATTATAATTAGGAATGAAAAAGAAGACACTAATAGAGATTTGGCAGAGATTAAATTCAAAAATACTAGAACAACTTTATGCCAATAAGTTAAAAAAACGTAGATAAAATGGAAATATTCCCAGAAAACATAGAGTAAAAACAGCCAAAAGGATTCAACAGGAAACAGAAAACATGCATAGTCCTATAATCATTAACATGAATCAGTAGATAAATATGTCCCCACAAGAAATCCCCAAGCTCAGGTGGGTTTATAGGCAAATTCTACCAACCACTCAAGGAAGAGTTTGTTCCCATCTTTCAGAGATTAGAGAGAGAAGTCATATCCACCAACTCATTGCTTACAAGTCGAATACAATCCTGATGTCAAAACCAGGTAAGGGGTGAGCCCGGGCTGCTTGGGGTAGAGCTGCGGGGGCGCCAAGGAGCCTGCTGTGCCGCCTGGGACCCCGTCCAGTCCCCGCTTGAGTGCGTGGCACAGGCATCTGCAGAAGGGGCAGGTGCTCGCCGTGTTTCCGAGGCAGCACCTCAAGCAGCAGAGGGCAGTAGGTTTGGAATCTCCTCCAGTTCAAGGCCATGACCAGCACGTTCCCTGGAAAGCGCAGTTTAACCTGGGTGACACCTGTGGCCACGCAGGCACTGTCCTAACTCCATTCCCAGGAAGCATCTGGACACGGGTGAAGCCGGACACGTTTTTGTGAAGAAGGATATGTTCCTACTTGGCTGCTGTACGTTCGAAGTCTGGAGGACAAAGGAGTACCGCTGCGATGGCCGTAGCGAGCAGCTCCTCAGCCGGGCAGCCGTGGCCTCCCAGGACCTCTCCACAGCAGTGAAGATCACTTTGAATTGTGTTTGGCTATATGCAGGACCTCATCCCAGGGCTTGCAGCACAAGAACACCCATAGGGGCCCCATAGCCAAGTATTGCTAGGGGAGAGCCCCCCCCCCCGAGCTTCCCTTGCCTGATGGGTGCAGCACACTTAGAGAGGGGGCGACCGGGGGCTCTGCCCGCCAGCTGCCAGCCGGGAGTCAGGCTTCAGTGCTTTACTCAGAGGACCAAGGCATCACGAGGAAGCCCCTCGCTTTATACTTTTAGGCTTCAGTCACCGCCTGGTCTTGACCAGGTTGCATCCGAACCGTTCTGTAAAGCAGCTTGGAAACTCCAGCTGTTCACATTTGAAAAAGACAAAACTACAGGATGAGCTTTGGGTGGTGTTGACATCTTGGATGACTCTACTTGTGTCCCTGCGAAGAGAACTGACTCATGTTCCTGGGTGTCAGGGGTCAAGTTTTCACTTAGGTTTTATTTTTAATCGGTGCTCTTTTGCTGTAAAATTATTTATGGAATTTCAATGAAGTAGTGGAAACGTGATTATATTTATCTAGGAAAATGCTTTGTCTTTCTATTTGTATATATTTTAAAAAGAGTATAAGAAAGAAAAATATTAGGACAATATTTTTCGTGAACTTAGATGTGAACATCCTAACTAAATGTTAGCCAAACAAATCTGTAAAGTATAATCATTAGATATCTACAAAATCCACCACATTCATAGATAGAAGTAGGGGAAAAACACATGATCATATCCAAGATGCTGAAAAATAATTCAGCCAAATCCAAAAAACATGGTAAAAACAAGAATTGGAAAGATGCTTCCTTAACCTAGTAAAAGTGATCTGCCAAATTTACAGTCCACATCATGCTTAATAGAGAAGTATATTGAGCATTCTCTTAGAAATCAATTAAAACTGAAGGCAATTACCTCATAAAAACAGAGCAACTAGAAAATTTTTAAAAAGAAAAATCATTGAACTAGGGGATAAAGTATCCCTATGAGCTCTAGAATAGCAGGTCATGGGGCCAAAAATGTCAGCCTCCCAGAGCCGCACAGGAACAAACAAGGGAGGGTAAATTTCAGGAGATCCTAAGAGCAGAGGAACACAGAATTCTCCAAGAGGGTTTTCATCCTAAATAGGGATCCCCACTGGGATGGAGGACTCAGCTGGCAGATCTGAGAACCACAGTGAAAACTAGGATGGGGCTCCACAGTTGACAAATTGCCGATGAGGACAAGGGACGGTGGCAACAGCTAAGGCAGGCTAGTGCCTTAGATGCTCAGAGATTTCCAAACTACTCAGTGAAAGGGTAGTGCCCTGGATGGGAGAATCTGATGGAACAGCAAACTAATTATTCAGGACAGATACTCGGGGAGCAAAGGGCAGAGCAGGTCCAGATATTGGTGGGGAGAACAGCAAGTACTAGAGCAGTGGCTAGGCGTAGAGGTCATATTTTTAATACCAAATCATAAAAGCACAAATATTTTCTCCCATTCTCCAGCTAGCATTTTCAATTTCTACAAGGGTATCTTGGGATGAACATAAGATTTATTTTTGATGAAGTCCAATTTGTCAATTCTTTTCTTTTCTGATGAATACATTTTCTGTGCTAAGAAACGTTTGCCTACCCCACCATCATGAATATATACTCCTCTAATTCTTTCTAGAGCAAGGGTCATCAAACATTTTTGGAAAATGAAATGAAAAACACAGTACTTTTTAAAATAACTCCAAGGACTAGAAAATACATGGTATAAAATTAACAAAATATGTATAGGTCTGTATCCCCAAAATTGGAAATGCTGATGAAATAAAGACCTAAATAAGTGGAGACACATACTGTGTTCATAGATTGGAACACTTAACACAGTTAAGATGTCACTTCTCCCAAAGTGAGCTACAGCTTTAGTGCAATTCCTATCAAAATCCCAGCAAGCTTTTTTTGTAGACACAGACCAACTCATTAAAAAGTTTAAATGAGAAGACAAAAGTCCCAGAATAGCTAAAATGACTCCGAAAAAAGACAAATTGATAGGAAGGAAACTCTCTACTACCTGATATTAAGTTGCAGCAATCACGATGGGGGTATTGATAGAAGGATACATACAAATATCAATGGAAAAGAATAAATAAAATAGACCCTCAAAAATATGCCCAACTGATTTTTTTTACAAAGGTGCAAAAGCAATTCAATGGAAGAATTTTCAACAAATGGTGCTGGAGCAATGTGATATCCATAAGAAAAAGCAAAAGAAAAGAGTGACCTAACTCTCACACCTTGTACAAAATTTAACTCAAAATGGAACAAACTTGAACTTGGTAGGTGTGGCTATAAAAGGGCATGTGGCAGTTTGATATAGTTGGGAATTCCAAAAATAGACATTGGATTATGCTTGTAAACTGGTCTGTTCCCCAGGGTATGATTAAGTTATGATTAGGGCTTTGATTGGGCCACGTTAGTAGGACGTTGAGTGTTGAGAACATAAAACTACATGGCAGAGCAGAGGAGTAAGATGGAGTTTTGATGTTGAAGTTCTGATGTTGAGTTTTAATGCTGGAGCCCAGGGAAATAAGCACACAGAGGAGGTTGGTCGTGAAGAAGGAGTGAAGGCCCCTGGAAAAGAGACGAGCGGTTTGCCTGACAGTTCACATCTGGCCTTGCGGAGAGAGGCTAAGCCTAGAGAGCCTCATAGTCTACAGCTGACCTTGTGGAGGAAACAGAGGCGCTGAACCCGGAGAGAAACAGAGCCCTGGGAAGAGAGGAACCCAAGGAGCCTGAACCCTGGCAAACGTCGGCAGCTGTCTTGCTCCAACACATGGCAACAGACTTTGGTGAAGGAAGAAACTTATGCTTTATGGCCTGGTAACTGTGGGCTTCTACCGCAAATAAATACCCTTTATAAAGACCAACGGATTTCTGGTATTTTGCATCAGCACCCCTTCGGCTGACTAATACAGGGCACAATGAGGAACCTTTGTACTGATGTAACTGTTATGGTAGTGGATACATGAACCTATATGTGTAATAAAATTGAATAAGACTAAAGATACACACACATATACACAGTAAAATTGGGTCAGCCCAGGATCCAAGATTGCTGAATTGTATCCACGCCAATATGCTGGTCATGACATTGTACTACATTTTTACTCAATCTTATCATTGAGGGAAACTAGTTAAAGGATACACAGGATTGCTCTGTATTCTTAACACTTTTCTAAAATCTTGTATCTCACACATTTTTATTGAGATGTAATTCACATGCCGCAAAAGTCACCATTTTAAAGTGTACAATTCACTGGGTTTTAGTATATTCACAAAACTGTTCAACTATACCACTAATTCCAGAACATTTTTATCATCCCCCAAAGGAACACTGTGCACATCAGCAGTCATTCCCCTTGGCCCCTCCTCCCCAGATCCTGGCAACCACTCATCTATTGTCTTTCTCTATGAATTTGCCTATTTTGTACAATTCATATGAATGGAATCACAATCTATGTGTTTCTTTATGTCTGGCTTCTTTCAATTAGCATGACGTTTTTAAGGCTCGTCCATGTTATGGCAGGTACCAGTGCTTCGTTCCTTTTAATGTCTGGACAATACCACGTGTGGATGGATCACACTTTGTTCATTCACCAATAGATGGACGTTTGCTTCCACTTTTTGGCAATTATGAATGATGGTGCTATGACCCACCCAGGTACAAAAGTTTTTGTATGAGCTTAAGTTTTCAGTTCTCTTAGGTATTTACCTGAGAGTGGAATTGCGGAGCCATAGGATAACTCTTCTGTTTAACTTTTTTGAGCAGCTACCAAGTTGTTTTCCAAAAGTGAACACAGCATTTTAGATTCTCACCAACGTTTGAGGTCACCCTCGCTGATGTAGACCAATTGAAAGGGCCTCACACTCACAGGAATGGATTGTTTCACAAACAATCTTTTTTTAGGATTCATAAAATAATTTCAAACTGCCACATTTAATAATGTTAAGTCTTTCAATCCATGACCATAGGATACCTTGTGTTTATTTAGCTCTTCTTTAATTCTTTTAACAATATTTTGTAGTTTCCAGTGTAAAAATCTTGCATATCTTTTATTAAATTTACTCCCAAGTATTTTATTCTTTTTGAGGCTATTGTAGAGGGAATTATTTTCTTAATTTCATTTTCTATTTTTCCTTGCCAGGAAAGTATTTACATATAAATAATTTGTGTACATTGATTTTATGTCCTGTACCTTTGCTTAACTTGTTTATTAGCTCTGATTTTTTTTTCATGGATATCTTAGGATTTTCTATACAATTATATACTATGCAAGTAGAAATAGTTTTTCCTCTTTCTTTTCCTTGCCTAATTTCCCTGTACAATGTCAAATAAAAATGTCAAGAGCAGACATCCTTGTCCTGTTCCTGCACTTAGGGGAAAGCTTTCAGTCTTCAACTCTTCAATATGATGTTTGCAGTGGGTTCTCAATAGATGTCCTTTATCAGGTTGAGGGAGTTCTCTTTTAGTTCTAGTTTGTTTAGTGCTTTATCATAAAAGATTCTATTACTTCTTACTACTGCATGTGAATCTGAAAATACTTCAAAGTAAAAAGTTTATCCCGGTATTTTAAAATGCACAGAGTTCCTATTTGGAACAATAGAAATGTTTTGGCAATGGATGGTGGTGATGTTAGTACAACACTGTGAACAAAATTAAGAGCACTGAAATACAAATCTGAATGCTGATAAAAGGGGTATGTTAGGTTATATTATAGAATCATTTTTTAAAAAATCTACGAAACTGTACTAATCAGTGAATCCTAAGTTTAACCATGGACTATAGTTAATAGTATAATTATAAAAGTATGCTTTCATCAATTGTAATAAATATACCACAATAATGCAAGCTATTAATTATAGGAGGTATTTGGGAATCTTGTATTTATGCATTATTATTCTGTAAACTCACAAATTATCTAATTTAAAAAAAGACAGGTATTAGGCCAAATTGGACCATGGGCTGTAGTTTATCAATTCCAATTCTAAAAGCCTATTTTATTTTTTTAGCTTTTTTATATCTATGAACCATCTTAACTAAATTTTAATGTATTGTGTGATGTAAAGACCAATATTTTTAATACAGTATTGTTTCTTTACATAACATATGAAAAGACTTTCCTTCCAAAAGAAGATATACAAATTACCTTATGAAAGTATCATATTAAAAGCTTTCCCATATCACTAAGCATCAGGGAAATGCAAATTGAAGTCATTATCAGTCATCGCCACACACCTCCAAAAATAGATAAAATAAAAATTGTTGCTGTGTATATGGGATAATGGCCTACCTTATATGAATGCAAAATGGCACAACCACATTGAAGAAAAAGCTTGGCAGTTTCAAACAACATTGAACACATTCCTACCCCATTTCTTAGCAATTCCACTCCTAGGTACATACCCAGCAGATATGAGTAAACATGCCCATTAAAAGACTTGTATGATAATGTCCATAATTGCCAAAAATTAGGCATAACTTATGTGTTGATTAACAGGAAAATGGATGAACAAGTTATAATATATTCCTACAATGAAATACTATGCAGCAATGGAAAAGAACTACATACTGACACATAAAATACTTGGATGAATGTTAAAACCACTATCTTATCCAGACACCATAGTCAGGGCAAACAGCTCAGGAATTTGGCCCCTTGCCAGTGGGCCCTAATCTGGTATTAATGTTCCCCAGTGTGACTGACTTAGACTCCGCAGTGGTTTCCCTATGCAAGGCTCTTCTGTCTTTCTATCTGAACCTATAATTAGTACTAGAGTGGGTATGTGTACATTCAAGAGACTTAAATCTTTGGGCTGTCCATGTGTCAGTTGAGCCCTGAATCTCAATGCAGTTGCAACACCTACTCTCCAGTTCAATGGACTCACTCAGGACAACTAACGGGGAGGAGATGATGGACAGACAGCATACCAAGGAACTGAGAGTGCCTACAACTGCAAGCAAGAGAGCCCCATCCATCGGATGTATGGGGTTGAAGCCCCCTTCAATTAATGGTGGGATGGGCATCATCATCCCAGAGTCCTCAGGATTGGGAAACGAGCTATAGACTAAAATAACCTTACTAGTATTCTAAACCAACCAACCAACCAAACAAACAAAAAACATTATCTTCACTGAAAGAAGGCAGACAGAAAAGAACATACAGTATGGGCCTCCATTTATAAGATATTCAAGGACAGTTAAAAGTATGGTGGTTATTTTTAAAGGGGTTATTTTTCACAGTAAAAGGATATGAGAGACTTTTCTGTCGTGATGCAAATGTGCTCTCTGTTTATTTGGTTGCTGGTTTAATGGGTATAAACTTTTGCACAACATTATCAAGTCTATACTTAGTATTTGTGTACTTTACTGAATGTAATTGTACCTCAGTTAACAAAAGGTGACATCCTTGGGGCAGGAGTGGTATAAACATTATTGAAAGATTCTCTCTCCAACAAAATAACAAATAGAAAATACATGGTGCTTTATTTGCTTTCTAGAAAAGGGAACTGTCTTATATTGATGTGCCTAATTTATTCACTTATATATTAACTCACCTAAAAATATTTATTTAGACCTGTCATATGCTGGGTAAGTTTTTACTACCTAAAATGAGCATTTAGAACATGGAGCCCAGAAAAATTTATCCTTTTGAAAAATTCCCAGTTTTTAAGGATTTTGTACTATAATTCACTTTAAAATCATTGCTCTACAATTTACCACTTTTCCTAGTTTTTAAAAATACATAAGTAAGTACTTTTGCCAAACTTTCCTCATACACACTCCATATTTAAGTAAAATAGCTTCCTAAAGATTTCTAGTCCCAATATGTTATGTGGTTTCTATTAATAGCTTCAAGCCCATTGCTATTTCTTCTCGTTTCCTTTTCCCCCACTTGCTTCATATTCTCCCTTTTAGCCTTTAGTTTGTATTCCTCTGTTTCTGCTCCACTGTCATTTATTTTTCCATTTCCATCTCACCGTCTTCAAGATTTTATCTTTATGTATTCATTTACCTTGCATCTTTGCTGTATCATAGGAACTAGATTCACACACTCTCACAATCAGAAATATAAATTATAATTGGCACAGAAAAACTCAGGATCTCTATCTAAGCCATTTCTTCTCAGGTTGTTTATATCGCTTTTATATTGTCAGTATAATAAAAAATAAAATAACATTTTAAAAATATGGGGTCTATCCCAGCAGGAAATGAAAGGCCAAACTTCTTCTTCTTTTGGTGTTCAGTACTTTTTTTTGCTTGGTTGTTTTATTTGGTTGATCTGTAGATAGTTCAGACCAGAAGACAAAATATATGATTCATCTCAAGTCTGAAGCTCCATTTGAATGGTGCTTTATTTACATTAGCATTCCTAATTACTTAATGACCGATCAGATATGGTTCATTGCTAGTAAGTACAGAAACATGTTGTCTGAAGGATGTAGTTTAATTAGTATACTCCTAAAAACATGTCCCTCGTGACCACTGGATGTAATCATTATTTTATGTATTTAACTGTGAAATTCATATTTACTCAGCAGGCTAGAGAAGAGCTTTCAGTTTTCAAAGCTGTTTAATAGAGCATAGTTAGATTTTTAAAGAAGGCCATAAATTTTATCAAAACAGGTTACTTAAAAAATAGCTATCATTCCAATAAAGTAGCTGCAATAAAAAATAACATGGAAAATACTAACATCATATTCTTAAAACAGGAAAGGAGGAATAAACCTGAAGAAGCTCATTGTAATTCTGCCCTTAGTAGCATAGGTGTAAAAAGAGGCTCACACTCTAAACCATTGAGATTACTTGGATATTTCTACTCTGGATTAATGATTTCAAGGGTAACTGGTAATTTCTATTTTTCCTCTTACTGCTTATTCACTAAATGACAACCAAATTAGATATGTTCTCCTTCCAGAAAATGCAATGTACAAAAGCCTAAACTTATGGCCTAGGTAGGGCAGAACAGTGTGTTTCCTTTCAAGTAGGGTTTTCTTCATGGCCCATATTCCATGATTGTCATTTATACTGGACTTCTGAGAAGCACTACTTTTCATGCCATGTGAGGGGGGCTGTCATAATTAATATGTTCAGTAAAATTAGTTTGCAAGGATTTCAAACAACCAATATTAGATTATGCTGTGAGGAGTGACCATTCTGTAGAACTTTCTAGTATGCTTTTATCAATGCACAGATCATTCATCGTTCATCAGTTTCATAGGCGTGTGCATCACATACTCGCCAAAACAGATGCCTTGGGATTACTTCATTTGCTTCCTATTCAGCGGTTAGGCAGTAACTCAACATATGGACCTAAAATTCTCACTCTTTCTTTTTCCTTGGAAGAGGCTTCCCACTTGGTCCCTTCACATCCTGTTTGCCATCATAGCTGTCTCCCATTCAAAATGGTGACAACAACAGCGATAGTAACAAGAAAATAGCTGCCCTATAAACCACCCTATTGTCAGTATTATTTAGGCTCTGTTGCATGCCAAACATTTTTGTAAGCACTATACTTGTTTTAACTCAGAGCCATCCACTGAGTTATGTGCTGTTATTATATCATATACAATTAGTAGTTGGTGGAACCTAGATTTAATAGAGAGTTAGAGAAGTTCTAAATAAGAATTTTAGAACCTTGGGGAATTAAGATTGCAAATTAATTTGGCAAGGTTACTAGCTACCTTCAATCTTTACAGTGTGAAAAAACATAAGGAATAGTTTTTTTGGGGAAAAACACATTGAAACACCTGTAAACACTTCCTGCAGTACTTGTTCCATGAGTACATAATAGATTTTTTTTTCCCTCATATGTCCATGATTTGAAGTCTATTGATGGCTGGGTTGCACCTGTCATTCCAACTGCATTGTTTCTGAGCAAATCTTAGGGAGGCGTTCTCTGCCTGGGCTTAAATGTCATAGAGCCAGGCATCCAAGAGGGAGCCTGTTTGCTGAACTCTTACCTTGATCACATTTTAAATGTTCTATTTATTCCCTTGTTGACAAGTCCTGATTTTCCCCTTTCCCTTCAATACTCAGCCACCTAAAGAGATGTAGAGAGGAGGATAAGATTTGTATAGGTTTGGGAAAGCATGTCTTTTGTGAAATATAACAATGTACTCTGAGGAAGAGCGAAAGTAACAAAAGGAGGCTACACCTATTTACGGTGAACTTACATGCATAAGCAGGTCTCTACAACCTGTGTCACCATGAGGTGCCATGTAACAGCTGAGCTGGGACATTTGGAGACAAGCAGACTTGTACTCAATTTGCAGGCACACTACTTACTATAGGCAAGGCTTTGGCAAGATGTTCAACTATACATCTTGAAGTGTGTTCAAAGTGTCTTTTGAACACACTTTGAGAAACGGGGCCCTCAAGTGTAGAGGATTTTTGATTGACTTTATCTTAACGAGCAGTTAAGAGAACACACAGGATTACTTTAAACCTGCAATGCACCAACAGCTTGGTTTCAATACCCTCATCAAATAGAGGAGGACTACCAGACCCAGAGAGATGCAAGGATAAAATAATTATTAAAATTATAGCTGATATGTCTAGTGTGGTTACCAGACACTGTGCTGAGCACTCTGTCTTCATTATCTTATCACTCTTTAAAACCCCTGTTATCACTGATGTTTCATAACTAGCAAAAGTAAGAATTAAAGAGAATATGTCATTTGTTCTAAGTCACAAAATTAATATGTTGGAACTGGGACTCAAACCCAGGCTGCCAGAATACATGTAAAAGGGTCTCATGATCATCAACAAAAATAACAGAAATTAGCAACACTTAATGAGTGCTCATTATGTACCACTCTTCTAAGTGAACTTAATGGACTAAGTTATTTTAATTCCCACCGAGCCTTCTAAGGTTGAAATTATTTTGATACCCATTTTATAGATACAGAAATTGAGAGTCATAGGGATATGTCATTTGTCCTGATTTATACAGGATAAGGAAGCTGGGATATGGACCCAAGGGTTTGCATTCAAAGCCCAAGCTATTAGCTCTTACACCAAGGAATCTGAGCTTGCCTGAATCTTGTCCAATTTTCTTTCCACTGCATAAATCACTGAAATTATAGAGCATCTCCCTGCTAGGACCCACAAGAAATACATTATCTGCATTGATATATATATATATATATATATATATATATATATATATGTACATGAACTTGTATATATGTGTCATTTGATATCCTTATTTCTTGCAGAAGAGACTGTTTGGAACTAACAAAAGCTGAAAGATGTTTGTTGGAAGGAGAAGGAGGAAAAGACATAATAGACACATGTCAAAATAGACAGGCAGTCCGCAGAAGCTTTGGTCAAGGTCAACTAGCAATAACAGCGTGCTTCAGATGCTGCCACTGGCAATGCTCCTTTGCGATGGCAGAATATCCAAGCTTCTGGATAGTGCCACAATAAATGAAAGCTAAACCCAAGATTAAAAGTTCTAAGCAGGGATAGGTAATTGGCCGAGGATGGGTCAATTGCCTACATTCTACCTTCCATGGTATGGAAAGTACCTATGTGTGCTTCCCTTTAGGAAAATGTTCACCCAATCAGAAAGGGGGTTTGGATTCTGGAACAAAGGCCCACATTATTCTGGTCTTTTTCATGCCTTACATGTGGCCTTAAGAAGGAATAGCCAAGAATAGAAAATGTTCTGATGCTGAATTCTAGTTTGATTTCCTCTTGAGGGACAAAGGAACAGAGCACAGATCTACAGGCAAGGTTAGGGTTTTCCTGGAAGTGAACTGAATTTTCCCCTCAGAATTCTTGGTTAGGAAATGAGGCCAGGGGGAAGATGACTCTGGACTTCGAGAAGGGAAAGATCATCCTTTATCTGTGAGGCTGTGAGGTCATTGACCCAGAAACCATGGTGTGGAATCACCTGCGGGTTAAAAAAAAAAAACTTGATTGAGGTATAATTGACATACAATTAGCTGCACTTATTCTGAGTGTACAATTTGATGAGTTTTGACATATGTATACTCATATATCCTTTTTGTTGTGAAGGAGTATTCTATGGCATGGAATTTGTTTATGAATTTATTTATTTATGTCTATTTTAGTTTCCATTTGGGGGACTATTAAAAATAAAGCTGCTATGCAGACATTTGCCCGTCAATGTTCATAGTGGCATTATTCACAGTTGCCAAAAGATGGAACCAACCCAAGTATCCATCAACCGATGAATAGATAAACAAAATATGGTATATACATGCAATGGGATACTATGTTGCTGCTGTAAGAAGAAATGAAATTGGGACATATGATAACAGGGATGAAACATGGGGATATTATGATGAGTAAAAAAAGTCAGACACAAAAGGACAAATATTTATAGTCTCACCAATATGAAATAAACATGATGAATGAACACATGCAGTTAAAATCTAGAGAATAGGTAATACTATAAAAAATAAAGCTGCTATGAATATTCACGTATCAATTTTTGCGTGGACATATGCCTTCACCTAGGAGCAGCCTGGCAGTGTCACCTGGCAGGTTTAACTTTTTAGGAAGCTAACAAATTGTTTTCCAAAGTGGTTGTACCATGTGCCATTCATACCCACGGTACATGGAAGTTCCATATTCTGAGCTGCACTTGGTTTAGCTCAACTATGGTCCATTTGACACAGGTAAGGAAGCAATAATGGCATATTACTATGAACTAACCTTCAAAGTTTGTTCAGATTTCACTGTTTTATTTTCTTAATATCATTTTTTTTTTTTTCTTTCAGGATACCCCATCACTTTAGGCATCATAGCAACTTAGTTCCTCTGGTCCGTGACAGTTTCTCAGGTTACAGACTGGTCATATATCTTGGGTTTGTCTAATGTTTTTCTCATGGTCAATCTGGGGTTTTGGGTTTTTAGAGGAAGGCCACAGAGGTGAAGTGCCATTCTTAAAACATCATATAAAGGATATGTGCTAACAGCTTGACTTGTCACTTGTGATGTTAACTTTGATTACCTGTCCAAGGTAGTGGTAGTCAGGTCTCCCCACTGTATAGTAACTTCTTTCTCTTTCCTTTCTCAGCTCCTCAAAAGCAAGATACCAAGTGCAATATACACTAAAGGGGAGGGACTTTAAGTACCACCTTCTTGAGGGGGTGTATATACATAAATTATTTAGAATTCCTTTGGACTGAAGAGTTCTCTCTTCTCCCCCATGTTTTATTTATGCATTTATTTTTTAAATCAATATTGACTCATGGGTATTTGTTTATATTTTCCATTATAATCTACTACTATGTTATTGATTTTGCTGCTCAAATTGCTCTAGTTATGGCCATTGGGTGCTTTTCCTTAAAAATCCTTTTTATAAAGTACTTCTTTACATTCTGGCACTACAGGATATTCCAGGCCCATTTTAAAAATATTTCCTGATTCAGTCCCTAGAAGCAGCCATATCTGCAAGGAGCCCAATTCCTTTTATTGGGAATAGTATTAGAAACTCAGATCTGGATGATTGAATGCTTACTGCTAAGGTGTAGTTTTTCCTAGTCCCTCTGTCCAGAAAGAATAAGGAAATGTATGTCTGTATACTGAGTCATGTAAACACACACATTCATTTTTGTATCTGTCCATCTGTATATATACAAATCTGTACATGAGCTCATGCTGGATTTCTAACTCTAAACCAATACCACATACTTCATTCTAGCCTTGCTCTATTGCTTATCTGTAACTTTCCTCTATCAAAATTGGGAATATGGCTCCCACCTCTGGCATTCATTTGTTTATTTTTTCAATCTCAACATACGTGTACATCAGTTTCAGAATTGTTAATCCATAGCCCCATGAGAAACTACTTTAGCAATTAGAGTACGATATTATAGTTCCACACCCTTTCCCTGCACCCTCTTCTATGAGCTTTTGTCATACATTTGTAATACAATAAAAATATTTTATAACAATATTACCTTCTGGGATACCCTGAACTCCTGGATGTTTTTTTTTTAATTTGCATATATTGAAACCTTTTTTAAAACTTTACTCTAAAGTACAGTTCTTTGGGTTTTGACGAATGATAGCATCAGTGTCATATAGTTTCATAATGTACCATTCAGATTATTTGCTACCCTAAAAAATCTCCTGAGCAAAACACTCTCTTTCCCCTAAGTGCCTGGCAAACAATAATCTGCATTCTCTCCCTACCGTTTTTCATTTTCCAGATTTTCAAATGAATGGAGTCCTGCTGTAAGTAGCCTTTTCAATGTTGCTTCCTTTCCTTAGCAAAATGCTTTCAAAAAATTCATCAGTGTTGTTGCAGGGATCATCATTTTTTGTTGCTGAGTGGTATTCTTTTTTGTTGTGTGAATGTAACACATTTTGTTAATCCACTCACCCACTCATCTTGTTTGCTTCTAATTTTTGGCAATTATCAATGAACTTATTCTAAACATTCAAGTGTTGGTTTTTGTGTGGACATCAATTTTCAAATCAATTGGGTAAATACTTTGGAGAATGAATGATGGGTTGTACAGTAAGAGTGCAGTTAGCTTTGCAATAAACTGCCAAATTATCTTCTAAAATTTCTGTATACTTTTCATTTCCACTAGCAACAATTCTTCACTTCTTACTAGCAATTAATATGGCCAGCTTTTTTGGATTTCAGTGATTCTATTAAGTATCTAGTTGTCTCTCATTATTGTTTTCATTTTTGAAATGTCTTTTAGTTGTAGTCATTCTACTAGGTATGCAGTACTATCACATTATGGTTTAAATTTGCATTTCCCTAATGATTCACAAATATTGAGCATATTTTTACTTACTTATTTGCCTATATGTCTTTGAAGATGTATCAGGTATTTTGTTCAGGTTTTTTAAATTGAACTCTTTATTTTGAGATAATTGTTGATGTACACGTAATTGTAAGAAATAATGCAGAGAGCCAATGTTCCCCTTAGCCTGCTTACCACAGTGGTGACATCTTGCAAAACAATATCACAATCAGAATTTTGACACTGATACACTCAAGATACAGACCTTTCCATTACCACAAGAACCCCTCTTGTTGTCCTTTTATAGACACACCTACTTCCCTCCCATGACCACCCTCTGCTAAACCTTGGTATCCATTTCTAAAATTATGTTATATCAAAGTGCTTTATAAATGGAATGATACATCTTGTCATCTTTGGGTGTTGTTGTTTTTTTTCACTTAGCAAAATTCTCTGGAGATTCACCTAGTTGAGTATATCAATAGCTTGCTCCTTTTTATTGCTCATCAGTGTTTCATAGTTAAGATGTAGTGCAGTTTATATTTAACCATTCAACCATTGAAAGACATCTGGGTAGTTTTCAATTTGGCTATTATGAATAAAGCTGATAAAAGATTTGTGAATAGATTTTTATGTGAATATAAAACCATTTCTCTTCATCCTTGCCAGAATTTGGTGTTGTCACTAATTTTATTTTTCATATTACATATTCTTATAGGTAAGTAGTGATAGCTCCTTAAGGCTTTTTTGTTTTGTTTTGTTTTTGTTACTTGTTGTCTGCTCTTTATTCATTTTTTTTTTCTTTAGGAGGCACAGGACACCGAACCCAGGCCCTCCCACGTGGGAGGTGGATGCTCTACTGCTTGAGCCACATCTGTTCCCTGCTCATTTGTTTTTGCTTGTTGTCTGCTCATTGTTTTTACTTGTTGTCTGCCCATTGTCTGCTCATTTTTTTCTCATTGTCTGCTCATTGTTTTTGCTTTATGTATTTATCCCTATGCCAGTACCTAGTCCTGATTTACCCCTGTTATACTTGGGCCTCTGTGAGGAGATTAATAAGTTAAAACCAAGGCCTACTCCTTTGTTGAAAGAAGGGGTATTTCACTCTTGTATAAATATTTGGAAGAAAGCAATGTTCCTAACCCTGAAGTCAGAGCCATGGCAATGGTGATAACTGAGAACAAATAGCTTAGCCCAATAGAGGAAGCGGGCACTAAATGTTTGTAATAATTTGAGTAGAGAATTGTGGCAGTATAATTTTCACATTTTGTGGTCCATGGAACTAAAACACTCAGTGAACAGAACCTGGAGTTGAAAGTTTCATGGAGAAGAAAATTATCACAATCTTCTTTATATGAAGAGATACATATGGTTCAATTCCAAGCTCCTTATGAAAATTTGTTAACATTAAAAAACTGCATTGCAAAGGAAATGTCCATGGGAAGGAAAAGGAAATATGAATGGACTAATTATCCTGGCCTCAAAATGCATATTACCTTACTGTGTTGATCTAAGCATTGAAAAAACATTTGATATTTTTTAATTATAAAGGTAGCCAATAGAACATATAAAGATTTTAACAGAGTATCAAATATTGAGAGAAAGAGAGAGAGGCATTACTGTGAGTTAATTTTTTATATTTCCTATTGAGTCAGTAGCTATTGTCTGAAAACACAGAATAAAATATTGATAAAGGACATTATTAGGAATAATGAAGGTAACCACAAGAAGACATAAAATCAAATATCTAAAGAGGCTGCTTGTAAGGTTTGTGACTGGGGTTAGGTTCCTAGAAGGGTATACCAAACTATTTTATTACAATCTTACCATGTGCTTGTATTATTTAAAAACTTAGTGCATAAAAACTAAGCCGCAATTATCTGTAATGCTCCCATTCTCCAATATATGAATTAAACACCAAAGCACTTGGAGAGAAAACTTTTAGAAATTCTATTCAAACTGCCTTTGTACTTAAAAATCTCTTTGGTGAATTTCAGACAATAATATAGAAAAATAGGTAAAGAGAGGCTGAGAATCCTAGGTCCAAAGTCAAGAGGTATTGATAGAGCACAGTGGAATTCACAATCTAGGCTATTCACAATCTATTTACTGGTGACCTCGAAAGCAGGTGAGTTTCCCTGAGCCTCTATGGTATGTTATACATATTTTAAATTCAAACCACCTGTTCCAAAGAAACAAACAATTCTATGGACAGTCGAAAAACAATAGATTATTGTAGGAACTGAATTTAGAAAAGCAAGATTATAAAGAACAATGTTACCCAAAAAGAAAAGCTGCCAAGTCTGATATGGAAGTGATTCTTTAAAAACAAGGTGACAGACTACTATAAAATAAAGATAAAGGAAGGAGAAGGCATTAAGCATCAATACTTCATAATAAACTATAGAGGTGATAAAATTTAGCATCTGCAAATAAACGGACTAGATCAGGGAGATTACTAAATTAGAGTTTTAGGTTACTTTATTTTTCTATGCCCAAGTTCAGTGAAACAATTCAGTATCACATTCTGTCCAGTATAGTAGAATAGAATATATTTATCTCCCATGGGCACATTGTCACAAATTTTGGCTTGATTCTCCATGTATTTCTAAGGAAATGGCATTATAAAAATAAACTCACATTTCAAAGGATTTAAGAAATACAAGTGAATACAATAAAGGGGTGTATGTAATAAAAATAAATATTTGACAGATAAAGGGTGATGTCAAAGAAATAATAATAGTTATTATATGACTCTTAAATTCCTGTGGAGTCTTTAATTTGAAGATACCAAAATGCGAGAAAAGGTGAGCTGGATAACACAAAACGAAGCAAGGAAGAAAAAAAGAAGGTGTGTGATCAATAGAGACAGAGAAAAGCTAGACACACAAAATTAGAATAATATAGGGATAAGTTTTTACATTATATTATGCATGCTAGGCTGGAATTGAAATAGTATCTTTTGATACTGAAACGGTTAGGAAACATAATCCAGTCACCAAAGGAGGAAAAAGTAAAAGGGAACAAAACATACCTGAAAAAATAAAAGAAGGCCAATAAAATATTGGAATAGGTTCACAGAGTGTGCAGAATTAATCCATTTATTTAAAAGGTAGTTAGTATACTTTTAATGTATCTATCTATCATCTGTCTTAAGATATTGACATTACTTTTTTGTATCTTTTTTTTTTTTTAGGAGGCACCGGGAACTGAACCCAGGACCTCTGATGTGGGAGGGAGGCACCTAATCTCCATTCCCTGCTTTGTTGTGTTCCTCATTATGTTTTTTTCTTCTTGTGTCTCTTGTTGCTTTATCGTGTTGCATCAGCTTACTGTACCTGCCCACTCCACCAGCTTGCTGTCTTCTTTAGGAGGCATCAGGAACCGAACCAGGGACCTCCCGTGTGATAGGCGGGAGCTCAGTCACTTGAGCCACACCTGCTTCCCTTGATATCAATTTTTATATTTGTTTTAATATATAGACTATGATAAAAATCTGGTAAGTTGTGTATATTCAGTGTGACCTAAAACAATACATATTCATAACTTTCAATTTGAATAACCAATATACAAATTTATGACAATAGCAATGAATTTTTTCTGTAAATAATGATATTATGATCATCAGGTACAATAGAAAAAAATTAATGTAAAATAAAGTTTTCTGAGTCTTAGATAAGTTTCCTGGTTTGCAGTCAAATTTTATGATGACATTCTTATAATTTTGGTTTGCCTGTAACAAACATTTAGGAACAGATAATACAAAGCAATCAAAAATTCTATTTTACATAAAAAAGAAAACCAAATCAATGTTAGAAAGACCTCAAACTCTATGGGTTATTTTGTGAGATAGATCCCTGTAAATGTAATCAGATTTTCCATAAGAGATAACATTATGAAAGAAGATAACCTGCTTAAGACTATAAAAATGTCCAACTTTATTTAGCCCTGGGCAGGTGATAAAATGTATGAAAAAAATTTCAGACGACTGGCTCTGAATGAACCAAAAATAACTTTAGACTAAATTTTGAAAAAAACTGACATAAAAGAAGATTAATTTAGCAGTAGGAGAATATCACACAGTAAAACTTCATTTATAGCTATGTAGTTTTAGTGCAGGCTGGGCCTTTGGGACCCCATGATTTTCCAGAACCAAGTGACTCCTGCAGAGGGATCTGTCTTGGCCGTGAAGGATAAGTGCCTGGCAAATATAAAAAAGGGCCAAGAGAAACCCTAGGGCTGGGGCCACGGCCCCCAGCAAGGCGTCTGGTGAGCTTTGCAACTGGAGCGACAGTAACTTTAAAAAAAGAGTTGAATGGTGGGATTTATGCATCGCAGCCCACTGGAAAGCCTAAAAATAGCACTATATGAGATGAGTAGACCCAAGAATAAAATAACTGCCTTTTCTTGATATATTAGGTTATGTGTTATTTTTTATTAGAGAAGGGGTAGGTTTACAGAAAAATCATGCAGAAAGTAGCATTCCTATAAACCTTCCCTGGTATAACACCTTACTTAGTGTGGTACATTTGTTACAATTGATGAAAGAATATTATTGTAATTGTGCTACTAACTATCATCCATGGTTTATGTTAGAGTTCGCAGTTTGTGTTGTATGGTCCTCTTTTTGTATTTTTATTCTGGTAACATATATAAAACCTACAATTTCTCCTTTTAACCACATTCAAATATCAAATTTAGTGCTGGTAATTACACTCACTAAGTTGTGCTGCTGTCTCCATCATCCATTATCAAAACTCTTCCGTCACCCTTAACAGAAACTCTGCACAATTTAAGCATTAACTCCCCATTCCCTACTCCAACCCCAGCCCCTGGTAACCTATATTCTAGTTTATGACTCTATGAGCTTGTTTATTCTCATTATTTCATATTGTTGAGATCATACAATATTTGTCATATTTTCAACCAGCATGATGTCTCCAAGGTTCATCCATGTTGTTGCGTAATAACTGCCCTTTTAAGGAGTCTTACAATGAGGCAGACATGGAAAGAAAAGTGCACTGCCTCATACTTCATTTGCTTTTCCCGACAAGGCATTGAGTCAGGCAATATTCACATGTCCCTTACAGATATGGAGCTGATCTAGAGAGCTTAAGCGGCTTCCCGAAGCTCTGAGCACCAACGTGGGTCAGAGTGCAGATCCTAAATTGGACAGAGCATTGAAATGCAGTATTATACTGAGTGATTTCTAGCCATGGAAAATAGTTTTACATATGGTGACTGACCGTTTCTCCCAAAGATGCTACCTTTGCACTTGTACCCTTTGCAAAATATGTTCTTTTTTATGTGCATTGGTCTGGCGACTCCTACATGTCCTTTTGAAACATGCCTAATTATTCTCTCTTCTGTGCAACTTTTCCTGATTTACTGTGGGAGTTCTCCCCATCTTCCATTCTTAAAAAAAAATTGTACTTTCAATATAGCATTTATCATTTTAAATCATCCTCCCCTTTCAGTCTCGGCTTGGCAGATCCTGAACATCAAGAAGAGATGATTCTCATGTGTATTTGTGACCAGACCATCACCTAACATGATGATCACAGAGAGCAAGCATTGAAAAAAAATATGTATATATGCGCGCGCACACACACACACACACACACACACACATATATATCTTTTTTTTTAAGGAGGTATGGGGGATTGAACTCGGGATCTCGTACATATGAAGCAGGTGCTCAACCACTGGGCTACACCCACTCCACTCGAAAAAATATTTTTGATTAATTGAAATAATAATTACTAATAATGCACATAAAGAATATGTTGAGCCTCCTGTCTCGTGGTGCTTTAGATAATGATGCTGGTTCTGTTTACTCTCAGAATCACCAAGGACAGGAAATTTGTTGCCTTAAATGGACTTCCCAGAAATGGTAGAAATGAAGCAAACAATGTGCTGGTGTGTGTGTCTGTTGTCTGTTTCATTCTTTTTTTTTTATTATTCCATTAAGATGAGAGCATGATAATTACACAAGGCTCAGACCTAAATTTTTTTAAGTTTAAAATAAGATTTTTAAGATAATTAAAAAATTCTTATCAACTTCCAGCTCCAAGCCTGCTTTAGTCTAAGTGACTTTTACCCGTGCAGGCAAGGTTATATAAATCGGAGGTGCTGAAGACGCACTCTAACAATTTTTGCAATTTCTGCCCCCTATCTAAAGGATTTTCCCCAAAATACTTGTACTGTTTTCTTGCTATTTTGGCACTATATTTAATGATTCTCTTTTCCTACCATTAACTTAAAAGTTTACTTTCTAAGTGAGATTTATTTCCCTTGTAATTGCAAATGTTTTTCAGAGTGTTTAGTTCTGAACTTGAGCTTTTTAATTCATTTACTTTAGAACCTTCTGATGTCTTCCATTTACATAGCTATCTCCCTAAGTGATGAACTCAATAGATGACATTCACAGGCTGTCAGTTTCCTTTATCTTTGTTCTGTAGTGGACTAACTACCCTAAGAAAAGTATAGGTACAAATTACTGCTGAAGAGTTTATCAATCAAGGGTCGTTGTGTACAACTAGTTAAATTGTGTTAGCTGCATGTCATTATACAATTACCTCTGAAAATCTACAACAGGAAAGGATGGGAATGGAGGGTAGGGTGACATTTGCAAGTTTGCTCTCTTAAAGGTTCATTTTGGGGATTCTGGAGATTGTCACTCACCACCCATTTTCCCCTTCCATCTACCTATTTCCTGTTAAAGATTGGTTTTCAGAAATCACAAGGCTAGGAATCATGAGCACCACATTTCTGAAGATGGTATATCTAAATTGCCTACACCACACCCCTCACCACATTGTCCCTAAACCCTTTGGATGTATATAAACTTACCGCTACAGATGTATTTATTTAATATTTATATCTCAATAATTCTTATTCAGCAACATACCTAGATGCTAAGAATTCAAGTAAGGTAGGTTTCTCACATGCTGTCCTTCTAATTCAGCCTTTGTTGAGATAATGCTTTCATTCTATTCAGCTGAAATATTCCATACGTACCAGTACAAAAATGTGTCTTTCCTTGTTACCCTCCACTGGGTAACATGAAAAGGAAAACTTAATGTGTGTATCTGATTTATCAGAGATGACATCCTTTCCTCGAAACTTCTAGAACAATAATAAATTATACGTGCAAAAATTATACTGATGTTTTACTTGAACTGGAATATCTATAGACAATAGAAAATTAACTCACGGCTGTTCCAATTAAACATTAAATGCATCATGGTGGCAACTTCATAATAGTGGAGTCATTTTTACCTGCACATTTATATCAGGTATAAGATATCGCTGCTTAGAATATCAAATTACATAAAAAAATGGTAAGCAGACCTCCAGAAATATGTCTATGTGGTTATTATTATTCTTTATATGAAATGAAATTTTGCTGTGTAGATATGCAACTAAGGGTTTTGTTAGCTTATCAAAGTAGTATTTGTGTAAAAACATTGAAGTTCTGTTATGCAAACAGCATTTGTTTAATTCTTAATTTTTGTTCAGCCTCATTCCATCATAAAGAGCTACTGAAATATCCATTGATTTGGAATACCACCGATAGAGATCCCTAGAGATCACGTACATCTATCCAATAGTCTTCTAATCTTGGCAAGTGCAACAGTAGTTCATCAGTCCTCACTTTCAGTCCTCACTGCTCAGTTTTTGAACAAATGCAGATGCCTTACCTGGAGAAACTTAAAGGAGAGCCAGAATGCCAGAATGTGTTTTATAAGCTAGTCTCATGAGTTGACTCCTTTATATCCTAATTTCAGAGAGGCATGCACGTTTTGACTCTGCTTTAGTTACTAAAGTGCTTGGAGCATGCCTTGCATGCATACACATTACCATTTTACACTGCTAGATTTTAAGACTTTAATGCTCAAAACCACTCCCATGGCAATGGCCAGTATTTCTTTCCCAGATGAATACTATCAGCCTTTTAAATACCTGATAACAACATGGTGGTAGATTGAGTTATATACCCCCCCCCCAAAAAAAAAAAACATGTTCTTAATCTTATTCCAATGGGTGTGAACACATTTATGAATAGGACCTTTGGAAGACATTATTTTTAGTTAAAGTGTGGCTAACTGTGGGCCTTAATCCATATTAGTGAGCCCTCATAAAGAATATACAGAAGAGAAGAATCCAGAAAGGAGCAGACATCACCATGTGAGGGGAGGCAGAGATATGAGCCAAGGAACCCCAAGGATGCCAGTAGCCCACACCAGAACGCTGTCGACTCCGAGAGAAGTGAGCCTTGCTGATATCTTGATTTTGGACTTCTAGCCTCAAAACCATGAGCCAAAATATTCCTGTTGGTTATCACAACCTATTGTGGGGTATTCATCATAGTATCTGTGGCAAACTAAGACAAACATAGTCAATTAAAATATTTTTACTTGATGATTCAATGTGTATGGGTGGTGAACCACATAATTGTCTTTCCCCAACATATCTCAATTCAGAAATATAATACAGGTATTTGCTTGTTGAATTTAAGCCTGCATCTTACAAGTCTTGCTTGGATTAAGCTACTTACAAATTCTAGTTTTGATATATTGTACAAAGTGTTAAGAAAATATAAACTTTGTTTTTAAAATCAAAATCAGTAAGCAATTAAAATATTATATATATTGGGTAAAACATAATATCTTGAAGGATTGTAATAAATATAGATTCCCAGGGAGAATTTCAGACTTACAAAATTAGAATTATCTGTGAAAAGTGTGAGAAACTGAATTTTATTATTTTTCCCTTGGTAATTCTGATTTTCAACTATGTTCAATAAAACTGTTTTATGAAGGAAAAATATAATTTATGATTTTTTTGGTGTAAAAAATCAAAGAAAGGGTAATTTTATAGGGGATCATGTTATATTATTTCCCTATAAACAAATACTTTTCATAAATTCCTACGTTCACATTACTAAGAACAAGTTGAAAGGAATTTCAAACACAAAAATCAGGGCATTAAAAATATGAGTTTCTTGGGCATAAAGAATTTGAATTAGTGTTCTTAAAATTTGGTGCCCAAAGAAAAACGTGAAGAACTACAAACAATTACTTTTAAAAATTATTATAATGATGTTCATATATAAGAAGAAAACACAAATATAATGGAGACTGGAAAGGACGTTATAAAAACAAGAAAAAGATGAAACTTCTAGAGATGATGAACACATTTAAAATGAAAATTTCACTGAGTGGAATTAATAGCAGATTATTTACATGGTAGAGGAAATGATCAGTGAACATGAAGACATAGCAATAGCTACTAGAGGAAAGGATGCACAGCAGGAAAAAGTGGGAAAAAATATTAATTGGGCCTCAATAACCTGTGAGATGATATTTAAATATCTAACAGAAGTGAAATTGCAATCCCAGATAGGGTTGGGGCAGAAGAATATTTGAATAAATATCCAAAAATAGTATAAAATTGATAGAAATAAACCAATAAATTCAAGAAGCTCCAGGAACTACAAACAGAATAACTGCGTGTGCATGTATGTTGTGTGCATGCACACACAGGCGCATGCCAAGGCACATACATATCAAATTCCTGAAAACCAGTGATCAAGAAAAAGTCTTCAAAGCAGCCATCAGTGAGTAGGATATGAGCGCTGTGAGGGAAGGTACCTTACATACATAAGGAAAAAGATAAGAATGAGTACCGAAGGCTCATCAGAAGATGTTAAGACAGAAGTTGTCATAATACCATTTTAAAATGTTGAAAAAAATCTTAAGCTGTAATTCTATATCCAGTGAAAATGTCATTCCAAAGGAAGACAAAATACAAAAAATATTGAGAAAACAAAAGTGGATAGAATTTGTGATTGGCAAATACTAAAGGGGATTCTTCAGTGAAGTGCAACGTGATGCCAGATGGATATGTGGATTTGCACAAAGGAATTAGGAGCTCTTGAAATGCTAAATATATAGTTTTTCTTCATTTTAATTAATTTAGAAGCTATTTTACTATTTAAATTAAAAATGATAAAAATGTAGTAGAGAATTTTTAACATATGTGTAAGTAAAATATATGACAAATTCCTGTACATAAAGGATGAAATAGAAGGTGTGGAGATGAAATGGAATCTTTAAACCTAAATTTATCCCAAGAAAATCTAGAAAAAAGGACAAATGAAAAATAATGTGGGACAAATAAAACACAACTATAAGAAAATAGATTTAAACCCAACCACATAGTTCATTACATCTTAATGACTACAATTGAATAGGAGAGATTGTGAAACTGGATTAAAAAGCAAGATCCAACCCTTTGCATTCTAAAATAAATTGATGTTACATACAACTACGCCGAAGATTTAAAAGTAAACCACTCACAGAACTGGTGATTGGACTTGAGTATGACCTTTTTGGGAGATATGATTAAAGCCCCAACAAGTCATTTTTGAAAGAAATTAACTAAGACTTAAAATAAATAGAAAGATGTACCATGTTCATGTATTGGAAGACTCAGTATTGACTACATAATTTCCCCCTTTATCGGTTTATAAATTCAAGGTAGCCCACTTAAAATTTGAGCAAGTTTTTTAGTTGTAGAAAGTTATATGCAGATTCTAAACATCATATGTAACTACTTCAGACCTAGACTATCCCAAATAATTTTGGTCAAAAGAAAAATTGGGGGACTTAGACCACCATAAATTTGCAGTAATCAAGACAATGTTATAGGCAAAGGGACATATAGATAAATGGAACATCATAGAGTCCAGAAATAAGCCCACACATGTATGGTCTATTGCTTTTTTGGTGAAGGTGCCAATGTAGTTTTCTGGAAAAAGGATAGTCTTGTCAACAATGTTACTGGGATAACTGGAGATTTATATACAGGAAAAAAAATGAACCACATCTCTCACTTCCTCTGTGCCCCAAAATAAGCATTCCCATAGAACCTAATGTTAAAGCTAAATCTAACTTCTATAAGAAAACATTGGAGAAAATTCTCAGTCTTGAGTTAGGCAGAGATTTCTTAGTTAGATCCCCAAATCACAAAAGAGAAAATTAAAAAAACATGATAAGTTTTCTTCAAAATTAAAAATGTATGCACTTTCTTCTATTATGAAACTGTAAAAGCAAGACATAGTCTTGCAGAAAGCATTCAAACACATATCTGAGTAGAGATTTTATCTGGAACATACATAAAGAACATACATACCTAAAGATCTCTCACATTTCAACAATAAACAGACATCAGTTAGAAATAGGACAATGATTTGAATAGACGCTCCACAAAAAAAAGATATGTACATTGTCAATAAACACATTAGTCATCAGGAAAATGCAAATAAAAACCACAATGAGGTATCACTTCAGACATTATAGTGCCTAAATGAAAGATAAGTACAAATGCTGACAAGGATATGGAACAACTAGAACACTCATTTATTACTGATAAAGGTTTTTAAAAAATGATATATCTACCTTGGATAAAATTTTGGAAGTCTCTTTCAATAAATTATTCACTTAATTACAACCAGGAGTTCCACTTGCCCGAGAAAAATGAAGACCTATGCACACCAGAGACTTGAACATGAATGTCCCCACGAGTTTTAGTCAAGAGTCCCAGACTCAGTGAAACACAAACATTCACTCAATAATTAAAAGAATGAATTAATGATTTAGGCAACAACACGCATAAATAGTAAAAATTTTCTGCTGAACAAAAGAAGCCAGACACAAAAGAATTCACAGTGTATCATTCCAAGTATATGACATGCGTGAAAGGACAAAACTATAGTAACAACAACAAAAACAACAAAAGAGGCATCAGTGGTTGCTTGTGACTGGGGTTTGGGAAATTTACTAGCAAGTGGTAAGATGGCAGGTGAGAATTTGTGGAATAATAGAAATGTCCCGCATTTTTCTTTTATTCACAATTGTGTGCACTGTTCTAAACCCAGCAAGAGGCACGTTTAAAATGCACACAGTATATTGAACGCTGATTTTACCTAAAGGGAATCGATTTTTTTAAAGTATAGTGTGACACCTTTTAACCATATATAGTTGGTTCATGTAAATGAAATGTGTGAGATTGAATTATATACCCCAGAAAAAGAAACATTTTTTAATTTTAATCTATTTTCCTGAGTGTAAACCTGCTATAAATAGGACCATTGAAGAAATCACTATTAGTCGAGGTGTGGCCCACCCGAATGATGGTGAACTTGAATCTGGATTACTACGTGAAGCCTTGTAAAGACAGCTCAGAAGTCACGGAAGCAAGAAAGGAGAGTATATCACCATGGGATGTGAGGCATAGATGCAAGGCAAGGAAGCCCAAGGATTGTGGAAAGTCACAGTACTAGCGGGCTACCGACACCAGGAGGAAGCCAGCTAGAATGCCTCTGAAACTGAGAGAATAAATTCCCATGGTTCATTCCAACCCAGTATGTGGTACTTGTGATAGTGGCACAGATAAACTAAGTCCATCAAACAATAATTGTCTTTGAATTGTTATATTTAAATATTTACATCTTTATCAGCAATTATAGGTGTATTCTACTTAAGCCTATCATCCTGTTATTTGTCCTGTATGTTCTTTTATTACCTTATTTCTTCTATCCTTCATTCTGTGAAGGTAGTTTGTATTCCATTTTTTTTGTTGTGGTGATGTTTGATTACTTTTTATTTATATGTTTTTATATTATTCTTCTAGTTGTTCTAGATATTGGACCTATTACAGTTTATTCTAAGCGATTACTTTTCCCATTTCTCAAATAATGCAAAAAGCTTACAACAGTGTAATCCCATTTATCCCTCTTCCTTTGTTATTTTTGCCATATATTTTACTCCTCCATATATAAATTATTTTAATACATTATTCTTACTATTGTTTTAAACAATCAATAATATTTTACATTTATCCATATATTTACTATTTTGGGGATTATTCATTTCTTCTTGTAGAGATTTTCTTTTAATCTATAAGACTCTTTTTAGTATTTCTTATCCTTTAGCCAATCTAAAATGTCTTTATTTCACCTTCATTTTTGACAGACATTTCTCACTGATTATAGTATTTCAGTGATAAAAAAAAATACCTCGATTCCCTTTCATTACCTGTAAGATGTTATTCCATAGCCTTTAGGCCTCCATGATTTCAGTCAAAAAGTAAGCCATTACCTTAGCGTTGCTATTCTGAAGATAATTTGTCTTTTTCTCTGGAGGATATCAAGATAATTTTTGCATGCACAAATGTGCTTTGCTTCATATTGATCCTGAGTGAGTTTCCTGAGATTTTCTAATGTCTTTCAGCAGTTTCAATAATTGCTTCACCATTACTTTGCAAGAATTGAAATCAGCCACATTTGATCTGTTTTCTCTTCTGCTACTCCAATTACCTGACACATATCTTAGACCTTTGGATAATGACTCATATGAATTTTATGCTCCTTTTTTGGTTGTTCATTTATCTCGCCATGCTTCAATATGTATAATTTCGACAGATCCTTTTAGGATTTCATATATCCCGTTTACTGCTCTACAGGAACTGAGGTTAAGCCTCTTTAAAGACTCCTAAATGAAATTTATTTTATTTTTCAGTTTTTAGAATGTGATTTTGATTCATTTTATACCTTTATATTAATTGCTAAAATTGATCATCTTTTCAGATATTTTGTACAGCTTTCCTCATATTTTACTGGATATATTAATCTCAATTATTTTGAAGCTCCTTTCTATTCCCTCCTTTGTCTGAATATCCTGTGGGTGAGTTTCTATTTTATGTTGTTGCTATTGTTCCTGCTGCAATGTAGTCCTTTGCTACATTATTTATTTATTTATTTTTTATCAAACCATATAATTTCTTTAGTTGCAGAAATTTTGGATTAAAATTTTAATGGCTCTGGTTGACATTATCATTTTCAAGAGAGGCTTATTTTTTTTTCTTGTGGCAGTGAGATGGAATAACAGGG
Organism: Tolypeutes matacus; assembly: GCA_026826555.1. Classification (NCBI taxonomy): domain Eukaryota; kingdom Metazoa; phylum Chordata; class Mammalia; order Cingulata; family Chlamyphoridae; genus Tolypeutes; species Tolypeutes matacus. Next base: position 63,419,779 of record JAKSZT010054030.1, on the reverse strand, counting down.
GATTTGTTATTATCCTTTTTCTCTGTTTAATCTGGTCTTTTTCAATTTTGCCCTCTATCCTAGGGCACAGCCCTTCAGGTATCTCTGTTGAAAGCCTATGACAGTCACCAAGGCCACTCCATATTGTTGGCAACATAATTCCACCTCCACTTTACTCAGCACCTATGACTGCTAAAATAATTAATTTGCTCTTTAGCTTCCCAGTTGCTTTTTTGCTCTGAGTTTACTGAAGTTCTTCCTACACATGCATAGCTTTGGTATAAAATAATTACTTGAAGGGAGTTTTTTTTTTTCACAGAATTGGGGTTGTTTCTTCTTGAAGGTGGTATCTCTGAACTCTGATCTATATCTCATCAGCCTGCTATAAATTCTGATTTCTACTTAAGCTACCAAGTTAAATTTTGGAATAATATCCCCATGGGGTTAAAACAGTAGGTGGATGTTGAAATCACCTTGCTTTCTCATCTAATTTTTCATGGATTGTAAACTCTGTTCTTCCTATGTTGGTTAAACTTTGATGCCTCAAATAGTTGTTTCATTCATAGTGCACAGATTTTAGTGTTGTTTTGACAATGAAAGATTACCTATCGTGGCCATCCCCAGAAAAATTCATGCCCATCTTTGGAAAAATGGCCTACTACAAAGATACTCAAAGGGTAAGAAAACATTATATATCCCTTGTTATCTAATTCAGCATTATTCCAGAAAAGTTAAGATATGCAGAATATCCTCTATATCTTCATTTAAAAAGCTAATGAAATGTGTGAGGACATAGTTCAAGAGGAGGTCCAACCTTTCTCAAACGAGGAATTTTTAACGTGGATTACAGAAGTGATAAAATCATTTTAAAAATATGCCAAAATTTTATGTTTGTATGTATTAATGTTTTTCCATAGCTCTAATTAAGTTTTCAAAGGATTTGCAGCACAGACAACCACACACAAAGTTTAAGAACCACTTTCATTTTTGTTTTACATAATTGAAATGCAGGCATTCCTAAGGGCAACAGCAATATATTATAGTCTTAAACAATTGTGATATTTTTTGCCAAAAGTTAACAACTTAATGGATTATATTTAAAAGTTCTTAGTCATGGGGTTATTAATAAATCTTAGATCTTTTGGCATCTCCACTTGTGGTGTTCAGAAAAAAAGTGTGGCAGAATTTAAATATGTGTGGATAACTATACCCTGAATTGCAGAACTGAAATTGACCAGTGTACAGCATCATGCATGCAAGAACCATTTTAGTATTCTCCAAGGGGCCAGGGTCTCATACAGAAAAGGATAATCTGTTCATTATCTAACTGGCAGGATTTTATCAAATGGAAATTCTCCTTCTGGGGAGTTTCAGAATACTTTGCTACCTTTTAATGCTTAAAGAAGGTATCAGGAGACCAGGAGTTGCTTGTGTACCTAGGATAGTTCATTTTCTTTCATGGTACATTAGAAGAGTTTAAGAGGCAACTACTTCATCTCCTTAATGGCTAAAGATGGTTTTTAATATGGTCTAGTTAAGTGCCAGTTCTTTGTAACCCTTATAAAATATTTGAGGCATATGAATCCCAGGTTGGAACAGAAATCCAAAATAGATTTTTAACAATTATTGTGTGGTTCCTTGCAATTTGGGGGAGACAAAAGTGTCTTTGACTTTAATGGAGAAATATATGAAGAAATATTACAATTTTGAAAAGATCTTTAATGAAATTATTCAGAGGTATCTGGTCAGATTTGAGAGAAATCTGATAAGGAGAAAAAGGTCGTATTCCAAGGACAATGTATAAGTCATTTCCTCTGCAGTGAAAAGTAACCAGTCAAGTCCCAAGTACCTTTCTTAGATCAAATTCAAGTACAGGAATTTGCTTTTACAGAGTCCTTCATTTTAAATATAGTTGTTTTACTATGTGGCCTTATTTGGGAAAGATAAATAAATATTAGACATCTGTCAAAGAGTAAATATAGTCCATCAAGGGTAAAGACTATTGCATCTGAAGTTAGGAATGTAGGTAATTGGTACAAACTGCTTGAATATGTAGGTGAGTCACTGAGTACAAAGTGCAATGGGAAGAAGGAAAAAGGAGATGGTACAGTTTTGCTAGGACGCGTGATTTTCAGAAAATTCAGATAATACCCGTGCAGACTTAAGAAGATCCAGGGACTATGGATGAATCTGGAACTCCCAACAAGAAGTCAGTGGGAGGAGATGAGCAGTGATAGTCTTTTTCAAGCATGCTGCTCCTTGTCTGTCTTCAATGCCCTTTCTGAGTTCCTAAGATCACAGTGCATAGGCAAGCACACACGTCATCCATTCGTAAGGTTGGCCAACTTCGTCATAATAAATACATATTATCTGCTGTGCTTATGAATTAAAAACAGTAGATTAGGTAAATTGTGTTGCTGAGATCATCTGTATCCATTGTATTATAGCCAGAGTCTGCCCCTGTAGCTGGCACATAGTAAGATTTCAATAAATAGCTCATAGAATGAGAGAATGATTAGATAAATAAGTGAAAATCCTTTAGAAATGCATATGCGACCAGGTTACTGCCTATTCTAATGTTTTCCTTTCATCCAAAACACTGCCTAACCTTGTTTATATCCTGGATAATACCATTTAGTGCCAAAATTAGGAATGGTAAATTATGTTATTGAAAAATATATTGGAGGAATTCTTGGAGAAATGGCTGATTCTAGGACTAGGGTTGGAATATACAAGGTGAAACTGGAACATCTTGTAGTGCCAGTAAGTAAGAAGGTGCTAAAGAATGTTAATGGGTGTATGCTAGCAGTCAACATGAAAGAGCTCTCAATGGCTATACCATGAATGATTTGAGCAACAAAACAAATATTGCTATTGGAATATAACACAAAGTATAAAATAAATATCCATGAATCCATACTGATAAAAAAAAGACTAAATAAATAGAAGAGGAAAAGAGACAAATCTCCTGTTTATAAAAATTCCAAATTATATATTAAGGTACTCCACCTTAAGGAAGTAGAGCCTAATTTCTCACCACTTAGGTATGGACTGTTCATGTTGTCTTCCTTCCAAAGTCTACAGAATGGAAAGGGGTAAAAAGAGTAGCTTTAAAGTAGAGAAACCTGACAAGTACCACATCATCCAGTAGATTAAGACTAAGTCAACAGTGACAATTCCTGCTGATTCTAGGTACCAGGATACGATGTGATGAGAATGACCTCTGTAGTCTTCCTTTCCAGAGCCCATATTTCCACTCCACTTGGAAGAAAACATCAGATCAATCCCAATGGAGGGACATTTTACCAAACACCTCACAATTACTCTTAAAAATTCTCAAAATCTTCAAAAGTGATGAACGTCTGAGAAACTGCCAATCAGGAGGAGACTAAAGAGACATGAAGACTAAAGGTAATGTACCCTGGATTGGATCCTGGTACAGAAAAAGGACATTAAATAATAACTAAAGAAATCCAAATATAGTATAGACTTTAGCTAATTATAATGCATCAATATTGGTTAATTTATTGTGGCAAATGCATCATACTAATAGATGATTTTAATAGTAGGGGACTGGGTGTAGAGTATAATGGAACTCTCTGGATTATCCTTACAACTTTTCTATAACTCTAAAATTATTCTAGAAATTTTAAAAAGTTTATTAAAGATGTAAATTGGGCATATAATAACAAACACCGGAGTGGGGTTAAAATTAGAATTTCACACTTCTACCTCATTAGTCATCTTCTTGGATTTGGTAATTGTGGTATGTTGAATTATGTACCCCAGAAATTCCACTCCTGTGGATGTGGACCCATTGTAAATAGGACCTTTTAAAGATGTTATTCTTAGTTACAGTGTGACTAAGAATCAGGTTGGACTTTAATGCAGATTACTGGAGTCCTCTAGAAGCAGAATGGATTTCAGGTGTAGAAAGAGCATCATCAGAAGAAGGTGGAAGTCAACAGAACCTGTAGAAGAAAGGAAAAGCTGCCACCTATTGCATTGCCATATGACAGAAAAACCAAGGACCCAAGGATCTAGCCAGTGCACCACAGTCTTCCTGTAGAAAACATTGCCTTGCTGACACATCAGTTTTGGACTTCTCCTAGCCTCAAAACCAGGAGCCAATAAATTCCCATTGTTTCAGCCAACCTATTGCATGGTTGTTTGTTTTAACAGCCAGGAAACTAAGAGAGTAACACGTGAAAAAATAAATCTTAAATTCTTATTTATTTCTCAAATATTTTGGAAAGAGACATTTGCATTGCATATCAAATTACCAGTTTAATTGTAGACTTTTTAATGGCATTTGTGTGCATGTGTGTGTGTGCATGTTTTCCCAACAGTATCAAAGACAAGTAAATATCACAGTTGTTTGAACCTCTATGCCACATTTACAAAACCATACAACAAGATATTCACGCAAGCCAATAAATATTAATCTGAACTATACACTAAGAAAATACACTAAAATAGATTTCACAAACTAATAAAGATTTAGTACCTGTTATTGAAATCAACCCTTCAGATTCAATTAGATACATTGTAATTGAGGGGAAGTGCAATAATTTAAAATCATTCACATTCACAGTCCATGTCTTCCCTTGCAAGTGGCTGTTAATAATTGCTACCTCTTGGGTGAGATGAAATGTTATATTCTTTACAATTTATGTTTTCAAATTTATATTTCTGTACTCTTCCAGGATAACAGCTTTCAGCTGAAACATCAAATTAAGCCTTAAGTTATGGAAGCATTTGTGAAATAACAAATCTGCATTCAACCTCCTCCTTTCCTTGCATTACTGCATGTCATGGTGTCATAATCTCTCTGTAAACTAAGATATACTGTGAATCTTAGCTATCTGTTTATTGATGAATCACATAATCATTTAACCACAATTAAAACAGAGTAAATTGTAGCTGCTTCAAATTCTGTTAGCTCATGAAGATGTACTTGAATGTCAAAATATATTCCTAGGAAAGAAAAAAGAGATAGCATAAGTAATTTAATTGAGCTGAATTTTTATATTTCACTAATAGGTATAATCACCATTCCTCTGACAGCATAAGTCAATTTTGTGCACAGCAAGAAACCACTAGAAAAAGTATTTTATCCATTATATGTCATGCCAATATGACTTTGACCATACCATCCACTTTCTATGGGCTAATTCTCTTTGAAAACTATTTGTTTTCTGATAAAATTTAAAATGCAAACTGCTATGCGCCTAAAATTAATTTGACTGGTGCAAAATTTCACTATTTTTAGTCTACCCAGAACTTAATTCTACCTAACTGATCTTCTGGAAATACATGAAATAAACTATTTTAACTAATGGTATCAGCAGAATTAAGCCCACACTGTTTTGTATAGAATTAAAGAAATTATACCATCTGACCTCAATCTATTTTTCTAACCTATTCTAAGCTGTGGTTGAGTGGGCTTTTGATCAGAGACTCTGGAAACAGCCTGCCTTTTACAAAATCAAGGTTCCATACCTTATTACTTGTGGGACTTTAGACAAGCTGTTTAATTCCATTGAACCTTAGTGTCATCATTAAACATGGGAATAATTATATAGGTCTCATTTCCAGATCTGAAAGTCTTGGGCACAAATGCATTTTGGAACTCAGATGTTAAAATATATATACACATATATATGTATTTATAAATGATTCATATATACATATGAAAAGTAATATGGCTTATATACCATATATTATATATGACAAAGGGATCTGGGGAGATACCTTCTAATCAAAAACATTAATATTTCTGTAATAACACAAATACATATTCACATTATATTCCCTTCAAGTAATAATTTTATACTTAAGCTGTGCATGTGTAGGAAAAACTTCAATAAACTCGGGGCAAACAGCAAATGGGAAGCTAAAGAGCTTATAGTTATTTTAGCAGTCAAAATGCTGTGTAACGTGGAGGTGAAATTATTGTCCCAACAAGGTGGAGCAGCTTTGGGGACTATCATAAGCTTTCAACAGAGATACCTGAAGGACTGTGCCCTAGGATAAAGGGCAGTTTTTTAACAGTAAGAATCACATCCTAGGACTAAAGGCACAATTGAAATAGGCCAGATTAAACAAAGCAAAAGGATATTAATAACACCCTGCTATTATATCTCACTGTCACAAGAAACAAAAAAATAACCCTCTCTGAAAAAAGATAATGTCAACTACAGCCATTAAAATTTTAATCAAAAATTTCTGCAACTAAAGAAATTACAGGGTATGGTAAAAAAAACTAATACATCAAAGGATTAAATTACAATAACAACAACAAAAATAAAATAAAAGAGAAACTCATGCATAGGATATTCAGATATTCAAGTTAATAAATAGATAGGGACTTCAAAATAATTGAGAATAGTATGTCCAGTGAAATAAGAGGAAAGAACAAAAAAATATCTGAAAAGATGGTGAATTTTAACAATTAATATAAATGTATAACATGAATCAAATCCAGGCTCTGGAACTGAAAAATAAAATAAATGTCATTTAGGGTCCACTGAACAGGCTTAACATCAGAGCTGGGACAGTAGTAGACAGGATGTGTGCAGTCAAAAGAGGATTAATAGAAATGATACATATTGAAGCACCAAGAGAAAAATGAACAAACAAAAAGGAGCACAAAAGTCATATGGGTCATTATCCAAAGGCCTAAGATATGTGTAAGATAATTGGAGTAACAGAAGGAGAAAATAGATCAAATGTGGCTGATTTCAATTCTTGAGGAGTAATAGTGAAGCATTTATTAAAACTGCTGAAAGACAGAAGCACCTCAGAAAACTCACTCGGGATCAATATGAAGAAAACCACGTTTGCGCATGCAAAAAATTATCTTAATATCCTCCAGAGAAAAAGAAAATTATCCTCAGAGTAGCAACAATAAGGTAATGGCTGACTTTTCAGCTGAACCTATGGAAACCTGAAGGCTATGGAATAACATTTTTCAGGGAATGAAAGGGAGGGAAAGGCATTCTTTCAGCACTTACACATAATCAATGTTTTGTCAGAGGATGAGAAATTCTAAAAGGAAATGAGTCATTGATTTTTTTAGAACACTCTACCTACTAAACTTTTAGGTTGGGGGATTAGGAAGCACCCATGTGACACACTCTCTTATGTCTTTCTCTCTGGTCTCTCGTCCAGGGGTTCTTAACCTTTTTTGTTCCACAGACCACTTTGCCAGTCAGGTGAAAACCATGGACCCCTTACTAAGTCCACACTGTAGTGTGTATTCTTTAATAAACATATCACACCCACACCAACACGTCCCCACAAAAATAATGTTTTTTTGAATTTCAATTCAAGTTCACAGGCCTCTTGTTAAGAACCCCTGCTCTAGTCTTCTGCTTACAGTGCCTGGCATCTAATTATTTTGGCTGCCCTTAAATTTTTTTCTTCTCTTAGAGTATTGAAGTTTTTTTTTGTTTTGTTTTGTTTTTAATATCTTAATATCAAAAAGCACTGGAAAAATACTTAATCATTCATTATTACTTCAATATACTATTGCTCAACTTGTTAATATTTTATTTAGGTATCTATCCAGATCTGGTAAACACTGATATATATGGATATGCATTATTTTGTTAGGTGGAGAGCTATCATATAGGATTTATTGCCAAGTTTAAATTAGCTTGATTAAAATGTATTTACAAATGACTCATTATTATTCTATGCACTGGAATATCATAAGTAACTGGCCACTAACATGCAGATTTAAACTTTGGAAGAGCTCTCCATAAAAGAGTGACTGAACTTGGCAGTCACTTAAATGTATGTTCATATCATTTTGTTCCTTTGAATTCCTTTGGCTTAAACATACTCACATATTTCTAGTTTACTCTCCTATGATATTTTACTCTTTTCAGATTTCATAATGAGTATCACATTCTTTGGATAATTTATATTTTCCTAGAAAATATCCCATTCAGTTAAAATTTAAATATTTTAGCTTTGTCTTTTACCAACTAGTTCAATGCACACTTTTGAATTTCTAAATTATAGTATTTATTCTGCAACAACTAGAATATTGAAATGTACATTGTTGCACCTTATGTGTGTTGTTAATTAGTATCTAAGTTATAAAAATCTCACCAAAAACAAGTTGGTAGAAGAGTAACGTGAGGTTTTAATACCCTATCATATTAAAATATACAATGTCTTAGTAGCTAAAGCAGTAACTGAAGCTGGCAAAAGAATAGACTGACAAACTGATGAAAAGGAAGAAAAGGAGAAAAAAAGGGAAAATAAGAATTGCAAAAATGTAGATAATTAAGTTGAAATGATCTTTTCAGAGAGAAAACTATGGGTGGATTTAGTCAATGTGTGGTCAAATGTAGCAATGTCAAAAGCAGGAGCTCTTGAGATTGGTGAGCACTCTTATGAGAGGCAATAGGGCACTGAGCTAACCAATTTATATACATTATCTTATGTAATCTTCAAAGCAATCTGGTAAGGTAGGTACTTTTATTCGAGCCCATTTTCAGATGAAGAAAGTGAGATTTCAAGACATTATGTGATCTGCTTGAAGTTACACATTCAGTAAGAGAAAATCCAACCTGAGCAATGAATCCCTACAAACCTATGGTCTTCAGGTTTTCTCTCTTGACTTTTGATAGCGGAGGATTTGTTTTCAATTGAGTTTGAGCTGATTATGATTGCCCATCTGGCAAAGCTGTTGAGCTCACGACACTTGAAGCATCATACTGCACAGTGGCTGAAGATTGGTCTATTGAAATATTTCTTTTCTGGTGACACAAAAGTCCCATATGCACAAAGGACAACTTTTGTCTACAAGCTCAACCCTGGGACAATGTATAATGTTTCTCCAACTCAGATGTGAATTCTCCTCTGAAATGACATGGTTTTATAATAGAGTATTTAATTTGCTTGCAAGTCCTGCTGCTGCACATAACAATACTGAAATCATCTATGAGCTTGATATTATGTGTAAAGATAATTGGCTCATTAGGCTCACACATAACAGTCAGCAAAGCAAATACTAATACATCTGTAAGATTTGTATGTAAACTGCCTTCCACAAAGTATACAAAATATCCCTCACTACAAAATTTAGAAGTATTGTGGAGACCTTAAATAAGAGATGAATTTGAGAAAACCTAATCTTTGGCATCAAAGTAGGATCATCTATTTGAGAAAAACAATAGCACACACTTTCATGGGAACATCTTCATTCCTGATTTCCTTGCATGTTTTAAGGCAAAGGTCCATTGTTTCTCATCATCTCTCCCTTGAAACATCTCGTATACTCATTGTCAAATTAATCTTCTTAATGAAGGAGTTTTTAAAAATGTTATTTTGAAAGTAGCTTTAAATTACATAAATGATACATAGAAAATATAGGGGGATCCCATATACCCCTCCCCCACACACACTTTTCCTCATTAACAATATCTTTGAATAGTGCGGTACATCTGTTAAAATTGATGAACACATATTGAAGCATTGCTACTAACCATGGTCAATATTTTACACTATAGTTTACACTATGCTCTGCACATTTTTATATGTTTTGAAAAAATGTATAATGGCCTGTATCTATTATTGCAATGTTATTCAGAACAATTCCAATGTCCCAAAAATGTCCCATGTTACATCTATTCTTTCCTCTCCTTTCCCTCAGAACCTCTGGTGGCCACTGCCTTTATATCAATGTTACAAGTTTTTCCATTGTTAGGATAATAATAAGTCTCATTTAGTCCATAAATGCATTCCCCTTTATGTTTGCTCATTCCTCAATCTTGAGGATTTTAGGATAGCGATGCCCTCTCTGTTTCTGATTGAGAGGGGACTTAGATCCCATGGGGCAGATGAATGGAACTGTCTTGTTTACAGTTGTAGATACTCTGTTTTTCGGGATGGGCATTGTCCATCATCATCATTTCGTTAGTTGTCCTGGGCGATTCCGATGAACTGGAGAATGGGTGTTGGCTGCAACTCTGCTGAGACTCAGAGCTCAACTGTGATATGAACAGCCAGGAGATTTAAGTCTCTGGTTCATATATTTAATGGGTATAGTTTTATACTATCTTCCTTCCAAAGGACTGGCTATAATCCTGAGCATACACATATATCTATATGTAAACATAATTCTGTATATATATTCATCATTTTTCTCTTCTCCAAGTTATTGAAGATCACTTTCTCTTATAAATTGTCATTTTCTTGTATTGTCATGGAAGCTCGTACACGGATTGTTTTCACTATCAGGTCTGAGTGTTTATTCTTTATCCTCTTTGCAGTGTTTATTGATAGCATACTCATGTTTCTTCTTTATATTATATAGCCATCAGTTACTATGATTTTGCTCTCCACTTGCCAGCAAGGCATACTCATACTTGACTCAGTAACTGCAAATTTAAGTTCAGGTCTCATTAAGTAAAAATTTCTTCAAGAGTTACATGAATCACAACAAAATATGTTCTTTGGAGAGCAACTTCTGATCTTTAGGAGGCTCCACTGATTCTGAGATACTGTAATATAATCATAACTAAGCTATACCCAGAAAGCTAGAAATATACCTTCGACCTACCTCTTACACTCAAAAAGAATCCTGTCAAATGACCTGCTCTTCTTCAAAATGGTCTTAATTCCTATCTAAGCTCATCAAATTATTTTTGTCTTCTAAATATCAGAGATCTTTAACAAACTGTAAATATTGGTCTTTTAAGAGCCTTATAGTTTTTCTACCAGCCTAGTTCCTTAATCTTATTTACTACTTTGCCATCACTGACTTTCACTGTGCTCTGCTGTTTCCATTCTTGTTTTTCATCTCAAGTTTTTTTTTCCAGTGCAAATGTAGTATTCCTTTGAGTGTCACTGGTCAATATATGTCACCAGTCTCATACAAAAAAGTTCAGAAACTTTAACGTTAAGATTTATTTAACATTAAAATAAATTAAAATTTATTTAAAACTAGCAGGACTTTATAATAGACCATATGAGGTCTATTATGGTCTATTAACATATCACTCTTTTTTAGCTATTTTAAATTCAGACACTCTGATGCAAAGGGAAAATCACATTATTTATCTACTTCTGACACCTTCATAAGAAGTATTTGCCTCAAGCTAAATTTACTAATCAACAACATTAAATTTAATGTCTTCTTCAAGTATGTAAGACTCTTTGGAACTATATTTTGACAATAGTCATTATTTTAATGCCAAAAATTCTCTCTAATCCCCTATCAATCTTCTCCTCTATCATTCATTCATTCAGTGTTCAGTAATCTCCTACTATGTATCAGGTATAGTACCTAGCCCTGGGGACATAATCATGAGTAAAACAGTTGCTTTTCTGGTTGTCATGGAGCGTTCAGTGCAGTGCAGGATAGAGGAATTTATTACATAATCATACAATACATAAGCTCACAACTAAGATAAGTATGCCAAAGGAATAAGGTGTTTTGAAAATATATAACTGGGGGAACTGATACAATCTGAGAGGGTCATGAAAGTCTTCCCTGAAGATATGATATTTAAGCTAACGTATCGAAGCACTGACTGAGAGAGAAATGGCTAAGCTGGAGAAGGTCTCATTGGATGTGTGAACAGAGGACAAGAATAGTGGAGGAAGAGAAGACTCTGTAGGGCAGGTGAGGAATTTTTAGGACAAAGAAGAGTAATGGAAAACTCAAGAGGGAAAAGACAATCAGTCTGCATTAAAAAAAAAAAAAAATTCCATTTGACTTCACTGTGGAGGGTCGTCCGGGGAGACAGTTTAGGAGTGAATAAGGTATATATGCACAGAGATCAGTTGCAGGTTATTGCAATAGTGCAAAGAGGAGAATGGACTGGACTAGGGAGCCAACTGGGAATCTGGTGCAAAGTGAATTCAAGAGACCTCAGTAGGTAAAACTAGCAGGACTTTATAATAGACCATATGAGGTAGGAAAGAGCTGCCAAGGTAACTCCTATATTCCTTTGTTACAAAAAGGTTTCTGGAGAGATGACAGGGTGTTTACAAAAATTGGAATATGGGTGTTTGAAGGCTGAGAGCCAGAGAGAGCAGGAGATCCTTGCCTTTTAACTAGAATCAATCAAAGATATGATCATCATAGAAATTTCTTCAGTTTAACTAAATAGCAGAAACAAAAGAGATTTATGTTAGGTTTCTCCTGCAGCAGATTCACAGGATCAAAGTATCCAAAATTCAGTGGAGAGAGAGAGAGATGTCTTAAAAAGAACAGCCAGCTAGTTACTGATGCATGGAAACAATTGTAATCAAGCAGATAAGGAACAAAATCTTGGGGAATTTTATAGCCAAATGAGCTGCCAGCCATAATCAAAAGAGACTGTGTGTGTTTGAAACCCCAAACCGATATCTACACAGGCACACCCAGGCAACTTCAGGATGAAGCAGGACAGAGAGTCTTGTCTTCCCTCTTCAGATGTAGGGGGTAAAAGGAGAAGAAAGGGCCTCCCAGAGGGTAGAGTCAAGGGCCAATTCGAGCAATGCACTGAAGTGCCTCTCCCAAAGAGACCGGAAGTTTTCCAACTATGGATCTGCTTCATTGATTATGTTTAGGAACAATAATTTAACAAAGAAAAGAGAGAGAGGACTTTTTATTCCATACTAGAGGCAAATAATTGTCAGAGATGATAATTTAATAAGTCATGAATATAGTGTTCCAAATACAGCAGTGTTCTTTTATTTGCCTTAGAATTCTCAATGATTTAAACTCAGTGGAGTGAAAATCTGTATTATCATTGTATCAATAAAGTCCCAGAAAATGTAGGTTTCCATAAATGTCTCAAAATAAGCTGCCTTTTAATGGTATGCATATAATATTTTGATTTGAAATTTTGAAATATTACTGATATATAAATGATAATTTAGACCTATACAATTTTGGATTCTTCTGAATATTTTGTTGAGAAGTTAGATTCTACTGAACAAATCGACCCCTCCCTGCACATGCTCGTCATTTAACATAAGCTTTAAGATCCTTAATTTCAGGAGCAATAGCCTCTTCAAGACAGTAGGTTTCAGAGAGACATAAACATAATAAATGCTTGTTAATATTTGTTAGTAACTGGTTTCATTTTGGCTGGATACTTTGTCAAATACTTACCCTCTAAAACAGAATTATATCCAGGTTTCTGCAAATGAAAATACATTTTTAATATCATACTTTCTATAAAACATATTTAAAAGAATGCATTTATAAGCCATATGTATAATTTATATTTAAAAATACGTAGTCTCTTTTGATAATGTTTATAATATGTGATATTATGTCAACCTGTCTGAGAGTAGGTTGTCTTATTTTCTGCTATTTTTTTTTTAACAATATGACAGATTTTCAGTCCTGAGTATCTGTCAGAAAAAATTTTTTTTCAGTGTGGCACATTTATTACAATTGATGAAAACATTTTAGAACATTGCCACTAAGCATGGATTATAGTTTACATTGTAGTTTTGTAGTTTACACTCCTTATGCACATTTTTGTAGGTTATGGCAAGATATGTAATGGCCTGTATCTGTCATTGTAATATCATTCAGGACAATTCCCAAGTCCTGAAAATGCCCCCATATTTCACCTGTCTTTCCTTTTCCCTGCCCTCACAACCTCCAGTGGCCACTGCCTCCACATCAATGATATAATTTCTTCCATTGCTAGAATCACAATAAGTCTATAGTAGCATACCAGTAAGTCTACTTTAATCTATAGTTCACTCCCAATCCTGAGGATTCTGGTTTGGTGATGCCAGATGTGGGGGCATTCGGGACAGGGCATACCTGGGACAGGCTTCTAGGGAGTGTGTGAGTGTCATATTTTCATAATGAGATATGCATAATGAGTGGGAAGGTGTTGGACTTCCATCCTGGGGAGTCCTACTATGTCCTCAAATAGAGGGGCGGGAGTTTCTCGAGAGTATAGGCAGTGCCAGTATATCAAGGAGGACAGGTCAGTATATCAAGCCCTCAGTGTTGTTGCAAGTAACTATGAATCTTGTTCTTCAAGGAGTGAAGACTGGTGATTGCTGTGGATCCCGAGGGGAGAGGGAGGGAGGGATAGAATAGATGGAACAAGGGGCATTTGGGGGGTGAAGGAAGTATTCTACATGATCTTGCAATGATGGTTATAGGCCATGTTATATTTCTATCAGAAGTACTTTTGTATGTTTTAATGAGGTTTTAAGAAGTGATACAATTGAAATTTATCTAGCTCTAAATGAAAAAAATAATGGTACAAAGACTAGTGGATTAAATTTATAACCGTGATTATCTGTTATTCATTATGTCTTTTTCCATTACAGTTTACAGTAGTATTGTTTTAATAATATATTGTGTCAAGAAGGTTGTACTTATAAATAAACTTCCCTTTTTAATTAAAAAAATTTTTTTATGAGCTGGCATGATATTGAAAACAAGAGGCAAGACAAATGCATATTTTGATCTTTTCAGTTTTGAAAAAATATTGTTATCAGTTTATCTATGAGAGGTTTCCAAGGCTTAGCAAAAACTTTTAAAAATTTTAAAGTCTATGGGTACAATAGGAAATAGGAGATATTCTAGGGATTATAATTTCCCAGTCATTTTTGAAGATAAACTGAGTGATTAAGAAATTAGAAGGTTGTGAAAAGTTATCACACCAAAATACAGAAAGTTTGAGTCAAATTTTCATTAAAAGATGTTCTTCCTTTAAACACAAAAATTATGGCGATATTTTAATTTTCAAAAAATTGAAATAAACATGTTAAGATAAATAAAAATGTAAAAAGGAACTATAAATTGTTTAAAGTGTCCTTAATTTACGAACTTGTTTTATAATTAGCATCGATCTTTAAAAGTATCATATTAGTACATTTTATAACTTTCTTTTGAAAATTATATGACTAAAACATTTTGGGAGACTGTAGGTAATTCAAAAAGAAAACCATAAAAATATATGTGATAACAACTGACCTTGGCCGTATCTTAGCTCTCCAGTAACTTCGCCTCCCTGAAATTTAGCCAAAGGCAAGTAATAAATGTAAAAATGCCTCAGAGAACTGAATAGAGATGTCACAAAATTCAGTAAAGTTCATTTATAAAGGATCTCTTCATATATTTTACCAAGGTTTATTTAATCTTGTTTTAGGTAAAAGAATTCATAGGCTTGTTTGTTTTATTCCCTATCCTAAATCATGTCCGAACTCTCAAGTTAGGAAGGAGAGGGAGGTGTGCATTGACAAGCACATTGACAGAAAAAGAAACTGACAGAGACCAACGGAACAGGAAAACGACAGGCAGAAAAAAAGCAATCCAAAACCAAATTTGTGGCGCCATTTAGTGTAAGATGTAAGTTTAGTATTGGGTAATTACTATTATGTAATTCCTCGTAACATACAAAGATAATGTTTGATTGTAAAATAGCATTACAAGTTTTGGAAACTTAGCCATGAAAAACATACGGAAGTATGTCCTTATTGATATTTATTGTGATGGTAGGTATAGACTTCCATCCCAAATTGATGGAAAAATTGTCCTCAGGCCCACCAATCACTATCTAAAAAATTCAGTTTTTAAAATTCAATTAATTCATTTAAATAAGAGCTCCAGAAAAGTGATGTTTTACTGAGCCATTGAACAGAAACATAATGGTTTGTGTTGTTCTCTTGAGATAGTAAAATAACTGCTTTGAAAGAAGTTTCAAAGTGGCAAGAGCATTCTTTTGACATGAGAATGGTTAGATGCCAATTTCCAGCTTTGACTCCTTTGTGTGATTTTGGACTTAACATTTCTACACTTCAACTTCTGCATCTATAAATGCAGAAAATCATAACTATTTCACTTAGCCCTTATGGGAGTTAAGTGAGATGACTAGGATTCCTGATTCTCTATTAACTGTTCAAGAAAGGTAAATTTGCCTTGCCTTTCTTTCTTTATCTCCTCTTTCATTTTACACCTAAAACTGGAATGGAAACTGATTTTCATAAGATAGAAAATAGTAATACGTAACAATTGCAAGAATCTAGATAGCTTCTCTGAAATAAACCAGTCTGTCCACTTCAGAGTTCAAATAACAATCATTAACTGTTACAGTATTTATGGTAACTCTTTCATTAAAAAAGGAAATTATACAGATTCGAAGAATGCACATATCATTTAGTCCATTTGTCTTCCATGTTGTGTCCCTAATCTTGTTGCTCTAAGTTTTCCAGACAATACTACTGATCAAATTCATGCACTTTACAGGGTTTCTAAGGTAGGATCTGGCCTCCTCCATTATTTGTAAAGGGGCTAAGCAGGGTCAAAAGATAAAGGAGGAGCATGGAATGTGATCAGACACTGTTACAGAGAGATAAGAATGTTTTAAAGCAGTGTTCTAAGGATAATCTGAGCACAGTTGCCGGTGAGGGAAGGATAAAAAATAGCAGTTTGCAAACACTTTGGAAGCAAAGAAATATGGAAACAAGAACATTAAAGAGAGGGTTATTTTTCATTGAAACACATACACAAATTAGATGTTAAAAGGAATCTTTAGGAAAACAAACCTGAATTTTAACATGTAAACCAGTCACCAACAGGTATTAAAATCCATTAAAAAAAAAAAAAAAAAAAAACTAAAAAAAAAAAGTCCATTAAACATTCTGGAAGACACCTTCCTATTTTTCTATGTGTCTAAGCTTTCAACAATACATGGGAAAAGTAAGAAAAGAACAATTTTGATTTCAAAAGACTGGCTTTGCTGCAGAGGACAAATGAAAGAACAATGAATGAGAAATTAGATCTTTCAGTATAACAATAATTTAAAAGATTTTTCCCTAGATTGTATATAGACATAGAGAGAATGACTTTATACATTCTAGAAATTTAACATGGCAGCATCTTACCCCTTTCTTCACTTCTATCATATTTATTGCTTATAAAGCAATATTGAAGAAAAAAAAGAATAATAAAATTATCAATCACCAATATGCTTAAGTTAATTCCATGTACCTTAGTTTAAACTGTCAAGGCTCATATGTAACTCTGCAAATATGCATTCAGATTCCAGAATATTATTTCTACCACTATTAACATAATAATAATTATGTATATAACACTTTTAACTTTAGTATTTCCTTATATGCCCCAGAGAATGGGAGATCCCAAGGTTCACAAAAAGTATATGTTCTATGTGGGAGGGTTTAGATTTACACTAGTAAATTCTTGCAGACCAGAATTTAACGTCTCAACTCTAGCAGAGACTACTTTACAAGAATCATCTGGGTTGTTTTAAATCTATTTTATCAAGGATTAGTCACAAATGTAAGTGGTTTCAGAGACTCAACACAAGCTAACCAGTTAACAGTTCACTGCCCCTAACTTCAGCATCCTTGCTGGTATGACCAGGCATCAGAAAAGTAAAATGATGCACAACTAGCTCAAACACAATGCTAAATTGTATTATCTACAGGAATATTCCATACATCATTCAAATAGCCCAGTGGAACACCTTTTTCACAGACAATACTATTTTGAAAATTCATTTTTCAGATACCAGTTTATTTCAGGGTGTATTTTTTAATATTTGTATTGAGGTATCACTCACATTAAATAAAATGCACACATCTTTTCAGTATAGTGACTTTTAACAATTGTCACCCACCAACCAAACAAGAAATAGATTTCCATTACCTAGAATCTTCCCTGCTTCCTTCCAGTGGGAAGCATTTCTGACTTCCACCATAAGCAAGAACTTTGTATATTCTTGGACACCATAGAACTGAATTATTCAATACATAATTGTTGAGCCTGTATGCAACTACTTTTTTGAAACATAATGTTTTATGAAATTCACTCATGTTGTTTCAGCAGTATTTGCTTGTTTGTTTTCTTTTTAAATTGCTGAATACAATTCATTTATGCATAGACACAAATCTGCCAAAATGTTCTCCAACCCCGCTCCATTTTATGCTCTCATGAGCAATCCGGTCGCTTTACATCATTGCCAATATTTAGTGCTGTCAGTCTTATTTTCAGCCATTTTAATGGGTGTGAAGTGGCATCTGATTGTGGTTTTAGGTTAGCATTTCCCTGATGACTAATTATGGTGAGCACTGTTTCTTTTGCTACTGGTCCTGCACTATTGCATATATCTTCTGTGTTATGTCTGATCAAGATTTTGCTCACTTTTTGGTTTGCCCTTCAGATTTGTCGAGATTCTTTATAGGTTCTGAATATAAAGGATTTGTTTAAAATACATGTACTGGAAATATTTTTCCCTGTCAGTCACTTGCATACCCATTTTCTTAATGGAGATTTTTGTTAATGGACATTTTAGATTTATTGTTTTATTTTTTTAAATTTACATATTGTAAATAGGCCTTTTTCGTTGTACAGTTCAAAGAGTTTCAAGACATATAAAGGTTCTTAGACCAACCAACCAATCAGGATACAGAACAGACCCATCACCACCAAAAATTCCTTCAATCTTCCCTTTCCATCAAATCCTCCCTCACTGCTAACCCTTGCCAACCACTGATCTGTTTGTTTTCCGAAGAATAACATACAAAATGGGGCCATGTCATATAGTGCACTTTTTGTTCAGAATAATGTCCCTGATTCCATTCATGTTCTTGCCTGCTTCAATAGCCCATTCCTTGTTATTGCTGAGTAGTTCACCACATGAATTTTATGCATTCACCCATTGAAGGATACTTTGGGTTTTTTCCAAGTTTGGGGTGATTTTGAATAATACTGCCATAAATATTTGTGTATAGGTTTTAGTGTGAACATATTTTTTCACTACTCTAAAGTAAATTTCTAGGATTTGGATTGCCAGGTCACATTATTTATGTTCAACCTACTAAAAACTGCCAAACTGTTTTCCAGTGTGACTGTCCATTTTTATTCTTTCATTAGCAATATGTGAGGAATTCCACTTGCTCTGAATCCTCACCATTGATTGGTATTTGTTAGAGATTTAAAAACTGTTATTTTTTTTTATCGCTGTTGGTTTTGCCAGCCATTCTAACAGGTGTGTAGTCATACCTCACTATGTTTTTGTTTTCCATTTCCCCAATGGCTCATGATGTTGGACGGCTTTTTCTGTGCTCATTTGCTATCTTATATAATTTTTTTGTCTGTTAAAAATCATATGCCCCCCCCTAAAAAAAAATAAAAATAAAAATAAAACAGAAAAAAAAAATCATATGCCTTTTTAAATTGATATTTTTTATTTTCTTATTGTTGAATTTTGAGAGTTCTTTATGTGTTCTAGATACAAAAACGTTTGTCAGATATACAATTTGCACAAATTTTCTCTAAGTCTGAAGCTTGTCACTTTTTCTTTTAACTGTGTCTTTTCAGAGCAATTGTTTTTAAGTTTTATGAAGTCCAATTTATCCTATTTTTTTTTCCTTTTATGGATAATTTTAGGTTTATATCTAAGAAATCTTTGCCTAATCCCAGTTCACCAAGGTTTTCTATTTTTTTTTTTTTTTTTTTTTTTTTTTTTGCTATTTTATACTTATATGCTCTATATGTAAATACACTACCCATTTTGAGTTAATTTTGTGTAAGGTGTTAGGTACAGGTTAAGGGTCATGATATATTACCCTACTCTTTTTATCTATTGGCTTTCATTTTTTAATATTTTACATCTATGTTAAAAAAGAATTTTGCCAGTAATTCCTTTTCTTCTAGTCTTTATCTGGCTTTGATATTAAGCTTATGATGGACTATGAAATGAATTGGGAAGTGGTACCAGTTACCAATTTATTGCCTTTTTACTCCAAATTTACCTTTTATTTCCTGCTTGTGATACTGGAACGTATCTCCTTTTCTAGTTAGCACAATGTTAATCTTTCAGTAGAGGGATTTTAGGGGAAGAGGAGCTTCTTTTCTGGTTCTGGTGTGCTTTGTTCCTTCCCGATCCTAGGTTGGCATGTAGGATACAATGGAGTTCAGCTTTGGTGAGTTTAACAGCCACCCCCTCCCCCTGCCCAGGAAGCTTCTGGGTGAGTTTTGCAGGACTTGTCTTCCTAGCTTATTTCCTCAGTGGCTTCCCAGTCCAGTCAGTGCCCCAACAAGCTTCCGAACAAGTTCAATAGTACCCATGTGACAGCTTCCAAGCGAATTTTGTCCACACTCCAACAGGTGATTTTCTGCCCACCAGCCTTGGTTGGCTTTAGGCTAGCTCTGACCCCAAAACCAAGCAATGCTCTGACCATCCAGGGGGCTGTACCCAGACCCTCTCCGGTGAAGTCTGATTCTCAGTCCTGCAGATGGACCCTTCATCACCTGCCACTTCCAAGTTTGTTCCTTCCTTGGGTACGCTCTTTGGCCCTAAGATATTCTTTAGAGTTTTATTTCATTCCAAGTCAATTCTTATAAATAACTGAAAATTCTTTATATTAAAACTTCTCTATTCAAATTGCTCTGTGGTTTCTGTCTTCTAATTGGACACTGGATAATACAGAAGTGTTACCTTCTTTGAGTTTGTGTAGAATTATTTCCTCCTGGAAAATTTGATAGGATATACCAGGAGGTCATTTTGGCTTGGAATTTTCATGTGGGAAGATTTTTTATTATAGATGCACCCTTTTAATAGACGTGGGCTTTTAATATGTTTTTTTAAGAGACATTTTTAAAAAAGAATATGTTCATTTCATCTAACTGGTTGAGTTTATTGATATGTTGTTTTATATGGTATGCTCTTTTTGCCCCTTTAATGTCTGTTGCATCTGTTGTGGTGCCTTCATTCCTCATATTGTGTTTTCTCTTTTGTTCTTGAACCATCCTGCTAGAAGTTTATCATTCGTATTAATCTTTTTTTAAAGAAAGTTTTTATTTATTTTCTCTTGTTTATATGATTATCAATTTCACTGATTTCTGCTCTTCTGTTTATTATGTCCTTCTCACTACTTGCTCTGGGCGTAATTCCTTTATCTTAGCCTTAAAAATGGAATCTTAGATCATTGGTTGTAGTCATTTCTTATTGTCCAATACAAGCATTTACATTGAGAAATAACCTTCTAAGCAGTGCTTTACCTGCATCCCAATTTTAGTATGTCATCCTATCATTACCTTTATTTCAGATTTTTTAATATATCTTATAGTTTCTTCTTTGACTCTTGTATCATTTTGAAGGGCATTGTTTGATATCCAGATATTTGAGGTTATTCTAGATTGTATAGTTATTAATTTCTATTTAGTGTAATTATAACCATATGATGTCAACTGTGTGAGATTTTTATGGCCCAGTAAATGGTATATCTTGATTAATGTTCAATTTGTACTTGGAAAGAATGTTATTCTGCTCTTGTGTTTGCTGTTCTATAAACCTCAATGAGGTCTACTTGATCAATTGTGTTGTTCACATTTTCTATACCTTTACTGACTTTTTTGGTCTATTTTCAATATAATTTACCAAGAGAGTTTAAAATATCAAACTATAATGGTATATATTTATTTCTCTCTTTAGTTTTTGTCAATTTTTGCTTTCAGTATTTTGAGCCTCTGTAATTACACAATTATGATTGTTATGACTTCTTGATGAATTATTTTATCATTTAAAATATTGATTTTTTTTCTTTATCAATACTGTTCTCAAAATTTCTTTTCTGATATTGGTTTATTACTATAATTACTCCAGTGTTATTATGTTTACTGTTTTTATGGTGTATATTTTCTACCCTTTTACTCTCAATCTTAAATTTAAATTGTATTACTTTTAATAGCATTTAGTTATATCTTGAGTTTTTATTCAAGTTGAAAATATCTGCTTTTTAATTGGAGTCTTAAGTCAATTTGTAGTAGTTATAATTATTGACTTACATGGGCTTAAGACTCCTATTTTGATATTTTATTTTTACTTATTCAATTTCTTTATTCTTCAGTTTCTCTCTTTCTGTCTTCTTTCAAGTGAATTGCCTATTTTATAGTAATCCATTTTATCTTCTGATTTGCTTTTAAGCTTATATGCCTTTTTTTTTTTTTTAACAGCCAATGCAGTCATTTATTTGCTGCAAGGTAAACAAGCACAAGAAGAGATGCTCAATATCATTGGTCATTAAGGAAAGGTAAACCAAAATCATGCATTACCACTTCCCAATCACTAGAAAGGCTATTATTAAAAAAATTTTTTTTTAATTTGAAAAAAAGGAAAAGAAAAAGTGTTAGTGAGGATACAAAGAAATAGGAACATTTGTTCAATTGTTGGTGGGAATAGCCACTGTTAAAACAGTTTGGTGGTTCCTCGGAAGGTTTATTTCTCTTCTAGATATGTACCCAGAAAAGCTGAAAGCAGGGACCCAAACAAACATCTGCACCCCAATGTTCATACCAGCATCACTCACAAAAGCAAAAAGGCAGGAGCAACCCTAGTGTCCATCAACAGGTGAATGGGATGAACAAATTGTGGCACATCCACACAATTGAATATTACTCAGCTGTCAAAGGAATGACATTCTGATGAGCGCCACAGCATGGCTGAACCTTGAGAATGTCTCATTTTTATGGGTACATAGCATTTCATTGCGGGGCTTTTCTTCAAGGGATGATGGAAAGGTTCTTTATCTTCACTGTGGTAGTGGATGACCAGGGAATGTCCAACTGAGAAAACTCAACAAGCTCAGGCCACTTTTCCCGCCACACAAGCAGAGGAATAGGGCACCAATCGAAGCTGTGAGTCCACGCAGTCAGTATGGATCTACCCACACCTCCCTGGCCACAGTGTGCTCTGAGACCCCATCACAGAGCCAGTCGCTTGATGTTGTACGTGCAGAGAGCCAGTTGCCACTAAGGCCAAGCAGGTAACACAATGGAACTACTTTTCCAAATGGCTATGCTTCTTTTTGACAATTTGAGTGGTAGCAATTAGAATGTCTTTTCAACATCTAAGTTATAAGTATGTCTTCAAATAATATTATCCTAAATCATAATCCATGTATAAATCATACAACAGTATTATTCCATTTACCACTTCCCTACTTTGTGTTCTTGTTTCTTATATTTTCCTTCTGTAAATGGAATGGACCCCCTAATACATCAATCTCATTTTTGTTTTAGATAGTAAATAGCATTTTAAAGAATATTTTAGTGTCATATAACATTTATAGATGATATATACTTATATACTAAATTATGCATATGTATCTTATCAGTTTGTTTTGATTGCTAGGGTTAAAGTGACTATATCTTGATAATGTTCACTTTCTAAAAGTGTCTAGAAGTCGACAAGTTGAAAGGGTCTACAAAGTATGCCATTAAAATTCATAGAGGTCTTCATATTTACCAGAGATTGTCTAAGAGGTACACATTCAAAATACTCATGGGCATGACGAGGCAAGCACACCTACCTTTTGGATATCGAACAAAGGGTTTTATAGCCATATCACTGAGAGCTTTTCTCTGAGATCTTGCTTTACTAGTATTCCCCTAGACTGGATATTTGAGAGGTTTTTGTTAGTAGAAGAGACTAAGGATGAGAAACAGCTTTATTTTCAAACCCAGAAGGATTTTCTTTTTCTATTTCCTCTAAATTCTGTGTGAAAACTGAAAATCACTGGTTTTTAAAAAATCTCTCTTTATACATTTTTTATCATATGGAGCTAAAAGAAGCAATTTGTCATTTTCAACATTCTACTTGAAAATCTCCTTACCAAATACTCTAGTGCTTTAGGTATATTCTTTATTTACCTCATTACAAGCAACAATGTTGCCAAACTTTCCTTCCCTACACAACAAGGGTCACATTTTTTTCCAGTTTTCAAACCAATAGCCCTTGCTAACAGCTTCTATTAAGGACAGGACAGCAGGTGGGGTAAAGAGTCTTCAAACTAGAGGACCCATTTATTCATCAATTAGCTTTTGAGAGCTTATCATCTACAAAGTCCCACAGTAATAGTAATAGCAAATGTGATGAACTAAGCCTGAGTCCTGACTACGTGAATTAACATGACATGAGCTAGAAAGTGATAGGTGCTGAGTTAAAGCTAAAGTTAAGGGATTTCAGAGGAGAGAGAGTTGTTTTGTTTTGCTTTTGTTTTATTTTGTTTCCTGGCTGAACTTAGACTTGGGCCTGCAAAGATCTGGGGACAAGCATTGCAAGTCAGCAAAGAAGACACATGAACCCAGAAGCAAGGTTGGGAAACAGAATCTATTACTTTGAGTAGATCATAGGAATAGCAGGAGAAGGAGAAATGAAAATAATGTAGCAAAGGCTACAGATTTCAGGTTAATGACTTGGGGATATTTTTCCTACAGGAAATGTGAAGGCATTATTATTGTTGCTGTTTTGTAATCATTTTTAACTTGGTTTTATAAAGAAGAATTTGGAGGTACAGGATGGGCCACAGAGGATGCAATGGGGCAGGCCATCCATGAAACACTCTGGCTCTATTTCAGGAGCAATGTTTGAAGATCTACAAGAGAGAAGTGGCCGTGGGTAGGGTGGGAATGGAGAGACTGAGGCAGAGCAAACAGAGTATTAAGCTTTCACTGTAATGCATCATCTCTTTTTCTTACCCTATTACTATCTATCCATCTAAACAAGTAATTCCTTTTTATGTATTTGCTAGAACTTATAGCAAAAATGGTATATAACTATCGCAATAAATTTAAATATTTGACTACCTGTTGTAAAAATGTAAATATACTTAGTTTCAAAATACCTCTTGGATGAGCACCTCTTAAAATATATGTATATATATATAAATAACATTTTTGTAAGCAAATACACATATATGCATATATATTTATATATCATTTTGCAAATGTTTGTATGTATTGTGAGAATTTTGATTTTTACCCATAAAAAAAAAAAAAAATACCTCTTGGATCTGGAAAGCTACTTTAGTTAAAAGGATTTATCAGTCAGTTCCCATTTATCCAGTTGCTAATGAGTTGCTTAAGAGAGCAGCATTGAGATCAAGGAAATGGTAGTTGAAGTCTAGTAAACACTGCTGCTTGTTGTTGACTGGAATCAAAATGCAATTAATCATGCTCTTGACTTCTCCCTCAATGTCACTGTCACTCCCAGTGACTTAAATGTAAGGTCATCTTGGACAGTTTTGAAGTGAGATTGCCTTTGCTATTGGACGTATCCAAAGGCTCAGAGCATCTTAATTTATTTTAAACATGTCTTATAAAAGAAAATCCATTTATTCAAGAGACTTCCTCTTTATTTCTAGTCCTTCCTCACATATAATTATCTTACATAAAGAAGTAACTGTTCTTTTGTTTGATTTTGCTTTTCTGATCACCATGATGGGAGTGGAATATCTCTTTAACTTATCAGTTCATTGGCTTTACAAATTTTGACTCCCTCCACCTTTCAAAAGCAACACCTGAAAAATCAAGCATTTATCTTTAACAATCTGGCTCCAAAAGCTCTATTCGCAATATTCTGCCAAAAATCCTATGGATATAACAGTTCCAACAGTAGGAGAATATCTCCCTAATATTTGGTCTAACACTAAAATAGAAATAACAATAATCTTGGTTTAAATCATACAGATTAAAAAATACAGCAATTATATCATAGAATACAGCAAGGATTGAAAATGGTTTTTTTTTTTCCTAATTGGGTTGGCATGAATGAAATGATTTTGGAGAAGTAGGATAGTTTCTGTTGTGAACAGAACATTCAATGCTTTTTAAAAATAAATTGATTAAGTTCATTTGGGAAGATAAGCATTAGTTAAAAAAGAAATTTAATTTTTCCAGGACTATTAAGAATTGAATGTATTTACTTACCTGATAGGTATAATTTGAATATTTCTTTAAAACATGGTATTTGAGCCCTTTGAAAAGAATTTGCTATGCAAATATTCTTTTATATTCTTTTCCTTTTTCCCTCAGATATACCATTATCTGATATCAGATTTCATGTGTAAATTCCCCAAAATATTCTTGAAACTAAAAGCTATGTGGACATCGACCACAACTATTCTGAATGGAAAATAAGAGAAATACATAAAAATAAATGAAGTACTGGAAATCATCCAAAATGATATTTAAAGAATGATAGAATTTGGAAAATAGAGTCAGTACTGATGCTTAGTTGGCAAAGAATGTGGAGCTTGGAAATAAGAAATAAAAATTATCTAAGCCAAGTGACAAAGTACCTAAAACTAAATGAAACAGTACAAGTATGTGTAAGTGACATTTTTTGATGAGTGACATTTTAAGGAAAGTAGAAATGCACACTCTTCTTTAAAATATGAGATAGATAAAATGCTTAAGATTTAATTACTCTGGTGAAGTACAGGGTACACCCAGTTAGCCTGACTTGCCTTGAGACTGTTCATGATTTTTTTCTCATGGCGCAGTTAAGCATGAACTCATAGATTTCATGGTTAAGAGAGCTTGAGATGAGATGCTGGTTGCCTGCATTTAGTCCTGCCACTTCTTATCGGACCATCTGCTGTCACCTCAAAAAGCCAAGACTGTATAATCTCGGTAAACATACAAACCATTCCTGCATTTAATTTCAGTTGGAAGGAAGACCCCATTATGCGTATTGATTTAGAAGTGTCACTACCTTCTTTTGATGAATTCTAAGTACCTTATAGCTACTGACTGCCTTTCCATTAACATAATATAAAGTCTTAAAAGTGTTTACTCCAAACTTCTTACATAAATGCTTAACAAAGTTCATGGTCCTAGAAGTAAATCTAATTCGCACCAAAGCCTGCTTACAGATTTCATTCACCTTCTGGATTTGAGTAGCATTTGTCATCTGTGGTCCCGAATGTGCTGGAGCTGGCACGGAACGCGTGCTGAGCAGAAGCAAGGACTGCTGGCTGTTGAGACCAGCAGTGTGAGTTCAGAACTGAAAGCTATCTTGGCTAAAGACTTGATTGTACCTGACCCCTGGGGCAAGTATGTGCCCTTGCAAGTGGGCCCCTAAGAGTGATCTGGCCCATTGAGGGCAGGTGGGGTAGGGCTGGGGGTCAAGTAATCACAGCTCTGGGAAAAAGGAAGTTTACAGAGGTTTTATCTTTTCTCGAATCTTTAGCCACACATTACATGTTACTTCAATCTCAATATTAATAACTTTAAGCTCTACAATATCTGTATATAATACCACATTCTTCTAAGCATATTCTCAATTGATGTTTTAAAAATGGAATCGGTTTGGTAGTGCTGTTTCCTTTGTACACAAAATGCGCTTTACAAAAAGGAATAGCGAAGTCTTCCTTTCCAGAGCTTACGCAAAACCTAATAATAAAGCTCACTTATATATTGATAGTGGAGCTATTCAACGACTTCAGTAAAAGACAAAGCACCAATGGACTGATTTTACTTTATAGAAACAGATTCGGGGGGGGGGGCAGGAATTAGAGGGTGATTTCTTAATTCTTAATATGTTACATACCAGATGCCATAGTTTAGACACATTCAAAGGTCTGCCATGGGCTTCTCCTTCATTAGCAGCAAATACTTTTAAATGACTATGATAAGTTGGATACAATGGCTACTGCACTGATGAAGTGTTGGAACAGAATTGAGATTAGATTTCATTTCATAGAGATAATTCTGGTTTGTGGAGAATGTGAGTAGAAAGACCAGTCTATTCATGAAAGGCCATTTAGGAGATCTTTGTATTAGTCCAATGCAGACATGAGGGAACCTTGGAATGGGGCATTGGCTATAGTTTATGAGAGTGGATAGAACTTCATAAGCTGTAGATCCTGGAGGCATGATAACAATGCTTCAATATTTTAACTAAAAAAGGAAAAGAAAAAGTTCAGATTGAAGCCTGAGATTGTCTAATGAATCCAGACTTTGAACTAGATATAATATCATTTTTACCTATAACGTATAAAGACATATAAGTGGTATACTTATATTGAATTAATTTTCAGTGACATCCATTAAACAAAATAAAAACATTAAGAAATTTAAGTGTTAGATAAAATGCTGTTTTCATTCCTTTATGTAAATAAGACCAAAGGCTATTAAGGTACATTCTTGCAAAATGTTTTCTTTAGATTTAAGATAGCAAAATAATAATATCCTATTAATAGTAGATATTACACTATTAATATTAGCTCATTTAAAATATGTTGAATTCCTATTCTTGCAAGCTTTTCTATTAAATTATTCCCTTGGGATAATTACAGTTTTGGTTTTACACAAGAAAGCTTTATGGTAAGTATGTAGTTTGAATTTTAGAAGGAAAATTACCAAAATCTATACATTAAACAAATGACCTTCATGTCTACAGATATTTAGCTGAATATGGAATTAATACACAGTTTTGTGGAAGAATGGCTTTTATTGAAAATCTTTGGAATATATAAAATAGTATTCATAAGTTATTTCGTAATAGTTATTGTTTCTGCTTTATATTTGAATTTTTTACATGCCAGCAAATTTCCAGATATTATTCTGTACCAAATGCAACTCTTGCAATGCATTGTTTTTATCAGAAATAATTAATGTTATACATCCATGAAGGTTTTTTTGTTATGTTTTATTTTGTTTGAAGAGAGTGTGGGGTAGGGATTGGGGAAGGCTAGTTAACTCTGGTCTTCTTTGAAGGATTAACTTTCCTTCAAGTGCTGTTAGACTGATTTAAAAAAAGAAAGAAAAAAGAATATTCAGTTTCCAATATGTTTTTTTTTTTTCTTTTTTAAGGATTTATTTATTTATTTACTTTTATCCATTTTTACACCCCTTCCCCCTCCCCCCCGTTTTTGCTGTTTCTGTGTCCATTCGCTGGGCAACTCTGTGTCCATTTTCTGCCCTCTCTTCTCATCCTTCTCCTCCTGTCTTCACTGGGATTCAATCCTTGGAATCTCTGATGTAGGAGAGCGGCATCCTGCCCGCGCAACCTTAGTTGCTGGTTTTTCGGTGCGTCTCATCTTGCCTCTCCCTTGTGTCACTCTCCTATTATGTCATCATCTTGCTGTGTGGCTCGCGGGAACTGGTGATGCGCCCGCGCACAGGGCCTGGCGGCCCACGCACCTTCTATATATTTTTAAAATTTTTACCAGGAGGTCCCGGGGATCGAACCCAGGTCCCTCCATATGGGAGATGGACGCCAACCAGATATAGCCCCCTGCTATATCTCTTAAGGTTGACCAGAGATACCTAGAGTTACAGTCTTTTCCCATACAGGATGAACATATAATAAATCAGGCTTAGTTTATCACCAGCATGCTAAAAACCAGACCTAGGGAGGAAAACGAGGTCTGGGGACACATGCATGGTTTCTAATATAGCGAATGTTTAGCCCACCCTGCCAATATGTTTTTGTCTCTGAGCTCTTTAATCCCTTACTATGATTCTTTTTTTTTTTTTTTTTTTTTTTAAAGATTTTATTTATTTATTCATTTATCCCCCCCTTGCTGCTTGTGCTCACTGGGTCAGCTAACCACGCCGTGCGGGCGGGCTTGCCTTCACCAGGAGGCCCCGGGAACCGAACCCGGGGCCTCCCATATGGTAAACGGGAGCCCTACAGATTGAGCCACAGCCGCTTCCCATTATGATTCTTAATATTTAAAAGAAATGCAATGATGGTTACCAGGAATTAATCCAGGGCCTAAATATCTATCAGTCAATCTCTAGCTTTAGAGATTGGCACTATAGAATTATTGAGTTTACCCTGTCAGAGACCGACTAACGGATAGCTATGTCATGGTATTAACCAATATGGCATGTATGTAGGGTTCTACTTCCCCCTTCTTAGTAATCAGGAAATGTACTCAACTCTGGGAACACATAGGGTTACATAGTTTTCACTATGTAACATTTGAGCCAATCCCCATGGGATGACTGCCTTTCAGTTCAGTAACTCAGGCCCTGGAACTGGCAAACAGTGACACTGGAAATTCTTATATCCTAATGTAAATGCCACAAAATCTTTATCTGGAATTTATTTTAAAACACTTTGAAAGAATCATTAAAAGCTAATTCACAAGGGTTCTACCTCAAATATGGAAGACTAAGCTCCTAACAGACTAACCCTACAGCAGACAGGTATAAATTTGGGAGGGGAGGGGGGACGACCTGAAGGCTCTGGAGAGTAAACAAAAACAGGGAGATTTTTGAGACAGCTGAAATTTGGAGGGAGCAACTTGTACAGGGTTAGGTTCCCATTTGGAAAATCTGCCCTGACCATGGCCCACCTGGTGGCACGGTGTGTAGTGGCTGCAAACCTGGTAGAAATCCCACTGGCTCTCTGGCCTGAGGAACCAGGGCCTGGTAAGGCGATCAGGGCCACCAGAGGGTCAGAGGGAATCTTGAAGGAAAGCATCTTCAGATTCTGTATGTAAACTCTGCATATAAATGTGGCCCAAGTCTCTGGGTATTCCTTGGAACATGTGTGCATGGGGAAGACCAGAGAAAGATGAAATAAGTTAACTGAGATTTGAACCTCACTCTTCAGGTAAGACAGAATTTGCAGTGTAAGTCTAACTAACTTAACTTCCCACTTAAACAAACCACTATAGACACAGTTTGGAGATATATAATCGGTTCAGAATCTCCACAACATGACATCCAGAAAGGCTGGAATCCAATACAAAATTTTTTAATATATGAAGATGTAGGAAAGTGTGTTTATTTTACAAGCCCACCTTCAGAGAATAAGGATGTTAAAATGATCAAATAAGTCTCTTAATAAGCTATTGTAAACTATATTCAATGAGTTAAAAGAAAATATGTGAAAAGAAATAAGAGATCAGAAATCTGAACAAAGAAATAGAGAATATGAAATTTAGAATTGAAATGCATACTATCTGAAGGGCTAATAGAATGGAGATGACAGAATAAGTGAAATTGAAGATGTATAAATGGAAATGAAATAATCTGAAGAAAAGAGATAATTTTTGAGAAAAGGAAGAAAAGAGCCTCATGGACATGTTTAAAACATCAAAAAATATATTGGTAATTGGAATCCTAGAAATAGAATGGAGTAGAAAAAACATTGAATGAAGTATATTTGAAAATTCTCATAGTAGGTAAAAGACATAATTTTGCAGATTGAAGAAGCTCACATTTTAGTCACTTCACATTTTAGTCAAATTGGTGAAAACGAAGATAAAAAGAAAATCTTGAAAGCTGCCAGAGAAAAATAACACATCTCTTAAAAGTCAATAATACCTCTAAAGATGGCAGACTTTTCTAGAGGTGAAAGGCAATATGGATTCATCATTTAAAAAGTCAACAACTACCTCCATTGATATATAAATCATACTACAATAAAGTTGATAAACAAAAATTTTAAAAACTTAAGTCTAAGCCTTACTCAAAGAATAAATTGAAACAAGCTGTTGAATGTAATGATAGCACCAGGATGAAATACTAAAGCATTGTCTTATTGATATTATGGGATATCCTCCCTCATAAATAAACAACTCACATAGATTATGTGAAGTCCTGTGCTCAGTACCATGGGGGAACAAGACTCAAGCAGTAGCTCTGAAGGCACTTCCTGGAAACTCATTATCAGTGACTTTCATGAATCACAATACTCTGTCCTTTTCCTCAACTCCTGTATACCAACTAGTAAGGGAGCTAGAAATAATTAAATCACAAGAAAGCAAGAGGTGGAAACAAAATCACATGGAAGTCCAGAAAATAGACTAATTTCCAACTAAACAGGATCAGAGAAGCCTTCACAATAGAGCTGACACCATATCCAAGTCTTAAAGACAGACAAGACATTAGGTAGCTGGAGGAAGAATAGCTAGACTAGGAAACCATAAAAAGTTATCAATGAGAGAGAAGGAGAACCAAGAGACTGTGGGGAAGTGGAAGCTAAGGGAGCAGAGTTACAGGGAGGCAGCATCACAGATTCTGTTTGATTCATCCTTGCCAACATCTTGTTGCATTATTTATTTGTAAAATTTAATATATCCCAGAAGCACATTAACAATGCCATTTTCAATTTAAGGCCCGTGTATGGGGCTCTGAATAGTGATTTTGATGTGTTCAACTGGGAAGCCTGCCATTGATGAAATGAGACTTCACACATACACACATTGTCTCTTGGCTAGCTCTATTATGGATAGAATAATGCCTATTCATCAATTAGTCAGACTGACTCACTGAAGCTTGGAGCAGCCAAGCAGCGATGATTTAGATCAGCTTTACAAGCAGTTTTCAAAGAGAATAAGTCCCACAGAAATCCTGTGGTCCACCAAACTTGCCTTAATCTCATCTTAGACTTCCACTGGGCCCTCAGTGCTCGCAAACATCGCCATATTTGTCAGCTCCCGCTCTGTTCCTATTCACTCTTGCCCTGCTTCCAAGTTTCCTCAGGCACCACCCCACTATCACCAGATGTCTTTGCTTCCTATTTCACAAAGAAGTGGAGCTCAGCAGTCTTGAATTTCCTCAATTTACTTCCCATTCTACTTTTAAAATCCTCTCAGGTTACAAGGAGTCTCTCCCCTTGCCCAATGCTAATTTGTTCCTCCCATATTTTTCTGACCTCCTTTAAGACTTTGTTCCACATATTAACTACTTTACCTTCATTTAAAAATCTTTATTTTCTAAGTCTTTCACTAAATACACATTTACCCTGTGATAAAACTAAAAGCAAGAGTAAAAGTCCTTCCTTCAAAATTGCCTTTTCTTGTAGCTACCATGCCAAAATTTTTGTTTCCTCAAAGATGGAAGTTATCAAAGCAGTTTTTACTTCTTGCTTTCCACTAGGCTCAAGTAAATATGGCTTGGGGTCAGACATCTTTAAATTGCCTTGTCTGCGTGTTCCTAGGTTCAATCCTGCAAAACCTACACTCTGCCCTATCTAGCGTTCTAAAATACACATTTCACGTCATTACTCATTGCCTTCTCCTGGAAGGGATTAGTCTCCTCAGTCTCTCATAAAGAAAGTTCCCAATCTCTATCTACTACCTTGATCCTGCTCCCTTCAAATGCCTTTCTGTCAGTCACATTAACTTACTTCAGACTGGGGTGTTCAATTTCATTTACCTCCATGTCTTTGTACCTGTTGTTAGCTTTGCCTGAACAACTGTAAACCTCCACCCTCTGCTTCCACCTTCCTCAATCCCATTCATTAATGTGGCAGATTGACTGCCTCGATGACCCCCCCATTCTTCCCTTCCCCCCTTGTGGGTAGGAAGTTCTGCCCCACAACTTGGCCCTGGGATTAGCCATGTGATTTGCAGCCAACCTCAGAAGCATGAGAGAGTATAGCCAAGACAATGGAACCACCCACACTACCCTCAGACTTGTAAGAAATAATAAATGGCTGCTGTTTTAAACTACTACATCCCACTGAGGTTTGTTATATAGCAATGACTATCTGATGCAATTAATTTAGCTTTACATAGATGAGGACCTCTCAAAGACTATGTGTTAATCACGTTTACATGTTAAGTACCTGGCAGAAAGTTGCGACTAAAAATTGTGTGATGAATCAATTCAATAAATGAAATAGTACACATTTACCAATACCCACTCTTCCTCCATCCTACTCTTTTCTCTTCTCATTTGTACCACATTTATTTTGTGCCTTTTTAAAAGGATGAAAAGCATGTTACTGCAAAATATAAATCATAATTTCATTGTAGCATAGGTTGTCATAAAACTAAGGCTAAAGAAGAATGGAAAATCCTCCTACTGAAGGCCCAAGTATATAAAATTATGAGCAACCTGTGTTTAATATACCAGATTTCATAGCTATAATGCTATTGCACATAATGAAATTTTAAAATTCAAGATAGTATTACCGGTGTGACATCATCAGCATGGTGATGTAAGACAACCCCTGGAGAAGTCTCCCCTCAGAATCAGCTAATAAAAGGATGAATAATTCCATGTGCTTATAAATCTGGAGGACAATAGAGACTGAAGAAGAACTCCACAAATGCTGAATCTAAGAAAAAGAGAAATACTCTACAAGATCAGGAAGGAGATTTTTCTTCCCAGAGTCACATCCAGACCACTCCCCCATCCTCAGTCCCAAACAGCTTGCGAGATGCAAAGAGGCAACACTGTCTGAATTCACTCCTGCTATGGATGCAGACTATAGAGCCACTCACAGGAGTGAGTTAGAACCCAGGTATAACCAAGCACAGGGACCCATGTTCACAGAAGCCTGGGGAGGAGAACAAGTGGCTAAGGTATGTTGCATACAAAAGGACCTGCAAGGAAAAAGAGAGAGAGAGAGAGAGAGAGAGAGAGAGAGAGAGGGAGAGGGAGAGAGCGCGCGCGCGCATGGAAAAACCGTTGGCAAGAGGTGCACACACTAAATCGAGTTTTTGTTCATACAACCACCTAAATGAAAAATGGACTTTCCTGGATTTCTCAATCTAGTTTCTGTTGAGTGAACCACTTAAATGCAAAGCAGACTTTTCTGGATTGACTCCATCTGAGTCTCCAGGGTGGGATACCCTAAAAAGTTAGAAATTGGAAGTGACTAAACTGCTGTAAGATAGGACAGGTCCCAGAACAGAAAAGTACAAGGAAAAGGGGACATGGAATGAAGGGGAGAATTTAAACAAATCATAGGAATTGGGGAGAAAACTCTGCACAAAACCAAACAAAACCAATCAAGATTCCTAGAAAAGAAATGGAAGAAAGGAAGCTTACACCCAGAGGTGAAACAATAGCACAAAAAATACAATCTTAAAAATTGTACTGCATGTCCAGGGCAAGAATCAGATGTAGAAGAGCTGAGACCTGTAGAAGAGCTGATCTGTTTATCTAAACAGATAAACACAAGCTACTCTAAAGGTTAAGAATAAGTTGGACCAAGTGTCAAAGAAGAGCCTTAACAGAAAGCCAATCAATAAGAAAACCCTACACAAGAGGGAGATATTGATTTTCAGAGTCAAATCAGATGCCCAGACATCAGTAAAAAATTACAAGCCATACTAAGAAAGACTTAGATATAGCTCAGTCAAGGGAACAAATTAATATATCAGAGGATTCACAGAATTTAGAAAAACTAATCAAAGAAGTTCAAACAAATCTAAATATTATTTCAAGGAAATGAAGGAAAATATGGATATAGAGATAAAGCATATTAAGACAACCATGTGTGAACATAAAGAAGAATTTGAAAGTTTAAAAAGAAACATAACAGAAATTAAGGAGATGAAAGTCACAATAATCGATATTAAAAATACACTAGAGTCATACAATACCAGATTTGAGCAGGCAGAGGAAATAATCAGCAAACTAGAAGACAGGACAACTGAAACCATGCAGTCACAAGAACAGATAGAAAAAAGAATAGAAAAGATTGAATAATGTCTCAGGGATTTGAGTGACAGTATGAACCACAAAAACATATGCACCATGGATGTGCCAGAGGAGAAGAGAAGGGAAAGGGTCAGAAAAAATATTTGAAGAAGTAGTGGTCAAAAATTTTCCAACTCTTATGAAAGACATAAATATACATGTCCAAGAAGTACAACATACTCCAAACAGAATAAATCCTAATAGATCTACTCCAAGATACATACTAATCAGAATGTCAAATGCCAAAGATAAAGGGCAAATTCTAAAAGCAGCAAGAGAAAAATGATTCTTCACAAACAAGGAATCCTCAACAAGACTAAGTGAAAATTTCTCATCAGAAATCATGGTAATGAGAAGGCATTATATGGTATCTTTAAGGTATTGAAAGAGAAAAACTTTTTTTTCTTTTTCCAGCAAAACTGACTCTCAAAAACAAGGGAGAGTTTAAAATATTCACAGATAAAACAGAAACTGAGAGAGTTTGTCAACAAAAAAATCTATCCTACAAAAATTACTAAAGGAAGTTCTGCAGGTTGAAAGGAAAAAACAGGAGAGAGTGGCTTGGGATATTGTGAAGAAATGAAGATCTTCAGTAAGCTAAAAAGGTAAATACAAAACCTGATAGTAATGTAGCCTCAATATACAAGTCTACTATTTAATTTCTATACGAGTCAGAATACAATTGAACAAGGAAAAGACATATTTCCTGATAATGGATGTACAAAATACAAAGAGGTAATATGAGACAAAAACAACATAAAGGGGAAACAGAGGGACATGGGAGTAAAGAACATGTATGCTATTGAAGCTATGTTGGTATCTTTTCAAATTAGTAGGTTATAGGTGTAGATCATGTAATACAAACCCCAGCATAACCACAAAGAAAGGATTTTAAAAATATACAGAAACAGAAATGAGAAATAGATCAATCAGATATATCACACAAAAAATCAATAATTAAAAATAGGAGGTTGTATAAAGGAAACGAGAGGTTAAAAAAAAAAGATATGACATATAAAAAACAAAGGACAAAATGGCTGAAGTAAATACTGCCTTTACAGTAATAACATTGAATGTTAGTGGATTAAACTCCCCAATCAAAAGACACAGATTGGCAGAATGGATAACAAAACATGATCCAACTACATGTTGTTCACAAGAGACTCACCTTACCCCAAAGACACAAATAGGTTGAAAGTAAAAGGATGGCAAAATATATTCCATGCAAATAATAACAACAACAACAAAAAAAAACCTAGGGCAGCTATAATTATATTGGACAAAATAGACTTTAAGTCAAAATCTCTTACAATAGACAAAGAAAGACACTATATATTAATAAAAGGGGCAATCAACCAAGAAGAAATAAAAATCATAAATATTTATGCACCTGACTACAGTGCTCCAAAATACATGAGACAAACACTGGCAAAACTGAAGGGAGAAATGGACATCTCTACAATAATAGCTGGAGACTTCAATACACCACTCTCATCAATAGAACATCAACGTAGAAGATCAATAAGAAAACATACATAAATGAGCTAGACCTAACAGACATCTACAGAACACAGCACCCCAAAACAGCAAGCTATACATTCTTCTCAAGTGAACATGGATAATTCTCCAGGATAGACAACATGTTGGGTCACAAATCAATCTCAATAAATTAAAAAAAAAAAAAAAAAAAAAAAAAAAAGATATCCAAATTGAAAAGGAAGAAGTAAAACTTTCACTATTTACAGCTGACATGATCCTATACATAGAAAGTCCCCAAAAATCTACAAAAAAAAAAAAAAAAAAAAAAAAAAAAAAAAAAAAAAAAAAAAAAAAGCTACTAAAGAATGAATTTAGCAAAGTGGTGGGGTATATGATCAACTTGCAAAATTCAGCAGTGTTTCTATACAATAGTAGTGAACAATCTGAAGAGAAAATCAAGAACAAATATCATTTATAACAGCAACTAAAACAACCAAATATATAGGAATAAATTTACCCAAGGATGTAAAGGACTTATGCATGGAGAACTATAAAACTTTGCTAAAAGAAATTTAAAAAAATCTAAATAAATGTAAGGACATTCCATGTTCATGGATTGGAAGACTAAATATTATTAAGATGTAAATTCTAATCAAAATGATTTACAGATTCAGTGCAATCCCAGTAGAAATTCCAACAGCCCACTTTGCAGAAATGGTAAAGCCAATTGCCAAAATTATTTGGAAGGTAAGGGGTCCTGGATAGCCAAAAACATCTTTGAAAAAGAACCTAGTTGGAGTACTTGCACTTCCTGACTTTAAAGCTTAATTCAAAGCTACAGTGGTTAAAACATCATGGTACAAGGACAGATACATAGACCAATGGAATCAAAATGAGTTCAGAAAGACCCTCATATCTATAGCTCTTTTTTTTAATTTTTGGTAAGACAGCCAAGTCCACCTAGAGAATAATCACTTCAACAAATGGTGCTGGGAGAACTGGATCCCCAAAAGAATGAAGGAGGACCACAATCTCACACCATACACAAAAATTATCTCAAATTAAATATAAGAACGAGGACTATAAAACTCTTAGAAGAAAATATAGGCAAGCATTTCAGGATGTTGTCTTAGGCAGTGGTTTCTTAGACTTCACACCTGAAGCACAAGCAATGAAAGAAAAATTTGATAAAAGGGACCTCATCAAAATTAAGAACTTTTAGGCATCAAATGACTTTTTCATGAAAGTGAAACAAAAATATGACAGTTTGAAGCTAGGTGGCCACCAGAAAACTCTGTTTTTAAAGCTAGTCCATTCCTGTGCATAGTAAACCTATTGTAGATGGGACCTTTCAGTAAAGGGACCTTCTTTTTGATTAGATTACTTGAGTAGGGCATGACCCAGGGTGGGCCTTAATCCTCTTACTGGAGTCCCTTTAAAAGGGAAGAATAAAGAGCTGCAGACACACAAATAAATGGTTGCAGAGACAGAGACCCACTAAGCAGAGAGAACACCATGAGATCAAGAAGCGGAAAGCAATATGGCCCAGAGACAAGGGGACTGGCAGAGCCACCATTGTGCCCTGCCATGTCAGGTGTCCAGGATCGTTGGTAGCTGACTTTTGGGGAGAGAGCTTCACCTGATGCATTGATTTGGGCATTTTTCTGAGCCTCAGAATTGTAAGCTTTTAACCTAATAAATTCCTATAATAAAGCCAACCCATTTCTGGTATATTGCTCCCAGCAGCTTTTAGGAAACTAAAGCATCAACCTTCTCAATGGAAGAAAATATTTGGAAACCACATACCCAGTAAGGGTTTGATATGGAGAATATATAAAGAAATCCTTCAACTCAACAATAAAAAGACAACCCAATTAAAGATGGGCAATAGACTTGAATAGACATTTTTCCAAAGAGGATATACAAATGGCTAAAAAGCACATGAAAAGATGCTCAACATCAATGGCTATTAGGTAAGTGCATATCAAAACCACAATGAGATACCATTTCACACCCACTAGAATGACTACTATTAATAATTTAAAAAAATACAAGTGTTGGAGAGGATGTAGAGAAAAAGGAAAACTCATTCAATCCTGATGGGAATGTAAAATGGTGCAATCGCTGTGGAAGACAGTTTGGCAGTTCCTCAGAAAAACTAAGTGTGGAATTACCATATGACATGACAATCCCTCTATTAGGTATATACTCAAAAGAATTGAAAGCAGGGACTCAAACAGATATTTGTACAGAGGTTCATAGTGGCATTCTTCACAATTGCCAAAAGAGGGAAGCAACTCAAGTGTCCATCAGTTGATGAATGGATAAAGAAAATGTTGTATATACATACAATGAAATATTATTCAGCCATAAAAAGGAATGAAGTCCTGATACATGCAACAACACAGATATACCTTGAAGACATCGTGCTGAGTGAAATAAGTCAGGCATGTTTGGACAAATAATGTATGATCTTAATGATATGAAGTAATGAAAATAAGCAAACTCATAGAGTTACATTCTAAAATATAGGTTTCCTGAGGCTGTGGGTAGGGAATGGTGAATTAATGCTTAATTTGTAAAGAATTTCTATTTAGTTTGATTGTAAAGTTTTGGAAATGGATGGTGGTAATAATAGCACAATATTGTGAATATAATTACCAGCACTATATTATATATACTAATATGGTTAAAAGAGAAACTTTTAAGTCATATATGCTACTAGAATAAAAATTAAAAGACATAGGACTGTACACAGTGAACCCTATTGCAAACGATGGTCTATAGATAATAGTACAATTTTAATATTCTTCTTCAATTGTAACAGACGTACCACACTAATGCAAAGGGTTAACAATAGGGGGGTATATTGGAATGCTATATTTTTTTACATGATTTTTCTGTAAACCTACAACTTCTTTACTTAAAAAAATTTCAAAATGGTGTTACCACTTGTTAAATGGCAAAACATTAAAGTGTTTTAAGTCCTGAATTGACTTGAATTAGCCTGAATGAGAGCTACAGACTCTAGCTACCTTCATCTCAAATAGTCTATTTTATAGAAATTAGAAGGAAAAATACGAAGGAGTTACCCAGTAATTCTCTTTCCAAATTAACCTGTTATAATTCCTAAAAAGTTGCCCTTCAACATCATCTCTATTCTACTTTAGTTATTCAAACATTAGCCTCTCTTATTTTACTGGAATTACAATAGCATTTCAAGCCCTTGTTTTCACATGCCATAAGATTACTAATGGCAATTTATAGGTTATCTAATCAGTCAAGCATTCAGCACTCCACAAATTTTGCTGTGTTTAGTATATTATTAATGAAGCTACACAAACCCCAGTGTATTGTCATACATTTAATTTCTCAAACATTGTGATAATATAAATAATATACAAGAAAAATGTTTTTCATGAATACATATAAGAAGATTAGCTTTCTTTTTCCTATTTGACATGCACTTATTCATACATATAATAATTCAGCATATATTTTGAGGGCCAATTGTGTTCTAGCTTATGAGAACATAGATAGAAGACTGATGGGTTTAGTGGGAAAGCATGATATTTAAATAATCACACCACCATGAGTGCTGCCAATGAAGTATATATAAATCTTAGGGAAATAGAGTAGAGGTTGTTAAATTTGGTAGATCTCCAAAGGGAGTTGGTTTAAAGGCTAGGTAGGAATTCACAGGTGGACAAAATGTGAAAGGGCATGCCGACACAGAAAGAATGGCATGACTGAAGTCAAAGAACCTGGAAAGTACTGTTAGTTCTGAGAACATTTCACTTTTGACTATCCAGTACTATCCTATATAATGTGTGGTCTATGAGCCAGAGCATTTGTGCCAGCTGAGAGCTTATGAGAAAAACAAATTCTCAGGCCCCATTCCATCCCTATTGAATCAGAGTCACAGGTTGTGGGGCCCAGGAATATATGTTTAATAATTCCCCAGGTGATTATGATGTGTGTTTGAGATGTCTTATCTGAAAAAGTGGTACTTAAACTTAGGTACCCACTTACCAATACCCACTCTTCTGGAGGGCTTATTAAAATAATAATATTTGGTCTGTATTCCAGAATTTCTGATCCAGTAGGTCTAGGGGAGTGAGAGGGCTTGAGAACTGCATTTTTCACAAGTCCCTGGTGATGACAATGATACAGGTCCAGGGAACACAGTTTGAAAACCACTGATCTAGGGGTGTGAGTAGCTGATCAAGAATGTTCAAACATAAGTTAGGTTGGGTCTAGATTAGGAACCATGGGAAGAATTCTAAGATGGCCTCCAAATTTCCTGACCCCTGGTTTTCACACACTTCTCCCCATTGTTAGATCAAATACTATTCTATGTACTACTGTGAAGAGATCTTGCAGATGTAAACTAAGGTCTCAAATCAATTGACTTTCAGATAAGGAGATTATCCAGATGGGCCTGCACTGATCTAGCCCTTGAAATCTAGATGTTAGAGATGAAGGAAGCCAGAGATTGGAAGCAGGCAGAAGAAGGATTAGACACTGTTGGAGGGGCCCATGTGGCAAGGAATGTGGGGAACCCCTAGGAGCTCAGCGGGGCTCCCAGCTGATGGCAGGAAAATGGGCACCTCAGTTCCACAACTCCAAGGAACTGAGTTCTGTCCCCAAAAGTGAAATCAGAAGTGGAATTTTTCATAACTCTATCTGGCTGACACCTTGACTTCTACTTTGTGATATCCTAATCAGAGGAGCCAGACATGCCATGCCAGACTTCTGATCTACAGAACTGTTTGCATTGGCTTAGCTACTAAATTTGGGGTAACTTGTTATGCAACAATAGATGCAAATAAAGGCTACCACTAGCATCCTTAAAAGGGCATGTGCTTTAACTTCAATCCTTAAAAAGATGTTTAAGCTAATGTTTGTTTCCTCTCTTATGTCTTTAGGAGTTCTAACTCCTGGAACCATGAGGGAAAAAGTTTAGAAAGAGGCAAGAGTGGACCTTGGGAAGCCAGTTCTGTGGTCATTCTGAGTCCACGTGAGGCAAATGACAGACACCTGAAGTAAGCAAG
Organism: Tolypeutes matacus; assembly: GCA_026826555.1. Taxonomy (NCBI): domain Eukaryota; kingdom Metazoa; phylum Chordata; class Mammalia; order Cingulata; family Chlamyphoridae; genus Tolypeutes; species Tolypeutes matacus. The sequence continues at coordinate 63,378,073 of JAKSZT010054030.1, read as the reverse complement.
TAGCAATGGTCATATTAGCAATAGGAAGGCTGAGACAGATCGCAGAGATCTGGAGAAGTTATAATGGGCAGGTTTTTTTTTTGTTGTTGTTGTTTTTGATGGACTTTTTATGGAAGACCCCAAAAGGAAGGTTTCAAGGGTGATTCCCGAGGTATAATTACTCTGTGAATCTCTTAAATGCCAGTGAGAACATAATCTCTAAATAAAAAGGACACGATGCTTCCCTTTATGCAATTTCAAGACAGTAATGCGTTTTTGCTGCAAGTTTTTAAACAGAGAAAATTAGTTAGAAGCAAGTCAGATGAAATCTTTTCCCCAAAATGAATTTGAAACAGAAACTAGAAATTATGTCAACTATTAACAACTAATTAACTGCTGCTAATAAAGTTGTATCCACCTTTCTTTCCAATGACTACCTAATTTTTCTTCAAAACATGTTTGTTATGCCTTTAACTTCCTTAAAGACCTGTGTTTTCTTCTCTAAGATAGTAATATGAAGGCACTTAGAACTAAGATGTCAAGCATCTAGGAAAGTCTCAAAAGAAATGTTTCTGCAAATGAGCCATATGCCCCTGGGTTAAAGGACAATGAAAAAGTCTTAACCAGTCATGCAGTTTTCAGCTTGTACCCTGATAAATGGCAGGTCAAGGAGGGTTGTATTTAATAGTATATTCCTCGATGAAATGTCACTTTTTCCTCAACATGTCCTCTGTGTGAGCTAATTAAAATCATGTTTTGCTGCAAAGTCAGCACATGAAGTTGCTGACTTTCTTGTTGTCTTAACACATAGTACAAAATGAATGCTGTCATATGACAAACTTGGGCTATGAAAGTCTCTGTAGCATGGAATATAATGTATGATCTCTTACAATCTATAGCCCTTCCTCCTCATCTCTTATATAATATTAGTGTTCATGCATATCATATGTGGAAAAAAGGAAATAAGTTGAAAATTCGTATCTTACTAAATGTATCTGTGTCAGTTCTACTCAATGGAAACTGGTGTGGGTATCACACTGTTATACAATTTTAACTAATACTAGATGAGTATGCTTGCTAAATATTATTTAATCCTTCAAATTACAGAAGAGCTGATTTGAATAAGGTAAAGAGTACACTGTTCGTATGTACAAGTGCATCATTAATTATCTCTTTTTCCGTCTTATACTCTTCCCATCTGAACAATAAACCCAATACTAAAATTGTGTTGTATACCTTGTCCTTTATCATAAATACCTATTTGATTAACATATGGTTTAAAAAGTAAGTTTCTATTATTTTCCATTAAACTAAATTTAGACTCACCAATCTATGGCCAATTAATTTTTGACAAAGGTGCCAAGTATGTCCAATGGAGAAAGAAAAATCCCCTCAACAAATGGTGATAGGAAAACTGGATCTCCACTTGCAGAAGAATGAAGTGGGACACCAAAAAGTATGACACCAAAAATCAAGAGCAACAAAAGAAATAATAGATAAACTTGATTTCATCAAAATTACAAACTTTTGTGCACTAAAAGACGTTACCAAGGAAATGAAAAGACAACCTACAGAACAGGACAAAATTGTTGCAAATCATGTATCAGTTAAGCTTAATATCCAGGAAATATAAAGAACTTTAACAGTGTGACAACAAAGAGACAAACAATCCAATTTTAAAATGAGCAAAAGACTCGAATAGATACTTTTACAAAGAAGATATACGAATGACCAATAAGCATGTGAAAAGATACCCTTAACATCATTAGCCATTAGGGCAATGCAAACCAAAACCTAATACCACTTCAACCAACAAGAATGACTACTACTTTTTAGAAATGGAAAATAACAAGTGTTGGAGAGGATGTGGAGAAATTGGAACTCTAATACATTAGTAGGATTGAAAAATGGTGTAGCCACTGTGGAAAGCAATATGATGATTCCTAAAAAAGTTAAATATAAAATTACCATATGACCCAGCAGTTCCAATCCTAGCAACATTCACAGCAGACAAAAGTAGAAACAACCAAGGTGTCCATCAATGAATGAATGTACAAACAAAAGTTGGCACATACTCACCATGGAATATTATTCAGCCATAAGAAAGAATTAAGTTCTCAGACATGCTGCAACATGAAAGAAACTTGGAAACATTATGCTCAGTGAAATAAGCAAGATACACAAGGACAAATATTGCATGATATCACTTATAAGCAATGTCTAGAAATAGCAAATTAGCAGAAACAGAAAGTAGATTAGAGGTTACCAGGGGATAGAGGAGGAAGAGGGTGGTAGCATGTGTCTGGTGGATATGGAGCATTTATAAATAAAATTAGTGTATTTATCAATAAATTTTTACTTGTATGGTGAATAATTGAGAGTAATATTACACTATAAGATATGGAAAATTATATAACTCTGCTGTTATATACATAGTATGTTTTTATAATGTTATTCTCAAAGTACAAGGTCATTGAATCTTATGGCATATTATGTTCTAAAATATTGCCAAGAAAACAAAATTTCTAAAACCACCCGTTAGCAATTAAAATATATACAAAATAATTTCATTTTCTATGAAACTGAGAACCATCTTTACAGTGAACTTTCATAACTGAATAAAAATGATGTCACAGAAAATAAAACTAACTGCCATCAATACTTCACTGCAATTTTTCTCTACTGCTATTATTCCTACCCTTTTCTTAAAAGTAATTCCTACAAAGTTTTGAACTTTGTAGTACAGTGTTTATGAAAATAATTAGAACCAAAGATTTCCTTATTTATGTGTGGACCGCATCATTTGTTTTCTGAATAACCTCAGAAATGTTTTGATCTACTGGTTTACTAAGTGAGACAAGTTATAAATGATATACTGGTAAAGTTTTCTTTCTTCCCCTCCCAGAACTAATGCAGGGTAGGAGCTACCTTGATAGGAAGCCATTCTACATATGCAATTCTTTCCAATTTAGTACTGATAATGCTTATGCACTCTGGTCAATGTCAATGCTAAGTTAACAAAGAAAACCAGTTTTCAATTCAATAATCCAATTAAGAAATATATACAGGATCCAGAATGGAAGATTTCTGTGGAATGCTGCAGAGGTAAGTAAGACAGATTTGGGATTTACTTTTTCATGTTTTCATTCAAATATTAATTTAATCTTACTATATTCAGGCATTATTGCTACTCACAAAATACAATAAGTCCCTATAAAGGACTTCCTGTCACTGCTTCAGAAGCTACCATTTCCTGAGTGTCTGCTATATGAGCAATGCTTTCCAAATATCATCTCTAATTATTAGAACAGCCCTCATAAACAGATTAGGATACTGGTTCAAAGAGAATAAGTCATTTAGCAAAGCCACACAATTTGTAGAATGTGAAGTCTGGATTGGAATTTTGCATGTATGATGCCCATGGCATGTTAAACATGGCCACCCTTCCCATCCAGAGGCACATTTATTTTTCCACATCCTTGAGTCTAGGCTTGCTATTTGACTGCTTTAATAAAATACATTGGAAGTGACATCTTGCCAGGTCTTGGTGAAGACTTAATTGGCCTGGCAGTTTCTGCTTCCTCTCTTTTGGAACATTGCCTTTTGGCATTGCTCCCTCTAGGAATCCAGAAGCCACATGGAGGTGCTCTGGTCAACAGCCATAGCTGAGCTCCCTGGTGACACCCAGCATCAACTAACCACACGAGTGAGCTCTCTGGGGCATCCAGTCCATTTGAGTCTTCAGATAGCTTCAGTCCAGCCGACATCTGACTGTAAGCACATCAAAGACCTCTGTGAGAATACCCAGCTGAGCCGAGTGGACCCACAGAACTGGGAGAGATAATAATAATTATATTAAGCCACTAAGTGGGGTTGTGATGCTTTGAAGACCAAAACAGTTTCCAAAATTTATGATCTTTCCACTGCTATTTCTGCCTAGAAGGAACGAAAGGTGAGCGTATACATAACACAAATGAAAGACCTAAGATGGCAGTGTAAATGGGATATAAAATAAAATCAATCAGAAGTCAAAGGATAAGCAAATGAGATCAGGTGGTGGAGCCTAATGGTGTAGGTTGAGAAAGATTTAATATATGAACTCTTTTTCTTGGCATACATTCACGTTTTGGGCCACTCTGGATTTACTATTTAGTACTACTCTTTTTAGTGTCTAGAATTCAACTTAGTTCTATACCGTTTGGCTTAAACTTTCATTTTTTCTTTGGCAAAAACTCACCACTCTCAACAGAGCACTCTAGAACTTGATTTTTTTGGTTAAGACATGAGAACAAGCCCTAGTTTTAAAAGGAAAAATAGGAGATAAAGAATAGATTAAAGATGGGAGTACCGAAGAGCGAGGGAGAAGGAGATGCTGTAATAGTACTGAGGGTATTAGAGGGTCTAGGGACAACCATAATCTTCACCCACTATAATACTTTTACCAGAGCTGATTCTGACAGTTCTCACACAGAAATCTTGTTTGGGTCCATCTCCGTGCTGATTTCTCCTTCTTTTCATACTTATTGCTGGCTTTACAGTGGATCTCACAATGGCTTCTCTTGCTGGCTATTTCACTCCTGAAACCCTTGACCCATTAGAATACATAAATGGCATTTTATGGTACTCTTTTACAGTTCTTGAGGGTTACTGTTAACTACACTTCTTACACATGTTTTGTTACGCCTTAGCATATTTTGAAAGGGGGCTTCCTCAAATCTGCATTTTCTGAGTTATTTTTACTACAGTAGTCATCATCGTTAAATAAACATTTTTTTTTAACGGATTACCAATGCTCCTGCCCAAAAAAAAAAAAAAAAAAAAATGCAGTGATATAGTCCAGCTGCCCTGAAAAAACGTATTAGTCATTTTACTTAGTATTTCCCCACAAATATGAAGTTATTTCATCCTTCATTTTTATCATAGCTAATCCCTCCCGAAGTCAGTGAGTAGAGCACAGTCAATTTTCAGTTCCAAAATCTTCTAAATATAATGAAGCCTAGTAGATTGTAAAGTCCTTTTCTATATCAATTCCTTATTTCTTGTTTACTTTGAATCTTACCCCATTACCATACAAACTACAGGTCCACATCATACTCTTTAAATGCATATGTTCAGTATTCTCAAACTTGTAAACCATAAATACAAAAATAGGAAAAAGGATGTTAAGTTAGATGGAATTATTGTGTTATTTGTAGTCTTGAGCATATACTGGAAGGTAGGGAAATTCTTAATGGGAATACATAAGGAGGAGCAATGCATACAGCTTCTATATCCTGATTTAAGTTAAAGGTGGCTCGGTTACTTAATGAAGAATTGAGGAGTGCAAGAATGCCAGGTACAGCTCTATTTAGGAACATATATCAGTGCTCACTATTAATAACTGAGGACTGTGTGAAATGTTGAAACTGCCCCTTACTGACTCACTTTTCATTGTAGCCTCTCCCTTACTGGTTTGTCGAAGTTCCTAGAAGTTTCTACTTCCCTTTCGTTTAAATGCCCAACTCCCCATATTTATTCATAGGAGGCTTGCTGCCTTAGGAGACAAGTTACTGTTTTTTTCTCCCCCTTGCAGCACCTCCTAAAGCCGGCTCCAACCAGTTCTAGTCACTGAGCATGCTAGGCCTCCATTTTAAGACCAAACATAACTTACAACTGAGCATGCTCCAGTTAACCCCACCTTTCCTGAACTTGATTGGCCCACATAATCCTTAACTATGCCACTCAGCCACTTTTCCCAAACTGTACAGACTTATGTCATCTCACCCCATCCTTAGCCACTCACTTCCCAGACAGTATAACACCCCAACACACATTTTGTTCAGCGATACTGATCTGAGGCTTGCCTCTGGTCTCCTTGCTAGTTGACTACACAATAATCTCTTTTTTCTCAAAATCTTGGTGACTTGGTATTGGTTTCTGTGTGCATCGGACAAATGAACCCACTTGGGTGGTAACAATATCACCCTCTACTCTATTGTTAAGGACTCTTGCAAAGTTATTGTGTTCTATTTGATGGGGTCCCTTTCCTTTTGTCACTGTGGGGTGCCTATGTAGAATTACTAGTAAACACCATTAATTGAAAGTGAATTTATTAATTGAAAGTGAGTTTAATTATAAAGGACAATTCATCTAAAATCAATTTCTATATTGTTATCAACAATGTCTCTTATTATCATACTTTTAAAACTATCATTATTTTCCATCATTTTATTGGTAAACAGTTTAAGAATGTTTTATACACAATACAAAAAACCTCACTCAGTTATTTTTTTCCCTAAAGAAAAGGTGTCTTGCTTGAATTTACAAGTAATGTGCTATTTTGCTGTCAACTATTTTTGAATCTATTATTGCATGAGATTGACAACATCATAGGCCAATGTCTCTTCTTATGGAAGTAAAATATTAACAGTCAGTGCCTAAGAATAAGGTGATATTTCAAAGGGCAGTCTATTTAAAGTGCTCTTTTCTGGTTTCAAATTCTGCAATGTATACGAGAAAACAAATGCAGACTTCAAAAATAAGATTCAAAACTACAAAGTAGAAATCTGGCAATGAAGAATATTCTAAATATGCTGAATCTTAATCTAGCAACTGAATGTGTTGCCTATTCCTTGAAATAATTCCCAGTTTCTATGAACCAAAGCTTCATAATCTCTAAAATAACTATACAATTTCTTCTATCATTTCCCTTTTATATACAATTTAAAAGCAAAATTTCTCATTATGAATCTTTCTCATTCTTCACATTTATATCACTGCTCATTGTGACAGTTTGAAAGTGGGTAGACCCCAGATAAGATCATGTCCTTAGAGTTAGTCCTTTCCTGTAACTGTAAACCTATTATAGGTGGGGCCTGTTGTTTAAATTACCTCCATTGAGGGTCTTTGATTAGATTGTGTGACCCAGAATGGATCTTAATCCTCTTACTGAAGTCTTTTATAAATGGAAGAATAAAACTGCAGAGAAGAGAGAAAAGAGCTGCAGAGACAGAAAGAAGCCTTGAGAAGTTGAAATCAATGAATCTAGGAAAGAGAAAATCCATAGACAGCATAGTCAGAAGCAGAACTAGGAGAAGTGAGAGAAGAGCTGTTGTGACTATTGTGCCCTGCCATGTGCCTGATTGACCATAGCTGCAGCTCGAAGAGAAAGTATCTCTGATAATGTCTTGATTTGGACACTTTCATGACCTAAAACTTTAAGCTTTTAACCTAATAAATTATCATTGTAAAAGCCAACCCATTTCTGGTATATTGCTCCTAGCAGCCTTTAGCAAACTAAAATATTCATATTTGACCCATAATGGTGGGAACTAGAGGATTATCCTTCAACAATAATTGATGATTTCCTTCTACTTTGGCCTCCCTTCCAGGCCAATATTCCTACTTCTCCCAATTGCCAATTGTTTGGTAATACTTTAAAATCTTAACTCTACCATCCAGAAAGAACCATTCAACCATTTCTTCTTCTTTTTCCTTTCATTCTCTACCCCTTCCTTTTAATCTTTAAGGCTCATGTGTTGTTTCTTTTCTTTCCACCTGAGTTCTCATGGTCACTTTTCATTGTGCTATGTCAAACCCCCAAAGCCCTAAGAGCAACTTTACAGGATTGATGGGATAATGCCAACTGGAGCAAAACTAATTGTAGGTAGGGTCATTAGTAGACAAAGCCTTGCTAGAAATATTTACCTGTGAGCTGTACCTATCATTTCCTTTGTACTATTCTAATACCCACAGGCCACACAGTAATATTTTGAAAATGCTGGTCTAAATGATAACTTTATGGAAATGTATTAGGTATTTCTTGGTACAATTCATAAAAACTAAACGAGAATTATATTAAATAGAGCACAGACCTTCACTGTCTTTTAAAAAAACTAAACAAGAGATGGGAGCATATCTGACTCTCAGGAATGACTACATCTAAAGAATGGAATCAGTGCTGGGTTCCTTCACCACCAATCATCCAGCAGCTCTCAGACTGCTGGTTTTGTACTCTCCTATAGAGCCTGGTTTCTTCTACACAGAAAATACTGGACTCTTAACTCTAACTTCACCCTTGGGGGAGGGGTTCATGGTGGAGAAACCTCTTCCCTGGTTCCCATTAGAGAAGTCCTGGAGAGGGCTTCTGAGTGGTCAGTCTTGGTCACTGAGCCAAGCATTATAACTGCTATACTTCTCTAGAAAATCATGGTGGGAGGAAGGTCAGGGGCAAAGTGAACTCATTAGAAGAAAAAACTTCCTTCAGAAGAAAGAAAATATAATAGAAAACAGAGTAATAGATTTTCATTCCTGACTATTATTCCACTGTGTTCTAATTATTGGTGTTCACATCCATTTCCTTCTCTAAATAGTCATTTCATCAAAGATAATATCTAAGGATTATCATATCTGTGTTCCTAGTACAATGTACAGCCCATAGCAAAAAATTAACAAATTTTTATTGAATTAATGATTCAGGTTCTCCCATTTGAAGATTTCTTTTGGTAAATACAAATAGTTATTAAAAAATAAACAACACATCATCTCATTTACTGTTTGTCTTTGCATCTTTTTTTTCTCTCTTTGCTTGGTCTTTGTAACTAAATCTATATTAGTGCATTGGATTATAGCCATGTTTTATCCTGCTTAACGTAATCCACAGTCCAATGCCAGCACTCAATAAATAAAATATAATGATATATTTCCCTGTGCACTTTCACTATCTCCCAACCAGAAAAGGTTTATAATTTATGTGCCATCTTAGACTAATAACTCTTTTCTTCAGGACATCTCAAATTTTATCAGTCCTATTGACCTTTCCCCTTCTACTCTGACTGCCCTAGAGACTTCAGCTTAACTTCAGCTTGGCTGTCAATTCCAGCAGGCACACTGATTTTCTGTTAGATTCCTTGTCTCACAATCAACCTAGGACTTCCATATCACAAGTCACTGACCGCTCCCCCATCTCACCCCTTTGTCAGCTGCCTAAAAATTTGTCACCTTTGAAATAGAGACCTGGTAAATGCCAGATTGCAGCTCTATCTGTATTTATACATAATTTGGGAATTAGCATGCTACCATCAATCATTTCAAGTGTTTTCATGCAAACCATTCAAGTTTCCAATGACACCATCAGTGTGTATTTTTTTCACCAAACCAGAATAACTGCAGAACCCATTATACTAAAGCAAGCCACCTCTCTTTTTCACTTAAAAGCTTCTCTACTGTGATCCCCCAATTTTATTTATTCAAGTACTTAAACAAAAATGAATTTCCAATGATTTCAGATAACATGTAACTAACATATGGCAATTGAAATACAGATCCTATTGTAATTATATTAAATTTTCTTGGATACTGCTTTATTAATACTATCAAGGTGAAAATTCTGAAATTATAAACAAAGAGATAAAGTCCAGACTCTGCTGTAACACTTAAGCAAGTAATTTCTCATCTTTTCCTCCTCTATAAGTTGGGCTGTAACAGAATGTTTCAAAATAATGTAATAAAAACCTAGTAGGACTTTCCTTTTTGTTCCAAACTTGAGGACTGGGGCACTCATTAGCAGAAAACAAGTAGTACTGCATGCTCCATATTCTAAGGCAAGCAGCCAATATTTGGTGCCAGAGAATGACTTGCCAAGAGGTGGCAGAACTGCTCCTAATATTATCAGACATTTCTCCCAATCTATGTAGGAAGAGCAGAAAGAACAGAGGGATAGAGATTTCTGAGAGTTATCAGCATCCTAGACTCTGGCAGGACTGCAGTATTTCTGTTCAGAAACATCTCTTCTACGTCCAGGCTGGATGACTGCGAGAATTAGAGGCTAGCCATGCATTCCCTTCTGGGAGGTCCTCTTAAGCATCAGACTGTCTGGTCATCCCCTGTGCCTACCTTTTCAGTGTGAAGAGAATTGGAGACAGATGGCAGGCACAAGCACAGGGCAGAGCGACAATTTACAGTTCCAAGAATGGGTGTTTCTTGTAGACACTGACCTCCAGAACTTTAAGATCATAAATTTGCATTGTTTTAAGCCACAGCATTTGTGGGACTTTGTTGCAGCAGCAAGAGGAATCTAATACACTAATATCAATAATTTCTAGTACACTAATATCAATATTAACAATTTCTTCTAATATTGTTAAATATTTCAAAAATTAAAATACCGGGTAACAACAAAATGATCATTTTTCAGAGGAGTGTTAAAGACTTGGGAAGAGGTTTTTAATTCAAATGACAAAGTTGAAATAATCAAGAATGTAGTAAGAGCCACTGATTATTAAGCTCATTCTATGGCCCAAGCACTCTGCTAATCTTTTAAATCACATGAACTCATTAAACTGAATTCTCACACAATCATATGTGGTAAGTGTTACTATTTACCTTTTATAGATAAGGTGAAGAGATCCGGAGAGGAAGTTAAGCTGGTCAGCAGGAGAGTTTCGAAAGCTACTGATGAATATCCATCTTCTAGAGGGCAGGGAGGCCTGGAGGGGAGAGATGAGCTTTAAAAGATTGTTACATTCCAGAATGAAATACAAAATACCTCAATTTTTTGTCAGCATTTGCACTTAAGATAAAAGGGCATCTTTCTCTATTAATTGTAGAATATCTTTAATGACTTTAAATATTTCCATGTAAAGTTCCTTTTTAACGTACTGTTGACATTAGAAACCAATCCATTAGATAACGTTGATTTTTCTGCCACTATAAATCTGTCAACAAGGGCAGTTTTATGACATATTGATATTCCTTTATACTTATTTGACAACAGCATTTAGGTGCCCCAAGATATTATTTGGTATATACATCTACCTTATATTACATTGGCAGCTAATATTTTAAATGACCTTTCCAAATTATGGCTTCTATAGTATTGCTTCAGTCTTTCTATAACATGCTATATCAAAGGATTCTTGAATATCAGCAAGTGGGTTCCAACTTCAGTATACTCAGAAGGTCTCAGTATTAGAAAAAAGAAACAGTAGTTATTCAGCCCAGCACCACTGCGGATGCACATATTCAGACCTTAGATTTCAAAAGACATAAGGTGCAGCTTTTTAAAAAATGAACTATGAATGCGATTTCGCAACTGTAATGTTTTATGGCATCTAACACTCTTCCCTTTGGGAAATGTTTTCATGGCTAAAGTAATCTTCCAATTTAGTCACTTTAATTTGACTAATACATGTGTTTAGAATGCATGATTTTTATGTATCAGATATACATCACTAAGCCAATTGATGAATTTTCCTTAAGAAATAGAATTGCTACCCTGCCTAGGATACTTGTTTCAGCTTTTCAGAGCATTCTCTATCAAGAAGAGGGCTGGAGACAGATGGCCAATTGTTGGTTCTCTAGATCATCTTTTTCCGAGCCTCCTTGCAGACAATTACTTCTCCTTCAACATGCAGTTTCTTCAGACAGATTAAGTACATTTATAGGAATGCAGATTTTTAGACATTATGATTCCAGCCATGGTTGATCTGATTGGGCATTTGCATTTCATACATTTTAATCCAAAAGACTTGAAAACTATTCTTTTCGTGAAATACATTTTGAGACAGTGAACTCGCCATTATGGTTCATCCCACCTAATTTGGGGGAAACTCTTACTGTTGTCCCCATGAATACAGAATTTATTAACCTGATTGTGTTTCTTTCCTTCCCTCTTCACCTAATTTTCTTTTTTCCCTCCTTTTCCCATTTCTTTCTCTGTGATTTTCTTCTTTTCCTAAGTTTCTTCCTTTCCTTCCTCTTGGTAATATTCTAGTCCTCTAAACTGGATGATGAACTGACTTAGTAGTTTCCTGAGTCCCTACTTTCATATATCCCAAGTATATGGGGTACTATTACCTCACACCTAAATTCCAGCATCAGAGCAGCTTCAGCACTTTAATTCTTATCATTTCTTTCTTCTTGAGTCAGACCAACCTGCCTACATGTGCCATAATTTCTACATAAGCTATCCCTGTCAGCATCAAATTAGTAACTCTTAGACAATTTCCTCTTCTTATTTCTACAGTTAAGATTTTTAAAATTGCATTATCTAGATATCATGGTAAGATGGTAGGGGGCATATACTTACCAGAGCCACAGTATACTCTAGTGGAAAATACATGAAGTTTAGAATCTCATATCTTGCAAAAATGAAGTTAGCATGGCTGTGGGTATGTATGGTACCCATAGTATTTCTTATAACTGATGAACCAATATTGTTAAATTATTATAAACTAAGGTATGTAGTTTACATTAGGGTTCACTCTTTTTGTTGCAAAGTTCTATGTTTTTTGACAAATGCATAATGCCACATATCCACCATTACAGTATCATACAGAATAGTTTCACTACCCTAAAAAAGCCCCATGCTCACCTATTCATCCCTCTCTTCTCCTCTCCCCTGGTAACAACTGATTATTTTACTGCCTCTATAGTTTTGCCTTTTCCAAATGTTATACCCCTGGAATCATACGGGATGTAGCCTTTTAAGACCAACTTATTTCACTTGACAATATATGCATTTAAGCTTCTTCCATGTCTTCAAATCTTAATGGCTCCTTTCTTTTCATTGCTGAATTATACTCCATTGTGTGGATGTACTACAGTTTATCCTTTAACCTATTTAAGGACTTCCTGGTTATTTCCAATTTTTGGCAATTATGACCAACCTGTTGTAAACAATCACATGCAGGTTTTTGTGTTGGCATTAGTTTTCAACTCATTCAGGTAAATAAAAGGATCATGATTGCTGAGTCATTTGGTAAGCCTGTGTTTAGCTTTGTAAGAAACTGCCAAACTATCTTCCAAAGTGGCCTTACCATTTAGCATTCCCACCGACGACGAATGAGAGTCCCGGGTGCTCCACATCCTTGCTAGCATTTGGTATTATCAGAGGTTTTGGATTTTACCCATGCTGATTGTTCTGTACTGGTATCTCATTCATTGTTCTTTCCTAATGACACAAGCATCTTTGCATATGATTATTTGCCATCTGTGTATCTACTTTAGTAAAGTATTCAACTCTTCTGCCCATTTTATAATTGTCTCTGCTTTCTTGCTGAGAGTTTTACAAGTTTTTTATTTTAGATATAAGTCTTTTAGCAGATATGCATTTTGCAAATATTTTCTCCCAATCTGTGGCTTGTCTTCTCATCATAGCACGTGTCTTTCCTGGAGCAGAAGTTTTCACTTTGATGAAGTCCTACTTATCAAATTTTTCTTTCATGGATTGTGCTTTTGATGTTATATCTAAACAGTCAGCACCAAAGGCAAAGTCACCTAGATTTTTTCCAACGTTATTTTCCAGAAGTTGTTTAATTTTGCATTTTACATTAAGGTATATGATCCATTTTGAATTAATTTTTGTGAAAGGTGTGACATCTATGTCTAGATTCATTTTTTGCATGTGTGTGCCCAGTTGTTCCAGCACCATTGGTTAAAATGACTATCATTTCTACATTGACTTGCCTTTGCTCCTTTGTCAAAGATCAGTTGATTATATTTGGAGCGGTCTATTTCTGGACTCTCTATTGTGTTCTATTGATCTGTTTGTCTATTCTTTCACCATTACCACAATATATTGATCACTGTAGCTTCACAGTAAATCTTGAAGTCAGAAAGGTCAGCCCTCTGATTGTTTCTTCTTCAGTATTATGTTGGTTCTTCTAGGTCTTGGTCTTTTGCTTTTCCAAATAAACTTTAGAATCCGCTTTTGGTGGTTTTTTTAATATTCATAAAATAATTTGTGGGGATTTTGACTGGCATTATGTTGACTCTATAGATCAGTTTGGGAAAAATCAACATCTTAATAGCGCCAAGTCCTTCTATCTATTAATATGGGATATCTTTCAATTTGTTATGATCTACTTTGATTTCTTTCATCAGAGTTTTGTAGTTTTCTTCATAAAAATATTGTACATATTTTGTTAGATTTATATCTGTGCGCTTCTATTTTTTGGTGCTAATGTAAATGATGTATTTTTCATTGCAAATTCCAATTGTTCATTGCTGATATATAGGAAAATAATTGACTTTTGTATAATAACCTTGTACCACACAATCTTGCTGTAATTGCTTATTAGTTCCAGGAAGTTATTTATGCCTTACATATTTCTACATAGACAATCATATCATCTGAGAACTGTTTTAATTCTTCCCTCCTATATTAAGTTTTTAAAAACATGTTTTACTTGAGCAATTCCTTAAAAATAAACATGATAATTATAGACATTTTAGTACTGAAACATTAACATGGGTTATTAAACGGAAAGTTTTGATATTTTTAACTAGGAAATTAGCAAAATTTACTTGATAATATTTTTCTATGTGGGAAACAGTCAATCTGAGAACATGCAAAAAGTTCAACAAAGTTTGGAACATGAAATATCTGCTTCAGTACTTGTTTTTCAGCCATATCAAACCATAATTCAAATATTAGATGGTCTCACAAAACAGAAAACCCAAGAATAGAGAAACTCTTTAATGAGTCAATCACATCTAAGAGTAGGAGGACTGGGTGTCAAGACACCCCAGAGTTTTCTTGATGGAGAAGGGAATTGGGGCATGAGGGTGGAATCACTCCATTTGGCCAGTGTTTATTCCCAAAGGGACAAAGAGCTTCAAATTTTCACTTTTGATATTACCTACAAATGACAGAGAAATCAGTCACAGAGACACACTGACAGGACTAAAATAAGATATTTATCATGCAACTTCAAATCTGTGTCCCACTGCCAGTCCACACATCTATTATATACTATAAATGAATATTTAAAAATAAATACTGCAGTCATCTCATGAATAGAACGTCTGAATAGTATTTGTGTGCATGTGTATAAAACATTATTTGTTCAATCCAAATTAAGTTTAATTAAAATGAAAATACACTGCCACTTTTATGAACTTGCTCATTTTATTTTAAAATGCTCCAAGAAGAGACTTGGACTTCTCCGAGACTCTCTGCTTGTCTTGGGCCTGTCACTAGCTTGCTGTGTGCTGTTAAGTAACTTTATATATCTGAGCTTCATTTTTTCACCTATTACATAAAATGATGGCTTCTCAAGTCCCTTCCAGACTCCAAACTCTGTGATTTTCCTTCCTTGTCTTGTGGCTGTGTTTGTACCTGTTTTTCTTTCCCTTATCAGATGTAATCTTTTTTTGTGTCTGGGATAAGCTCTTGTATTGTACTTCTCCTGTCTTCCTTACGGTGCCTAAAGCAGTGATTTTTTTCAAACTATAAATAAATTTTATGGTTCCAGATAGAAGAAAAAAAAAGAAATAGAATAGAAAATAGCAGAATGCATGGTCCAAAGATTTGTTTTTATGAAATCTTTGTTTCCAAATATATGTGTGGAACTGGATTGAGGGAGAAAATGCATGTCTTCCTATAAATAGTCAGAAAACTTTGAAATCCACCAGCCTAGACATAGTGGGCATTTGTAACAGTTTGATATTATTGGTGAATTCCAAAAAGAAATATTGGATTATGTTTGTAAACTGGTCTTTTCCTCTGGGCATATGAGAGTGTACTGGATTCAGAGGTTTTACTTTTACTTGATTAAATAATGATTAAGGCTTTGATTGGGCCATGTCATTAGGAGAGAAACTGCGCTGCAGAGAAGGAAGTTTGGAGTTTTAATGCTGGAGCTGGGGGAAGTAAGCACACAGAGGAGCTTGGTCATGAGGAAGTAGAGAAGGCCCTGGGAAAAGAGACGAGTCATTCGCCTGATAGTCTACAGCTGGCCTTGTGGAGAGACGCAAGCCATGGGGAGAGAGGAACCCAAGAGCCTGAACTCTGGCAGATGTCTGCAGGCTTTTGCTCTGACACATGTCCATAGACTTTGGTGAGAGAAGTAACTTATGCTTTACAGCCTGGTAACTGTGAGCCTCTACCCCAAATAAATACCCTTTATAAAAACCAACCAATTTCTGGTATTTTGCATCAGCACCCCTTTGGCTAATACAGCATTCAGTAAATGTATATGTTATTAGCTCGCAATTTGGCTTAATGTTTGACCATGGTGATTTCAGAGATGTTTTATTGATTTCCTGAAAAGTTCTCTTAGCAGAAAATGCTTGCTAGGCATTATGCTGGCATTCTATCTGTACTCCCCACATTCAGCCTTTCCCCACTCGTACATTTTGTACATTTAGCTCTGATCCTATCACCGCCCTGTTTAAAATCTCTCCATCAATTCCCGTGACAAAGTGAAAGAAAATAAGTCCCTATATTACGTTTTGAGGGAAGAAAATCAAGCATGCTAAATCTGAAATTTTAGTTTCAAATGTCTGAAAAGAAATTTAATTAATGGATTGAGAAACTGTTAAATAATAGGGGAATTTTATGTTTAAAATTGGAAACTAAATTAAAAAGTTAATCAAAATGCAAGATAAAGAGATTACTTTTACCGTTAAAAACATCACTCTATTTAAATTTTTAAAACGTGTTTATATAAGATATATAAATTGAGCTTAAAAGCTTAACACAAACTTGATTTTTAAAAGTATAACTAATAAGTTAACAATTGATTAAAACTATATTGGTTTTAAGTATTCCTTTATTTTAGTTTAAGTAGAGGGTTGTGAGCCAATGTCCATGGGCAAAATCAACAATAAGGTAGAAGGGTGTAGTAAAAAAAAAAATATATATATATATGTGTGTGTGTGTATTTATATATATATTTAATTTTAAGCATTCCTTTTCAAGCAAAAAAACCCTCCTCATATATCAAAATATCATTAATTATAAGGGAATAACCCACTATATAAAAGTTTCAGTAAAATGACATTTAACACAGCAGTTTTTCATTAACAATTTTGCAAAAGGCTAAGTGTTCAACATTAAAAATTGCTTACATAAATGAAGGTTTGTCCATAAGACAGGGTACTTAACATTGACTAATGACAGCCAATGAATTTAAATGAAAATAAAACATAGAATATCTCGATTCTGTACAAAATTGTGCATATATGAGCGCAGAGAGAAAATGAAAAAATAGAAATATTACTATATTAACTGAGGGCACCATGGCATATTTGAGATTGCTAGTGTATTAGTCAGCTAAAGGGTGCTGATACAAAATACCAGAAATCTGTTGGCTTTTATAAAAGCGTATTTATTTGGGGTAGAGGCTTACAGTTACCAGGCCAAAAAGCATACGTTAACTTCCCTCACCAAAGTCTGTTGCCACGTGTTGGAGCAAATGGCTGCCAACATCTGCAAGGGTTCAGCCTTCCTCTTCCTCTTAAGGCTCCATGGTCCCATCTTCTTCTAATATCAGCTGTAGACTGGGATAAGTCTAGTTTCTCTCCAGGGGCTCATTTCTCTCTTGGTTCAGCTCCTCTGCTCTCTCCACAAGGCCAGCTGTAAACTGTCAGGTGAATGGCTCCTGTCTCTTCTCGGGACCTCTGCCATGTTTAATGGAGCCTTCTCTCTTTCCTCATGTATCTGCTTCTCTGTGTATTTACTTCCTGGAAGTCTAGCAGTAAACTCCAACCAACTCCTCTGCTGTTTAGTTTTCTCTGTGAGTCCCCATCCACCAAGGGGGTGGGGAAGCAAGTAAAAGTGAAACCTCTGAGTCTAATACAATCTAATATGCCCAGAGGAACAGACCAGTTCACAAACATAATCCAATATCTATTTTTGGAATTCATAAATAATATCAAACTGCTACACCTAGTTTTCTCTGAATATTCTTTATGCCCTTTTCATGCAATAATAAAAATGAAAAGTGAGTGTCCCTTTAGAATACAGACTACATGTCCCAGTCCCCCTTGCAAATAGGTGCAACAATGTGATTTGATGGCAGTTCCCCAGAACCTTCTTAAAGAGGCAGCCCACAATTACCATCAGCTGTCTTCTTCTGTGTCCCTTTCACTTTTTCCATCTAGAATGTGGATGCTATCATCTTGGAATGGACCACAAAAGTGATTTATATTTGAGCAGCAATATAGGAGCCTGTACCTCTGATCACACAGAATGTCATCCCGGCTGTGGAGCACAAATGTGAACATCTATATGAGATGGAAATAAGTTTTCCATCTTGTTTAACTCATGAGCAATGCCATCATTTGTACCCATGCATAATCCTAACAATGCAATGGGGATATAGATGCTTAAAAGTTTCGCTGAACTTTTATGCATTTTCCAATTTTTCTTCAAAATAATTTACTACAATTATAAATGTACAAAACCCATATAATTTAAAATAATGTTCCCTGGAATCTGAAGCCTAATAAGATGTTATTTATCTAAAATTTGAGCTAATATCCTATGAAAGAAAAAAGAAAGATTACCTTAGCCATCTAAAAGATTGATGATATTTTATCAGAATCATTTTTATCACTACCAATTGGGTTTTAATATAAATATCCCATGCCATAATGGTCACAGTTTTACATAACAGTTCTCCTCTTAAGTATCTTTCATGATTTCTTTTAATTTATTGTTACAAATTACATGATTGAACTATGTCCCCCACAAAGTCATGTTCAGATCCTACCTGCAAGTCCTGTAGATGTGAACCCATTTGTAAGTAAGGCCAAATAGAATCAGAGTGGACATTAATCCAAAATGACTGGAGTCCTTATATGCTTAGGAAACCTGGACGCAGTAGGACACAGATGTGGTAAGTGATAGCCATGTGATAGAGGCAGAGATTGAGTCATAGACTGCCAGCAAGCCACCACCAGAATGCTATGCACTCCAGCAAAAATGCGATCCTGCCAACACCTTGATTTCAGACTTCTAACCTCCAAAACTGTGAGACAAGAAATCCCTGTTGTTTAAGCCAACCAGTCGGAAGTACTCATAGCAGCATTGGGAAATGACAATTATTAAACAGTGCACAATAATTAAAGAACACATTTCTGTGAAATTCATTTTTCTGGAAAATGAAAATAGTCCCTTTGTTATATTTGAAGAAAATGATTTTTTGATTTATTATCAACTTGAAACATTTAAATACTTTTCCACTGTCAATTCAGTATGAAATAATGAAATAGGCCTAGATCATGCTGATTACCAACCACATTGCTTATATTTGCTCTTCGTATTTAAATTATGATTTGATTTACTTTCAATATTTACTGTCAATCTATAGTTTTAATTGTGTAGCTTCTGTTGTCTTATATTAGGGTTTTTTTTTATCATTGCAAAAATGAAAGAATGAAAGAATGCCTGGTTTTCTAGGTATATCTGTACCATAAAGTGATTCTTGCTCCATGAAGTGAATTTTTCTGGTGATTGGTATTGCTAAGCATATTTTCAGTGAATATTTACCAAGTGCCTATCGTGTGACAGCTGTGATGTTAGGCTAAAAATGCAAAGATTAAAATGTTATATATTTTATACTCTTGAGGCTATCACTGATGAAGTAGGGGATTTTCATTAATGATACATTTTCTACACTGAGTCATCAAAAATGCATCTCATTAATTCGAAGAACTAAAGCAGAATTAACCAAATATTAGGCTCAAGTCAATACTTCCCCCAATACTTATGGCACCTCTAAGAAGTCAATCATACCATATTCTTTTTTGAAAGGAGAATATTTTAACAACACTTATATAAAAACGAACTAAATAAATGTATTCTACTTTTCCCCACAGGTAGATAGTATTTAAGGACAAAAGGAGTTACATGATTAAAGAGCTACACGTTATTTTCTTTTAATTTTGAGATCTAGAAAAAAACTGTATAATTCTTAACATTTAAATTAGAATGCTGGAAGTAATTTTTAATGAAAACTGCTAATTCCATTTTATAAAATCTCTGGCATGCAATTGAAAGGATAATGGCATTTTTAAATACCTCACACTTTTGAAAATATTTTAATTAAAGGAAAAGTAACACTCAGTCTGCTATTCTTTTTGCATTAAAAACAAATGAGGTTTGTAATGATCCAAGGATGTGGTAATGGAAATATCTTATCATTGCATGTCCAAAGCCTTCCACCTTTATTTTCCTCCCAATGGCAATGTATATACTAGTCATTACTTTAATATGATTAGATTTTGAAAGATGATTTTCATTTATCAACTAACCAAGTATTTAAAATAATTTTATGAGTCTTTTTTTATTTTGGCAAGAAGTCAAATAAATATAAATAGGTCTAAATATCTATTTATATCTAGATATAAATATCTGTTAGCAACAGGCAGATCAGTCCAGTGAGCAGAAAAAGAGAGAATTTTATCTGAAGGATGTTTTTCATTTTCCTATCTCTCACTGGTAAATTCATAAGCTCTCTTGTATTCCCAGGGCAAGTTGCCTGGCTCTGTGATTTTTCATTTGCTTCATAACTAACTACTCCAAACTTAGTGGCTTTAAATAACAATGTTTTATTATTTTTCATAATTCTGAGAGTCAGCTGGGTTGCTTCTCTGTTCTACGTGATGTTGGCTGGGATCATGTCTGTGGCAACAGACAGTTAGAGGCATGGCTGGGAATGGGACATCTGAGGTGGCTTCCTTCACATGCCATCATCTCAGCTGCAGTGGCTGACATGGCTGTGAACTGGCTGGGCCTCTCTGTGCTCACAGTCTCATTATTCAGTAGACTAGCCAGAGCTCCTTCACTTGGTGACTGGCTGCCAGGAGAATGAATGTGGAAGCAGCCAGATCTCTCTACCCAGGCCTGGAGTTGACCAGAGCAAGTCCTGAAGTGGGGCTGGAGTCATGGGAATGAGAACTAGATTTTACCTCTTTCTGGGAAGAGCGGCATGGCATTTGTGTAGGAAAGAGAGGAATAGCAGGCGACTACCTTTGGAAACAATTTGCTTTCCTGCCTCTTTCTCTTACCCCTGGGGGAAGCTGGATCCTGCACTCTACAGCACAGCACTCCCTGTGGGTCCACAAATAGCCAGGTGGGCTGGACCTGGGCATGGGACCTGTGGCAGCTCTTGCTGCTCTAGGTCAGGCAGAAAGCAGAAGGCTTGTGACACCAGGAGAGGAGATAACCATGGTGAAGGTCAGGTTTCCGTCAAGCAAGCAGTCAATGCCAGTGCGGCATCATGCCAGTGTGGGGAGGCACATAAACTGGGCCCAATGCACAGTTTAACATAAAGCACCAAGTTGATGGCATCTGTTAGATTTGATCTCTAATCTTACCTGATCTCATAGGTTGGAAAAACCATAATGCATTTCTCAGCAGCAACAACCAGACACTTCCTATAGAAATCATATTTCTATATACTAATTCATGGTGCCCCTTGGCTAGAAATAACTTTACCCTTTTTCTCTACCAGGCACAGTCCTACTCATATTTCACTTCCAGTTCAATCTCTGTAAGAAAAATGCTTCAATTCCACCAAGGAGAGTTAGCCCCTGATATCATGAATCTCCTTGAATCATCAATGTCTTCTTACCTCTGCATGTCCCCTTCAAAGGTAGATCTCCCCATCTGCCTTACACAGCACTGATTGCCATATCCAACCAGACATGCTTGGATTGTTTGTGTCTATAATGAATTCTTTGAAATCAGGACAGAAACAGGCAAAGAAATGCATGAGGCATAATATCACTGAATTTGGCACTGCTTCTATTGAACTTTTGAAAATGGGGTGGGTGGGTCAGAACAGGAGATATGTTCATTACAATTGCATATAGTTTTTCTTCTTCTACTCTTTTCTTAATAGGATTTGCATTCATTAAGAAACTCAGGATTTTGAATGATAGAACTTTAGAAAGTCTTTGAAGGCATCCAATCTGGCCACCTAATTTTTCAGATGGGAACACGAAGGATCACTAGGTTAACTGAGTTGTTGGTTCCAGGCCATTGGTATAAACAATACAGAACTTTAATTTAAAAATAAATAACAATAAAGTAAAAAAGTCTTCTAGATTTTGGCATCAGAATCTCTCAAGACTTCATAGAACTAAATTCTTATCTCCCATCTTGAAGAGATAAAATTGCTTTAAGTAAACAGAAGTAAAAGTAAATGAATTACATGTAACAGAATCTATGTGCATATCTGAAAATATTTTCTGGCTTTGGGACATATTTCCAAAGGAAAATGGCATTTCTGTTTCAAAGATAATGTTTTTTAATTGACTCATGGGTAAAGAAGATATACAAGATTAAATTAGGGAAGTGGATTTGGCTCAAGCGATTGGGCTCTCATCTACCATATAGGAGATCCAGGGTTTGATTCCCTGGGCCTCCTGGTGAAATGTAAATTGGCCTGCATGGTGAGCTGGCCCACACGGAGTGCTGGCCCACGCAAAGTGCTGGCCTGCGCAGGAGAGCTGGTACAGCAAGATGACGCAACAAAAAGAGACACAGAGGAGAGACAATAAGAGACACAGCAGACCAGGGGGCTGAGGTGGTGCAAGAGATTGAGCGCCTCTCTCCACTCTGGAAAGGTCCCAGGATTGATTCCCAGTGCCGCCTAAAGAGAAGACAAGCAGACACAGAAGAACATACAAAGAACAGACAGCAAGCACAAAACAACAAGGGGGTGGGGGGTAGGAGAAATAAATAAATCTTTTTTTAAAGAAGATTAAAATAACAATACAAACTAAAGTCTGTTAAAGATAAGGAAGAATACCAAACACTAAAATTTAGTGGCACCTTGATAAGATATAGATGAACCTATTTCCTACATTTGAAAAGTTTGATGATTTCAGTGGTAATTTAACCCTACCCAACATGAGTGATGCTAGAATCCTCTGAGGGAGTTTTCATAATTTGATAATGCCAATGATATTTCCCTCAAGGACGTTGCTGTTAAAAAGCACTTTTTTTTTTTTTTTTGCTTTATTTAAACGTTTTCACATATGTAAATGCTCATTCTAAAATATTAGTTTTTGTTTGGGTGTTAATCAGTCCTCTGTATAAATGGTGGTCTTAGAAATTGTAAAAGTTAATTTTGGGTCATCTTGGCGAGGTTATGGTGTCTAATTATTTGGTTAAACACTGGCGTACTTGTTACTGTGGAGGTATTTTGTAGATGGAATTTGTACCTATAATCAATTGATTTTTAAGTAAAGGATATCACCCTCCATAATATGAGTGGACTTCATCCAATTATATGGAGCCTTAAAACTCAAAGAACTATGGGCTCCAGATCAGAAGGGATATTGCCTTAACCCTACACCATTTAATCCTCCCTGGCCTCCCCTTTAGATGTGGACTAAAGAACATCATCCTTACCCGAATTTCCAGGCTCCAGCCTGCTTTATAAAAGTCAAACTTGCCAGCCCCCACAAGCAAGTCAGCCAATTCTACATAGACAGTAGACAGACAGTAGATAGATAGATAGATAGATAGATAGATAGATAGATAGATAGATAGATAGATAG
>JAKSZT010054030.1:63108971-63345059 GCA_026826555.1 Tolypeutes matacus | reverse complement strand
GGGGGAGAGGGGGAGAGGGGGAGAGGGAGAAGAGAAGTACCTTTGTTTTCATCTTCAATAGATTACTAGATTATTTTTGGTTGATTCACATTAGAAAATCTCACATTGTGACCATATTGGTCTAATACTCATAAAACGTTTTCTAACGTTTTTGAGAAGTTCTTAGTAGTTGCTGAAAGTAAAGTCTGACCTGGACATTTTCCTTTGATTTCTATGTGTTTTTTCTTTGTTTTGTGTCTTTTTTTTTGGACATCTTTCCCCCAGCCACTTTAATAGTTATTTCCTTTGAAAATGTAAGGTTCTTTCTGAAGACATCAAGTCAGCCTAAGCCTTATTTATGTTTACAAAGACAAATTACCCCACAGAGTGAGCAAGTTCATGTAAGCATCGTTGTTAAAACAGCCAATAAATGACATCGGCAATATTAGGACTTTTAGCCTTAATTTTTCCAATATATATCAGGACTGCAAGTTTCAGTGATCTTTTCCTTGACTCCCCCCTAAAATCTTACAGGTCCTTCTAAGCAAACAAGAGCCCCTTACCATGAAGATAAGATACAAGTCCAATATTTTCATAGTTGCTTCTCATTATCCTTTTCTCAAGATATTTTCCAAATACAAGGGTTTAATGTGAAAATGGAAAAAGCACAAATTTCAAATGCAACTTCCTCACTAAGTTAGCAAGTAGATTTCTCAGGGAAACATTACTCTCACACTCTCTCTAAACACACATGCGCATACCCAGTGATATGTCCTGTAACCCTTTCACACATGTATTTTAGCTTATGAAAACCTATCACTGAGGTAATACATAAGAATTATAGAGGGAAGCGGCTGTGGCTCAATCAGTAGGGCTCCCGTTTACCATATGGGAGGCCCCGGGTTCGGTTCCCGGGGCCTCCTGGTGAAGGCAAGCCCGCCTGCACGGCGTGGTTAGCTGACCCAGCGAGCACAAGCAGCAAGGGGGGGGATAAATGAATAAATAAGTAAAATCTTAAAAAAAAAAAAAAAAAAAAAAGAATTATAGAAAGCCACAATGTCCCCAGCATGAGGTGAGAGTAAGAAAATAAAAGTAACCAGGATAGAAACTGCCACACCCCCTCACACAGACATACAAATAAATTTCCTTGGCTCAAATACTGAGTACTAAGAGTTGGCCAAAGATTTAATTATTCTTATATTACATAATTTGAAAATTCCTTAAAATAGGTATTCACCAATTACCTCTGAAATTACCTTTGAAAATCTAATTAACCATTTCTTGAATATTTGCATGATACCTTTCTTATATCAGCTAATTTTCATATCATTTTTGAAGTATGATTTTTTTCATATTCTATATCAGGAGGCTCTGAAAGTTTAAAATATTACTTAATATTTGTTTCGAAGCTCAGGGCTGTCTGAATCCAAAGCCTATTTTTTTTTTTAAGCATTATGTTATTCTAATGTTGCCTTACCAACAGCATCCAACAGTTAAAGGGATGGCCATTGGGAGGGAGAGTTACTATCAAAGAGAATTTTATGCCTTATTGCCAAGTTTGAAGATGATATCAAGCTGAAAACAACCATTCATACAACTAATGCACAACCAGTTTCCAGAAGTTTTTGGTCACATTGAAGGGAAAGGAATATATTTAGTTTTTACTAATCTAACAGAATTAAACAATTGATACAAAACTTGTTTCACAAAAATGACAATAAAAAACCCATACCTGAGGGAGATGAGATTCAACTGGAAGTTGTTGTATAAGGGAGAGAGCTTAACTGTGATTTTTTTCCCCATTTGTTTGTTTTGTTTTTAGGAGGATTGGGGATTGAACTTGGAACCTCATACATTGGTAGCAGGTACTCAGCCACTTGAGCTACATCTGCTCCCCTTGAGTGTGAATTTGAAAGTTAAGGTTTCAGAACTCACTCTGTTACATGGTTGCTATGTGGTCTTGGGCACTTACACTCCTTTTGTATTCCCTCTCCTAATCCCACAGATGAGGATAATTATGCCCTTTCATTGTGCACATGAACCAAGATATTATGTGTATTGTTTAAGAAGTCTACCATGCAAGGTGAAGGAAAAATAAAATACCCACAATAGGACACATCATTCTGAAATATTAGAACACCAGGGATAAATTAAAGAGCCCCAAAGCTTTACTGAGAGAGAAAAACAAAACAAAACAAAAATTGCCATATACCAAGAAGCCAGTCAGGAGGCCTCGGACTATTCAGTCGCAAAGATGGCAGCCAAATGTGATACAGCAATGCCTTCAAATCCTGAGAAGAAAAAAAGACTTTCCACTGAGAGTCCTAATGTCTTGTCAAATTATCAGTAGATCGTAAAGATATTTCAGAACACACAAGGACAGCTTAGATCACGCGTACCCTTTCTTAGGAAGCTCCCGAGATAATCTCAGTAGGATGAAGAAAAGGGAAAAATGGGCCATGACAAACAGGACGGCAGCTGGCCTGCAGAGAGCTCACACACCCTGGCTTAGTAAAACAAGGGCTGAGGGAAGAAGTGTCCTGCGAGGGGCAGGTTTCAGGTAGGATTATTTGATGACCTGTTGGATCATTTAGAGCAAAAGAGACTACAAAGAAAAAATTTTAAATGCAAATCATTTTGAACAAAGCAATGACTGGTACATAAAAAAATAATAAAATCATAAAATGTTATCAATTCTAGAAAAAAAATTTGCATCAGGAAAAATTGTATTCCTAACATATTTCTTGGCTCAAATATGAACAACAGTTAAACTGTCATAGCAACATCATTTACACACACAATTACTTAATTTACCAAAATTATTATTATTAGGAGTGTAAGTTAAGAAAAACAAAGGGTTTGTTTCCACACAAAGAAAATAAAAATAATATGAAAGTGTATAATTCAAAAGAAATGCAAAAATATGCACAATATTTTGGAATATGGAGGTAAATATACCACCTTCATTCACTCCCTTCCTAAAAACAAAACAAAAAAAAAAACGCAGACACACAACTTAAAGGACTCACTGGGGTTACTTCTTTGAGCCAGCAGGACTGCTGTGTTTCTAATCCTTTTAGCAATTGATTTTGGCCAGGTTCCCTAGAGCATAGCCCGAGATAAGGATTTCAGGGCACCTGCTTTACTGAGAGAATGTTCTCAAGAAAAAGGAAATAAGGGAAGCAGGTAGGGGCAGCAAAAGGTTGTCTTACCTGGCAGGTAGTTTGGTGGGATCATACTGAGGCAGGATTTTCCCCTCCAGTCAGTTAATGAAGGCTGCCTTTGGGGGAAAGTAAAGGGCATAATTGGCCAAGAACTGTTCTCCAGACAAGGGGGCAGCTGTAAGCCATTGGCAGCAGAAACTCAGGGCAGCTGGGAGCTTGCACTGGCTTGGGAAAGGGATCCAGGTTACAAATTAGCAGCACTTTAGAGCAAGACGCATTTGGTTTTTTAACTATATACCTATGTACTCCTTTTCTTTAATTAAAATTCATTTTAACCCTCCTACAAAGGTGTGTCTGTGGTTCCCTGTCCTTGGACACATAAGAATTGGAAGCAAAGAGATGTGGACCTAGAGAAATCTGGAACCAGCTGGCTCCCCCAGGCTTAAGATCAACCTGTCCCCCGCAAACACACACAGAAAAACTTTTCATTTTAAAAGTTTAAAAATGAGACATGTAATTAACAAAGCTATTCATTTAAAAATATGAATTATAGTTGATTGTGAAGTTACTATGTTTTAACAGTATCATGTCACTGAAAAATATAAAGAATTGATTTAACTTCAATCTCATCTTCTGAGATAAGAGAGAAGTTGTCTGTCCTGATCTATTTTATGTAGGTTACCAGTTGAAGAACCAATATTGTAAGAGGCCACAGGTATATTTAAAGAGAGGAAGTAAGATGGCAAGAGGCCTCAATACCTATCATTTGAGGAACAGGTGAAGAAATTGGCAGTGTTTTATCTGCAAAGTCTTGTAAAACATAGGATCCCTAAAAATAATTTAGATGAATTCAAATATTTCAAGGAATGTTAGGCTACAAAGAGATCAACCACACTTCTTATCATTCCAAGAAATGTAAAAAAGGCAACAGTGTGAATCTTATCTTATGGGAAACCGATTTCATTTTAACCTAATAAAGCACTGCCTGATGTGACGCTTTCTAGAGAAACAATGACAGCTTTGGGGGTGATGAGGGTCTGTCACTAAGATGAACACATGGCAAACACTTGCTTGATGGGGAATTTAGGAGAGAATCCATTCATCAGAAGGAGGGAGGTTTGCTCTAGATGGTCTCTAAGGAAGCTTGCCCCTTCGGCTTCAACAACCCTATGAAACGTATGTAGACAATTAATATGGTGGAGAGACTTTTCTATCAGGGTTACTCATCCTGGACACCCTGGGGTGCCATAAAACTCTCTTTGAGAATCAAATCTCTCTGAAAAATTTAGTGAAGAAATTCTGTAGGACCCACCCTAAAAGTGATTGAGCCATGGTATTGTTTTATTTGTCAGCAATTTTATTGAGTACTTTCCATGCTCCTAAGTACTCTTCTAGGCACTGGATGTATAGCTTTGAACAAGACAAAGAATATCTCTCTGTCAAGGGGATTGCACTGTAGTTTTTCTGGGAAGACATCCAGGACAACAGAACCAAGTAAGATGCAGAGAGCTGAATCCCATTTCCACGAAGGCTTGAAGAAATAAGGGTGGCAGCACAGCATAGAGTAGTACAATATCTGCCCTGTTATTTAGATTTACCCAGCCTAGCTTTGTGAGAATTTGGTCTGAACACTTAATATACTTATCTCTTGTTATTCGAAAGATTTGGGTATAGAGGAAGATCAGCAGGGTGGGAGTTTCCAGAAATGCATGAATGAATGCAGTTCTCACATCACAATGGTGAGGATCCAGAGAAAGGTCAGTTTAACAGTGGCAAACTGGCCAAGTTTTGTTTATCCAACTGCAGGCTAAAACACATAAATTCTGATATCTTTGGGTAAGGCTTGTACTATCCAGTTTGTTTCAGGCTGAGCTACTTCAAATCAGGCTACAACCACTCACTTTATAGTTGGTTACCTGCCTGGCACCTTCTAGAATAACTTGTAAATCCCTTATTTTTGTATTCTTCATATTCTTCAAGCATCTAAAAATCTGAATCGCACCTAGTAGATACCCATTTTACTTTGGGGGAATGATGATACTTGCATAATTCCTTTCCTTTTATATGGTGGTTTTTAGTATGATTTTTAGAAAATATCATTCCTTTTTAAAGTCATAATGGGATTAAATGAACTAGAAATATCATTGAATAAAACATGTTCATCTCACTGAATACTGAGGCAAAGTATTAGAAAAGACAATTTATACTTTCCAGAATTAATTTGTGTCCTTACCCTAGTAGGTTCTTTGCTAACTACTGAGGATCAGAATGCTTCCACAGTCCCTGCCCATATACTCGCCATCTGCTAAATGCTTGATACAGAAAGTCCCACATACCTTATGCTTATTGTCATATGTAGTCAAAAAAGGTATCGGTGGAACAATTCATTCACAGTGTTGAATTCCTAGGCAGTTGTAGGATATTAGGCCTTCTAACTTTTTTTTAGAGGCAGCTTTTTTTCATTTTAATTTCTTTGAAGTGTCAAAAAAGATGGTAATATTCCCCCAAAGAGCTGAAAGGGAATAAAGTTGATTTACATCAAAGACTTGGAAGCATGTTGCTGTAATATTATCAGATATCTAGTAAAAAAAAGCTTAAAATTGTCAAATTCATATTAATTAACAACAAAACCATGTGAAATGACATTTGGGTATAAGAATAATACTCAATCTAACTGCAGTCAAAATTGTATCTATGAAAGGTACCTTTTGAAAATGCATTGACTATGTAACGATATCATAGTCAAAGCTGTAATTTTTTCACTTGTTTCGAATAAGACTTCTATTTTAATTAAATGAATCAGTTGTTCTTCTCACCTGAAAAGTTAACCCAAAAGGCAACATTCTACCAGATTTTTCATGTGGGCGAGTGGAACACTGTTATCAGATGACTAAGGAAGCATGTAAATACTTCTCTGCTGAACAAACACAGAAGGGCTAAATGCCCCTTCTCCACCAGATCAATCTGCAAGGCAGTACGTTGTACTTTAAAAATAATCTCTTAACAAATCACATAGTTAAATACAAATGCAATATAAGTAACTTCAGTTTCTTGAAATATGATTTAACTGAATCTAATGTTTTATGCCATCTATCAACACAAATACAAAATGGTGGATGCCCAGGTTCCAAACTTTTAAAGAAATCAGAGACTTAGGCCAGGGCCAAGTTTAAGTTTATGCTGAGGAAGCAGCTATTAATAGGGTAGGAAGACTATTTCTTAGTCAGGATTCCCTGAACGCATAACGGAGACAATGATTTGTTTATAGGCTCTTCTCAAAATTGTCCACCTGAGGGAAGAAAGGTGGAAGCATTTATCCATGAGCTCCCACTGCAGCCCCATTGGTTGAGGATGCCCCAAGGGCACTTCCTGTGAACCTCCAGGTTGCACATGTGTAAATATTGTCACAGAAACCCAAACCCAAGCAAGGCAGCAAGACATATGTGGCACAGATATGAGGTGAGGCAGTGCTGGCACTAAGCCATTGGAAGCCTGCCCAGAATTGTTCACCAAGCCGGGACTGGAAAGAGAATGGAACTGCCATGAGGTGTCAGGTAGGCCACAGATAGGGTCAAACATAGAGATAGGGTCGCTTACCAAACGCAGCTCACCCAGAGACTCCTTGGAGAGGAAGAGGCCCTCATGGCATGGTCTTCAATATTTAAGGTCTCTGTTACCATGCCAACAGAGTACCTTGGACTAAGAACCCTAGGGCCAGGCTCCCTG
The DNA here is from genome assembly GCA_026826555.1 of Tolypeutes matacus. Classification (NCBI taxonomy): domain Eukaryota; kingdom Metazoa; phylum Chordata; class Mammalia; order Cingulata; family Chlamyphoridae; genus Tolypeutes; species Tolypeutes matacus. The sequence continues at coordinate 63,338,190 of JAKSZT010054030.1, read as the reverse complement.
GGTCTAGATCCAAGCTCCCTAAACTTCTATGTGACCTTGGAGAAGACATTTAGCCTCTTCATGTCTCAATTTCCCCATCACTAAAATGGGGCTAATAACAAGACCTATCTGACAGGTTGTTTTTAGAATTAAATTGATTAACATATGTAAAGTAGTTATAATAGTTTCTGGAATTTATAACCATCGATTACAAATATTATCTAGGAATGACAATTTGGTGTATTAATGGATCAAATTATCTGAGGGAATGGCAGTGATTTTTATCTTGGACCCATGGAAGGAATCAGGAAAAGGGCAGTATTATATACTTGGTCATTGAAAGGAGTTTTGAATGGGATGGTAGAGTGAAAGCTGCGTTTTGTCAGACCTGAGTATACAAGGGAAGGAAATATATGGAAAAGAGAATGAAGGCACTGAGGATATAAACCTTGTTGAATGTAGAACAATGAATTGGAGAATTCTTTTACATTGATTCCACATTTTCTTTCAAGGAAATCTCTGTTTTATCATTTAACATTGCTTCTATCAACCCCCAAACAAAAAACAATCCTCTTCAGAAAAATTTGATTCTGCAGAAAAACTGATAATGAGAAATATATTTGTGTGACTCTATTTGTCTTCGTAGGATACTTACACATGTCTTTTGGGACTTTGCAACCCAAAGTGTGGTCCCAGAATGAGCAACATCGCCATACTGGAAGCTTGTTAGGGGGAAAAAGGTTTTCCAGCCCTATACTAGACCAATGCAAGCAGAATAATCGTTTCAGCAAGATCCTCTGGTGATTCATAGATGCTCATTAAAGTCTGAGCAGTTCTGATGTAGTGTATGTTGCTCAAGAACGACTTTGGCCCACCACCCTCAATGGACTTACACATCCTGGGGCCTTGCCACCAACCATAGACCACAGTTCACACTGTAGACCACACTCTCTCCCACTCAGTTCTGAGTGGTGTGTGCTGATTTAAAATGGCCTGCATCCATTGCCACAACAGTACTCAGGACAACCTCCAACTCCCAAAGAAGCCCCTGTATTTCAACTGCTCATCCCCTCCCTACCCCAAAAGTGTCAAGTGGCCACTGGCTCCACCTCATAAGATGTGGTGGGAGGTGTGGGAGGTGGGCAACATGGGAATCCCAGTGGGTTCCGTGTAATATTTTGGGTAATCTAAGCACCTCTTAAAATATATGTATATATATATATATATATATATAAATAACATTTTTGTAAGCAAATACACATATATGCATATATATTTATATATCATTTTGCAAATGTTTGTATGTATTGTGAGAATTTTGATTTTTACCCACAATAAAAATAAATTAAAAAAAAAAAAAAAAAGAATGACTTTGGGTTTTGTTTTGAGATGAATGGGTATATATGACCATTCAGTTGCGTGATTGCTACTGAAGCAAACCTAGGTAAACTTCCTCCAAAGAGCATCAACACGCACTAAATTTTCATCTGAGTTTCAATTTGTTTCTACTTTCTTTATCATACTGGCAGTTGATTTTAAAAAGTCTCTTCAGTTTAAATTTTGCAGCCTTTGTCAACTTTTGCTGTCCTTATGGAATTAAGATGAGGCAGCAGTCTTTTTACCGTGGGAAGGTTGGGAATGGGATATGGAAAGAAATAAAAATAAAAATCAGAGACACACACAAAAGATACATTTTCATATTGGTGTTGCTATGAATGCATCTTGATTCCCACTGCATTATAATTTTCATATATTTCTACTTCTGGTCTCGTTATTATACAGTTCCAGGAACTTTAAATAGCAGCTTAAAGATATATTTATTTCTAGTCAAAATCAGAGATGTAGAGAGAAGACAAGATTATCGGTTTTTTGCACTAACTTGTTTTACTCATCCACTTCCCCTATGACTATTTATTGAGCTCTTCTTTATAATATCAGATGCATATAACTAAACCTAATGATATTCTCTTGAGGGGTTATTTATAACCTTGATATGCATCCAAACTCCTACCCATTAGTGCACTCTGCCCTCTGTAATTCTGATGAACAGATTTGTAATAGCAAACTCCTGTTGGCTTATTAATTTCTAAATAAATCAAAATGATGAGCAACAAGCTATTTTTTCAGTGCTTTTGTCAGGATTGCCTCACTAAATGGAAAAAAAGGACAGATGAAACTATCCACAAAACTACATGCATCATTAATGTTTTAATCAATAAATGTTAAAATAAAATGTAATGCTTTCCTTGAAAAATTTATTAACTAATGTTTGTGTTCCTTCTAGATTGACATCTGAAAAGAATTCCCCCTCAGATGCACAGCTTTCTTATATATAAAATTAAACACACACACACACACACACACTACGAGTCAAAAGAGAGACCATGGTGGGAAAAAGCTTCATGTTAGTACCTTTAATTGCACTTCTTTCCTGTTTTTGAACATGGGTCCCTGGCATTTTCATTTGCACTGGGCCATTCAATGAATCAATTTCACATACTTATACCTTGCTCCTGCACCAATTGTGGGACAGGTCAAGATGCCTAATTGGCCAGCAGAACATTTCTTGCTTTATAGCTTCTGCTCCCACATTCCTTCAGATATATGTAATAGGTACTTGTGTTTTCCTATTTGGAATTGCAATTCACTCATTTAAAAGTAATAACAAAAATTAAAAGTATCTTCTTGTGTTGTGAGGCAACTTATAAGAAATGGAATTTTATACATATCAAAGGATTTTCACTGATCTTTAAGGGAAAATACAGCTAGAATATTGTTAGGAGGAATGCCAATAGGTTCTTTTTTGTGTGTGTGTGGGTAAAAATGAAATTTTTCACAATACAAACCAATATTTGTAAAATGATATATAAATATAGATGCATATATGTGCATTTGCTTACATAAATGTTATTTTTTTCATATATATTTTAAAAGATGCTTAGATTACATAAATGTTACACAAAAATTACAGGGATTCCCATTTTCCCCACTTCCCATACCTCCCATAACATCCCACTAAACATCTTTCATTAGTGTGGCACATCACCGGCAATAGGTTCTTAGTTTCCCTCCTCATCAATTTTTCAGGAAGGCTCATTGGTAGAGTGAATACCCATCCCAGGTTGATTGGACAGTTCCATTTTACACTTGTGATTCTGGCAAAATTATTACTCAGTGTTACTTTCACAAGGTCAGTCTAATAGCAGGGTTCGTGTCTTTTGTATTTTACATACTCTTACTAACCTCCACCATGAGCAAGAGAATTCTTTCTTCCAGCAGCCCTTGCAGAAGGAAGAATCTTCTTTCCCCACAGCCATGAAAGCATATTTTCCAACATGCCAACTGGGTACAAGAATGCTACTGCAATTTGCAAGTCAAAAATATACTTAGAAAATAAAACTATATTTTTTTAAAGAGCAAGAAAATGAGAAAATGGGGTACTGGGGGTCTTGGATGGGGAGTCAGGGATGGGACTGAAGTGCAGCACATAGGTATAATTAATATTCTATTTGTTATTTTGAGTGGAGGAGTCAGAGGTGTTTTTTATATTTTTAAATACAGATACAAATACATGAGCAAAAGAAGGCAAGGTAAGAACTAGTGATGAGAGTGTGTCATGAATCAAAGAAAATGAGTAATCCAATTCTGAGATTTAAAAAACATTTAAATAGTTGAAAAATAATAGAATTGCTAGTATTATGAAATAATAACATTAAAAAATAAAAGCTTTGCAACAATCTTTTATATTTCCATATAATATGAATAGTATAGCTATTTATAACATCCATAATCATACATTTAAAAACAAAGGGTGAGTTAATGCTTTAAAAATAAGAAATTGGAATTATTTTTCTTCTTAGGCTCACAATTTCATTCCCTTGCTTCACATAATATATCCTAATATACTTTATGCTTAAGATTATTTTATTTTCATCACATCATATTTCTTTGCTATAATAGTATGTATAGAAGTTAAACATTGATTTAAAAATAATGTGACCATAAGGTTCTAAGTGTTAAAATTTGTGTATAGATTGAGTTTATCTTTATATTTACTAGTAGTAAATATTAGTTACAATAAATTATGATAAATAATTATCAAACATTTTATATATAAAAATAAATATTTAAAATATATTTTAATAATGTAGATGCAGGTATTTTTTCAATTAGTTCATGGGCATAGATAAATACTACATTTGCAAGAATGACCAATAGTTCAATTCTAATCTTTTCCTCATTTATTCCATTTTTATATTTCTACCTTAGTAAGCTATCAGAAAATTCCTCCATAAATAAAAAAATAGAAATGGAGAGAGTTTGCTTAAGGCAATGTCACTCCTTTATGCTCCTCCATGTTCTTAGAGGTCTTACAATTTCAAGTCCTCTATCATGAAAAGTTATTTTTAAAGATCTATCAGCTGCATATTGAATTAGGACCTTCTTTGGTTTTACTGAAAACAAAGAACTGGAAATCACTTAAATTGAAAAAGTGTTTTTTACTTAGATTTTAGAGTTTTTCACTTATAATATGTCAAACTGTCCTTTTGTTAGGTATCTCTGATGATTTTATATCCTGGGAAAATAAACAATGATAATATTGTGAAAGTGAGGGAGGAATGAAGAACAAGCGTGGCAAAGGTTCTCAGGTAGGTCACGTTTAGGAAAACATATATGTTAGCCGAGGATATGGGAACTGATTCCTTTAAAATTCTTTGGAAAATCTTAGTGTACCCCATGATTATACATTTGGAATACTGCTTTCTCTTTGGAAATGCTAGGTTATTTAGGAGAGGATTAAGAGGGAATGGAAGCAGGAGAAAACCACAAGCAAATACCTACTTCAGTAAATAGAGCAAAAAAATCAAAATCAAGGTGCAGACTGAATGTAAGAGATAGTAAAAAAACAATAAAAAGGGGGAGAATAATAAAGCAACGTAGAAAATAGCAAGATTCTGCCTATGCGATTACAAAAGCCCTATGCCACTGTTTCTCATAGTTTGGTGACATGCATTAGATTCAACAAATTTAAAAATGAAATTTCTGCTTCATATACTATCATTATAAGATGAGAATGTCTATAGATGAGCCTATGAAGTTGAATTATTAATGTTCGTAGCAGATTCTTCTCCACACTAAAATTGGTGAACCATCTATCTAGCTCATTCAATTGACTAAGTTTCCCCTAAGCTTAAAACAGTACACAATGATTTTCATAGGCAAATAAACCAGCTTTCAAAAAAATAAATAAAGCCTTAATTTGTAGTATTTTCATGGAAGTATATACTGCCACCAAGGCCCACTTTTAATATATCAACTTGATGTCACTGCATGAGTGAGAGTACAAGCTGGCTCCAGCACATCACTGATGATGAGAGAAGGAAAAGTTCCCTTTTCAGTAATGTTAGATTTGCTTCTAGCCAACTAAAACACACACTGACAAAATTAGAAAAGCTAAATACATACAAAAAAAAAAATCTGTTTGAAGGAATAAAAAAACTATCTAGCATATGAGGACTTTAGGGGCCATGATTCTAGAAATAGGTGGAACTCAATTAAGTGGGCCTAAATTATATGGACCTGTCCCATTTGACATTTTTAAGCAGTACAGAAGCACTGAGAAGCCAAGCAGTAAGAAGACGCTAAGAGCAATGCAACTTCCTGATCTTTGGGAGTCTTCCTGGCTGGGGAAAAAGAATATACAAGAATATACAATTGGATCTACCAAGACATCCAAGACATCCATACTTCATGCAGCCCACAAGGAAATTTTTTCTTTTAAGGGATTGCATCTGGTTAAGTCATGTCCATATGAGAAAATCTCCCTCTTTATTAATTCAAAATAAACTGATTTGGGGCCTTAATTACATCTGTAAAATACCTTCACCTTTGTCATGTTCTATTGGCTAGAAGTATCCCACGTGTCCCAGCCCACATTCATGGGGAGAAGATTAAACAGGATGTGAACACCAGTGGTTTGGAGCCTTGGGAACAACCTAGGTTCTGTCTGCTATACAACGGCAATCAATAAAAATGAATCAAATGAAATTGTAAACTTAAAATTAAAGTAATTGAAAATCAGGAATTCAATACCTGGATTTAACAGCATATGAGACAGAGATAAAGAGATAATCACTGATATGAATTACAGCTAAATAGGAAATGTACAAATAATTTTTTTTTAAAGGAAGAAAAATACCAAAAAGAGCTTAAGAGATATTTAGGACATGATGAAAAACTTGAATGCATGTGTAATTTCAGCTCCATAAGGAGAAAAGAAAGAATGAAATAGAAATAATATTTGAAGAAATATTGGCTGAGAATCCACTAAAACTGAAGAAAGATGTCAAGCCAAAGATTCAAGAACTAATAAACCCCAACAGGATAAACTCATAGAAAATCACTTTGACACTTCACTGTAAAATTTCTGAAACCAAAGAATAAGGGAAAACCATAAAAATGGCCAGAAAAAAAGACACACTATCTTAAAGAATTTAGAGTAATAACAACATTTGAATACTTAAAAGAAACTATGGAAGTCAGATGTCAATTGAATAGAAGTATCAAAGTGCTTCCAATATAGAATTCTAAACTGATAGAGACAAAAAATGGATATTTCCAGACATCTCCCCAATGGAAAAAACAAATTGAAAAAATTATCACTAGAAGTCAAATTTTAGATGAAAATACTCTTGCCTAAGAGGATTTCTCAGATAGAAAGAATATAATCCCAGAATTGAAGAAAAATGAAGAGCTCCCGAAAGGGTAAATATGTGTGTAACTTTAACTTAGTATTAACTCTATAAAACAATAATAATGTCACACAACTCATTCTAGGAAGTAGTAAAAATCAAAGAGGAATATCACCATAAACTGTTACTGAGCAATCCCTAAACTACACTAAATGTAAATGAAGATAGAAGAACCTGGTTATAACATGCTTCCATTTATCTAAGAAAGAGGAGATGATACATGATAGAGATACATAGATACATAGATGATAGAAAAATGGATAATTATATTTAAAAAAAATAAAGGAACAAGCCATAAAAGTAATAAAACATTTTAAATAAAAGTAGTTTCCAATAGGAAGAAGGGACACTCTTGGAAAGGACAAGGATTTCTTTGATATATCTTGTCTTACAAGGATTTGGCATAGGAACAATTAAAATACATGATTACAAAACAAAATTAAATTCTAAACAACAATTCCTAAAATTAAAATGAGAAAAATGAATGTAAACATGTATTTAATCTGTATAATAACTACAAGAGAAGAATTAAGCCAAATAACTTTGAAATGTAGTAATTTAACTGTGTAATAATTTAGCTATACATTTATAGTCTAATAAAGACTAGAACAAAAAAATTAGTGGCAAAAAACTTCAATTCTTCAGTAACCATATAGTTGGTAGTAGTGTTGGTAGCCTGGTTCTAAGACTGTTGTGTATGTAATAGAGAACAAAGCAAATGAATCGATCATATGATATTCTGCTTCTATTAGTCTCAGAGTCAACAAGAATGGGGATTCTTTGTGTCAGGAAAAACAGGACAAGTTTTAAGAAAGAGAAGATTAAGTAAAAGCAAATCTGTAATCCTGAATTTGGTTTTGAAATATCAGTTTAAACTTATGGTATATTATACCTTTATCCTATCTTTTTGAATTGCAAAAGCATAGAAACAATGATCAACCCTTTACAATGGGCACCTCTTCTATCCAAATTGTGATCTGGCAATACTGTCATCCTGGCTTTTTGGAGAAATCGTTTAGTCCAAGTCTGAGGTGCTATGTGCAATATAAGACTGACAATCTTGTCAAACTAGATAAAAAAGAAACTATTCAAGACCAGAAAGAATCATGTTAAGAGAGCTTGTGTCAAATAGAAGAGGATTCTAATTATTAATAAGGGATAATTTGAACATCAATAAAGAAATTAAATGCAATGAATTGAAATACATTGGATATATTTAAGTCTCTGAATTCTTAATGATATTAAAGCAACAACAACAAAAAAATGGTCACTGGTAAACATTCATTATTTTGAAATGTGGTAACTAAAAGGAAAAAAAAAAAACAAGCATTTTTCTGCCCTGTTATATACAAACTGTACGATTAGTAAATAAATAGCAAAAATAGGGAAATATTGTTCACAGAAATATTCCAAATAAAAATGAATAAGAAATAACAGAAGTAAAATATAAACATTTTCCAATCCTTAGCAAAATAATGGGACTATGCAGTAATCATTAATAACAGCTAACTTTACAAAAAGAGAGAAGACTGACATAATGTGCCTCCTTATAGAGGAACACAATAGATCTGCTTAAGTAGTTTGCCAAAATGGAAAAGAACAGAACAGAAAAGGAAGGGAAGGGGAGGGGAAGGGAAAGGAAGTGAGGGGAGGGGACAGGAAGGAAGGGGAAGGGAAAGGGAAAGGAAAGGAAAAAGACAAGACCTGATTAAATCTCTAGATGCAACTACTAGTTTACAGGAAATACAGACAATGTAAGGGACTGGTAAATGACGCCATGGAGAAGCAATCAGAAAAAATCCAGATTGTGGAAATCTACAAATCAAATGATCAGTTTTTTTTTTTCCAAAAGTTAAATTTCAAGAGAAAAATGAAAAGATGGCAATGGAACCATAGATTAGAAGAGACTTCTATGATTAGAACAATTATCATATAAGTCTACTATTATCTTTGGCATGTTTATGCCCCTTCCCTATAAGGATCTTTAAGAGCAAGGATTTTATCTTGTTGTTTAGTAGTGATAGTAGAAACGAATATTAACTTCAGTCAGGGAGTACTGTAGCATTTTTCTAATTGCAGGCATAGCCAACTTGCTTAGACTCTCTGAGACTTTGATTCTTCAAATGTAAAGTAGGTTTACTTGTACCTACCCTATAAGGGGGGATATGAAACTTAGAGATTATACATGTTATATGCCCAGGGCAATGCATGGCAGAATTGTCATTTAATTAAAAATAGTCACATTTGTGTGTGTGTTGGGTGGCCAGTGGAATAATTCAACTTGTTGCTCACCATGAACCTGGTATACACATTCAAAAAATGTCCTTGAATACATGTAGGAAATCTTGGAACAAGTTAAAACTTGGCACCAGAAATGGTTGACCAAGATGGCAGCACAGGAAGGATCTCCAAGAGTCAGCTTGTCCTACAGTGCAATTAGTAATAAGCCAGAACTATCTGGATCACCTGTTGGGGACCCAGGAGACCAGAAAAGCATCCTGCAACATTCTTGGAAGAACCGAAGTAGGAGACTGCCCATCTACAGTGAAGATTCATGACTAGAGCACTCCACATCACAGAGGCTGGTGCCCATCGCCATCTAAGAAAGAGGAAGATATGAACCAAAGGAACAAACTAAGATTCCAGATGACATAAAGGAGTTGAGACAACTAATCATAGATGTTCAAACAAATCTTCTTAATAAATTCAATGAGATGACTAAAGAAATTAAGGACATCAACAAGACACTGGGTGAGCACAAAGAAAAATTTGAAGGCATACATAGAAAAATAGCAGATCTTTTGGGAATGAAAGGCACAATGAAATAAAAAATACTTTGGAAGCATGTAACAGCAGATTTGAGGAGACAGAAGAAAGGATCAGTGATCTTGAAGACAGGGCCTCTGAAAGCAAATGTGCAAAAGAATGAAGAAAAGAATGGCAAAAATTAAACAAAGTCTCAGGGAACTAAATTATGGGAAAAGATGTGCAAACATACATTTGATGGCTCTACCAGAATGAGAAGAGAGGGGATAAGTGGCAGAAAGAATGCTTGAGTAAATAATAGTAGAACATTTCCCAACCCTATTGAAGGACATAGATATCCATGTCCAAGAAGCACAATGTATTTCCATCTGAATGAATCCAACAGACCTACTATGAGATACTTATTAATCAGAAGTCAAATGCCAATGATAAAGAGAGAATCTTGAGAACATCAAGAGAAAATAAATTCATCACCTACAAGGGATACCCAATAAGATTAAGTGTTGTTTTCTCATCAGAAACCATGGAGGCAAGAAGGCAGTGGTATGATATACTTAAGATATTGAAAGAGAAAACTGTCAGATGATAAGACTGCCTTTCAAAAATGAGGGTGAGTTGTGAATATTCACAGATAAACAGAAGCTGAGAGAGTTTGTAACCAAGAGATTGGCTTTCAGGAAATACTATGGGGAATATTACAGCCTGAAAAGAAAAGACAGGAAAGGCTTGGAAGAGAGTCTAAAAATGAAGATTGTGTCACTAAAAGTAACTAAAAGTGTAAAAAGAGTGGTGAAAACAAGATATAACAGATACAATCCAAAAATTAAAAAGTGTGAAGTAAGAACAGCTTATACAGTAACAATATTGAATGTTAATGGACTTTTGGGAGAGATAAGAAAATATAAGCCATCTATATGCTGTCTACGAGAGACTCACCTTATGAATGAAAATGAGATCAAAACATATCAGAACCTAAGGGATGCAGAAAAAGGAATTCTGAGAGGAAAAATTTATAGCCCCCAATGCGAACATTTAAAAAGGAAAAAGAGCCAAAATCAACAATCTAACTGCACAGCTGGAGGAACAAGAAAGAGATCAACAAACTATACTGAAAGCAAGCAAAAGGAATGAAATAACAAAATTCATAGAGGAAATAAATGAAATTAAGAATAAATAAAAACAATGGAGAGAATTAACAAAACCAAAAGTTGGTTCTTTGAGAAGATTAACAAAATCAATAAACCCTTAGTTAGAATGACAAAGAAAAAAAGAGAGAAGATGCAAATAAATAAAATAAAAAATGAAATGGACATTACTACTAACCTCATAGAAATAAAAGAGATCATAAGTGGATACTATGAGCAACTTTATGCCAAAAACTAGACAATATAGAAGAAATGGAAAAATTCCTGAGAATATATGAACAACCTACACTGACCCTAGAATAAATAGAAAACCTCAACAAACTAATCACAAATAAAGAGATTGAAACAGTCTTCAAACAACTGCCCAAAATTAAAAACTTGGGACCAGATGGAGTCACAGGTGAGTTCTACTAAACATTCAAAGAAGATTTAATATCAATCTTACTCAAATTCTTCCAAAAAATTAAACAAGAAGGAACACTACCAAACTCATTCTATGAAGCCAATATCACCCTAAACCAAAGCCAGGTAAAGATATTATGAAAAAAGAAAATTACACATCCATTTCCCTAATGAAAATGGATGCAAAAATCCTCAATAAAATACTTGCTACTTGAATCCAACAACACATTAAAAGAATTATTCATCATAATCAAGTGGGTTTTAAACCAGCCATGCAAGGGTGGTTTAACAAAATGAAATCAATCCGCATAATATACTACTTAATAAATCAAAGAAGAAAAATCACATGATCCTATTGATTGACGCAGAAATGGCATTTGACAAAATACAGCATCCTTTCTTGATTAAAATATAAAAAAGGTAGGAATTGAAGGACAGTTTCTCAACATGATAAAGGCCATATATGAAAAACCCACAGCTAACATTGTAATCAATGGTGAAAGGCTGAAAGCTTTCCCATTGAGATCAAGGACAAGACAAGGATGCCCACTGTCACCCAACTGTTGTTCAATATAGTGCTAGGGGTTCTAGCTAGGGCAATCAGGCAAGAAAAAGAAATAAAAGGCATCCAAATTGGAAAGGAAGAAGTAAAACTTTTGCTATTTGCAGATGATATGATCCTATACCTAGAAAGTACAGAAAAATACACAGCAAAGCTGCTAGAGCTAATAAACGACTTCAATAGTGTATCAAGTATACGATCAATGTGAAAAAATCAGTGGTGTTTCTATACTCTAGTAATATGCAATCTGAGGAGGAAGTCAGGAAAAAAATTCCATTTACAATAGTGGCAAAAAGAAACAAATACTTAGGAATAAACTTAACCAAAGACCTAAAGCACTTGTATTCAGAAAACTACAATGCATTGCTAAATGAAATCAAAGAGGACCTGAATTAACGGAAAAACATTCCATGTTCACGAATGGGAAGGCTAAATATCATTAAGATGTTATTTTATGCAAATTGATATACAGATTCAATGCAATCCCAATAAAAATTCCAAGTCTTTTTGAAAGAAACATAAAACACAATTATCAAACTTATTTGGAAGGGTGAGGGGCCCTGAATAGACAGAAACACCGTATAAAGGAAGAACAATGTTTGAAGACTCTTACTTACAGACTTTAAATCATATTACCTAGCTTCAGTGGTAAAAACAACATGGTACTGGCATAAAGATAGACATATAGACCAATGGAACCAAACTGAGAGTGCAGAAACAGACCCTTATGTCTACTGTCAAGTGATTTTTGACAATGGTGTCAAACCCACTCAGCTGGAGCAGAACAGTCATTCAAAAAATATTGCTGGGGGAACTGTATATCCATATTCAAAAGAAAGAGGACCCTTACCTCACAACTTATACAAAAATTAACTCAAAATGTATCAAAGACCTAAATATAAAAATGAGAACCATAAAACTCCTAGAAGAAAATTAAGGGAAACACCTTCATAACCTGGTGGTAGGTAGTAGTTTCTTAAACCTTACACCAAAACCATGAGAAATGAAAGAAAAAAATGGATAAATGTGACCTCCTCAAACTTAAACAATTTTATGCTTCAAATGATTTTTTTCAAGAAGGTGAAAAAGCAACACATTCAATAGGAGAAAATATTTGGAAACCACATATCCGATATGGGTTTGATTTCCATTCTATATAAAGATAATACAATCAATAAAAGAGCAAGCAATCCAGTTTTAAAAATTGGCAAAAGACTTAAATAGACATTTCTCCCAAGAGGAAATACAAATGGTGAAAAAGCACATGAAAAAATGTTCAATATCACTACCTTTTAGGGAAATGCAAACTAAAACTACGATGAGATATCTCATACTTCATAGAATGGACATTATTTAAAAAAAAACAAACCAACAAGTGACAGAGAGAATGTGGAGAAATAGGAACATTCCTTCACTGCTGGTGGGAATGTAGAATGGTACAGCCTCTGTGGAAGACAGTTTGGCGGTTCCTGAGGAAGCTAAATATAGAAATGCCTTATGTCCCGGCAATCTCTCTACTAAGAATATACCCAGAAGATCTGAAACAGTAAGGCAAATAGACCTTTGGACACTGATGTTCATAGTGGCATTATTAACAATTGCCAAAAATGGAAGCCACCCAAATGTCCATCAACCAATGAATGGACAAACAAAATGTGGTATATACATATGATGGAATTATATGCCCCTGTAAGAAGAAATGAAATAGGGAAACATGATAACATGGATGAACCTTGAGGACATTATGCTAAGTGAAATAAGCCAGACACAAAAGGATAAATACAGTATGGTCTCAGTAATATGAAATATGAAGAATAAACATGGAATTAAAACCTAGACTACAGGCTACTAGGAGATAGGATGAGGACTGAGAAGGGGTACTAATGCTTTATGCATGTAGAATTTTCAGCTAGCTTGACTGTAAATGTGTAGAAATGGATAGAGTTGATATAATACATTATAATGAGTAAAACTAACATGGCTAGTTTATAAATGGGACTGTGGTTGATAGGGGTTGTCTAGGGATATAAATGTCAATTGAATAAAGCTAGAGAATAACTGAGGGACTGAATAACAAGTGAACCCAGTGATGGGTGAGGATTGTGGTTAATAATACAAAAAAAAAGAATGTTCTTCTATGAACTAGAACAAATGTATGTCACTATTACAAGATGGTAAAAATATAGTGATTCATGGGAAGAAATGCAATTAATGTAACTTTATATGATAATTAACAGCAATATTGAATATTCTTGAATCAGTGTCAAAGAAAGTACCATATCAATGCTAAGGGTCAGTAATAGGGGGTATGGGATTTATTCTTTTGGACTAAGAAAAATGTTCAAAGCTTTACGGGGGAAATGACTGCACAACTCTGTGATGAAAGTGAGAGCCACTGAGTGTACACTTTGGGCAGAACGTTCAATGCTTGGGACTGTGTAACACAGTGAATCTTGTGGTGGATGATAGACTGTGGTTAACAACACAAATATGAGAGTGCTTGTGAACTATAACAAATGTGCAATATTAATACCTAGTGTTAATAATATGGGGTGTATGGAAAAAATACACCACGTGTATGCTATGGGTCATAATTACTGGTAATAGTCTGATCATGCTTTTTTCATAATCTGTAAAAAGTATTCTACAACAATGTAAGGTGTTGGTGGAGGGGTGATATATAGGAATTCTGCACATTATGCATGATTGTTTTGTAATCTCACAACTTCTGTAATAAAATACATAAATTTAAAAAAAATTGGCACCCTCTTGGCATAAATGATTTCAACCTTTGGTTGGAAAGTCTTCTTTCTGATGAAATTAATCCATTACTAAAATTAATTACCCCAAAACTAAAAAGCGATTTCTCTGAATGTTCTCATCACGTATAAATTTCTCTTTTCTAGTCATAAAATGCTTGTCAATAAACATCACTTGCTTAGCATACATCAGTCATGTCCTGGATTATACAACTAAAACATACCAAACCATTAGCCCAAATTCCAAACTTTATATAATATCATGTAAGTCTTTGTGCTTTTTAAATAAAAACTTAGTTATAACTTGGGTAGGAATATGGACTTGTCCATTCTATAAAGGAGATGTAATAATGGATTAACTTCATTTCGAGGATGAGGTTGAAGGGTGGGGTTTTTTCTGATAACAGCATGACTTATTATGTATTTGTTTTTCTAGCACCCATACAATTTCAAAATGGAAGATATTCTGAAACTTTGTTATACCAGGTGATTTTTCTCCATAAAACAGAATCTCCTCTCTGCTTTACTCCAAATATATTTTTTCCTTGTAGACCAAATCTCATAGACAAAGAGACAGAAGTAGCTCCTTTATCTCCCTTCCAGGCACACTCAACCCAAACACAATGAAAAGATGGGTTAAGAGATAGCTGACCATGCTGATTATTTTTATCAAGAAAACAGTCATTGGACGCTTCCTTGACTGGAGCTATTTAGAGATTTAAACTAACTTGAAATATCAATTTCCCGGTACTGAATTGACACTCACAATGTCCAGAAGCCCAGCTTGCAGAAAAGTTGGCAGTTTAAAATGAAAATATATGATGATACTAGCATCTCTCTACTCACTCCTACCACATATTATTTGTTCAGACAGCTTGTGAATTGGATTTGCAACTACTGTTATGTCTTACACAGTACAAAAGAGAGAATGCCTGGTGGACTTGATTGGTTAATTATATAACAAATGATGTCAGATCTCACATAATGCTCTATTGGCTGGGGTTTCTCTTGCTAAGCTTTTACAAATATTAACTACATACTTTCTGTTTGTCTTTAGAAAGCTCTAAAAGAGATTCTTAGATATCCAGATCCTGCTTATCCTGTAGACAGCACTGTAGCTATGACTTGGGACATCAATAAAGTTAACTGGCTTTAGATCAGGACATCAAAAATAAAGTTTGGAACACTTCTTAGAGGCAAATATTTCTCACCCATGAGAAATGTGACATCACTGTTCTGTGAAACTGAAGTTCTGTGAATAAAAGTTAATTTCAAATGACTGAGGAATGATGTACACATTTTTCACTTCCTTTTTTTTTTTTAATCTTTAATTTTTAGTTCCTGTGCTGTGAACATTTCAGATGATTAGAAAAAGGCCCAAAACACCTTCTAAATTCATAATTTTCTGCTTTTTCTAATTACCTTTGAACACTCTTCTGGTTAGCCCAATACCCCAAAATGATGATAGAAAAACTCATAGTCAGCTCCTGCCAACCATAAATCAACATTTTTTGGCACAATGAGTTTCATTTATCTCTGGTATGCAGCATTTAGGACTGATGCATTCTGACTGTACTTTTAAGGACAGATTTTCATGTGAATACAAGCACTGACATTTAAACAAAGAAAACCATTAATCTGAATCTAAACTTGATGTTAACCATTCAGAGTTTTACTTTTCTCTGTGTTTTTCCTTTTCACTCCTCAAGGTCACTTGCTGCCATTTCCAAAGGCATTTAAAATTTTGCCTAGAGTCTTCCCTTGCCTTTTAGATGAAAACCTAAATGATTATTTTGCAGTAAGAAGAAGAAAGTTAGATGAACCTTGACATACCACTCAGGGTATAATTCATATCTTTAGGATTTATCTAGTTTAGAAACTAAAGAGTTAACCTAATCATCTCATTTTATTGCTAATTTAGAAAAGCTTTTCCCCCCCTAAGTACACCCTTACTTTTCTAAATTCACTGCTTATGACCCGAGTCCTTTATCCACTGCTCTATTACCAACAGCTAATCCCTCTCACTTATTGATAATTGGACAAAACTGAACGACGTGCCAACTCCTGAAAACTGCACGCCACTGAGGGTTCTATTCAGTTATTCCCTCAAAACCACATTGGTTTCCATGTTTGGTTCTTTTGTGGCATATCAATGGGAAACAAGTGAGAGATTTTCTCATTGCTTAGGAATTTCGCCAATTCTAACCTGCTTATTGCACATTCTTTCTAAGGAATAACATTTACAGTTTATATAGTTCACATATCTTCTTTCTCTTATAGTCCAGTGAATAATCTGCAATTGCTGTTTAATGAAATAATATTTTAGTGCATATATTTAAAGTATGATTACACAAGAAGTATATCTTCCAGAATTTAGTTTATTTTGTCAATCCAATGCAAATTCAAACAAGAGAGATGCCCCCATGTCTGGGGCTCATGCAGATTTATCACAGGATTAGGCCACAAGCCCGACTTTCTATCTGCCTAATTAGTTCTTGGAATTATGGAAGCCCATGATTTGAGGCCACATAGAAATCAATGCTATATTTTCTTAAAGGGATATTTCATCAAATTTTCAAACTGTATTATAACATATATGCAGGTTTAGAGAGTATTTGCTATCTTTAAGCTTAGCAAACATTTAGTGGCATCTCCTCACACAAAACAAGCCTTTGGGGCATAGACTAGGAAGCATGGACAAAGACTTTGGCAACTGAATTATTATAGAATGAAATTAAATGCTTAGCACAGGGTGGCATTCAAAGATGCCCACAAAGAGCACACAATGCAGTTCACACAGACATGGTGTGAATTTACGCCCTTCCCCATTTAATGGGTGAGCGTTCGTTGCCTGCCATGCCTGTCACTACCTCCATACAGCGCAGAAAAATGAGAGCCCAAGAAGGAATGCACGTGCCTTCTCTGCTTTGGTTCTTCCTGGAACTTTCTTTTCAATTTTTCACCCTAAATGACCATGTTTTCTCACAGTCTTGAGCATACTTCACATGTTGATTTCTGTAGAAGCTTGATATTAAAACACAGATGGGAAGCCATGCATTTTTATTAAATTGGAGCACTTATGTTTAGAAGGATTGGGAAAGTGGCCAATACATGATTCAAATGACACTCAAAGTAAGAAAATTGGCCATTTAAGGAAGTTACTGACTTAAGACAGAGGAAGGGAAAAAAAATGGAACGCAAAAAGAAAAAAAAAAAAAAGATGAAAAGCATAGGATGGGATCAGCATTAGCAAAGACTGTGCTAGCTCCTTTAAAGAAGTATTTAAACACCACTACTCCAAATTGATTTGTTTTTAAATCAGAGAAAAAAGCTCATCCTAACTTAGGTGCTCACAATTTTCCTTCAGATAGTTTACACCTTTGAGTTGGAGCAGCTTTACTAACTATTCAGCACAGTTGTTAATTTAGTCATTCCTTAATCACTTATCCTCCACCAAATGCAGTTGGTTTTATATCCGGCCAATGGGGATTGAGGTCATCTACGGTAAGCGAGTATTTGCACCAGATGTAGCAAAGCCACAGTGTCTTTCCATCAGTGAGCGATTCTCCTGGTGGCAGAGCAGGGGCCATCCCCATGCCGAGCCCTCCACCAGAAAGCCTCAGAGCAGCTCTCCTCCCTGGGACTTCTCCAGATACTCAAGCCCAGTGACAAAAGCAGCCATCAGATGTAATAAATGCACTTCTCTCCCATTCCTTCAGGTGGTACGAGAGAGGTACCCCGAAAATTTTGAGAAAACTGCCACTCAAATTAGGTTCTGTGTTCTGGGGTTTAGATAAGGAGCCCCAGGTGAGAAAGGTCATGGGCTCCAACGCACCTCCTGTCCCAGCAGGGCTTTGTAATTTGGCATTAGGGATACGCAAAGTCAAAGAGACAAGAAGAAAGAGTGAGCATTAAAGTAAACTGTATTGCTTTCTTTGTGACTCTTTTGTTTGTTATTTCCCAGTCTTCCCCTTCCTTCCCTCCCCGCCATCCCCCATGCCAGATCCATTCTCCACCCTTGTGTGCTTTGCTTTGTGCTAGAAGGCTAAGCATCAGGGAGACACCAGCAGGCGCTGGGAGGATGGGAGGCCAGAGAGAATAGAGTGGCTTCCTCCCAGCATGGGCCCAGAGCCTGCCTCTGTTTGGGAGAGTCTGTTTCTCTGCACCAGCTTCTGCAGGATGATCCTCCTCTGTTAACTTGGTTTCCTTCTGGTAACCGACCCAGGGAGGTAAGTTCATTCTTGGTTCCTTCATTTGCTACACCTATTAGACTCTTTTACCCTCGACTGTCTGCATGGAATTCTCTTTACCACTGGCCTTCCTGATTCAAATACTCTGCTGATCACTGATGTTCCCGATGCTTTCCTATCACTTAGCTAATTTTTATTTGTTTAGGAGTAAGTTTGCTTTAGTGAGCTTTGAGAATAGATAGCTTCTAAGCTATGCCAAATTATTGTATCATTTACCTAAACACAAATTGTTAAGGTATCAATATTTATCTAGGCTTATTTTAATTACACTGGAAAATGTTTCTATTTCCTATTCTATGTAGCAGATTTTTTTTTTAAGTTAAATTTCCATCAACTGGTAGAGCTGTTCTGATGTTTTGTTTCAGCCTAAAATTTCAGGGCCATCTTCTGTTCTTTGATGATAGGTCCCACTTATTTGTATCACATTGAAAGAACCTGGAAAGTTCCCGTACACTGTAACTCACAGCTAGAACCTCTCTTGAGGTTTCAGGAAGGCATCAGTATTATAATGTTTATCAAATTAATATTATTGATAAAAACAAAAAGTAGATGCATTGACTGATGAATATTCACCTAAAAAGAAAACGAGAATATAATAATCATTGGTTTCCAGATTTTACTATTCAGCAATCCTCAAATTTGAGAAAGAGCTTATACAAATGGAATCCTTCTTGAGGTTATTTCCCTCCTGTTTAGTCAAGTAAATATATACAATGGCTAATACAAAGATAATTTCTAAGAATGTGAAAAATCCCTGTTGTTCACTTTTCCCCTTGAGGTTGTAATTTCTAGTTCTACGTGTTACATGGCATATAATCCTTCAAAGTCTGACTCAATTTGTTTCAATAAAATAACATTGCCACATGGCCTGGGATTAACCCCATGGAAGTCTGCAATCTGTTTTATGTTATCATTTTGGTAGTCTCCCTATTCATAATGTTCATAATCTTAAACTATTTTTTTTTTTGCAACTTGCCTTCATTCACTGGTAATGAGCTTTAACTTGTAAACCACATCCCTTTGCTTATTTACATGTATAGAAACAATTATTATTTTTAGGCATTCTGTTGAAATGAGCAGCAAATATAAATCATAAGTTGTAATGTCCCCCAAATATAGTTGATGCACCTCTTTGTCTTTCTTTCATTACTTGAATGTAGACTATGCTATGTGGAATTTTTGTAAGCCCAATTTGAGTATGGTATTGCCCAATTGTCCAGAAGTCTGCAATTGAAGCTGAAGAACACAGACTTCTACTCAGTTATTTTTGGTAGTTCTCAAGCTGCTTCACCCTAATAAAAGAAAATCAAACAAAAAAACAGTGAGAATGATGGACTCTCAGAATTAGGAAAATTTTTCTGTAGGCGCTGAATTCTTTAGTTTGCATGTTTTTTGTTTGTTTGTTTGTTTGTTTGTTTCATTTAGTTTAGTTTAGTTAAGTGAGATTGAGTTACCCAAGAACATTTATAGTTAATCTATTCAATTTGATGGAAATCAAAGCTGTCTGCCTGGAATGCTACAGGTAATTGTGCATTTGCACAAGAGCAAATCATGAAGGAATCTGTGTCTTTGCTTTTGATGAAAGAAAAATGTATACACAGCACCAAGTACGAGAAGATGTAACACAGACTAGGGCCCAGGTGCGGTTAAGACTTCCTGAAGTGGGATCCACCTAAACCCTGGCTCCCCAAGGCTGAAGAATCATACTAAACCTCAGTCAAGCCTGTGCCCAGAACCCAACCAGCTCGAGAAAAGGGTCATGAAACAGGAGGGAAAGTGTTAAAGAAGTAATACTATTTAAATGGGGTTGCAGAACTCCTATTAAAAATGGCAGTACTATAAATGTTCTAGTATTGTCAGGAATGTTCTGTTGGATGACACTAGGCTGTGATTTGTACACACAGAGGACCAGAGTTGATGGGTGAATGAAATGATCCATAACCCTCTCTGACACATTTAGAGCGGTTCAGCTGCACACAGAGAACAGTCCATCATTTGCACCCTTCTGTGAAAGCTGGCTTTACCAAGTGTTTCAATGAAATATGTGCAACTTCCCATTTAAATTAGGACCACATGAACCATGAAGAACGCCACAGGTATCTGTTGTAGTACCAGCCTAATGCAAAAGTGGCCTGTCTTGTAATGCTCCAACAGGAAAGACATACAACCATTCATCTGTAACATATTAAAACCAGAAGAAATAAATTACTCCAAAGATGAAGAATTATTGCTTGTGAAAGAAATGTGTAAAGGTGGTTCTAAAAAGCAGCTTTTACTAAAAAATTATCGCAACAGCATTTGAATTCTTAATGCATATTAAACTGAGAACTCATAACCATAAATCATCATTTTTAAATGGAAGAAATCTGGTTAAAACTTTTAGTAGAGATTTGTTTCACTTCTTCACCATGGTTTTAGCCTTGGCATTGATAGGAGACTGCTTGAGTTATGCCAAGAGCAGAGAATCAGAGAGATTGTAACAAAGGCAAGCAACAAAAAGAGTAGGTATTTATTAGGGTTTTTTGTTTGTTTGTTTGTTTCAGAATATGACATAATCTAAGTGAAGTTAACTGCAATGCATCAACAAAACAAGATCTCTCCCTGTTATGAAAAAGAGTGCTGTTGAAGGGATACCTTAATGAATGGATAATCCTCTTTGGGGAGATATGTGGGATTTAACTGCAAAGCCCTAGTAAGAATCATAAAAACTATCACAGTGTATCCAATACGCATTTCAAAGAAACACAAACATTTGCAATTCAGTTAAACTACTCTCCCAATAACTTTAAATGCTTATATCCAAAGAATAATAATAGAAATCATTTATGGGGTGGTAACAATAAGTTAAGGACTTTGCCAAATGGTTTATACACATTATCTCATGCTACTCTCACAACAACCCTAGAAGATAGATACTATAATTATCACCATTTTCCAGAAGAGGAAAGGAAGGCTCAGAGAAGTGAAGCAACAAGTTCCAAAGTCACCCAGATGAATCTTGGAATCAGAACTTAAATGTAGGCATCTTTAGAAGCCACCCTCTACCTCTTGTTGCCATACAGCCACAATGTGAGGTCACTAAATCGAAAAGGAACCCAGGCCTTTGTACCACAAAACAGCCTCTGCATGGCTGAGTGCTTTAGAAGGCCCCACCTGCATTCAAGAAAATGTTCTCTCTCAATTCTCATAAGAAGCCTGTGAGTTAAATTGGGCGCTTATTATTATTCCATTTCACAAATGTGGAAACTAAATTTCAGAGAGATGAAGCGGTTTGCCCAGTCTCAGTCTAGAAAGTGATGGAGCTAAAGGTGAGAACCCAAGACCAGAATTCTGGTCTCTTACACCAGCATTTTGTCCACAATGTCCCTCGGCCATCCTGGCTGTCAGGGTGCCTGGTGAATAGACACACACTGTTGAGACGGCTCATCCATTCTCCTTCTTAAAGCCAATTTGCCCAGCCTTACTTTCAAATAACAAAGGATTTATGTATAAATATTTTTAAAAGAAATTTGGTAATATGGCTCAATAGATTTACACATGGTTTTTCCAAAAATATATTTTACTATTATATCTGAATCAAATATGTTGCTCTAGTCAGAAAAAGAAAAGGCCATGCATAAATTAAAACACGGGGAATAAATAAGAAATCTCTTTTCCACTCACAAGTAAACTTATTTCTTAGCAGCTATTGTTTTAAAGCATCCTTTATATTTTCACATTTGACAAAGGTCTACATATTCCAGTACTTTCTGCACTTTTGTGGGACACAGCATAAACAAAGTAGGCTGAATGCTTATGCCCATTTAAGAATTTGTAGACTGACTTTTGCAATGGCTCTAAGTTCAAGATGAATAATTATCCCAATAAGAAAAACCACCCTAACAGGTGCATATTTTATTCATATGATAAAACAATGTAAAATGGCTTTTCTTCATGGTAAGATTCACATGGTTCAAGTTAACACTGGGCTGCTAATATCACTGCCTATTGTGAAATTGCTTTCTTCAAACACACCACCTTCAAGGCTGTGTACTCTCACATCTAGAGGAAATGTAATTATATGCAGCAATTTATCAAAACTGCCACTTTTGAGTTAGATGAACTATTAAATAAAGTTCTGTCATGATCTATCCAAAGAATAGTTCAGAAACTGTAGCATATATCTGGAAAGGATCTAAATAATGAAAATAATGGAGAAGGCATTTATATCACTAATCATTTCCTAGAACCTGCAAAATTAAGAGTTCCATATATTGGAGTGGGAAACCAAACCCTGAAGGCAATTCTACTTTTTAAAAATCTAACAGTTCTTATTTAATCCTCTGCAATGACAAAGCTATCTAATGCAAAAAAATTAAAATGAAATAAAATAACGTAGCTGATAAAACTTTACAATAGTATCATTCCTCAATCTAATGAGCTGTATGAACCGAAGAGTCCAGTAATCTTTCTATGAATTGTGGGTATTTTAGGAACAGAGAGAAAAAAATGGTATTTTGTGCTTCACGCTTACCCACAATTTAATTTTAAACCATAAAAGCAAAGAGAAGTGCATTATCTGCAAAAATCTGGAGGAGGATGGGGGAATCCCCATACTATGTGGGAAACAATGGAACACTCAATAGGAGGGAATGAGGAGAGCTTAAGCAAGGGACTCTTTCCTAATGTGAGGAAAGGGATCAGAGAAACAACAAGATATGAGAAATTGTTCTGGCACTAGCAATGGCAGGAACCCCTTGCCATACCTAAGCCACTTGCAAAGCCTGAATTGACTGCAAAACTGTGAGCGGCATAGCTATGAGAGAAGGTTGAAAGGAACTGGGGTCAGACCTTGGCTCAGCAAGAAGCAGGGATAAATACCCTGACTTTTTTTTTTCAATCATCCAGCCCTCTGACCAGCCAGTGTTTCTCACTGGATGAACTCAACAAGAAGCCAGGAAGCAAGGGATCCCAGTTAATAGAAGCCAGCTTCCTGGGCACAAGGTGGTTAGGGGTAGAAAGTGGACCTGGAGGGGCAAATGAAGACTATCCAGTGCATGGGGGGGCGGTCTGTATTTTAGCTTTGTGGACTATGCATTTCAAATAGAAATCCCTTAAAGAAAGGACTGTGTTCATCATTCTATACGACTCTAGTACCCACTCAATATGTCTTTGTAAAATAGATGTATGAACATATTTCTGATATTCACAAAGGTTGCCCTTCTTTTCACAAAGAATAGTACTTGAGGTAATGGTGAAACAAACATATTCTAAATGTGTCCCCCTTTTCCAAATGAAATGTAGTTTATGAAGAGAGAAAAGATAATGATATTTAAAACTCATGGCTCATATAAATCAGGGTTTCATATATTCTTTCTTCCAGAATATACATACAGTAAACTATCTATAATATTCTATAGTATTCCAAGAAAACTTAGGTCTCCATTGTGCTATACTCTGCTTGTGTTTTTATTTAAGGGCGAGGAGCAGAGTTATTCCTGTGTGATAGTGTAATGCAGGACGTAGCAGAGGAGAGCTATCTGTTGCCATGAATATTGTGATGGTTAATTTTACGTGTCAACTTAACTAGGCTATAGTGCCCCACAGTTTGGTCAAACCCTGGCTCAGATGTTGCCTGGAGGTATTTTGTACCTGAGGTCAGCATCTACAATAGGTTGGCATTAGCACATTACTTTTAACAACATGGGTGAGCCTCATCCAATCCATTAGAGGCCTTAAAAGCAAAGAACTGAGGCTCCCAGAAAGAAGATATTCTGTTTCAAGCCTACACCTTCCACTCCTCTTTGAGTTTCCAGCTCGCTGGCCACCCCTACAGATTCTGGATCCAAGACTGCAATATCATCTCTTAATGGAATTTCTCCTGTTACCTGCCTACAGTTCTAGGCATTTCCATCCCCCCCACAATGTGTGAACCAATTGCTTTAAATAAATCTATCTACCTAGCTATCTAGCTGCCTCCCTACCTATCTAGCTACCTACCTATCTAGCCACCTACTTATGTAGCTACCTCCTTATCTAGCTACTTCCTTATCTATCTATCCTGTTGATTCTGTTTCCCTGGAGAATCCTGACTGACACAAATATTACAAAGATAATGTCCAAAATTCTTGAAAGGTTAGCCTAAATTTTATCCAAGATCCTTTCTAACCCCAAACTCTATAGCTAATCTTAAGGAAATTCTTAAACCAGAGTTAATTTTCTCTTTTTACTCAAAACCCTTATGACCAACATCTTACTACCACCTTCCTATCTATTTGAAATACCCTGGAATTTTAACTTCTTGGAATTCTCCCTCCCCCAAATTAATTTAAATGTTACAACTCAAATGTTATAAAATGTTCCAAATCCAAATTTCAATTAGGTTAGTATCCAATAATATATGAAAATGGCTATAAGTTTGGCTACATATGCATTATATAGATGTAGATGTAGAGAACTAGATAATGTAGGGTTAGGTGTAGATAGAATATTTCCCTTTTCATGAATAGAATATTAAGTAAATTACTTTCAAAATTGGGAACAGGATTTAGTATATGTGGTCTTTACCCTGAAACTTGGCTATTTTTATTTTTTATTTTTTGGTCAGTAATAACATAAAAGGGAGTTTTGCACTCTTCTGAAATATCAGTTTTGAACAGAGAAGAGATCCAGATGGTGACACCTGAGTTGATATGGCATTTCTGAATATTTTTCTGGTTAAGCCAGAGTACCATCATGGCTGTTACTCATTTCCACATGGAAACTCTAAAGGCAGTTGACAGTATTGTTACCAATTCAGGTACATCAAACTCTTTAGGCAATTCCCTTGAAACCTACAATATTTCCCCTCATCCCCAGTTTTAAAAGACCACTCTAAATGATCCTCCTTAATGAAATTTTGTGGAGTGCCCATCAAGTGCATCCCACTGATTAGGTACACTCCTAAGATCATTCCACCCATGACTGGCAATGAGATTTCATATATGAAAATTACAGTCTCTTCAGACCAAATGAGCTTACATTGAATTCCATTTCAACTGAGGGTTATCTGGGTTCTCAGTATAAATCACTTCATGAGTATAAGCACGGAACACTTCTATTATTTGTTTTTAGTTTTTTAACTAATTTGAGAGGAAAACTGCAAAGACTATTGAATCTGCTTTGGTTTTGGATTTAAGGCTATCTCATTTCCTTAACGAAGCCCTTCACCAAATTCCCCCTGGACTCATTGTTATGAGGAATTAGACTGCTTCTTTTGTTCCTGCTGGCCAGATCAGACACATTTTTGTATCAATGAAGTCTGCTTCAAAGGCACATTGCCAAAATGATAATTTGCCTCAGTCAAAATAAACAAGATGGAAGATTGGATATCAAATATTGGCAGAAAAGTAGAGAGTTTGCAGAGGATGACTGAATTCTCTCCTGGAGCCACTGACTCTCTGCCAAAGCAAACCTTGGTCAAAAGCCTCAGACATTTTGTTTAGTTTTTAATAATATTAAAGAATATACTTTTATTATGAAATTTTACAGTTATATTATAAATGCACACACATAATTATGTACCCACTATATACATACATTTGCAGGTGTATAGTTAAAATTAACCTATCACCATGGTTATAAAAACAATTTTTCTGTCATAAACCCAGCGATACACACAGTTTAAGAAATTCCTTTACCTTTCAATGCTCATATCTTTCAATGAGAATAATGGTGTTAACATAAACAGAAGTGAGGATGAAAGCCTCTGTGCAGAAGTGGAAGCAGGAGAAGACTCAAGTGAACTGAAAGTTCTTACACTGCATTATGGGAAACATTGCTATGTCCCAACAGGAGAAACTACATGTGAAGGATGGACACTAGAACAGGGGATTTGGGGGGAAATAAGAGCAGTGGGTACTTAGAAAGAAGGGCACGGAAAACCAAAACCAGAGGGAAACTAGCTGGTGTGCAAATCCTCAGTTAGAGGTGCCAAGAAATTTAATCAGAGGAAGAGCTTAGGAGAGGAGCAGAGAGACACTTAGAGAATGAAAACGGAGGAGTCCTGGGGCTCTCAGTGGATCTCACTGGGAGAAGATCTAGGAAGGTAATGAGGTGTGGGCAGTGTAATTGAGAAGGGAACAGGAGGGAACTAAAATACATGAATAATCAACGTAGGGTTAAGAGACCATTTGACAATTATTTTGTAGTAACTGGCTGTTGATAATTGGAGCTGGGAAGAAAATGGGATGCTGCGGGTGTGTCTATACCCAGAGTGAAAGAAACAGAAAAAGGGCTGAAATTCTCAAAGCAGAACCGTCACATAACAGTTTAAGATGAAAATACATAATGCATTTTTATTTTTGTGATCCTCGTTATAATTTTAACAATTGCTCCCACCCAGATATAAGCTTGGGAATCAGATTTCAAGCATGTGATGGCATTCTTCTTCGTGCTTTTATACACACACATAAACACGTGGGCATGCACACACCTGGTTGCACCCAATCACAACTGCATTCATACTGCTACTCGAATCAATGTACCACCTACTCTATGTGAGGTTCAGTTCTACCTCTGGAAATACAATGATCCTCTCCTCAAGAATCCACAATCTGTGAATGGAGAAAACGGGCCCTTTTAAAACTGCTTAGGAAGTTCACAATTGCTATCCTAGGACTTAAACTGTAATGAGGGAACATATAGAACAGACACTTAGTTGGCATGGGCTGGAAATGCCATGCTGTTACAGCTAATTAAATAATTTGTTTGGAAGAGGAGTTTCAGTCTATATCATAGCTGGATTGCCATTTTAAACGCTTTAAATAATTTTATCATCTGCAATAGTCCTGACATTACAATTTCACCATTCATAAAACATTCTTTCCTTCTTGACTCAAGAACAACCTCTGAGTTTGCACCACATGGGAACAATATTACAGACAACAATATTATCATTCCAAAAATATTGATTAAACATGATTACTTACAAATCACCATGCTATGTGTTGGAGTTTCATGAACCAAACGGACACTGTCTATGACTTCATAAAGATCAGATTCAAGGTGTCATAATTTCAGTTTTCATGAAATAGTGAAGAACAGAGTGTATGACATTTAAGCTGTATTGCGAAAAATGCAAAAAATGATCCAACACAAATTAAATAGATTAAAGTGTGAAGGAATCATTTACTAAATAGACTTTCCTGACTCCTCCTCCTGTCCCCCTTCTTTAAAAGGCACGTTTTCTTGGTTCTGAGCTGCCACTGTAGATATGATAATATTCACCTGTGGTTGCTACGCACCAAACACACAGGCACACACACAGTCAATTTTCTCACAGGTGTCCAAATGAAAATCCTTTTGACCTGATGGCATGTCAAAGATGGAATAGGCTACATAGATTTGTTCCTTCCAAATTATCTCTTGAAACTGGTTTCCTAGAAGTCATACAAATCCACTGAGAATTAAACACTTATGCTCTGTATTTTAGAATTTAAGGAGTTGCTGGAAATCAGTACATAGATTGAATTTATGAGAAGCCATTTGGCGACCATAACTGAAGTTGAGATTCACTAAACAAGGATGCTATTGGTCATCTTCTTTCTAGGAGGCCTTCAGCATGGTTTCAATCATCATATTCCAGTTCACAGATGAAAGAGATCATAAGAACAAAGGCACAAAGGAAAAATTCCTGATCTCTCATCATTATCTAATATGATTGAGCACTCCTCTGTGTAAGGCAATATTCATAAGGTCATCTCTGAAAATGCATTTTTTAATTTCTACTGCAAAGAGTACTTCAAGACAAAATAGTTGGGATATTATGAGATCTGCTCATGGAATATGCTAAGGGAGTTATTAGCAAAGGATATAATACCAAAGAAACATTTCATATAAATTTTATTCTACGTAGAGCAATAAAATAAAAAAAGTGTGTAATTGAACTAGTGAGCTAGTATTTGATAAAGAATAATTCGTAAAAATTATTCACTATGAACTTCAAGACTGACCACTTTCAAAATCTGTAATTATTACTTTTAAGAAAAAGAAGGTTTTTGCAATTCAAATATATGTGTAAATTTCTTATATTTATATGTATGTGATTTCAATGTCAACTTGGCTATGTTACAGCATCCAGTTTTTTGGCAAACAAGCACTGGCCTGAGAGCTACTATAAGGATATTTCATGGAAGGATTTGCATCTATAGTTAGTTAATTACTTCTACAGCTGAGTGCATCTACAATCAACAAAGCAAATTGCTCAGCAATGAGAGGAGTCTCCTCACCTAATAAGTTGGAGGTCTTAAAGCCAAAACTGAGACTTTCTGAAGTCAGAAAGAACAAACCCTGCCTCCACATCAACCAGCCCACTGGCTGGACACAATGATACAATGTGAGATTGGCCAACAAAACCAAGCAAGCCCATCAACAAAGGCCAGGGGTAACTATAGGGAACACTTCTGATTGAAAAAAAAAAAAAAAAAAAAAAAAAACAGCACTGGGCCTGAGACTCCCCTCTACCACTAAGAGACTCTGGTTGGTCAGACGGCAAAGGCAGTAAGTGACCTAAGAGGAAGCACTCTTCATCAGAATAAAATAGCACTACAAACATTCTGAAAACTAAATTGTCATTAGAATAACAGCCAACAAAATAGGCCAAGACCTGAGTGCTAAACATAACAGAATGATTGTCATCTAAAATAAAAGAGATCAATTGGACCCAGTGTCTTCTCCTTACATAACAGCCAAAATGTCCAGAATACAATTGAAAATCACCCATCATACCAAGAACCAGGAAAATCACAATTTGCATGAGAAAAGACAGACAAGAGTGCCAAGGTTGAGATGAATTAGATTTTGGAACTTATTAACAAGGATTTTAAAACAGTCAACATAAAAGTGCTTCAATAATCAATCATAAAATC
This sequence comes from Tolypeutes matacus, assembly GCA_026826555.1. Classification (NCBI taxonomy): domain Eukaryota; kingdom Metazoa; phylum Chordata; class Mammalia; order Cingulata; family Chlamyphoridae; genus Tolypeutes; species Tolypeutes matacus. Next base: position 63,308,689 of record JAKSZT010054030.1, on the reverse strand, counting down.
TCTTGAAACAAGTGAAAAATTAGAAAATCTCAGCTAAGAAATAGAGGAGGTGAGTGTGTTTATAAAAGAGAAACATGAAGGAAACTTGTGATGAGGGAACTATTCTGGATCTTGACTGTGGTGGAATATTTACAAACAAATACATTAGATAAAACTGCATAGACACACACACACACACAAACGAGTACAAGTGAAAGTGGGGAAAGCTGAATAAGATTGGGGGATTGAATCAATGTCAATATCTTAGCTGTGAGATGGTACCATAGTTTTGTAGGATGTTACTCCTGGGGGAAACCAGGTCAAGGATACATAGAATTGTGAATCTGGAATTAGCTCAAAATTAAAAAGGTTAGTTTAAGTATTACATATGTGGTTCACAATGTATTTCTTTTAGACACAGCTAATCTAGAGCAGCAGGCAGGAGACCAGTTTGATGACTTTAACAGTAGCCTGTGGGCGGTGGTAATGGAATGAACCAGGGAAGTGGCATGGGAGATAGAGAGAATGGACAGAATAGAGATTGGCCAAGGTCAGTGATTACTTAAATTTCTTTGAACAGTGCTGCTACCTTGTGCTATATCAGGGTCTTCCAATGAAAAAAAAATATGAAAATGAAAACTTTTCTTTCTATCTCTATTTCTTGTCTGGCACATAATAGATGTTGAATGGTTCATTTTTTTTTTTTTTTTTTTTTTAAAGATTTTATTTATTCATTTATCCCCCCCTTGCTGCTTGTGCTCGCTGGGTCAGCTAACCACGCCGTGCAGGCGGGCTTGCCTTCACCAGGAGGCCCGGGGAACCAAACCCGGGGCCTCCCATATGGTAAACGGGAGCCCTACTGATTGAGCCACAGCCGCTTCCCTGAATGGTTCATTTTTGAATGGAAGGAATTAAAAATGAATTAGTCCAAAACTAATAGAGACAGTATTGGAATTCAATTGTTTGGAAGAAACATTCATGTGATTAATATAAAAATGCTCTTTGAACTTAATTGTTTGGGAGAATTCTCAGCAACAAATGCAAATTGTCAAGACTGCTCATTGTGGATGCCAAACATATCATATCTCCCTTGGGGTTACATAGTGTGTGTGTACATGTGTGTGTGCATTTAAAATGACAAAACTTTAGTCATTTTAGTCATTAGTTCATTTTAGTTCATTTTAGTTCATTAGTCATGTGAAATCTTTTTTAATAAAGTCACCTTTAGATATTGAACCATAGAGTTGGAAAAAAGCTTATGGTAATATCTTCCATCCTGACACCTGCACTCTACCTGCAATGTCCTTGATTTTTGTAGAAGTTCTATTCCTAGAATGATGGTGTGAGAAGCCCTATAGAACTAGCTTCTCAATCATAACTTGTCAATCATAACAACCACCCAATTATTTAGAGTCTCTGGATATTGTCCTAGAGTCACACAGCAAATGAAAGAAAACTTATTCAAGAAAATCTACCAAATATCAGTAAGAACAGAAAGAGTCTACGGCAATTGAGCTATGACCTACTCCCTCCCTTCCTCCATTCCCATCTCAGCTAGATGGAAGCTCCACTCCAGGCAGGTATGGTGAAGAAGATGGGATTCCCTTTCCCCTTAGTTCCCAATCAAGAGATATAGTATCTAACTAGGAGAGGCAGGGTGCCAGCATTTCTCACCCCTTTCAGAACCAAGTTGCAGTGGATATATTCCTGGTGCGTACAGCCAAAAGATGGAGGTTCATTTCCTCAACCCAGCCTCCACTCATAGGTCAGAGGCTTGACTCCAGACATGGAAAGCTGAGAATGTTGGGGCTCTGATAGCCCTTGCCCCAGCTGCAGCTCATTCCTGTGCAAAGACAGCATGCCTGGAGGACCAGTAGAGAAGACCTGCCTAGTGCCTGAAGAAGTGGTTCAAAGGTTTTGTCCAAGGGAGAGCCAGTCCATAATCAGAATAGTTTTCAAGCTCTCCCTAAAAGAACTGACTCTGTTTGAAAGAATGTGGGGGAAGTTTAAGTCTAAAGGCTTAAGGATATTTTCATGGGAAGCAAATTAAGAGAAGGCTGGTAGTTCTATGAGAGCAACAAGTTAAACTCTAGGCCAACTCCTTTTCCAGAGAGAACCAAGGAAAGAGACAGCTAAGAAGAGCCTCCTGGGGCAGAATAAAGACTGACCTCAAAAATTACCCTTACCCAAATTTAATTGAATCAGACTGTGGAGCAATTTATGTCCCTGGTCATTATTGAAAACAACGAAGAAATCAGCCAGCATTTAATGCAATGTAACATCTGAGTGTGATACCAAAGTCAGCAGACTACTTAACACACAGATCAGGGAAAGAGACAGTCAAAGAGAGCTCTGTTGAACCACTGTCACTCTAGTGTGGCTATGTGTGTCCAAGGTTGTGCCCTGTAAGGAGTGACATCAGAAACTTCACAGTTTGGGGGACATAGGTTTCAGTAAATTAGTCTAGCCAAGTAAGTGAACAAATAATCAAGCAAAGTAGCCAGAAATTGTGACCCAAGCACAAGAATAAGAAAGAATACAACAAAAATTGACTTTAAGATGGCACATGTCAGATTTAAAAGAAAAAGACTTAAAATCAGCCATTACAAAATAAATTCAAAGACCTAAAGAAGTAAAATAAGCTATGATTATGTTGTCTCATAAAATAAAAATAACAATAAGTAGGTAGAAATGATTAGAAAGACCAAATGGAAGCTCTAAATTTGAAAGTTCAAGAAACAAAAAGAAAGAAAAATTGACCAGAGGGGCTAAATAAATTTGAAGTGATAGAAGAAAGAATCAGTGAACCTGAAGATAGAGTGATGGAAATTATGCAATCCAAAGAACAGAGACAGAACAAAATTAAGGTAGATGAACAAAGTCTCAGAGAAATGTGAGACACCATTGTGTGCAGAAACATATGTATATCAGTAGTACTAGAAAAAGAGGAAAGAAAGAAGCAGAAATAATAATTGAAGAAATAATGGCTGAAAACTCCCCAAATTTGATGAAAAACAGTAATCTATTTTTCCAAGAAACTCAATGAACTCCAAGTAGTGAAAACCCAAAGAGATCCACAAACAGACACATCAAAGTAAAAAAGCTAAAGACAAAGAATAGTTATCAAAGCAGAAAAAGAAAAAAAAAATTGTCACATGTAATGGAACCCCAATAAAATTAAGAGCTGACTACTCATCAGAAACAAGGGAAGCTAGAAGACAGTAGGATAGCATATTGAAAATGCTGAAAGAAAAAAAAAAAAAAAAGTCACCCAAGAATCTTATATCTATCAAAACTATCTTTTAAAACTGAAGGCAAAATAAACACATTCCCAGAGAAAAACTGAGAGAATGTATTGCTAGTCCACCTGCTTTACACAAATACAAAGGAAGCTCTTCCACTGAGTGGTTTAAAACAGTGGAAATTTAGCCTCTCTGAGTTCTGCAGGTTAAAAGTCCAAAATTAAGATGTCATTTGGACCATCCTATGTCCAGTGGCTCTTGGAGTGATCTTTTCTTGCCTCTTCTTAGACTGTGATGACTCCCGGAAAACCTTGGCATTCCATTGGTAATGTAGCTGCATAACTATAGTCTGCCCCTGTCTTCACATGGCCTTCCCCCCTGTGTGTCTCTTACTGCATCTTATAAAAGCCCTACTACAGTATGACCTTATCTTAACTTAAAATTGCACTTGTGATGACTGTATTTCCAAGGTCACATTCTGAGCACTAGGAAAGGTTGTTCATCTACATCCTTGGGCTTTTCTCTAGAGCATACTTTCCTAACAGTGAATCCCCTAATTTAGGCATCTTTTGCAATTTGGATAGGCTGGGAATTTCCCACATTATCAAGAGCAGGTCACTTTTTGCTTAACAGTTCTCTCCTCAATCTCTTTCCTCTCCCAGTTTACTAAAAGCGGCAAGAAGAGAGCAGGGTATATTTTTCACACTTTGTGTGGAAATCTCCTCAGTATATATCTAAAGTTATTGCTTATAAATTCTGCTTTCTGCACAACTATAGGACAAAATTCAGCTAGGATTTCATTCACTGGATGGATCCTTGTTATATCAAGGATCACATTTTCTCCAGTTTCAAGTAACACTCTCCTCATTCCCTCTGAGCCCTCAAAGCAGCATGTTTAATGACCACATTACCAATAACAGTCAGTTTAAGACAATCTAGGCATTTTCTATTATGTATTCCAGAATTCTTCCCCGACCCCCCCCTCCATTAACCAACTCTAACACCACTTGCACATTTTCAGATATTTGTTACAGCAACATCCCACTTCCCAGTACAAAATCTGTTTACATTTCCTGAGGTTGATGCAACAAATCACCACAAACAGAGTGTCTTAAAACTACAGAAATTTATTCTTTTATGGTAATGGAGATCAGAAGTCTGAAGTCAGTTTCAATAAGTGAAAATAAAGATGTCATTTGGGCATCAGTTCCTCTGGAGACTCTAGGAAAGAATCTGTTCTTTGTCTCTTCCAGCTTCTGGTGACTACCAATATTCCTAGACTTGTGGCAGCATCACCTCCATCTCTGTTTCGTGGTCACATTGCCTCTTCCACTTCTGAACATGTCAAATCTCCCTCTGCCTCTCTCTTAGAAGTATATTTGTGACTGGATTTAGGACCCAACACATTAATCCAGGTTAATCACCCCTGTAAAGATCTCTAATTTATTCCCATTGGGAGACCAATTTTTTTCATCATAAGGTAAGAATTATAGGCTCAAGAGATTAGACCTGATATCTTTTGGAAGCCATTATTACATCTACTATATCACGCAGACAGCAACCATGAGAAATCTGGAGGTAAGGCTACATTAATATGAGACAAAATTAACCCCCAGTCTCGAAGTGAATTCTGAGAGAATTGAAGGGAGAAATAGACATTCAAAAATAATTATTGGAGACTAGAATATCCCATTTTCAATAATGAATAGAAAAACTAGGCAGAACATTATTAAGAAAATAGAAGACTTGGACAGCACTATAAACCAACTAGAACAAACAAACATTTATACAATATTCCACTCCGTCAGGAAGATATGACAATTATAAACATACATACACCTCACAACAGAGCCCCAAAATTCATTAAATGTATTGATAAGGTGAGTTATGATTATTACTATTATTATTATTTTATCAGAACTGCAAATGCTTCAAAAAAACAATCAAAAAGAACAACTGTCAAAGAAAGACTGGGATCACCAAAGTTTTTATCAAAGAGTCACTTCACAGACATTCTGGAAAGCCACTTTCCCAACATCCAGAGCAGATTTATCTTCTTCTTAGGTCTCACTAAGTTCATTTTCATTTATATTTCAGGTTAGAAACCTAATTTGGGTTATGATTCTAGATCTTCAAATTAGAAAATAATAAGTCATTATTTCAATATATTTAGGATGTACCAAAATCATAGACTTTAGCAATCAGTAGTACTCTCACATTCATTCATTCTTTAAAATAAAAAATAAATATAAATTGTTGAAAGCTTATGCTGTACTAGGTACTCTACTGGATCTCAGGGATTTTTAAAAATGTATGAAATAATAGGAACATTAAAACATCCAGACCATGATGGAACTCACAATCTAATGGGAGTGTGGGGAGTTAGAAAAACAGGTAAGTCTCCACCTCTAATAGAATGTGCAGAATTAATGCAGTCTCTTTCTGAGGCCAGCATTCCCACTGGTAGGTGCCTAATAGATCTACAGCCAATGATTGTTTGTCATCTTTAGATACATTGTCTAAATTGATAGTATTTTTCTTCAAAATTAAAGTAATTCCATCTTGTATTAATTTTCTGACAAATAATCCACGAGAAACACCTTGGTTTCCTATTTTTCTTCTCAAAATGGACAAGAGTTAAGATAGTTTTTCCTCTTGAATTTGAACACAGACCAGGGGCTTTATTTGTTTGTTCTTAGGAGGTACCAGAGATTGAACCCAGGACCTTGTACATGTGAAGCAGGTGCCCAACTACTTGAGTCACATCCGTTCCTTCAGTGTTTCTTTTAAGAGTGAGCCTTACCTCTTTGTTAAAGAGACACATCCTTTAAACACAGACTTAATGATTTGAGCAAAGGTTATTTTGAATGAAAATATCTCATTTCTCTCTTTTCCCTTGTATTTCTCTTATGCCTTCCTCATCAGTAAAGCTCTTGCCTGTTCCTCAAATTATGGTAAATTCAACTAATTCACATAGGTAATAGTCACCTGGAATTGTAGGGACAAGAACTAATTCTAATAATTGAGGAAATGCCCACTTTGTTAAATTTAAGAAAAATAACAATGTTAATAATAATAAATCTTTGAAAATAAGTTCTAAATTTTAAATTAGGTTTTAAAAGAATATTTCATGCTACACAATTATTAATACACATATATAAACCATTTTATTAATTTCTCATATGTGAATGCTTACACTATAAACACCATAATGCTATGCCTTTTATATTTCTATCCATCTATTACCTAAGAGTGGTAAAATTCATATCCATTTTGTGTTGTTTAATAATTCAAAATAAAATCCATCAAAACATTATGTCTTCCTCCAAAGTCTTCTCTAATTCAATAATAAAAGCAATATTATAGTAATATTCATTAAACACTTGCAGGTTATTGACCTCTATTGTTGAACAAAATGAAGGGCAGTCAGCCTTAAAGGACAAATATATCTTAATGATTGTCATGCTTGGATTAATGGCACACCTTTATTGATACCTTTTCTGTTCTGAAATACAGAAATATAGGCAATTCACAAAATGATGCGCAACAAAAGATTAGAAAATAAAGACAGTACATCAAAAGTATACACATTTATTTCGTTTTCTAATTGTTTGGTTATATCTCCCAAATGTTCTTTTAGATATGTGTTTAAAATCATGCTTAATATTAAAATTAAACCACATCTTAATGCTGCTGGGCAAGCTATTTATTTTATATTTCTGTAAAATGATTAAATTGATACAGGGTATTAGCATTAGTGTATTTTGGATTATTTTTCAGAGAGAACATTTTTTTCTTCTTTATGGAATAGAGTATGTAAAGCATTTGTTTACATTTTGAGGATTTTAAGGAAAATAAAAGAGTAAATAAGATCACTGGAACTGAGATTAGGAAATATAACAATGTACCTTATGTAGTTAAAATGAAAATTAGCATTGGAGAAATTACACTGTGGAATTGAAGATGCACTAATCTTTCCATAGGTTTAGTTATCATGATCAGTTATCGTGGTTAGTTGTGCATGAGGATGCACATCGGTTTAATTATCTCTTCCCATAGGCTTAATTATCATGTTTATTACAAAGACTTCAATATAATGACATGTCAACTAGAACAGGATCTAACAATATATAACACAAGGTGCCATTGTCATTTTATTCAGTTTTACAACTAAATTCCCACAAACACAATTTAACAAGTGCAAAGAAAAACATCACATCCTACACTTAAACAATGATCCAAGTTTTCTTTCCATTGTAAGAAAAAAATAACCATCTCTAATCCATATAGTAAGTCTCTGTGCAAAGTTATTTACATTCATTCTATCATGTTAATTCTCCATGTATTTGTGTTCTGTGTTAAAACTATTATTTTGATAAAGATACTCAATATCATAGAGCTTAAGATGGATAAAGTCCCACAGCTTGTAAATGCCAGAGTTAGGTACAAAACACAACACTCTCACTCTCACAACCTGTGCTTTTTGAACACTTTTCTACCCTGACTTTTGCCATGAGTTTGAGTGTGTGTATATATATTTTGTAGTGTAAAGAAGCTTATCAAGTAGATGTCAAATGAGGAACTTAGGGCACATTACTAACCACACGATGCTTTATTTCCTATTCTTGAAAATTAGGAAGCTGAGTACCTAAGTCAAAGATCCGATGCCAGGATAAAATGAGTTGATCCATGTACTGCTCTTAGAACAATGTGCATTCTATAAATTTTAGCAATTCCTTGATAGGAAACTTAACCTCTCTTGGCCTCAGTTTCTTCATCTGAAAAATAGGAAAACTAGTAGCATTGACTTCATAAGGATTGTGTATATTAAATGAGAAATTAACACCAACTTAGAATCGTGTTTGGCATTTAGTAAACACTCAGAACTCCTGACCCTGATTCACTTCAACTTATCAAAATCAGGTTTTCCTACATATATTTCCTAGTTAATTATAGTGTGTTTGTAAGAAACTATTATTTCCTTCAAAAAATCTGAATGATTCAGAGAAGGGTAAAATATCTGTTCTGCAGCAAACCAGAAGTCAATGCTATGGCAGAAACCACTCTCCACTGCAGTTCACAGCATCCTCCTCCCTGATTGCCCTAGACCAGCCTAAGAGCAGTGTGGAGCTTGGTCCTTCTGCTGAGAATTCAGCTCTCTGCTATCTCTGAAGGTGCCTGTGTTTGACAAGCTCTGTGAAGGACTAATAATCCATGTGCATTTCTTCCACAATACCAGTAATTAGTAAGCTTTGACCCGGTGTTCTTGTCAATATTAGTCTGCATTATCTTGTCTCCACCCACCAAAGACAAAGGCATCAGTAGGCATCTTTTAAGCCTGCAGTTTTGCATTATTTTTACATTTCTCATCAAAGATAGCAGCTGCATCAGGAAGCCCAGGTAAGGAATCAAAGGTCTGCAAGATTGGGAGTCTAAATTGTGTATCTCTACAGAGGACACAGTTGGAACAATTTCTTGTAGGGTGGTAGGGTACATAAAGTGGTAGACTAACACATATATTCTTGAGGCAACCAGACCTGATGGAGAAATTGCTCCTAAATTTAAAAAAATTACTTAAAAACCATTGGTTTGGGAATTTCTTTTGGCAAGTAGATGGTCATTTTCTGGACTTTCTATCTCATCCTCTTTTCTATGACCAGTTAGAAGTAACTGCATTTGTGGTAACTTCCTAGATGTTTTCACTATTAGACAGTCATTTCTGAAAGGCATTACAAAATTATGCTCTGTTTTTGTGTCTGATAAATTACAGTTTTCACTGAACATTACCTAATGGTAATCCTCTACAGTCTATAAACTTGTAACAATCCTTCATGAGCTAACACCGCATTTAACCAGTGTCTGGATTCAGAATAGTGCATAATTTAAAACAACTGCTATTCCCTAGACAAATAAAATGTTTAATATTATCAAATGAAATATTGGGAAATCCTAATTGGCTAATTAAACTATGTTTTTTTTGTTTGTTTATTTGTTTTTGGTTCTTTTCATTTCAATTTAATGAGGTTTTAAAAACCTGGTCTTTCATCTTTCTTCCACAGAGATCCAAATACCTCTCTACAAATGTCTGTAATTATAGCATGTATTAATAATTTAGAAAATACTGTGCAAATTTTCTTACATTATTCACACAAATACATGTACATAAACATACACAGATAGGTATAGTTGACAAATATTTTTGAGTTTACAAAATATTATAAAATTTTAAAGCAACATGTTAATTCATTACTATGAATGGTATAGTATCTTGCAAATCAAATTAATCATGACAGTACACATCTTCATGGCACTATCCATCTATGCATTCCATGTTTGCTCTATAGAATATCCACAATACTTAGTCAGAACTTTCCATATAAGAGGATTAGAAGAAATTGTTTTTGGATATGTCAGTGAATCTGGAATGACAATTGGTTGTACTTTCACTATGTGCAAAGTACCAAATTCTCTTTTAAAATGTGTAAGGTAGATGTCCTATGATGCAGATGAATCATAATCATAAGAAAAGGTCAAAAAACATAAGTAAGACAAATAAAGAGGATCATGACAAATGTCATATTAGAGGCCTAAGGGAGCATAATGAGATTATTGGAGAAAGAAAATTAATTTTGGCTTAGAGAATTTGAAAAGCCATTAGTAAAGTGTGGAAATTTTAGTGAGCTCAAAAAGACAAGATATAGATCAAGTATTTGCATATATTAATAACACACAGGAAAAAATGAGCAACTTAAAATTTAAGATTTTCACAGAGGATTATATTTTATTGCAATTTTTTCTTTTCCTTTAATTTTTATCCTTGTTTTCCATAAATATTGTATCATCTTATATTTCCAACATCAATGACTCATGCTTCCCAGGTTCCTGCCAGCATCAGCACTATGTGTTTTTACCTCTTTTTTTTTTTGCTGGTCTGATGGGGGTAGAATGACATCTCATTGTTTCATTACTCTGAGGTTTCATGCCTTTGTATATGGGTTTGCTCTTCTGTGCATTGGTTTCCCTTTGCCCATTTTTTAAATTTCTCCTATCCATTTTAGGAGACATTTGAGAATTATAGTGTTTTAATTTGCCAAAGAGGTGCTGATGCAAAGTACCAGAAATGTTTTGGCTTTAGAAAGGGTATTTATTTGGAGTAAAAGCTTACAGTTCCAAGGCTGTACAAAGTCCAAACTGAGGCACCGTCAGAGATGCTTTCTCACCAAAGTCAGCTACTGTTGAGCCTGGCGAGTTGCCACGTGGTGAAGCAACATGGCCGCCATCTCTGCCGTGGTTTCAGCCTCTCCCTCCAGGCTCAGCCTCTTGGGCTACGTGCTCAAACGATCCTCTCTCTTACACTGCAGGATCAAACATGGCAGCTTCCTTTCCCTGTGTCTGTCTGAGTGAGTGTCTCTCTGTGTTTCCATTTATACCCAGACCTAGAAAGGGGGTAGAGACTCAATCTGAGTTACTCCTCACTGACCTACCCAAACAAAAGCCCTAAATTGAATTTAGTGCAATCAAAGTGTATCACACCCAGAGGAACAGATTGGTTTACAGACATATTATTCCTCATTTGGGGATTCATAAAATAATTTCAAACTGCCACATATAGATAGTAGCCTTTTTTCCTAAACTTATTATTTATCTTTTTAAAACATTTTGTATAGATAAATAAAATCTACTATTTATTCTATAGCTTCTGGGTTTTTAGCTTTGATTAGGAAGTTTTCTTAATTCCCCACCCTCACCCTTAACTGTACAACTACTGTCTTAAGAAATTCTCCCAAGAGATTTCACTTCTTACTTTACTTATATATGACTTTAATTTATCTAGAATTAATTTTTTCATGGTGCAAAACACTGGTGTAATTCTATTTTCTCACCAGTGGATAGCCAGATGTGCCAGCTTCACTTGTTACATTAAGTTTTGTTCTATTTTTAGTTTTATTTTTTGCCTTCCTTGTAATTGCCTAGGAGAAAACCAAATGGTATAAGAGTTAGGATGATGGATCACAATGTCAGACAGACTGACTTATAACCCAGCACCTTTTCTTTCTAGCTGTGTTACACAGAATAAAGTTGTTGTGTTCTCTAACTTTTATTTTATCCTTTCTTTTATGAAATGGGTCTAGTGATACTTCTTATGTTATGAGGATTAGATAACACAAGGGAGAAGTTAGCACGTAGCCTCAGATGTAACAAGTGTTCGATTTGTGCTCATTCTAATAATTTACTCATTATTGCTGATAAAATAATCTGGATATACCTAATAATTACTAATAAGCAGTTAAAATGCTGAACTAAATAAATGCAACCATTCAAATTAATCTTCTAAATAGTAATAGCCCATGATGTACTATAGGGCAGTAACTACTAAATTTGGAGGAGAGAATTTCCTTTTGAAAAGTGCCTAGCCTCATTGCCAAGAAAACTCCAGCCACATCACTATTATCAATACTCCTGGTCACCCTGGTTTGGGTCCAGGCTAACATTCCTGGCCAAGGCTACCCTAATGTTTCCACCACTACCCCACTATCCCCAATAATATGACACTGTTCCTCAGGCTATCCACATAGTCCTAAGGTTATACCAATGCTCCTATGGCTATCCCACTTTTAAGAAGCTACCCAACTATTCAAAAGCCTTCATAAGACTATCCAAATGCTTCCAAGTCTACCCCAATGTTCCCAAGGCTATCCAAATGGTCCTGAGACTATCCCATTGTTCCCAAGCCTATCCTAACACTGTAGCTACATGCAATTTAGCCATATCAATTAATATAAATACACTTTTTAAACAACTCTCCAAGATATATTTAGGTCAAAATAAAAACTAATGACTTTGACCAAAAAAATGTAAAATAAAATGTCTCAGTTGAAATTCAACCCACAGCTAAGTTTACAATTAGCCTTCTGTAAACTTACTTTTATAATTTGCAATATCCTAGCAATAAAATAGATAAGGCATGTGATTTTGGCTCCTCATATTCCAGAGCCAGAGGCTCATCATTCAAGCTTCTTGTAAAATGTCGATTCCCTCTCTCACCAGCCCAGTTTAGCTGCAATTTCATTAAAAAAAAAAAAATCACAGAAAACTCAAGTTGGGGTTTCCCCTTTGGGTTATATGCTCATTAACATTTCCCCTCAGTGCTGTCTGGGGTATAACTTCATCTAGGGGTCAGTTAAGGCTTTAGAATTATAGGTAGGTAGCCAAGCCAACAGAATATGCCCAAGGCATAGGGACTAAAACCTCAGGTTAGGATTTCCATAGAGACCAGAACTTGCCTTTGGTATGGACAAAAAGAGCAGGTTCTAAAGCTTGTGAATACTACCTCAGGACATTTGACATCTGTTTGCTATTCACCTCCATGGAGTGGCAGCTTTTTGGGGTTTGTTTCAACTCTCAGATCTGTGTTCCAAACTCTTTGTCGAGGCAAAGTCTCTACTGACTTCTTTTCTGTTTCTTTTTTTCTTTTAAAACTGCATTTTCAGTGCCCCACGTTGGGCTCCATCTTCTCCTGTTTCTTTTCTGTTTCTTTTTTTTTTCTTTTAAAACTGCATTTTCATCTACTGACTTCTGATCCATAATAGGGTCACTGTTCCTCACTGGACACTTAGGTTTCCTCTAGATTCTTTCATCTGGGGATATTTATATTTATGTCCTTTGGTGGCTATTGCATCTGCTGGTGAGAGAACACTGGTAGCTGAGTGGGTCATTGGCAGAGGAGCCAAATGGCAGCACAAAAGGACCACAAGGTGAGCTCAGAAGGTGGCTCAAACCACCCATCTCTTAATCACCCTGAGAAATCATACCTTCATTGTAGGGCCGGTAAAGCGCACCTTAACATCACTACCTAACAGAGTACACATTGGAATCTTATCTTAAGGTTTTTCATACAGAATTAATTTTTCCTTCCATGGAATACGGTGGGTTGGAGATTTAATAGCTTGAACCAAAGGATTTTGGTGAATTAGAAATGATTAATAATTCACATGACTGACTCTTCATTGTTGAATCAATAATATGAAAGGCCATGAACAAATTTTTATATTATTAGCAAATGAAAGAATTTAAGTTCCCACACCGGCTCAGCACAGCTGTTGTCTATCTTTGTGGGTCCTCCCAGGTGGGCCCTAAGGTAAGGGCTTCCTTGCATGTAATATATTTTGGGAAAACATACCAGAAAACAGGAATGGGGAATTGGGAGGAGTAAAACACAGAAAGAAGAAAAGCCAGTAGAAGCAGATGGTTTTAAGGTGTTGACCACCGGAGGCAGCCTGGGCTCAGTCTTTGTAGAACCCTCTGAGAAGTAACAGAATGAGAACCAGAATTGCTGGCTGAAGGGACTGACTCAGAATGCAGTTCTTTATGGGTTCAAGGGTTGCCCCACAGGAGGTTAATTCACGGGGACCTCCAGATTGGAGGCTTCCTTCCACGTTAAGAAAACAGGAGCAAAGTCTGGGGTCGGGGTGGGCAGAAATGAGGTGGGATGGCACACAAGAGTGTCCAATACTCTGCCCTGACTTTTGAAAGTATTTGCACCAACTCTTTCTCAAGTGAGTTTTTAAAATATATAAACTACAGGGAACTCCCTGTCCTTGGATTAAGCTGCATTAAATTCCTCTCTCAGAAGAGCGAGAGGGACCGTAAATGACTCAGGCTCAGCAGGTATTTTCCTCAAAGCAAGATGTCATGGAGAAGCGTCAAATCTCTTGACTCTGTTTTAGGCTTACTATTGTGAAATTGGAAAGGTGGTTTCTGACCCTGGAATTCACGTTGTCTCCAGCCAAGAGGACGCTGAGACAGGCGCTCCCCACAAGACGCATGCCGCCTTTCAAACAGCAATCCAGACCTTGCCTAATGTCCTCGGGTCCCTCTGGGCACCAGGGTCCTCATCTAAATCACTACTATGCAATTTCCAGCAGCAACTTTCAACCTATCTTTATGTGTAATGGTCAGTCAGACATGGAATAAAGTGGAAAATTTACATGCACTCCAGTATTTCAGAAGAGCGGGAAGAATTCGCTGTCCTAAATACAAAATGAGAATTTCTATCCCCCAAAAAAGGAACTTAAAAATGCCATGGTTCATGTGAAATACTAAGAAGTCATACTCATCATATTCTAATATGCATTAGAAAATGTCCAAGGTGTTTGAAGCTGCAGAAAGCATTCCCATCAAGGAAAATAATAAAAATTCTACTAAAAATTAAAGAATCACAGAAGCCTTTCAGTGCTTATGATAATAGCCTTTGCACATGGGTTTCGATTTTCTATGTCCTCTATCAGTCTTAAAACTGTCCAAAGAGACCTTTACAAACTTATTTCCGTAAAAAAGAACAAAAAATATTATAGCAAAAGCAGCCTTAAATATAATAACAGCAATAGCCTTGGAATTGAAATTTGGAAATTTCAAGTTTCAGCATTATCTTCAAGATACTGTTAAAAATCAATAGCTCTCAAAGTGTACAGAATTTTAATGATTTTTTTCTAGATGTTTTCATAAAGAAGGCATTTAAATTACATTCAGTGAAGTAGGACTCTGATGTACAATAGCTTTATATTAGATATTGGTTTCCTCAAGCCTCTAGAAGTAATGCGTTATGCTCTTGCTTATACAAGATCAATAAGTACTATTTCTGTTTTACCATTTTCACATGCCTTTATGGGCAATAACAATTATGGGTTTCTTCACATGATCATATTTAGATGAAAGCAACTTACTGTTTGGGGACTCGTGTATTATTAAGCTGAAGCAAATGCTCTCATTGATCTTAATGAAATCTACACTTGCACATGCCTGGGAAATCATTACAAATAAGGTGAACACAAATAAAACAAAGCAAAATTAATAGGTTTATTTCCTAAAATAAGCCATTTAAAAGTAATAAACATGGTAACCCTGACATAATAACTTCTTTGCCAAACCATACCTCCTTTGCACATCAATAAAGGTGGATTTTTATTCCTTTATGTGCAACTTTCCTCTCGCTTGCCATTATTTGAAATTTCATATTGGTTCTAATCTAGACTGCAGGAACTAAATCTTGTACTGCATTTATGGATTTGTCGGTTTTCCATCTAGCATTCCTATGACTTAGGCTTTGAAGAGGATTTGGAAGGGTGAAGAACTTATTTTGGAAAGAGTGTGCACCAGAGCAAGTCCACATGATCCCTGGAAAAAGTCATTCTTAAGAGTCTTGGAACAAATTCATCCAAATGGAACACTCCCTTTTCCGAGGGCAACTTACTATATGAATTGCTTTCTTTCACTGCAGGTGCTTCCTGGACTAGATATCAGTTCTGTCAGTGCAGAGTTAAAAGTTTTAGATATTGCATTTGCATTTTCCTCCAGGTCTCAGTGCGGTTTTAACAATCTTAGTGGGTTTCTAGTGCAAGATGGCAAACTATGCATGCACAGCTATATCTCCTCCTTCAAAAATTCTTTCTGAAAGATAAACTATTTCATGCACACACATACATCCTACCATACACATCTATACTAGAATGCATATTCTGCTATATACCATGCCATAAAACTACTTAAAAGATAAGAACGGTTTCAGCAGAAAGCAAAATCTGAG
This sequence comes from Tolypeutes matacus, assembly GCA_026826555.1. Classification (NCBI taxonomy): domain Eukaryota; kingdom Metazoa; phylum Chordata; class Mammalia; order Cingulata; family Chlamyphoridae; genus Tolypeutes; species Tolypeutes matacus. The sequence goes on along the minus strand of JAKSZT010054030.1, from coordinate 63,292,885 downwards.
GAATTCCTAGAACATAGAAAGCCAATGCATTCCGATTTGTGAAGAGCACAGAGCTGTGAAATCCATAGTTCCAAGCACTAGTGGTAGGACCATTTCGTCCTAAGGGGAGCCTAGAGAAGAACCAATCTCATGGCCAAAAAATACAAAATGCAGGGATGAGCCTTGAGTAAGTCCCCCAACTGCAGACGGAGGTGTTACATGGGCCTTCGTGGGAACACAGGCTCAGGCACAGCAGAAACTTTCAGCAAACGGCCTCATCTACTTACACAGCACAGAGCATCCCAAAGAGCAGAGGAAGAGATCCCATCGTGGCCAGTCGCCCCGGAGGGCCAACTGCCCAGGTCAGGGGTTGGATGGCAGCTCTGCATGCCCAGGGGAGGAGACACAAATCTGTGCTGCCCAATGGCGAGGTAGGCAGGGCTGGGAGATGGCCCCAGCACAGAGCGGTGACTAAGCCCCTCTCCTCTACTTCACTGCTCTGAGATTTATACTCAGGACAAAGCCCAGAGATGATCATTAAAACACAAGCAAAACATGGTTGAGCACAAAGAGAAGAGTAACAGAGAAGGAGGGAACTCAGGATTTCCAAATATATAGTTAGGAATGGGGAGAAACAAGGCAAAATACTGCGAAGGCTAAGGCCCCTCTACAGAAGAGTGAAAGTTAGTAGAAAGTTCTACCTTCCGCAAAATGTGCTCAAGTTGGCAACTTTGGGAATTCCTAGGTGGCCAGTCTGCCCTCTCTGTAAAAGGGCCACGACCATAAGCAGAGCACACCTTCTATCCTGCACCCTAGGAAAGGCTTATGGGGGAAACATAGCCACACAAATGCAAAGAAAAGTCAGTCCAGTCACTAAAACAATCAACCTAATTCTCAGCCATATGGACAAAGAGTGTAATGTAGAAAAAATAAGAATCATTAGGGGAATAAAAGAGAACATGAAAAGAGTCAAATAACTCTCCCAGAATATGCGAGCTTCAGGTGCCAGAATTTGCAGCTTTCGAAAGGAAAGAATCATCAGACATGAATGTCCTTGGAAACTAAAAATTGATAGAGAATGCTGAGTAGTATGTGTAGATACCTCTCCGTCTGGGAAGTGCAGCTTGATTTCTGTTCCTCTTCCCTTTTGACAGTGGGTAGATGTATTGACCCTCTTCCAAAGTAGTGAGAGGGGAAAATAATAACTTTACATGGGAAAAACCTGCTCACATTACCTGAACCAGCAATGAGGGTTGGTATCACTAGGAATGTCATCACGTAGCCCCTGATATGTTCTGGCAAGAAGGGCACTGTACCTATGTGGCATTCTTTCCAACACCTCATAACTCCAGGCTAATTAGGAGAAAAACGTCAGACAAACCCAGATTGTGGGGCATTTTGCAGGCTACATTACCAATAACATTTAATACTACCAACGCCACAGAAAACAAAGAAAAACGGAAAAACTGTCACAAATCAGAGGTAACTGGGGAGACATAACCTGAATGCAATCTAGTGTCCTGGACTGAATCCTGAAACAGGAAAAAAATGTATTCATGGAAAGTCTGGTGAAATCCAAATAAAGTCAGAGTTTACTTAATAATAATAAACCAATATCTGTTTCTTAGTTTTGACAAATGCACATGGTAAAATAAAATGTTAACAATGGGAGAGACTTAGAGGTATACAGGAACTTCCTTTACTATCTTTGTAACTTTTATGCAAATCTAAAATTACTACAAAATTAAAAGTTTATTAAACATTTTGATTGTCAAATTAAATTTAGTGAACAGGCTGAATAATAAAGAAGACATAGAGAAGATGAGACACGGACTATATATCCATAATGTTCATTGTTCAGTTATTAAGAGATTCAAAAAAGTAAAGAAAAGAATCAATGGATCTAAGAAAATTAGCATAAGTAAAAGGAAGGTACCAATCTTCAGAATAAAAGTGACAGAAGGAAAAGGGGGGGATGATAATCAACCAGTCATGAATGGCTGATATTTCTGAACTCAAGAATAAAATCAAAATCTTCCTGAGTGGAAACTGCAGAAATAGTAATTTAAAAAAAGAAAATAAAATTAACTCTAGCCTTAATGTCATCCACTGAGAAGACAATAGAGAAATACCTCAAATTATTTTGAATTTTGAAATCCAAACTGTCAATTAAATGTAAGAATACAATTAAGGAATTTCTAGACATTTAAGTCTTTAAATTTAAAAGCTACAGAAATTTGCAAAAGAATCACTTAAGTATATACCAATAAAACTGAGCACAGAATCCAAGAAAGAACAAATTTTTGTTCAAAAAATGATTATTTGTGAAAAAATATCCAAGGAAAATGTAGCTAGCCAAAAGAGAAATTAAAAGAGAATCCAATTAACCTTGACATTTGGGAACTTCTCATTTGAGCAGCACAGACTTAGTGACAATTTTTTTTTCCTTCCTTGGGTCTAGGGACAGTAACTGCTTGTATAATAAATAATGTATTCTTAATTAAATGAAAAATTATTGATTTCAATATTGTTTTTGAATAAACAGTTAATGTATTAAACACTTAATTGTATTTAGAAAACAGAATGGAATGGTTTTGTATCTTAAAAATGTAAAAGAAGGTGGCAGGGAATATAAGGATCAATTTTATTGTCCAACCAGGTGCGTCAGTGCTTGACTTCATCTCTGACTAGCCAATGTGACCTTGATCAAGTTACTTAGCCTTTCTACATCTCTATTTGTCCATTTATACAATGGAGGGGATAATGGAATCCACAGCATGTAATTGTTTGGGATATTGAATGAGAACATCCAGTACCAAGCAATGTAGACTGCACTATGCAAAATAAACAGGAGACACTGGAGAAGAGAAGGGAAGAAGTGGAAATATGCTAAATTTCTTATTTTTTATAGCAGGGAAACAAACACTATTTACAAAATTCATAAAATATAAATTATAAATAAAAACGTACTGTTAAAAGCATACAATTAAATGCAATACAATAAATAAAAATCAAGAGTTGAAAATGAGGCAAAGATGGAAGATGGGGTAGATGTATGTAATGACTCATCATCAAAGAAAGAGATTCGAATATAGTGCTCACATTAGCTTAACAAAGAAAAAGAGACTTGGTATTCAAAGTTTTTAAGGAAACCATCAGAAGACCCCAAAATGTAAAAAGTAAAATAGTTACCTACAGGAAGAGAGAGTCAAGTGGGAGGAAAATTTTCTTTTTCTTTTTCACACTTTTCTGTTTTCTCTTCAGTTTATTATTGAATATATTAGTTTTATAATAATGCAAATTTCTTAAACCAATGTCTAAAAGTACTGTCTAATCTAAATTATCCTAAACTGGGGGTGGATGTGGCTCAAATGGTTGGGCGTCCGTCTGCCATATGCAGGGACCCGGGTTCGATCCCCGGACTGCCTGGTAAAATTAAAAATATATATATAGAAGGCTCAAGGGCTGCCAGGCTCTGTGTGCCGGTGAGCCGTCGGGCCTGGGGAGCCATGCAGCAAGATGATGACGTAACAGGAGAGAGATGCAGGGGAGAGACAAGACGAGATGCTCCAAAAGCCAGAAACCGAGGTGGCGCAGGTGGTAGGACACCGCTCTCCTACGTCGGAGGTCTCCAGGATCGAATCCTGGTGAAGACTGGAGGAGAAGGATGAGAAGAGATGGCAGGAAACAGACACAGAGAATTGCCCAGTGAATGGACACAAAACAGCAAATGGGGAAGGGGGAGTTTAAAATGGATAAAGTAAATAAATAAATCTTTAAAAAATAATAATAAATAAATAAGTTATCCTAAACTAAGAAAGATACATTCACAGAACTCCAAGCTTAAAAGACATGTGAGGAGAATTTATAGTATGATGGTATTGGTATGTCTTTTTTTTTTTTTTTTTTTTGCCTCTTCTCACTTTTTCCATTAACTTAGGAGTTATGAAGCATATAACATGGTTAATAAGACCCAGTACAAATGGTTTCTTTAATGGAGTAAAATAATTTGCAAATAAATTACAATCAGCCTTTCCATGGCAGGATCCACAATGTCTCCAAACTTTGTTACTCCCTAAAATAGAGAATGAATCATTTATTCATTCGTTCAGTTATTCATCTGATTAGCATTTAATATTACAGAGTTGAAGCTTACAAAAAACTTAAAGTCTAGAGGAAACATGAAAATGCAAAAACATTGTGAATAGATAATGTGTTTTAATAAGGTAATGAAAAAAGTGTTATGTGAATGGGGCAGAGCAGGGGGCTAAATTCCTAGGGAAGTCAGGAAAACCTCTATGGTATTGAGGAGATTGAATTCACCTTAAAACAGCGGTTCTTAGAAAAAGAAAGAATAAACAACACCACCACCAACAACAAAAAATAGATAAAAAAGAAAAGCAAAACAGAAAACAGGGGTTCTTAACATGGGGTCCATGAGCTTGAATTGAAATTCAGAAACACATTATTCTTGAGCAGACGTGTTGGTGTGGTGTGATGTATTTATTAAATAATACACAGTATTGTGTCAACTTAGTAAAGGGTCTGTGGTTTTCACCTGACTGCAAAGGGATCTGTGGAACAAAAAAGGTTTCGAACCCCTGCCTTAAAGGACAAAAGCTCATCAGCCCATTTTAGAGTCGCAGTTGCTCCGGCTTAGTGAGATTAAGCAACTCGCCCTCCTCACCCAGCCGGTAAGTGATGGAATGAGGATTTGAATCCAGTTCCCCATTCTTAACCACAGTGACTCACTGCTTTGACCATCTGTGGGGCTCACAATCATATATTTAGAACCAGAGCCAGAGAGATCATGATGATTAGAATTTCAGTACCATTCAACAGCTAATAACGACGATGGCATCACTAAGAAACTGGCAAACACTTGAGGCTGCATTTAAAAAATTGGGATGAGATAACGAGGAGCACTATGACCTCATCCACGCTTTTGCCAACAGCCCCATTTTAATCTGCTCATCCAACCAGGCAACAACCGGGTTTGCAAAGCTGAATGAGTTCCAGCACTTGAGTTTGCAGCACTTGTTAATAATGATCACACATAAATCACTCGTAGTGCTTCTGAAACGATGTGTGTGTGGGGGGGTGGGGGAATGGTCTCTCTGTTACTCTAGTTCACTTCTGGAGGCAAAAAGAACAAACCTAGCATTAGCCCCTAATCTGCTCTAGAGAGGCCTAAATGTCCAGTGCATCTTCAGGCCCAGCACGATGCTCCTTTATCACTTTAGTTGTCGCTGCTTTAGCAGAGCATGCTAGGTAAATTCGATTGCAAAGGGCAGACTCCGTTTTGAGTAACTGATAGTGTGTAAATATGTGCAACCACAGAAAATCCTTGAGATATGACACCTCAGTGTCAGATGCTTGCACATAAATCAGGTAGAAGTCAAGGCCAATATAAAAATATCTAAATGTCTTTTATTACTTGCGGTATTCTAAAACCAAATTAATATATTTTCTCAAACCTAATATTTCAGGAATCAGTTTTAAATATGAGTTAAAGATTTGGAGCTCCTTCCTAATAGGAAATTCATTCATCATTTATATATATATACACACACACACATATGAATATATATGTGTGTATATGTTAATGTCTATTGTATGGCAGGCATTATATTATACCCATCACTGAGTGATGAATTACACAGTGCCCTTGGGTAGCTCTCCAGTCAGAAAGGGAGAGAAAGAACTAAATAGCAAACTACAAAACATCAAGCAGGACCTGAACCTAACGGATCCCAGGCTTGGTTTTCTGGGGAGGAGACTCGGGGACAGAGGACAGCTTTAATAATACCCATCAGGGGCCAGTGCAAGGATTTATGCCTCACCTTCTGCCTGCAGACCCCAGGGTCTCACACCCGCTTTGATGGATGGGATTTCTTTTTGAATGTGTCTTTTCTCGGGCTTTGGCTCTTGATTTAACTGTCTCTGGACTTGTCGATTCATGCATTGTCTTCCTGTTCATAGCTTGTCTGCTTGCAGCAAGTCCCCAGCCAATTAAGAAAGATGACATTGAAATTGACATCGGGCTGGGCATTTGTGTGAATAGAGAGAACTGAGAGGAAGGACCTGATTCAGAGAATTATTAAGGGATAGACTCGACGGGATTTGGTCCTATACACACACACACACACACACATATATATACATACATACACATACATACATAAATAGAGAGAGACCAAGACAGTGTGTGTTTAGGGGAATGTGAAATATTACAATAATGGAGAGGGTGGAGTCCCACAATAGGCCAAAATTTTTAATTTAAGAATTTTTCTTGGTGATGTTGGTAATATATAAATTTTAAGTGGGAAGCAATATTGACTAAAAAGTGTATTTTTATATAGTAAATATGTGAATACATGCAAGCATAGATTTCTAGTTACCAAAAACATCAGTATGATCTAAAACAAGTCTATAAAATATACATATTTACATTTTAGATTTTAAAATGAGGTTCGCTGTTCCCTGAATCCCTGAAATTAACCTGTGTGGGGCAATTCTCCGCTGCCTATATATAAAATAAGCTCAATTTATTTTCCTACTGCAAGATATTCCCCCTTATTCGAGGTTTAATTATTCACTGAAATATTTTTGAACACCCTCCTATGTGCCAGGAACTGTAAAGCAAATAATTATTAAATACCCCCAGTGGTAATATGTGCTATGAAAGCAAGGTAAAATGAGAGAGTTTGGCAGGGTTGGGGGGATTGTGTTTTAGTTACACTTCTTCAGAAAAGTCTTCTCTGATAAAGTGACCTCAGAACACAGGCCAAATGAAGTCAGGGAGAAATCTAGGTGCAAATCTTGGAAGGCTAATGCCCTGAGATGGAAACCCATGGCATAAGAGAAGAGGAGCATGGAAGAAAAGAAGAGCTTGAGAAGGGAGATACTTATGCAAATACTAAAAATATTTGAGGTAGCCCTATGTGGGGAAAAGTGTTCCCAGTGCTTCCCTGAAGACTTTTCTGAAGAAGTGAAGTATGGGCTGAGCCTTAAGGATGCCTGCATAGCAGTGAGTGGGCTGGAGGGGGGAGAGGCAGAAAGGGCAGTCCTTAAGAGCTCAGGTCAACAGGCAGTTCAGGGGTTGAGATGGCTACTGACTGGCTGTGTGACCTTAAAAATTAAAAATTGTAGGTCTCAGTTTACCCAATGGTCTCTACCTCACAGATTGTTGTGAGGATTGAATGAACCAATACTCACTATTACTAATATACTTAAAGGAGCTTGGACAGTAAAGTCAAGGCAGACCTTGAATGTCCCAGGAAGGACCTAGGATTGAGGGAGAAAGGGTTTCTGTAAATGGGGAGCAGAGAACCTGGGAGTGGGATGCATGGATGAAGGCAGATGCTGTGTCGATAAAGAAGCTGCTGCTGTGTGCTTGCTTGTGGTGATGGGAAATATGATGGGATCTGGGTATCCCATTGGTACAGAGCTACTCAGTAGGGAAAGTTGGATCACAGATGAGAGGTAGGAGACAGCTGCAGGGCTGAAGACCTGCATGAATGAGAGAGGATGTGGAGCAAACAACTGGTATTGGAAGGATTGGGTGATGACAGTGTGTGAAAGAGCCCTTTGGGTTCTCTTTGGCTGACGGTACTTCAGTTGCCGGTATTTCTCTTCACCTAGCAAACCAAACAAAGCCCAATTTAAACTACCTGTGGGTTCCAATTTCAAGCTTCCTTAGTTTTTGATTTCCCTGCATCATGAGGGCCTGGTGGGTCGTGATATAAACGAATGTCCTCCCCATCCCTGTCATGGCAAATCTCACAATGTTTTCTCGTATTTAAAGTCACCACTGGTCCCTGGTCTCATTTACTCTCTTTTGAATACTGGGCATGTCAGGCAGCCTCTACCATCATTAGTCAGTCTGGAGACCTTCAGCCCTGTTGAGGCTTGAATGAAACTCAGCAGTAACATGGGAAACCCGTCCTGTGCCCAGCATCCTATGCGGCCGCCGTTTCTCAGGAGGTGTTTCTCGGGCCATCACCGGCGGCAGCAACAGCAGCACCAGGAAGCTTCTAAGAAATACGGATTTTCAGGCCCCAGCCCAGAACTGGAGTCAGAAACTCCTGTTTTAACAAGCTCTCCAGGTGAATCTGGTGCATGGTTGAAATTTGAGAACTACTGTTTAGGGCTATGGGGAGAGAGAGAAAAACATATATAAGGAGAATAAATAAAACTAGTCTCCTTCCACCTTTCACCGTACTCCTACCAAACACTAATTAGTAAAAGCATATATCGCATTACAGAAAATTTGGAAAGTGAGAAAATTAGAAAAGATCTAAAAAAGTCAGCCAGGATGCCATCACTACAAGATAGCCAGTGTTAGCCTTTCGTTCTTTCACTTGCAAAGAGGACAGAGTGTTCTTCATATTTACCAGGGCTTCAGCTGAGGCTGGCACGTACCACATGGGGATTAGCTTGAAGAGGCAGTTCCCATTCTTACCTCGTTTAGCAGTGCGCTTTGCTTACAGCTTGCTTTTCTTGAAGATGCCTATCTTTCTGTGGCCAGACATACATTATTTCCCTGCTTTCTATAGGCATCCACAACTTATTTATGCAGTCAATAAGCATCTTATAAGTAACTGCTCATTGAAGCTGAACTGATGTTTGTGCTAACTAGAAAAGAACGTTATTCTGGTACTTTGTTACCTTTGCATCTTATAAGTGAAACAAAGCAGGGGAGTCAAGAGTCCCTGGAGCTTTTTGTGAGAGGGGTCATGGTGGGAAGGGAACCCAGAGTTAGGAACTCATTAGCACACAGACCATCAATTCAAGCATTCTTGTGCCTGGCTGGGAGCTGGGGGTTGGGAGGGGACTCGGAACATGTCTATCGTTGTGGCCATCTCACACATCTATTAATTCTTGCCAATATATTTCTCTCTTTCCATTCTTCCATCCCTCAGCAGTGTTTGCTTCAATATTTCTCTTTGCTTCTCTATTTGCTTTACTACGAATTGCTTTCTCCTTTCCTTATTCATCCATAACTATTTTCCCTCTTTAATATAGAAAACACAATAAACACCTCTGCATCATCTCTGCACCATCTTTCTTCTTTGCATTAACAAAAATACCTTACTTTGAAGACATCACATCTTTTGCTCTCTTTTATCTTCTTGTGGGCAAAGAGTGCATCATTTTAGGTTAGCTTGTATAGCGGATTTAGCATGTTTACACGGACTTTCACCCACTCAATTTTGTTTTATATTAGTTATTGTGCCAAGTAAGATTTATAAAAGACTGACAAAGAGCAGACAAAAAAAATCTCTTTTGTAGCAAGTACTTGAACAAACTATTTTTTAAACTGCATGTCTAAATTTAAACATGATAGAGCTTGTGCAGGTAGTCTCATATGCACTCACCTGAGATAGATAAAAAGGGAGGAAAGGAAAATAAAGCAAAAGGATCTTATGTACAGTGAAAGACAACATTTGTCACCCCTACTTGTCCATATCCTCCCACAGTAGGTAAATACATATGTGTACTTCAATTCCTACAGATTGGTTCATGTGCACTGAATACAATACGTTTTTTCTTGGTTGTTTATTGACTAGACTTGTTGGCTTTTCTGTAATTTTAAAGACCTACTCATAATCCTCAATTTTTCATCAGATGGTATTTTAAGTCCAATAGTTTAATAGCAGTATAAATTTCCTGTCTAAATTGGTCTGCTTCTAAGAAATAAAATGTTTGCGTTCACTATAGAATCAATAATAATTTATCATTGAATGTATATCTAGCAGATTCAAAGGCAAGATGTTACATAGCATTAAGCGGGTAAGATAGATTTCATGAATCAGTCATCCCTTTGCTGATTTCACTATATATATTCTTATTCTCTAAAATGAAGTGTCATAAAATTAAACACAGCCATCTTAGTCTAACACCAATAAAATTATGCAGACATTTGTCAGAAAATTATTTTAATTCTTGTTTTCACAAAGGGTGCTTCCAAGAATTCACATCACCCAGGCAGCCCATGCAGAAGGTGCTCTAACTTGTTAATCTCTCTTCTTAACACCTTGCCCTCTGGTTCCTGGTCAGGCCAATCAAGGACAAGGTCTTCAGTTAAAGTTCTGGCTTTATTTTATTTACTAGAGATACAGCAGAGAATAGCATGAGTGAAAGGGCTAGACCCAACCCTCTGTAAATCCTTAATTGTTCTCAGTATGTGGTGCTGTCAGAATTGAATTTCATGCTAGCCTTGTATTATTGTTTCAGTTCTTTTTATAATTAGTATAATTTTTTATCAGTAAGACAATGACAATTTGGTGCTACTAACATATTACCACAAAAAATTACTTGTCCCTCATCTGCATGTCCAAAAAAGTGTGTGTGTGTGTGTGTGTGTGTGTAAGTGTATTGATGGGATTTGGGGCAGATAAAATATTGGTACAATACTGGATACTTGAAACAATTCATAAAGAATTCAACAGTTTGGCGGTAAATTGCTCAGGGGAGCAATTTGGAAGAGGTATTTAAGTTTAAACACTTAGTACTTAACACAACTGCTTTACTGACCTAACAGATCATTACCTATTGGTTCACATGGTATTTTCACAGCTATACCTGTCAGTCAATTCTACCAGCTCAGTTATTAATGAGAAAATCTTGAAACTACAACCAACAGGGGTAAGAGCAAATGGCCAAATATAATTTTTTCCTTTATTGTCCTAAAACTGTTCTACAGTATATATTTTCTAAGATAATATCTGGATGATATAAAAGAAAACCATGTAACTTTTAAAGAAAATTGATTAAAAATTGACTTGATCACCAATTAATATAGAAATGTGTGTATGTATGAGGGGTGTTTAACCATGCCATTTATTCTATGTATCAAGTAGAATAGTTTTTTCTTAGAAGAGTAGGGATGGGATAAGCAAGATTGGAGGAATAATTATTATAGTTAACCAATGTAATATTAAAGGTCTTGTTTTTCCCCTCTAAAATGACATCACTATTGTAAATGTCTGTTTTATTTTTTCACATTTTCTCTAGTACTCCTTAAGTAGATTTTTAACGAATAGATGCCTACATAAAATCAAGAGTGAAATTTCTACATTAATGTAGAAATGTTTGTCTTAAAGCAAGGTCAAAACAAAGGGAAAATAAAGAATTTTTTATCAATTTACAATTCTTATTCCTGAGGTACCATCTGCCCTTTCAGTGGATGAATTCACTCTGGTGATAACTGAGATCCTGAAATGACTTTTCTAAACTATGAGTGCCAAGAGTCAATAGCTGAATGGCCCAAGACCAATGAATAAATACAATGCTTGTTTCAGACCTAGCAGGTGTGCTAGTCTTTTTAGAGGTGCATCCAGTCAGCCACCTGGATGTATAAATGTGAGGACGCCCTTAGAAACACTGTCCAAATCTCATCTAGATACATGGCATGGGCTTGCACAATAGCCACATGGGTATAATGGCAAAATTTGGGTTGGATGCAAGGCTAGTTTGATAATTTTATAACTAAACAGCTCCATGAACACAGTAAAAAAATACTTTCACAACTTGGAAAGAGGGAGGCCTTAACGCTTGACCATGTGATACTTAATATTTGTATTACTAACGTGTCTAAAGATGAAAAATGCATGTTTAATGAAATCTGTGAATAACACGAAAGAACAACTAGCATGCATGATGACAGAATTTAAAAAAATGAAAAACATCCAACAAGATGAACTTTTGACTGATAAAATCAAAGTCCTAACTTAGGTGAAAAATAATTGATGCATTAATGAAAGAGAGGGGATATCTTCTCTGATCACAATTTATGAAAAAATTACCCAGGGTCTTTATTGACTCTACCTCCAATAGCTACCTCTGGGGTACTTAGGCAAGTCTTAGACTCACACAAGGATGGATTTGGCCTCCACAGGAGAAATTTCCCTCTATGACAGGAAGGGGAAGAGAAGGAAGGTCAAATTACACTAAAATGTTGAGCTGAATAGGAGGGCGTTTAAGCTGTTCATATCAGATGGTGTTTTTCTCGGTGAGATGGGAGTACAATTATTCTAAGGGCTATCGAATAAATGTATTTACTATTTTGAAAAGGAATCGTTTTCTCTATTCAGTTTATCCCAAGAAGGCAAAATAAATATAATCAATTCAAATTTAAATGGGATGTAATGATATAGAAGAATCATTTCTGAAGTTTACTTTTCAAATATTAAGATGGCTTACTTCAACTCTTCTCTACAGCCATGGATTCTTTCTTTCTCATTGCATGGTCATAAAATAAATGTAGATGCATTTTTACATAGGTGAGATAATTATGCTGAGAGAGCTTTTCTTTCTTACCATGTCAGCAAATCTGGGTTTGGTCGGGAATGTATTGCAGTTTAATCTTGGAGTTTATTTACCCCATTTGTTTTCTGCATTCATGGGCAGGACTCCAAGTGACATCTAGTCCACAGTATAACTTTGTTAGATCGTGGGAGAATGAGCTGAGCTATTACTACTGGTCTGATACAAGGGATCTTTATGTGCCTGTTTCTGAAGAATTAATCCATAAATCTATGATAAAACTCCCAAAATAATTATGTTCTCATAAAAGTATCTATTGATTAAGTTGGTGAAGAGAGTGAAAATAAATAGGGTTGGTCCAAGAATACTTCCTTGACTGATTTAAAATCAAATTTTTGAAAGAGCACATAATGCAAATAAGCTGATTATTAACTTTCTTCCTCAACGCAGGGTAAACACGGGCTGCTGGTGGGGGGGGGGGCTTTCTTTAGGTTCAAAGGTGATTCTACCGGCAATGATTTTCAATACGGATAAATACAGCTGAAGAGACTGCTGCCTGACCTTTACTTTCCGAATCAAGTGCACGTGTAATCTGCCCAGGGTTGGTTAATGCCGGCATCCATATTCAGGAGAGCCATTGACTCCCCTTGGCCCTGTCCCCGGGCCTGAGGGTTTCCATGAATACTGAGCTCCGGCTCCACAAAGGCCTCTGAGAAAGACGGAGAGCAGCGCGTCCTGCCACCTTCCCAGCCAAAGCAGTGTCTGTGAAATCGCTTTAAAAGTACTTTATGTTGCCTTCTTCAGATCGTCGTGGCCCTGAGTTTAGATGGTTGCCTTTCAAGCAATGTGCTTTTGTTCTCTTTAGAATAATGATGCTCTCTATGAATACTTATGAATTATTGGCCACCTTTATTATATTAGGAGAAATAAAGCAACGATAAGCAGTGGGGCTAACTTATGACATCCCTTTTCATTCTAAATGAGTTAGTAGCAGTGCTACTAACTTATGACATCCCTTTTCATTCTTATTTGGGAGTTTCACTCTAAACTCCCAAATAAGGAGGTGGGGGAAGGAGCCGGGGAAGAGGGAGAAAAAAAGAAAAGGAAGGACAGCCCACATAGGGATTTCACCTCACTAAGGACTTAATTGGTATCACCCCTGGGGTGAAATGGTGTAACACCCTACAACCATTTATGACAGGAAGTGAAAATTCCATATCCAATTGGAGCTACGGGGATAATTTAGGGAGGCAGAATGCAATTATCCAATTAGGAATTTAGCCAGAACAGAAAGGTTAATCCCCCTTAGTCCTTTCAAAAGAGCCCATGGGATCTTTAATGACGACAAGGGGTCAGGACCTTTGTTTTACAACTCAAGCCAAAAAATTATTCAGATTTTGCTCTCACTCTCTGAAAACCAGTAAGGCTCAAATCCAATAAATTTCAGGAGAATTGGTCCCAGATATGTGAATTTCTTCAGAATTTACCATATTCTCCACTCTAGGTTAAGAAACCACTACATGAAAGTCGTTTTCTCTCCAAAAACAAATTTAGTATTTGGTTAACACGGATTCTGTGGCATGGGGCGCCTTCCCCGCACAGAAGACAGATAGTGGCATGGAGTTGGATGCTGACTCAGAGGTTTGGAATGCGGCATTGATGCCTGGCCTGCCTCCAGCTTTGGGCCTAGAATCTGCCAGCTTGGCAGCCTGGGGAACTTACTGTGGCAATTTTTCAGGATGAGAAGAATCAGTCCAAGGAGAGATTGTTTCTACATTCTAACTACCAGGACGAATGACAGGGTCCTCTCTAATAAACAGTCTGGCCCAAGACAGAAAGAGAGTTTGTACTCAGGGCGGGAATCAGTGGCTTATTTGCAAGACCCTCTTATACCAGTAGTAAACCTTTTGGGCACTCACTCCAAAGTTCTGGCCATGAAATATGACTTACAAATTTCAGTCTGGGAGGCACATAATACAGACCTGCTGGATGCAACAACAAATGGCAGTTTGCAGGCCTTCCCATTAGACATACAGTTATGTCATGGATATTTAGAAGTGAAGCAATTTTTCTTTGGATGCCAGCCAATTCAGGATCATTAAACAGAGTGATTTGGATTTTCTCAGCCAGTAAGAAAATATAGCATTGCTATCTAACTTTTTTTAAGTTCTTCAACTTTTAATTCTTTAATATTTCCCTTGATGAATTCCAATTGACTTAAGCATTTTGATGAAACTTGTAGAATGCCATTGAATATTGTTTTATTTTCTAAAATTTCTATTCCTTTCCTCAGATCTTGCTATCTTGCAGAATAATTTTCCTATAAGATTTAAGTAACATTTACAAAAGGTTTTGGTAACGTATCAAAGAAGAATATAGAATGTTCAGTTTGCTTTTGTGAATCAATACAAATCAATACAGCCATATCAATGTGTAACTGGATCAATGTTTACCTTTACTATTTACACATCAGATTGAAATTACTATTGAATTTGTATTAGAAAACGCATCAAACCCTGTATTCATCACATTTAAATATTTAATAGACAAAAGAGGACACATACAAATATTATATCACCTTATAGATATGACTGTTGATTTTAACTTTTTATTATATTCTCCCAATAAGACAAACATTTTGTTGCGGTAATTTGAGAACACTTAAACAATACTTCCTCCAAGTAAAAAAAAAAAAAAGGAAAAAACAAAACAGATTTTGTCTGCAGAAGAAGGACTGTTACTACTCTTTATATAATATAACCTATACCATGGTTAAATTTACTTTGAAAAAAAAAGATGATAAAAATATCTATTACTTAAAGACGTAAAATAAATAGGTAACCAGATATGCCCAATAGTATTAAAGATTCCTTTAGAGTGCATTTGTTTTCCCTTAAAATAAAATTTTACATTTTTACAAAGCCTAAGGCTATCTGAGGGGATAAAAATCTAAAATCCATTTATTTATGATATATAATTTATACATTTCCCACTTACATGGGCAAAATCTTTAAAAAATTATGTCATGACATTATCAATTTTTAAAGCAGTGTCTTATCCATTCTATTCCCATCAGTAAGACGGCCATCTGAATTATCTTATAATTTCAGGGCAATTTTTTTTTTTCAATTTTGTGTGGGGAAAGGAGGAGACAGATTTCTACAAATAAATAATTCTAAGTTCAGTATGTGACTATCATTTTTAAGTCAGTACGACAATCAAACATCTTTTACAAATTCCCAATACAATCTCATTCTCTTTAATGTATATTGTGGCGATTAGGAACTGTATGTGCCCCAGAAACTCATGGTCTTAAAGCTAGTCCATTCCTGTGGATGTAAGCCTATTGTAAAGAGGACTTTTGATTAGGTTACTTCTGTTAAGGCATGGCCCAGGGTGGGTCTTAACCTGTTATTGGAGCCCTTTATAAGAGAATGAAATTCAGACAGAGAGACAAAGCCATGGAAGCCAGAAGCTGAAAGCAATGAAACCCAGAGAAGAGAGAGACCAGCAGACACTGCCATGTGCCTTGCTGTGTGGCAGAAGAGCCCAGGATCACTGGCAGCCAGTCTTTGGGAAGAAAGTAGTGCCTTAATTATGCCTTGTTTTGGGGCATTTTTCTCAGCCTCAAAACTGTAAGCTTGTAAGTTAATAAGTTACCATTGTTAAAACCCAACCCATTTTATGGTATCTGCTTTGAGCAGCTTCTGAAACTAAAACATATACCCATTTTTGTTCTTTCTCCTTTAATCTTAAAAAGTTGTTTGATACCTTCCTGAATGATGAAGACACCTCCTTATCAGAATCTCTTTCCTGGGCTAACACTATGATTTTCTTTGCAGTCAGACAGCCCTATAATCAAATCCTATTTTTGCTCATTATCAGCTGGGCAATACTGACTTAGGCAACTCCCCCAGCCTCATTTTCATCATTTGTAAAAGGATTCTTTTATCTCTTATTTGGAACATTAAATGAGATAACTTAAGGAAAACACCCACATTGGGGCTGAGAAGCTGTTCAATAAATGGAAGCTCTTACTATTATTATTCTCTATAAGTTGACAAACAGGAGACAGTAAGATTCAGACTAAGACAGAAGTTGGAAATCTTGTTACTTTTAGCTTATCCATGCCCTGTTTCTTCATATTCCCCTAGAGTTGCACCAACCTTTATGAAAAACTTTGCTGTGAAGTACCAGAGGGTATGGAGTCCAGGATATGAGAAAGGCAGGTGAGCAGTTACTGCTAGAATACCTGTTCGTGGTCAGCTAGTGGAGGTCACTAGCAAAGAGAGGTGAAAAAGCCTTGGGCAAAGCCAGAAAAGACCGCTGAGAGTTTTTACAAGGGGGACATGATGGGATCTAATGGAAAATGGACCAAGAGGCGTAGGAAATTCATACCACCTGCAAAAGACTGTCCTAGAAGATGAGCAAAGTTACTCACAAGTTGTAAGATACGGGGCAAGCTATTTAACCTCAATGAGTATCAGTTCCTCAGCTATAAAGTGTGGCTAGTAGTACCTGATTCACAGCGGTGAAACACTTGATAGAATTGGTGGCACAGAGCAAGTGCTCCACATGTGGTATGCAAAATGGTAAGTAATTTTTATCATTTTGGAAGAGAAGGAGACTATACAGGAATGGTATGTTTCTATTTTGGAGGGTATAAAGCCAATATTCAGATACCTTTGCTTGTTGAGTCTAAATGTTCCTGCATTTAACATTATTGTTGTCATCACTGTGCACAAGGGGTCCACAACGTATGCCCTGATAGTCTATGAATTTTAAACTATTCAATATTTCCCCATGTTTTTAATAGTTTTTTTTTTTTTTTGGGGGGGGGGGGGAAACAGGAGGGCAAGTCCCTAAGTGTACTGCCTTACATACCCTCTACTAAACTTAGCCCTTTTTTTTAAATGACTTTTCCATTTATCATGATCATTTTGGATTTGTTTCTGCTTTCCAGGTAATTAGATGACCATGTGATTTAGTACTTCATGAAAACCTGCTCTTGCTTCATTCATCATAGGCATCAATATCAATAAAGACATCAGAATCTGACCCCAAGAATTTATGTTAATCTCAGTCAATTTATATCTATTGCCAAGACTTCAGAGCCATGCCCCATAGCATAGTACATGGCTAAAACATAGTAGGTTCTTTATGTATACTCATTACATTAAATATGGTTAGTTAATAAATTTGTGAAACTCTGTTGATAGCATCATTTTTATTTTTTACACATAATTATGCCTGTACATTTTTATGATTTTTGTAGAAAAATAAGAAAAGATAAAATATGTCATTTCCTTTTTCTACTTCCACCTTGTTTGAGGAATGGAAGAGTCAATAAAGAAATACAATTATATCTTTCAGAAACAGCATACATGGAAGATCTTATTCTCAACTGTTTCATATAGAATTACAACATTCTGATTCTTAATTAGTTTTCTCAACATTCCATATTCTTCCCCAATCCCAACCTGATCCATATCTGGTTTCAGCAGGTCATTACAGGTCACATCAATGTTCCCGCTGTGTTAAACTCTCTGTTCTCTTGCAGAAGGAGGGGTCCTTGCTATAACAGGATTTCTCACATTTCTCTGAGAATAACAACACCAGGGGAAAAAATAATCATCAATTCATTTTTCTCTTAGTCTCTAAGACCCGGTGATACCACGAAATAAGACCTTCCACAGTTTGGAATAAATTTTTTTCTGGCACTGAAACTTAACTGAATGTTTGGCTCTAATGTCAGACACAACCAGCATCCAAACTTCTCCTTAAGAATGTGAAATAAATATACTCTGAACAGAATATTTCATTCATACATTTTCATTACAGGTAATAGTTATGTTTTTAAGATACAGTTTCTCAATCAAACTGTGAAGAAGGGTGTAGTCAATGCCAGATGATTGATATGTATTAAATTTCTTACGTCCCTAAAGACTTTTCTTTTCTTAAAATTTTGCTCATTCTACAAGTCAAGCTTTCCCACAAGAAATCTCATTACAAAACATATATAAGCCTGTAATGCAAGTGGTTGGTGTGACTAAGATCGCTGCCCATCTTTTCCAAGCAAGTAGTTGCTGACCTTACACTTAGAAACCTAAGACACTGGCTTCCACATGGAGGCTCCCCTTCCCTTCCCAATGTCATTGCTTAGCAGTGATCAGGATTTCTCACCTTGATTTTCTCCCCTTTTTCTTTATTGACTGCAGTCTGGACAGTTTCCACTCCTTTCTACATAACCAAAAGCTTGCTTGCTGGTACGGGAAAGAGTCTAAGGTGGTCTAAAGCTAGCAATGGCAGGCATGATGGTAATGAAGAAAAAATGGAAAGGAGCATGATGTTCTTCCTCTGACTTCCCCACTGTTGAGAAGATGCGTGTGAGCATTTCTGTGGCACGTGTCATTGCTTAGTCAAGTCAATCCAAAGCTCTGAACACTTCCTCTTGCCATCTATTGTTTCCTCTGCTGGATGGAGTCTAAAAAAATCCCATATTGAATTACTAGCTATTAGAGAAAAGCAGATCAAAACTACAATGAGATATGGTTCCACGCCTTACAGAATGGCCATTATTAAAAAGGCAGAAAACTACCAGTGATGGAGAGGATGTGGAGAAATGGGAATAACTCTTCACTGTTGGAGGGAATGTAGAATGGTGCAGCCTTTGTGGAGGACAGTTTGGCAGTTCCTCAGAGAGCTAAATATAGAACTGCCATAAGATCTGACAATCCCACTACTAGGAATATATTCAGAACTGAAAGCAAGGATGTGAACAGACATTTGCACACTGATGTTCATAGCAGCATTATTTACAATTGCTAAAAGATGGAAACAACCTAAGTGTCCATCAACTGATGAGTGGATAAACAAAATGTGGTATATACATATGATGGAATACTATTCAGCTATAAGAAGAAAGGAACTTGGGATGCAAATGACAACATGGATGAACCTTGAGGACATTATATTGAGTGAAATAAACCAGACACAAAAGGACAAATACTGTATGGCCTCACTAATAAGAACTAAGTATGATGTGTAAACTCATGTTGTTAAACTGTAGAGCATAGGTTACTGGGAGATAGAATGTGGGTTGAGAAGGGGAGCTGATACTGTAGAATGTTTGTTAAGGGGAATTGTAAATGTGGGGAAATGGTTAGAGTTGATGGTAACACATTAAAGTGATTATAACTAACACCGCTGATGAATAAATGGGATTGTGGCTGAAAGGGGTAGTCTTGGGAGGTTAATGTCAATTGAAAGACAGCTAGAAGATAACCTGGGGACTTTATAACATAGTGATTTCAGTGGTGGATGATGATTGTGTTAATAGTACAAATACAAAAATGTTCCTCTATTACAAGGTATTAAGTGTATGGCAATACATGGGGAAAATATACTAATGTAATGTATAGACTATAGTTAACAGTAATTTGTAATATTTTTACAGCAATGGCAAAGAAGGTACTGTATCAATGCTGAGTCAATAATGGGGGTAAAAAGCATATGGGATGTTTCCTTTTGGAGTAATAAAAATGTTCTGAAATGGACTGATGACAGCACAACACTGTGATGAAACTGAGAGTCACTGAGTGTATACTTTGGATGGATTGTACAAGGCAGGGGACTGGATAACACAGTCCATGGTGGATGATGGACTGTGGTTAACAGTACAAATATGAGAATGTTCTCTCATGAGCCATAACAAATATAGAATACTAATACATGATGTCAATAATAGGATGGTTTGTGGGAAAATGGCAATGTTCTTTCATCATTTGTAACAAATGTGTCACAACAATGTAAGGTGTTGGTGGTGAGGTGTTGTACGGGAATCCTGTATGGTATGCATGATTGTTTTGTTAACTCACAACATCTCAAATAAAATTTTAAAACATCACATGTTGAGGTGGTGAAGACACAGCATGAAAACTTGAAAGGATTCCCAAGACACTGGTAGGAAGGAAACTGCTGTGGAGAAACAGTTTCTTTAGGTTCTTTGCATGAATGAAAACTATGTTTTTATTAAGCTGCTGAAATTTGGAGGTTAGTTTGTTTATATAGATGGGCCTAGCTACAAAACCAATATAAAGCTCCATTCCCAACCGCCATTACTGGAGATAGAGTATGTGTCAGAGTTTTAAGCATTTCCTGTCTGGTTTCTGAAATGGGAATTATGGACATCTTTTTCCAACTCAATTTTACTTCAGATATCCATGGGTGCACCAAAGCCTTGTGCACTCAGCAGAGCATCCTAAATGCACACTGAGTAGAATTAATAAACGGAGCCAATCTGATTTTATGGTGCATCGTACCTCAAGTTCCAAATACATGAACGAATAACTGGCTTTGTGAACTACAGCTATACTGGAGAATGAGATGAGTCACATACCCTTGAGGGGACCATGTGTCTACAATGGAACCAAAGGGAAGGGACCCCACAGCTCGTGGCTCCCCTTAACTGTGGTGCTCTGCACACGAGTTTCATCACGTGTGACCAGCGGTCTTAGTTACTACAGCTCTATAACGTGTGTCAGTATCCAGTTGAGTAAATCCCCTACTCTATTAATTTTCTTCAATATTATCTTGCCTATTTTGGTCTCCTCGTTTCCATGTAAATATTAGAATTTGCTTGTCAATTATACAAAAATAAAAATTCTGGGTTTGTGATTAGGATCAAATTATCTCCAAAGATCAGTTTGGGGAAAAAGGGCATTCCTTACAATATTGAATTTGATTTTCTAGTTGTTGTTGGCAGGTATATAAAATTATAATTGATTTGACTATTGACCTCACTCAATTCATTTATTCAAAATGTTCTGTAGATTTTTACAGATTTTTATATATAATCATTTCATTGAAAAATAATAACAGTTATATTTACTTCTTCCTAATTCCTGTATCTTTTTTATTTTTATTTTTCTGGCTTTACTGTACCAGCTAAGGCCTTTGCCATAATATTAAATAAACGAGGTGGTAGCAGGTATCCTTATCTCATCCTATTCCAACATTTCCCATTAACTGTAATATTCAATTTTTTTTTTCTGATACACTGCCAGATAAAGAAAGTTCTAGGCTTAGTTTGCTCTCATCATAACTGCCTAATACAATTTGAATATTAAATATAATATTTTTATTGTACCAACACACTCTGCTATTTTATTGCTTGTGTTTTTTTCATCTATCTTTATGACAGAGATTGTTCTGTAATTTTTCTTTTTGTAATATACTTGCCAGATTTTGTATCAAGATTGTTCTGGCATTAAGGGAGATAGGGGCTTGCTTCCCAGTTCTCTGGCATGCGGGGTACAGGAAGAAAGGGCTCCCGGGCCTCACAGAGGACGCTTCCTCGCGCCCTCCCTCGTTCGCCCGGGCGGTGTCAGCACCCCGGGCCTCCGTCCCCACCCTCCTGGCGAGCCTCCTCCGCAGGGCTCCTCTTTGAAGGCCCCAGGCGAACTGCCTTTGTCGTGTTCTGGAACTCTGCGGGGTGCCCCAGCCCTGGGTCCTGGGTCCTGAGGCTCCTCCTCCCCCTCCGTCACCTGTGCTGCCCTAGAGATCCCGCCCTCCGCCTGTCTCAGCCACCGCGCCCTTCCTCTCCGCCTCTCCAGCGCCGAGCACCCAGTTCTGAACTGAGCCCAGCTGGCGCAGGTGGCAGTGGTTTTCCGGAGCCAAGTGCTAGGAGGCTGGCCCCGACGTTCCTTGCTTAGAGCACGAAGGCCTGGATCCCGTTCCTCCCTTCGCGCGGTGACAACGGCCCTGCTGCCGGAACCCCGTGGTGAGGGGCAGCAGCGGCGCGGGAGAGTGACGCCCAGAGCGGTAGGTGCTTGGCCCTGGCTCCAGGGCGCGGCGCCCTGACCAGCCTGCGGGTTTTCCGCCGATGTGCTTGCTTCGAAGTGTATCAAAACAAAAATGGAGAGCAATAGCAATGAGCCATGTCTTTGCCTGGCTCCAGCAACTTACTGTACCTCTTCCTGTATCCTGCATCCCAGGCCGACCATGCCGTTCCTCCTCTGGATCCTTTCTCCCTCAAGCGGTTCAAAATTTCATCAGTTGGCGTTCCCTTCTTAGCAGTAATTTTATGCCAGAGCACTTTGCTCTTAAAATATAAATTATAGGCAGGATGGTCCCCCAATTCTATCCACTCCTTAACCCCCAGGACTTGTGAATATGTGGCTTACATGGCAAAGTGAACTTTGCAGATGCATTTAAGATTATAGACCTTTAAAAAGGGAGCTTTTTCCTGGATTATCCCACTGGGCCCAATCTAATCACAAGACTCCTAAAAGCAGGAGAGATGAGCCAGAAGGGCAAAATCAGAGAGATTCTGAGTGTGAGAAGGGCTGGAGGCTGCACTGGTGGTCTGAAGACTCAAACCATAACCTGAGAAGAACACACATGGCCTTCAGGAGCTGAGAGAGGCTTCCGGCTGACAGCCAGCAAGGAACCCGGTACTGGATTGGATTCTGCTTGACAACCTGAATGAACTTGGAAGCAGATTCTTCCCAGAGCCTCCAAAAAGGAAAGCAGTATGATGGCCCTTTGGTTTTGGCCTTAAGAGACCCAGAGCAGAGGACCAGCCAGGGCCTGTGGTGCTGGACTTCTGACCAAAAACAATGTGAGATAATAAGTGGATACTGTCTTAAGCCACTGAGTTTGTGGTGATTTGTTATGGTGGCAATAGGGAGCTAAAAGAAGAACGTGACTAATTTCTTTAAATTAAAAACAAAAATACTGCAACCCAGGACAAAGCCTCTGCAAAATTGAGACCACTTGGCTACCACTCTGTTTTTCACTTGGCCCTCTGAGTTAATCTTTTAGACAGAAAACATTCTTGCTCATTTCTCTTTCCCTCCTCTCCTATCGCAGTGTCTTCTGCTTCTCTCACAGGTTTGAGATCATCAGTGACTTCTCAGTGAATTGGCTTCAGTGTCTCTCTCGTTCAAAGGACTTTTTCCTCCATTCCAACCACTAGCTTTTTTCCTAAATATCCTTTCAAATCAAAGGATTTGAAGTGGGAAAGCCCAATTACAAGCCACTTTCATTTGGCCCTTCTAGTCAATAAAAATGATGGTAAATCACAAGAATAATATTTATGTACAGAAAACCATTAGTTGAAATCATAAAACATTATTACTCATTGAGCAAGGATTTCCAATTTACCTCTCACCGCTCTTGAAATATTACTGTGGCTCATAAACATTTTAAACACATTTAAATACAGGACAAGTTTTGATTTCTTATGAAATGCAATAAAATAAGTTGCTCTCAGAAATGGCTAACTAGCTGAGTGAATTCAATTATAACATATTTATTCTATACAAGTGAAAAGAATTCTTTCACCAGTGGGGGAAAAAATTCTCACACAAAGCAGAGTTTGAGCAGTAGCTAAAATATTTTAGAACTTCAGAAGCTGTAGACCATCCATGAAAAGCACGTGGGAAAAGAACATAACTATGATATGATCCAGGGATGTCGATATTCAGAAGACACGAGTTCTTATAAATGCTTTTTTCCAGAGAAAGCTCATAAGGTATTTCAGAATGATAGGGCAGAATTCTAGCAATACTGTTATAAATTCATAAGTGGGCTTCAAACGAGGATACATTTTCTTGTGAGTGCCACAAGAAAATGAGCTGGATGGATTTTTCCACCAAACATGTGGCAAAATATCTCAGCTGTGATCATTCCCCTCCAGGTCACACAATGGCATAAAACTTATAAGGCTACATTCAGTCCTCACGAAGGCAGAAAAAAATCCCCAAGAACACTTTTTGGTTGCTATTGTTAGTTTTAAGGATGATCCTTGAAGATACCTATAGCATTTATTTTGATGAACACTTCATTACTTTATGATAAAGAGTAATGGAGACTTTACTATGATAAAATAATTGCATTACAGGGCACCTGCTTTGCACTAAGCACCATGCTAATAACTTTATGTAAGTCTAGAGCATCATCTTTAATTCCCCTACCAGCTCTGTGGTGTGCTGTTTCACCCTTGTAAGGCTGAAGAACAATTTTAGAGGTGACAAATGACTCCCCTGACCCATTCAAAGGACGCATGTGGTGAAGCCAGGAATCAAAACCTAGACTTCTATTCCCGGATCTCACACTCAGGCTGCCCCTCCCCCCTGCTTCCCAGGGACCCAGATGCTCGTACCAGTATGGATTTGGGGGAGAAGATATTTTTGGGGATGGGGGAAAAGGTAAAATAAAACTTTCCAAATTATTTCCTTTTAAGATATCTAAAATACTCCTGGGGCCAAAATTGTAGGTTTTGGTGGTAGAAACGATCTCTAGTTACAGGTTCTTACCCAAGAGCTGTCACATTCCCTAAAAGGGATTTGGACTTACAAGGCCAACATTTCCACAGTCGCTGCTGCGTTAATGAGGAGGTGGGTAGCTAAAAGGAAGTTAGCTGCTTTTCACTTGAATGCACTAGAGAATAGAATGGCAAAAATTAGCACTTTAAAACCTTACATAGATTTTATAAAGGATAAATACAATAAAATTTCCTATGTGCAAACCAAACTAGAGAGTACATTAATCTATGAAAAATATAGTCACTTTCCCAACTAAATAAACAAACATTTACAAATGTTTCAATCAATACATCGTTGAGAGATTATTCACGTTGACCCCTCTTTGACTCAGATAGTATTTGATTTAAAAATACCTGAGATCATTTTTTAACCAGAATGATAAAATTCAAAACTCTCTTTAGCATATCCAAACATTTTAGAAAAGCATACAATATGTGGCAATTGCTACAATAAGCAGGAATAAGAAAAAAATACATATGTATATAGGTATTAAAATTTTTGAGCTTAGTTTTTAACTACTGAACTCAGAAGAGTAAGAAAGTTTTTAACTAACTGAACACAGAAGAGTGAAACTAAATTATTTAGCTTGTAAGTCCGGAGAAAAGTGAAACTTCTTATCCTATGCTTTCTTCTTGTAACTAATCCTGTCTCTGGCTTACGCAGAGTACTAGCCACCTATTGCAGGCTGCCAAACATACCTGCGTGTGGAAAAACCTGTGCGTTCCCTTCAGAGTCAGGCCATCCAGCCCGCAGCCTGCCGGGAAGAGGTGGAGGACCTGCTCCTCGGCGACCAGCACTGCCTCCCAGCTGGTACCAAGTTCAGGCGCAGCAGCCCAGCGCCAGCTGCCTAACCTTGGTAAAACCCCTGCGGGGATGGTAGAAGTTTATGACAGTTTTCCCTCCCGCTCTTCCCTTCCATTCCTTCCTGTGGGAGATAGGAACCCCTATTTTCTTGAAATTTTTACTGACTGTTTCATCTCATCCTCCAGTGCTGTTCACTTCAAGAACTGGGGAGAAAATGACACACGTACTAAGATGCACAATGAATACAAGACATATTTGATACAAGAAAGAAATCTGGTTTCTGCTCAAGGTAAGCTCTGATAGATTGGGGGGGGGGGGGGTGAATACAAGGAAGAGAGAGAGAGACTTCGTATTCTTGGTCAGGTGATTGGAAAATGAACCGGGATGATCACCTTATGCTCTGTCTTAGGCTTCCACTCACTACTCTGCCACTTTGGTCTCTGGGAAGAGGGTGAAAAGGATCAATGTTTACCAAAGGCAGCGCCATTTTCCTGATCCCTTTGATGCTAATGGTTAATCAGCCATGTGGAAGGTGGCTGAGGGGTGGAGGGGCATGTGGGAAGCTAGAGAACTAAAAGTTGAGCATAAACTGTAGCCCTACCTAATTGTAGTGGGAAAAAAAAAAAGCTGACAGTACTTTTATCCATTGTTTTTCTCTTAAAGAAGGACATAAAAGAAAGGATTGGTAAAGTGCACCAGTTACCCTTTTTCTGTGTAATAAACTGCTCTTAAAACAGCACACGTGTTGGCAATGTGGGCAGGGCTCAGCCTGGAGAGCTGGGGCCTTGGCCAAGCTCACGAAAGCCTCAGCAGGCAGCAGCCAGGGTGATCGGGGGCCTGGTTGATCTAGGAGGGCCTCCGCTGGGATGGATCCCTTCTGTGCTGTGTGATCATTCATTTTCCAGCAGCCCCCCAGGGCCGGGTCGTGTGGCTGCTGGGCAGGGTTCAGAGACAGAAGGCAGAAGCACAGAGGGCCTTGGCTCAGAACTGGTTCAGCCTATTGGCGGATATCAGTGACAAGGCCAATCCTGATTCAACAGCTGGAGAAATCAACCCCACCTCTTGTCAAAAACTGAAAAGAGGAAAAGCTACAAAGGAGTGAAAGAGACAGACATGGAGAGGCAGAAAACAGTCTCTGGGAGAGTCTGTGACTTACCAGGAGTTGAAAAATGGATTTTAACAATGAAAAGATCTAAATTCTCTTTTGTGATTCTTAATAGCAAATACTAAGTTTGCTTGGATTGGCTAATACATTCTGCTGGTGCTATATACATTAAAAAGAAAGGGGGCGGGGGGGGGGAGAATGAAAAAAAAAAAAGGCAAAGGGATGTATTTATTACAGATCATTTCAAAGAATGTTTCATTAGAAATCTGACATCAAGTTACATTTTTTGAAATGAAGAAAATCTAGGAAAGACGTTTACTCTCGGTAGAAAAGACCACAAAATACAGGTAATTTCCCACCTGTGTGTCTTTACAAAGGTCAAAACAATTGGCACAGATGATTGTCCACTTTTTCCCCCTCCAGTCTTCAATTCTATGCAAACATGTATCTTGAGTTTAGGTACAAATAAGAAGCATTTCTTACTTGGCACTTGATACTATGAAGGTCCACTCCCTCCCAACCCTCCTTGCCCACCCCCCCAAAAAATTAGGGTTTTGCTCCCTTCTTTTATGTTACACCAGAAAAATAGAGAAAAACAGAAATATAAGAGCTTGGAAAGAATCGATAAGGCGATGGAATCTGTATTAGTCAGCCAAAGGGGTGCGAATGTGAAATACCAAAAATGGGTTGGTCTTTATAAAGGGTATTTATTTGGGGTAGAAGTCCACAAATACCAGGCCATAAAGCATTAAGTTTCTTCTCTCACCACAGTCTATTGCCACGTGTTAGAGCAAGACAGCTGCTGGCGGTTGCCAGGGTTCAGGCTTCTGGGGTTCCTCTCTTCCCGGGGCTGCGTTTCTCTCCGGGCTTAGCTCCTGTTTCCTCCACAAGGTCAGCTGTAGACGATCAGGCGAACGGCTCGCTTCTCTTCTCCTGGGGCCTTCTTTCCAACATCAAAACTTCTTCTCAAAAGACTGCTTCAACTGTCCTTTGCCTTGCCTTTTATATCCAATTCCCCACCCACCAAGGGGTGGGGCTCAACGCCCTAATCCTAACCTAATCGTGCCCAGATTAACAGATCAGTTTACAAGCATGATTCAATTATATTTTTGGAATTCATAATTACATCAAATTCCCCAATGGTTACAGAATCCATCAGAAGAGTTCACTCACTTACTCTAAAGTTTCAGCTGGTTCTAAGCCTCAGCCAGAGGCAGAGCTCTCCAGGTTGTCTGAGGTGTGCTGTAGGACTTGCATCCTGATTACAAACTGCCCTCAGAGCAGCGCAGGGAGGCAATGGTTAAAGCTTTTAGTGAGGCAGCCTCGGCCAGGCTGCAAACTTGCCACGATTTAACCTCATTGCACAGAAGTTAGTTGGTTCACAGCAAAGTATCCCTGTAAGAGGCCACCTAAAAGGCCAATCCATCAGCTCCAGCTGCTATGTGCTGAGCAGGGATGCTGGGGAGCAGGAGAGATTCCATCAGCCCCCGCACTTTGAGCTCTGCATAGCTTAGATTCCTCTCCAGGCCTGAATTTATGACCTTTCGGTCAAATGCTTCTTTAATGCATAAGGCTAAGATTCAGGGGCACGATTCAGACACTCAAGCACTCCAATGCCCACTAATTCTAGGCCCATGCAGGGGTGCACTGACAGCATGGGATGTTATCATTTAAATCCTAAGCAGAATGGGTATCAGGCATCTCACTGAGCAGCTGGCAGGTTTCATGCCACCTTTCCTTCTTAAATTACAAAGAAAGAGACCATGTGTCAAATCCCAAGAGAGTTATGGTGTGAAGTAAGCAATTTTTAAAAAAATGAATGACTTTTTCTGTTCCACTTTATGGACATCGCTTTGTTAACCAAATACTAATATATTAAATTAAAGGAAACAATACAGAATTTTCCTAGGATCTTTATGTAATCAGGAATGTTAAAGGGTTTACTACTAATATATGTAAAATCCTAAATTCCTAGACCTTATAGCCTTTAGGAAAATATGTGTCAAAGGATAAGCCTAAATTCCAGTAGCCCCTGCCCCTACCTTCATGTGGAAGGAAGGTTGCCATCAGTGCACATTATGCCCAGGATTTGAAGGGGTATCCAGCAGGAGTATCACATGTGGGCCTCAACTGTTCTTTCATACCCCTTTTGGAGCCAGCTCCCTTGGGGATTTCTGATGCCAGGAAGCCACTGCAGAAGTCCCTTCCCTCTGGACTGCTGCCAGCTCCCACCGGCAACACCCTCAGGTTGGTGCCCAGAGCAAGTTGCCAGCGGCTTCTGCACCAAGGGACCCTCTAATTTATTTTTTTTTAATGTAAAATATTTATTGATAGTTACTTTGTGCTCCAAGTTACAGTCTTCCTTACCTGGTATATACATTGCACAAATAATAGAGAAATATGGACTATTGTATGAGTCACAAATATACAAATTAGATTAATCAGAATATGAATTGCATTTTAAATATTACATATATCAAGGTCAAACTCTTTGAGTTTTATGCTTCCATTTCTCTGCCTATATTTGTATCTAAAACTCCGTGAATGCCTTCTGGGAAGATGGCATCGAAATAGGTAGGCAGGGCTCAACTCTTCACAAAAACAAAGGAGGAAGGGTAAAAAGCTGTCCAAGGGACCTGCTTTGGCACCCTGCAGACCAGGGGAGTGCTGTGCAACCCCAGGAAAGTGAGAGACAGAGAGACAAAGAAGCCAAAACAGCATCCATGAGCTACTTGTTGCTGCAGGTGAGAACAGAGGCCATCCACCATCCCTAAGGCAAACAATCTGGATAAAACATGTGGCTCACTACAGGCAACAGGAAGTGGAATAGATGTCTTCCTCCTTAGAAGGTGGAGAGTGGTTTCTCTTCAGTGAGTTTTGCCAGCAGAGAAGGAACCCTCTAACTGCGAGAGCTGAACTGGTTCCCTGTCTCCGTCGTCGTGGTGAAATCCAACTGGGTTCTGAGCAGAGTGGGAAGAAGTTGTTTCTGCCTCCCCAGCTTGTGATACTTTCTCCTTGGGCAGCAAGGCAGATGTGTCACTACATTCGTGCTTACCTGACTCCCTTGTGAAAGCGACTTCTTCAAGTTTTGAATTTGCCCTCACTCTGAGACCTCAACCCAAGTCCATGACTGTGGTCAAAAGACCAGACTCTTACACAGGCATTGGGCCATTTTGTTGTACTCCCATTTACTTCACTCCTTCTCTTCTTTAAACATGCTTTCAAATTCTGTCTCAGTTCTCCAGTGGGGATAACTGCTAAACCAAGTAAAGCAAAATGAAGGCAGAGACTTCCAAAATTTGGATCTCATACACATCTGATTTTCAGTTAAAGCCCAAGTTAAGACCGCAACTATACCAAAATGCTTTTCTAAAGGAAAAGAACCACAAGGGCTATAATTCAATAGGTGTGAGTCATTAAAAGAAATATTCCATGATCAGTAAATCTGGAAAATGCTGCATTATAAATTCCCTGTTGGAGATTCATAATGACATCTGTGTAAAGCATCTCATTTGAATTTGTTTAAACCAGTTTTTCCAAAACTTATTACATGCAAGTATCCACCCCCACAAACAAACAAACAAACAAACAAACAAACAAACAAACAAACACCTTTGGGTTGAATCTAACCCATGGGTTGCAATTTCCTGTCTAGTTCCGGGGTTGGGAATCCAGAAGGACAGGAATAGTGGAAAAAAGAAAATTAAAGTTGTGTTCTCAGTGTGGCTTGGTTTTATCTGTTGTATGAAGTCTGCTTGTTGCAGTAAATAATACGGTGCTTGTTATTATTTGATTACATGCATGAATTTATAAGTTTTCTCCAGAGAAAGGAGCAATGATAAGGCAAGATGTCCAGAGGCACTTTGGAATCTCAAATGAAATGTTTTTATGCTTTGAAGTCAAATAGTCAATGATTTAGACCATATTTCCTCCATGGACACTAAAGATTAATTTTGTTGGAACTATAATTAAAAAATGAAAATTAGTGTTAAAACTTTGCAAACGTGCTATTATTTTAAATGGCCAAAACTTAGTACATTATCATCAAGGATATAAAGGATATTATTTGAGAAAATTCTACAGTTCAAAGGAAGTTTTAATACTGCTTTAAGTCACCCTGTAATTATTTAGAGTCCTAACAAAACATGCATATCAAATGCAACTATTTCTCAATGGTCCACCTGTGGCCTAGCCTTGCAAACAGTGTCACCTTGGGCTGTTTCTACCCTGCTTTCTGCCATCCAGCTCTGCACCCCTCCTTCATAGGGATGGCCTAGTGAATATATATAAAATTTTACTTGACATTGGCATGTGTTATATATCATATCATAATGTCAAATAAAAATGATTTTATTCACAGTAGATTGATAATTTATAAAGTATAGTTATTGCTTACACATTTTACTTCAAGACAAAGTGAAAGAAAAATGACATCATTTAAAAAATAGCAACTTTCATTAATATAGATTGTTTTCCATTATAGACCATTTTACTACATTTTGTTTGTTACCATTGTATTTCATAAACGTTATATACTTGACAACTTATCTATAATTTTACTTTTTACAAATTGCATCATATTTTAATGAGGTTTGAGGCTAATGCTTTCCTTTTAATAAGGATAAATAAAGCTTAAATATATGTTTTAAGAGTCTGGGTTTTCCAAAGTGAATTTATTTACATGGGGAACAAATATATTAGATAAACATTTGAACTGTATTATTGTGCTTTCTGCCCTTGATTTAGTGATTTTTCAATTACTCCTCTGTTTTCTCTAAAATTTAAGAAAAGTGATTTTTGAAAAAGAAAAAAATGACCAACTTTCCTTTTCTTTGCTTCAGGGAAAATAAAGAGTATTTTGTTTTTCTATAAGAAGACATCAAAGAAACAGTGAGGCAAGGAGAAAAGAGGGCCTGGCACAGTTTAGGAAGAATGGGAAAGCAGATTTTTGGCAGAACTGAATGTGTTAATCTGCAGTGAAATTAGTGATTTAAAAAAGTATTTTTCAGCTGCACATCTGAAAAAATTATGGGTCTAATTTTTCTTTGGGAGTTTAAAATGTTACGAAATTTTAAGATAAAATTATCCACGTTTTTCCACTCCACAGTCACCATGTCCACAGCAAGGAGTGGGAATTATGTATGGATGCAAATGGGATGACTACTGCAAAGAATTTAGAAACATTTCAATAAACATACTTGCAAATATTTCGGGATTTTAAAAAAGTAGGACACATATGTTAAACTCAAGTGAAGAGGGCCTAAAAGGGAATCTCCAAGTGCACAGTTTGCTTCTATATTTGTGTGAACCATTTGGTTAAGTATTTTGCAAAATATCTACACTTTATTTTCCAGTCCTTCTGGAATTTTCAAAATACTGTATATCCTACAATAGACTTTTCAACATATGTGTAATCTGTAGTGTGAAAATAATTGTGGAAATAATTCTAGATCTATATAATTCCACAACCTACTTGCCTTGAATTGGCTGAATATGTTTTCCATGTAAGTATGCATAGAAAATGTTTAAGTGTTTCACACAAAAATCATTTAGATCTAAAATCATCTCTGCAATTGAAGAGGCTTTGCCAACCTAAGGAAATTAGCAAAGATAGCATTTAATAACACCAACCAAGAGAGCTCATACTTTGTCAGATTTCTTTAAAATGATTAGGAGTTTGGATAAAACATAGAAATGTTTACTTGAAACAGTCACCCTAAGATTATAAGTTATTTGATAGTGGGAAATCCTCTGTACACTTGGGCTTTCCAAATGATTTAATGAC
Source organism: Tolypeutes matacus (assembly GCA_026826555.1). NCBI lineage: Eukaryota > Metazoa > Chordata > Mammalia > Cingulata > Chlamyphoridae > Tolypeutes > Tolypeutes matacus. The sequence continues at coordinate 63,260,613 of JAKSZT010054030.1, read as the reverse complement.
CTTTCTAGAAAAATAGAAAGAATGCTAAGTGGTTACTTTTCCATTCCATCCTCTATGAAGAAAAATCATCCTCAGGTTCTAGGGTCCTACTTCACCTCTGTTCTCCAAGGTTGCTAAGAGCAGTTTTTAAATAGCCAAGGGTTTTCTTTAACCATCTCTTCCCTCACTATATCCTCCTCCTCTAACTTTTCTTTACCCACTTAAGATGTTATAAAAATTACCAAAGAAAAAACTGCACTCAGCAGAGCTATACACATGTGGGTGCTAAATAAATACTTTTGATGATGATGAATGTTGGCAAGTCTCCATGGAAGAAAGACCTTACACAAAAGATGTTATAATTATTATGTTTAAATGATTATGCTATAATTATTATGTTAAAAGTCTCCCATGCTCTCAGAGCTGCTTGGCAGTGGCAGGGCTGTGACGTGCCCATTAAACCTCATCTTTTGCAAAGACACTTGCTACCTTCACGAGCAATGTAAAGACAGTGGCTTGGCCAAGCCAGAGCAAACCTGTGTAACAGGGGAATTTTCTCCAGCATGCTCTCTCTCTCTCTCTCTCTCTCTCTCTCTCTCTCTCTCTCTCTTTCTGTCTCTTTCTCTCCCTTGCCTGACTCTGGGGGGCTGCTGGTCAGAAGAGGATCACTTTTCTCATTCATCTCTAAGGTTTGATCTTTTTTCTTAAACACCAGCTGTAAAAGATGTTGGCAAGCTCATTCACACCAAGTTCAAATGAGACTCAAAATATTACCCACTCCTCCTGGGGTTAAATAACTCTTTAAAGGAAAGATGATAAAAGTAAAATAAATGAATACCTAATGATGAGATTTTTCATTCGATGAGGATTTTCCCTGAGGGAAAACTTTGGACTCAGGGCAGTTATATGGTGATTTCAAGGGATTCAGTGGTACTAACAGCTACAGTACATATCAAAATTACATTTTCTTGTCCCTTCTTTGGCCTTTATACTGTTCCCTAGATTGAAAATAACAGTAAGCTGGATGACTTCTCAGACTATCACATGTACATTGATGATCTTTCACCATCCTCAGAGTTTTCTTTGGAATTAGAACAACACTGAGTTTAGCCAGGTTTCTGGGCCCAACTGAGGCAGCACATACTTCAGAGTAAGCTCACCTCTCTATTTAGACATCCAACAGAATTTCCATGCTGCTCCTGGCTTAGAAGGCTTTGAGGTTATTCAGTTTATATCAAAATATCATTTATTTCTTAGAGTCAATAATCACCAATAGCCTAGTTTTTATTGCTGATGATAAGGTTTTGAAGAACACATGATTAAAGCTCCAGTTTTTAAATGACATGCTTCTACTGCCCGCACTTCTGATGTCAGCCAGAAAGTAACATAGAGGTGAGTGGCACAGGCTTAGAGGCAAGGCACATAGACTTTGATTCAAATATAACTCAGGTTTTCCCTTATTGAACACAAAGCGCCCATCCCACTTCTTGGAACATAGAAGGGCCCTAACTAATAAGAATTATTACCAGTTTTCACCCTGAATTTTTACGGTCAAATTTATGAAAATTTTCCATTAAGCTAGTAGAGAAAGAGGGTCAGGGAGTAGGATGGGGTTGAGAATGACATGAAAATACCCTTTTGAGAGGACATTTAGTGAGTATGTTCAAACAGGAAGGAATGGCACAAGAGCAAAAAGACAAGTTCACAAACCAAAGTCAGAGGATTTGGGATTAATTGAAATCCTCAAGTGGTGCATGGTAAGTGACTGCCTATTTAGAGCCAACAGATAGGTTTCCGTGAGGTTAAGGAAGCGAAAAATCCCATACGAAGCTAGTGAGATGTTAAATTCTAATTAGAAGTGTTAATTAAAAAAAAATTCCAATTTCATCAGTGAGAGTGCTTTTGTTGTTCCAATTCTCTTTGCTACAGTGAATCCTAAGTATCCTGACTCACTTTGTTCCAATATTATTTACCACTTCTATAGGGTAGAGGAAAGTTGGCTCTGGCCATAGAAGCATGGAGCATTAGAGTGCACTCCCCAGTGCTGCCACGATAAGAGGCTGATCAGCATTTTCACGGAGGATTCCCATTTCCAAAGTGTTAAACTCAGGTGGATCTAAGAATTCATTGTGCCTCAAAGTTCAGCAAACCACGTTTGGGACTTCCAGGAACAAAAAGTATTTGTGTAATTCTTCCTTACAGCTTCCCTCTGCTACAATTTTTCACTTTTATACCTTCAAAAAATATCCAAATGAAATTCCAAAATGTCGATGAGGCTATTTTATGTTGTATATTAAGTTGGATCTGATGTAATAATATTATTAAACATGACATTTTGCACACCACTAATCCATAATGAGGATTAAACCCTTTGAATAAACATACAAGTATTAGCTACCTAAAATTGTTTCAATTCAATTAAATCTAATATTTAACAGATTTCCAGAGAATATGCAAGTGTCTCAATATTTTTATTTCAATCTTAGTAAGCAAGATCCTCCAAATTATTTAATGTACTCAAATCTTTTCTGTTATTCTTTCTATTTATCTGTAGATAGTTTTAAATCCATAAGTGTTATAAATTATGTATAAAATTTAACAGGTGCTTCAAACTACTTGAACATAAGAAGGTCTATTTAGTAAACTACATAACATGTTTTTATATAATAAAAATATTTACTTAACTACAACATTTTAGTTAGTATAATAGTTTTTTAATATGTGTACATCTCTCTTTGAGCATGTGATTTTTCCAGAATACATCTCATGTACTTTTAGAGTGGCTCTTGAAGACCAATGCTAATAGAAAAATAGAACATATCATTAAAACAGTCAAATTGTGTTTAAATCCCTAAAAACCACCTCTTTAAATCACCTTTCTATACTATAGAATCTGTGGGGGAAAAAAGGATGAACTGTTATTTGTAAATTGGTATAGAATATACATAAAATAGCCCAAGAAAAATATGAACTAGGTACTGTTTGTTCAGCTCTTCCTTCTTTTTTTCTTCATGCTTTGTGGGACATGGAGGTCTCTTATTCCTTCCCGTTGCTCTGTGTCTGCTCAGGCTTCCAGTTACAGCAACTACCTCTTCCCCACCAACCGCTATCTACAAGGTAGATCCTTCCACTTCCCATCTTCTCCATCAGATTATAACTGTCCAAGATCCCATGTTCCAGAGTCCTTTTTACCTGTAACAGCCCTGAAAAAGACCTGATTAGGCTTTTTTATGAATTTTCAGGGGTCAGGCTAGATCAATAAGTTATTGGGCATATGCCTTTCAGAACATCTCAACATACATCACTTATGATAGATTCCATATACGAGACGATGACACCTTTCAATTAATTTGTGTTTATTTTAATTCATCATTAGTAATTGTTTTAAATATATATTTTTATCTTTTAGACTTTTCAGACTCTAAAATTATTAATACAGGGCAAAAAAACCACTATTTTAATAGCTGGAACCAGAATGTCTCTGGGGGTTGAGACCGAACTACCTTGGTTTGATAAGACACTGTGGATGCAGTGGGCTCTCTGCCTGCCTGGGTGTTGGCAGGTGCTGGGGCGTTGAGGGTGAGGCGCAGGCTGCTGTGCTTGACACAAGGAAATGAGTTGTTAGTTTTGCTCCCAAAATAGAGGAGGAAAGAAACATTAAGAAGAGGGAAAAAGAAGAAAATGGAGAAAAGAACTAGGAAAAAAAATGGCAAGAGGCTAGGATTTGGTGTAGGACAGTGAAACTCCCTTGTAGTGAAGTGACCAGAAAACCTTATGATGGTGACAATTGTTTCATTCAAAATCACCTGTATACCCGGGATATCACTGTCTCTGTCCCAGGCCTCAAAAGAGTCTACTAGACTCTGACTGCCTGAGGCCTCGGTGGTCTCAGCAGAGTCGTGTTCTGGGTTTACATGGGTGCAGCACAGAACAGGAATCAGCAAGCACGGTGTGAAGACCAGGGACTCTGGAAGTAAGGGCTCCATGCTCATGGAAGCCCCTCAGGAATTTACACACTCCAGAGGATAGTAGCATGAGTCAAGATGTGGGGAAGTGGGACTCAGGACAATGTTACTTTAATATTAAGGAACAAAAGGTTCCAGATTACTTTTTATTATTGGACAAAATGATACATATCCACAAAGTAATTTTGATGAGGACAGTTTTAAATATCACATATCTTTATTTCAGCAAGGTTATTTGACAAAATATTTCATACATACTTGTAAACATGAGGGTAAACTATCCAAAGCTGACACCCTTAACTGGATTTACAGTTGGGAAAATTATCATAATATGTAGTGGGTAGTGCATTGATATCATCTTGGAAGAATGTCTTATGATATACATATACACATGCACATCATCAGCTTACACCTAGAATAAAACTTCAAGTTAGAGAATATTAGCAAACCAAGAACACTGAGAAGAGCAACTAACTAACCATTAACTAACCTGTAGCTAACATTTATTCAGCATTTTAAATAGGTCGCATTTTAATTCACTTTATCTCTAGGTACTATTAATGTCACTACATAATATTTGTAGGAAACAGAGATGTTAAATAACTTGCCCAAGGTCATACAGCTAATAAGTGGTAAAGATGGCATTTGACCCCAGACTAAGTCCAAACCCTACTTTCTTATACAATATGCAAAAAATATTGTCTTCCTTATAGAAAGAGTAAAAGTATATAAAAGTTTGTCTTATGAGACATTATTTAATAAACTGGAAAAAAGCACATTCCTAGCTATTCAGGACCCCTTACCCTTCCAAATAACGTTGCTAATCATGTTTTCCATTTATTTAAAAAAAGTGCTGGTGGAATTTTTATTGGAATTGTATTGAATCTGTATATCAGTTTGAGTAGAATTGACATCTTAATGATATTTAGTCTTCCAATCCATGAGCATGGAATGTTCTTCCAATTATTTTTTTAAAATTTCTTTTAACAATGAGTTGTAGTTTTCTGGATACAAGTGCTTTATATCATTGGTTAAGTTTATTCATGAATATTGGGGTTTTATCTGTCATATTTTATTTTCACCACTCTTTTGACACTTTTAGTTACTTTTATTGATATAATCCTCATTTCTAGACTCTCTTCCAGGCCTCTCTTTCCTGTCTTTTCTTTTCAGGCTGTAACACACCCTTTAGTATTTCCAGCAATGCCAGTATCTTGGTTACAAACTCTCTCAGGCTCTGTTTATCTGTGAATATTCTAAACTCACCCTCATTTTTAAAAGATTTATATATCATTTTGCAAATGTTTGTATGTATTGTGAGAATTTTGATTTTTACCCATAATAATAAAAAAAAAATAAAAAAAAAAAAGACAATCTTGCTGGATACAAGATTCTTGGCTAAAAGTTTTTCTCTTGCAGTATCTTAAATATATCATACCACTGTCTTCTTGCCTCTTGATTTCTGATGAGAAATTGGCACTTAATCTTATTGGATATCCCATATATGTTAAGCATTGCTTCTCTCTTGCTGCTCTCAGAATTCTCTCTTTGTCTTTGGCATTTGACATTCTGATTAGTATGTGTCTCAGAGTTGGTCTATTTGGGTTTATTCGAATGGGAGTACATTGTGCTTCTTGGACATGAATATCTATGTCCTTCAATAGGGTTGGGAAATTTTCTGCTGTTATTTTTTCAAATATTTGCTCTGCCCCTTTTCCCTTCTTTTCTTCTTCTGGGACACTCATGACATGTATGTTTGCATGTTATTGCTCTTGTTTAGTTCCCTGAGAACTTGTTCAATTTTTTCCATTCTTTTCTTCATCTGTTCACTTGTATGTTTACTTTCAGAGGCCATTTCTTCAAGCTCATCAATCCTTTCTTCTGCCTCTTCAAATCTGCTGTTATATATTCCAGTGTATTTTTAATTTCATTTATTGCATCTTTCATTTCCATAAGATCTACTATTTTTCTATGTATTGTTTCAAATTCTTCTTTGTGCTCATCTAATGTGTTCTTAATATCCTTAATCTCTTTAGCCATTTCATTTAATTTATTAAGGGGATTTGTTTGAACATCTATGATTAGTTGTCTCACTCCTTTATGTCATCTGGAGACTTATCTTGTTCATTTAACTGGGCCATATCTTCCTGTTTCTTGGTGTGGATTGTAATTTTTTGTTGGTGTCTTGGCATCAGGCTTACTAGAGTATTTATTCTGGGTGAAGTTTCTCTCTTTAGTTTAGGACTTTCTTGCTCTTTCTTCCTTGCTTGTTGTGTAGTAGGAGCCAAGGATATAGTTGGTGCTGTAAATTGTGGAGGCTCAAGCTGCCCACATTGCCCCAGGGACCTGTGAAGCTTCTCCCACCTTTCTCTTTTGACAGGGGTAGGGACAGAACCACAGTTGTGTGTAATAATTCAAGTTGTGCATTCCTAGACTATAGTTGCCCAGGAGACTGATGAAGCTTTAAGCCCCTTTCTTCCCTACCTGGGGTGGGGATAGAGCTGCAGATGTGGGCTGCAATCTATGCCATGTGGGTCCAAGATGATTGCAGTTGTCTGGTAGACTTCTGATTATTCAGTCTGTGCCAGCTGAATGTACCTGCAGTTACTGAAGAGGTTGGTGCAGATCCCCCCAGGTTTCTTCCTGCTGGAGGTGGGGCTGGACCTAGGCTAGAGCTGCCATCTGATCTGGATGGAAAGAAGCCAGCCCCTACCAGCACTGTGATTTTCAGTCCACCCCACTTGCCTTCATGCCAGGGGCAAAGTTAAGATGGTGGCTACTGGCCTCTTTCTGACTTTGACAGCTTCACACTTTAGCTGTTTTTAGGATTATACTTTAGCCTGCCGAATTTACTAATCAGTAGCTGCAGTTGGTGCCCAACCTCCTCTTCCTCCCCCATTCTTGGGAAGTGAAGCTTCCAATTCCAGCCACAGAATATCTCCCAAGAGGACTTGTGCCACCAGTGGAGGATGGGCACTGGCCTCCATGGTGTGGAACTTTCTACTCACGAATCTTCTCTGCAGATGGCTAGTCTCCCCCTTCCATTCTTTCAAGGATGTACCAGGATGTTCTTCTGGTCTCCTGGAGCCCCCAAACAGGTGCTTTAGATAGCTCTGAGTGATTACTAACTGCCCTATAGCATGAGCTGACTCTAGGAACCCCTTATTCTGCCATCATCTTGCTAGTTGTCCTGACAATTTCCTTTTATAAATAATCTTAAGTGGTAGTGGAATGAATGACCATGTGCTTTCATATAAAAATAGTTTAATCATGAAAAATACAGTGGGAAAAGGTATTCTTAAGCAGGCATTTCTAAATAAACATTACTCTGTGTGTGTATGTGTGTGTCCCTATATGGGTGGGGAAGGATGCTAGGATATAACAGCAATGCTTTCGTCTATATTTACCAGTTATGATTTTGAATACATGCGTATTTTTATTCCATTATTGTTCTAATGCAAGGTTTAACATTTAAAGTGGAGGTTTAGAAAAACGAATATGTATCATGAAAATGTCTTTCTTCTGGTGCCAAAACCAGGGATTCTCATCAATGTGTCATTACCATGAGGAATACTAGAGACATGTTTTGGCAACTCAAAAGTGGAAGGAAGGGCCAACAAGCCATTCCAACCCACCACAAAATACCCATCCCATACACACACACACACACACACACACACAAGCTAAACATGATAGATTAAACATATTCCTTTATCAATGCTAATTCCCCAAAATCACTTTTATGTCATTAAAAGAAGTAAAGATAAAAAGTATAAACAAACCATACCAAAGACGGATTTACTTAAAGATATCAAAATAGAAAAACAAATAAAGAAGAGAGAAATAGAGAGAGCTGAAATTCAAATGCCTGCAGAGGTGTTACTAATGAAAAAAAGCCAGTTTGCACTACAGATTTCCAGAACTTGAGGTATCAGTGCTGTCAGAAGTGATCCAGAGGATTGGCTGAAAATGAAATTATAAAGCATTTCAACACCAGATCTTCTTCTTCATCCAGGGTAGCAAGCAACCATCTGGGAGACAGAAGTAAAATCTCTAGAGAAATTCAATTGAAGACCATCTGAACTTGAGAAAGATCAAGAACAGGCGAGAGTGGGGTCAGGCAGAGGGCTGGTAAAAAGGAGATTAAGTCAGTTTCTGTGCAATGAAAAATCAGATCACTGGACCTTCCCTCCACTCAGCTCAACAAACCTTGGTTGTCATCTATCCTCTCCTCTAAGATAATGGAGGGATTAGAGGATTCTCTTCTGAACAGTCTTAGCATCTTCTAAGAAAAGTTCTACAGTACTGATGGTTTTATGTGCTTCAACAAAGCCATCCTACCCAATCACCATATGTGAGGCTCACCACTGTACTACCCCAACATGGAAACTGTATATCAATTATCATTTTAATGCCTCACTTCTAAACATGAATAAAAGCTAAGGATCTTTGAAAAAACCTTCAAAGTGAGAGACCAAAAAAAGAGAGAGGGAAATTTAGAAAGAAAAATAAATTAAATTAGAAGAAAAATAGAAAATGTACAGAGCAAGAAAACATACTTTATAAAGCTACACTCTTCTCAGAGTGATTTGAGACAATATTACATTCATGAATTTAAACCAGAAAGCTATATACAGGAATTTGGAAAGAGCTAATGGGAATAAAAATAATGAATTTTTTAAAAAAGTAATAATACAGTGTAAGGAGTGAGTCTTGATGTAAACTGTGGGCTATGGTTAATGGTATAATTATTATAATATTGTTACATTAATTTTAACAGTTATCACACTAATGCAAAATATGTATTTAAATTATTTTATTTTATTTTATTTTAAATAAGCTTTAGATTACATAAATGTTACATCAAAAATATAGGGGCTCCCATATACCCCACACCCTGCCCCTCCCACATTTTCTTACATTGCCAATGTCTTTCATAGTGTGCTACTAACCATGGACTATAGTTTACATTATAGCTTACACTTTGCCCTACACAATATTATAGTTTTTTAAACATGGATAATGGCCTGTATCCATCATTGCAATGTCATGCAGGACAATTCCAATGTCCTAAAAATGCCCCCATTTACACCTATTCTTCCCTCAGAACCTCTGGTGGCCACTGCCTTTATACCAATGACACAAGTTCTTCCATTGCTAGAATAATAATAAGTCTATAATAAGTCTACTTTTGTCCATTGTTCATTCATCAATCTTGAGAATTTTTGGATGATGATGCCCACTCTGTTTCTGGTTGATAGAGGGCTTAGATCCCACGGAGAAGATGGATGGAACTGTCTTGCTTGCAGTTGTAGATACTGGTTTTTGGGATAGGCATTGTCCATCATCATCCTTTTGCTAGTTGTCCTGAGTCCAATGAACTGGAGAGTAGGTCTTGCAACTCTGCTGAGATTCAGGACTCAACTGGCATATGAACAGACCAAAAATTTAAATTTCTGGGACATACAATTAACAAGTATAGTGCTAATTTTAGGTTCAAATAAAAGGGGCAAAAGAGCCATATGTAGGGAAATTATAAATGATTCTAACTCTGATACATTGGGGAACATATATTCCAAAGTAAGGTCCACTGATAGGGTGCTGAATTCCTGAGATTATCTGCCCTGCTTATAGTGTCTAGATGTCCCTAAAGGCCCCAGGAGCCCTGCTGTTTGAGGCACTGTTTACTGTGGCAGTCAATGAGACCCTGCTGAGACATGCCTAAGCATAACCTCTGAAAGGACCTCCTGACTGGCTTTGAAATCTCTTAGCCATAACATCTCATTTGTTTTTAATATGTTCCCCTTTTGGTCAAGGCCTTTTTCCAGATGCATCGCTAGTTGGCACTTGGTAATAATCCCTCAGTGCCGGGGAGGCTTATCCCTGAGAGTCATATCCAAAGCCAGGGGGAAAGGTAATGTGTTTATATGCTGAGTTTGGCTTAGAGAGAGGCCACATATAAGCAACAAGGAAGCTTTCAGGAGGTAACTCTTAGACAATAGATAGTACTAGGCTAAGTTTCAATTTCACAAGAAAATGTTCATGAGTACAATCATCAATATCAAGGGCCTGGCATAATGGTCTCCTTCACTAGGCACTGCCCATGTACTCAGGGGATTCTTGCCACTCTATTAGAGAATATATTTATAATAAGGAAAACTGTGCATGTGAGAAGGGGTATATGGGAACTCTGTACTTTCTGCATGATTTTCTGTAAACCCACAACTGCTCTATAAAATATATATATATACCATAGATTTATATACATATTTATGTATATATAAAACAAAAATTTGTAAAAGGAATGTAATAGTTTTAGTTTTAAGAGATTACATATCCCATAAAGCAGAACAAAATAAATAAATGAAGAATAATAGGAGAAAATATATTAAAATTTTTTCTTAATGTATAAGAATTCCAGAAAGAGCAGAAAAACTAAAGAGGAAATTTTTTTCAAAGAATTAAATAAAAAAATATTTCCCAGTAAACATGCTTCTGGATAGAAAGGGTCTTCTGAGTGCCCCGCATTTTGAAAGGAAAAACACTTTTACTAAGACACACCTAAGTTAGAATTTCGCAACTATGAGATAAATAAAAAATCCTAAAAACTTCCAAAACAAAAATAAATGTCACATACAAAGAAAAAGAACCATATTGGCACTGAATTTTTCAACAAAAACATTTTAAAAATCTGTAAAACCAAGTAGAGTATACTCAAACTTTTGAGGGAAACTGATTTTAAGCCTAGAGTTTTATAACTAAACAAACTCTTATTTAGTTGTGAGGGCAGGATAAAGCCATTTTCAGATTTCATTGTCTCAAAAATATACCACTATGCATTCTTTCTTGACAACCAATTATAGGATGTCCTCCATCAGAGCAAATTAATAAGTAGAAAAACTGGGGATTCATGGAATGGTGGATTCAATACAGAAGAGGGAAGAGATTTCCCAGAATGTGAGCAAAGGGAAACTTGAAAGTTTGAGAGTGACCGGACTAATTTGGAGCAGGATGATGGAGAGCTATGGGAGAAAACCTGAAATATAATAAAATTTTTGGTCAGAATAGAAGGGAATTATTACATGATGTGTTGAGCATAAATAAGAAGATTTGTACAGAATCACACAGTTGTGAAAATTCATGATCAGTTGAGTAAAAACATAAGCAGATGAAACATCTAAGCATTGTTAATTACAGAAAAAGTAAAAATTTGTAAAAGAAAGGAAATGTAATAACAATATATTACATGTTCAACAGTGAAGCTATTTATATATTCATATTAAGGTCAAATCTGAATATTGCTTTAAGTAGGAATTTTCTTGAAGCTACTTTGGAGAATAGGGTAATGTTCTATCAAGTCTTCATTATCATCTTCTATATTGAATGGTAAAAGACAGGTGAATTCGTAGAGGCATTTATCAGCAACATGATTCCAGGTGCGCCTAGGGACTTGCAGTTGTAACCCTCTTCCTCAGATGTTGCTAATATTAAGAGCCACTTTTGTGTATCATGGATTTATGCCAGGTAAGACCATGACGTATTTTTAAAACCTTTGCCAAAGATGCCACAAGCCAGTAGGGCTAATGTCTGCAGAAAATGATTCACAGGTCATTTACACATTTTATATGTACACTGAGTGTATTAGGGTTCTCCGAGGAAATAGAACTGATAGATGATATAGACTATAGATACAGATATAGGTGATGATATAGATATACAGATATAGATATAGATGGTATAGATAAAGAGATAGATAGAGATAGAGATATGGATATGGATATGGACATGAACATAGATATAAATATAAATATATATATATATATATAAAGATCATGAGATTTATTATAGGAATTTGCTCATGTGATGATGGGAATTGGCAAGTCTGAATTCCATAGGCTTGAAGTTGGGAACTCTAATGAAGGTTTTGATGAATTCTCCAGGAGAAGTTTGCTGTCTGAAGTAGAGCTAGAAATTCTTTCTGATGTTGAAATCATATGTTCTCCCTCCAAGACCTTCAACTGATTGGATGACTTCTGTCATTGCTAAAAACAGTCTCCTTGTTGGTTGTAGATACAATCAACTGACTAATGATTTAAGCCAATGAAATATCCTTACAGTAACAATCAGTCCAGTGTCTGGTTGACCAAACAACTGGACTCCATAACCTAGCCAAGTTGAGACATGAACTTAACCATCACAGAATTCCTACAAGTTTTTTTTCTTATTCTTCAAGAGTTCTTGACTATTCTTGGCTCTTTGTATTTCTGTAAGAATTCATTGAATTGATAGATCAGTTTGAGGATAAATGATATTTTACAGTATTAAAAAATGAATATGATATATTCCTACATTTATTTAGGGCCATTCCAGGTATAACATTCCATTATTCCTCTGGGAGTTTAAGGATCTGAAAGAGCATCCAAAGAATTAAGTTTTGGATATCTCTCAGCTAATATTTGGAAGCCCTGATCTTAAGACACATCTAGAAAGCTATCCTATGCCAAATTCTTGACAGCACTTAGAATTTGTTTGTTTACTTACAAAGTAAGTGAAAAGTAAGCGAAAGACTTACTTTGTGCCTTTTCAAATATGTATATTTAAACATCTATCTTACATGCATGCATACGTCTCTGTTATTCTAAAATCTGTTTTTGTGTTAACTAAGCATTTCGTTTTTAAGGATTGAAGTTATAACCATTTCCTAGAAATTACATTCATTTTAAAAAGGTATTCTGGGATGAATAAAACCCTAAATATGTGAAGTAGAGATGTTTTACTGCATGAATAGCTGTCATGGGGATTCCAGCCTAAGCACATGGAAGCTGAAATTTATTTTTCCAGTTTTATATGTATCAAGATTTTTGTCAACAGAAACTTATTTAATTCCTGTAACTATTGCTTATAACAGCCTGTCCTCCTTCCTGCTACTGTAATGTGCTGTCATTATTTAACTGTATCCTCTGTGGGGTTTGGAGGATGGGATTTCCTCACAAGCAGAAAAGGCAACATATTTAATTGCATGGCTTTTTAAGTGTTTAATGCTAGGAGAAACAACCCGTCTTTTTTTATTCTTTTTCCCTGGAAGTAGATAATTATGTGTGTATCTGTATTAGTCAGCCAAAAGGGGTGCTGATGCAAAACACCAGAAATAGGTTGGTCTTTATAAAGGGTATTTATTTGGTGTAGAAGTCCACAGTTACCAGGCCATAAAGCTTAAGTTTCTTCCCTCACCAAAGTCCATTGCCACATGTTGGAGCAAGACAGCTGCCGACGTCTTCCAGGGTTCATGCTCCTTGGGTTCCTCTCTTCCTGGGGCTGCATTTCTCTCAGGCTCAGCACCTCTGTTTCCTTCACAAGGTCAGCTGTAGCCTATGAGGCTCTCTAGCTTTGCCTCTCTCCACAAGGCCAGCTGTGAACTCTCAGGCAAATGGCTCATCTCTATTCAGGGGCCTTCTCTCCTTCCTCGCGACCAAGCTCCTCCGTCTGCTCGCCTCCTCAGCTCTAGCATCAAAACTCCAACATCACAACTACTCCCTCTGTCCTTTGCCTTGACTTTTATATTTGATTCCCCCAAATATAAAAGGCTGAACACCCTACTGACGTGGCCCAGTAGATGCCCTAATCATAATTTAACCATGCCCAGATTAACAGACCAGTTTACAAGCATAATCCAATATCATTTTTTTTAATTCATAATTACATCAAACTGCCCAACAACTACAGTATCTATCTATTTATTAATTCATACCTTCCCTATACCTTCAGTGAAAAATGGGAAGAGTAAAAGCCAATAGTGTAATAATCAGTATCTTGTAAACAAAGTATTAAATACATGACTAGGATGTGTTTTTGGTTTTCTTTTTCTTTTGTTCAAATTATAAGCTGAGACACTTTATCTAGATTTAACATTGTTATAGAGTCTTGCTACATATAAAATTGAAAGTGATGTGAAACCTGGAATCAATTAAAGTTCATCTTGCAAGTGATAAAGAACATCAAGGATGCCTCAATTGCTTTTCTCCCACTGTTAAGGAAATAGAGTTGGGGATCCACTTTTCTACCTCTGCTTGGTATGAGGAACAGAAAGCATACATAAATTTATTTATCACATGGAACCCTAATGGTGCTGCTTCAGGATTTATTATACAAAACACAACCTTAAAATACTATACTTTAAAACGGTTTTTCTTAAATAAGTGAAAAAAACTCTAGGCTTTGAAAGTCTTTTGTTTGAAAATATGCAGTCTTCCTGTCTCAGCCATGAGTGACTTTTAAAATTCCCTTTAACATGTGCAACTTAGAATATTATGCAATAGGATTTCCTTTGTTCCAACTGTGCTATCTGGAAAGCAAAACGAGGAAACATATAATATGGCTTAATCCCTTTTGTTTTCTAAGGCAACATTTCAAAAGGCTCCATTTATTTTTAAGGTTCTTTTGTATCCTTTCCCCCAACTCAGCAAACTCATGGGATTCAAGTGGCTTTACTCTCTAGGAAGTATCCATAAACTGGATGTAGTTGCATCTGAAACATATGTTGCACTTTTCAGCTTTTGATTTTTATAGAAATTCCAGGCACTATTCTAAAGTTCTTTGTTATTATAACTCGTTTAATTGTAACAAACTCTAGAAGGTAGGGACTATTATTATCCCTCCTTTACAAATGATAAAACTAAGACTCACGGAGGTTAAATGACTTGGCCAGAGTTGCACAACCAATAAGTACTAGAGCGTCACATGAACCCATGCCATTAGCCCCAGCATCTCTGGTCTTGACTACTGTGAGAGGCAAGTCTCCTCCCTAAGAGTAATTACTACTCACAATTATTTCCAACTCTTCTCTCTTCTTTCACTGGGTAGACAAGTACATTTCTCATGGAAGATTAAATTGTCCTTCCTTTTTGTTACCTATTTTTTCTTCTTGGTTAATTTTAGATAATTTTTTAAAATGTATCAAGCAAACATAAGTTTGGGGCTTGGACAATTTGTAGAATCAGGTGGTCTACTGCTTCTCTTTGCTGCCTCGCTACTCTGTGTTTCTTGGGGCTCCCTTTACCTTTGGCATCATATGCTCATCCTGTCTACTTATTTCTGAATTATCCTTCTGAATTCTTTCCCCTGCTAATGGCTCTGTCATTAACCTTTGCTCAACTTTTATCATGAGGCCATTCATTTCTGCGAAGTCCATGGAAGAACAAAAATGATATTTTGGGGGTTATTTCCACCAGAATATACATCAGGGGGATATGTGGGTGCTGAGGCTGAGAAATAAGGCTCAAATTTATGGATCTGAAAACAGAAGTGTATTGGAGTTTATTTTTTCCAAGAGTGGGTTCTCAATATGGATTTAATGAATGGATGGTTGAATTGTTGAATTAAAATATTAACACTTGAAAAACAAGCCATATTCAATTATACAATTTAATTAATATATTGAAGTAGGAAGAGCTATTAAGTTGTAGAATATATAGGTAGAGGAAGAGAATACAAATGGATCTATTTCAGAAAACTATAGGAGAAACCTCATATGTTAATCCAGATCCTGCCAGAACCAGAAGTATAATAGAGTAGAACCCTGAGACACAGAAGAAGTAGGATGGTGGAAAAGTAGGACCTGACTTACAATATCAGATATAGGTATTCTAATAGGACAGACTTAGATAAGTGGACAAAGTTTGGCCTTCAAGCCTGAACGCGTGTTTAGATTCCATTAAAAGTCTCAAGCTGAAGTGTATAGATAGATCAGAAGTGGGAAAAAGGTAGTGGAATTTTACAGTGAGCCTCTGAGTTATCCAATACTTCAAAGCTTTCTTTTGTAAATTAGCCCATGTAAATCAGGCAGTTATCAGGGATTGTAAAATTACCCCAGTTCTTGAGGACTAGGTACTAGGCAGTTCAAAGGCATGGGCAGCAGTCATGAATCCAGAATATAAAGGCAACAATGAGCAGGTGTTTCACTTAAAAGGACCAAGGTTAGGGGACCATAGGGAACCACGATATTCACAGGATGATAACAACATACTGGGGTCAGCATCTTGGTAGGACTTTGGGGCAGTGAAAGGAGAAAGAGAAGCAACCAAGTGGCTAATTTAGTTGGGTAATCCTTGTGTGTGCAGTCTTGTTATTGACTCTCACCATGTCAAATGGAGATGGGAAAGAACAAGACTGAAGACCTAGTAATGGCAGTTTGATGACATAGTACAAACGAGTAGACTAGCATCAACAAGAGAATGAAGTTTGTTTTGAGCTTGGATTTGTCCACTTGCAGCTTTAGGGGATTTGGGCAAGTTATTTAATTTCTTATCTGTAATATGGGAACACAAGTGAACATCGCAAAGGATTTTTATGAAAAATAGAGAAGTAGTACATGTTGTTATATTTAGAAAAGTAATCAGAGTATAAATATATTAGAAAATATAGGCTATCATTATTACATAGACTAGTTAATGCAAATATTGCCCCACACTGAGTTTCAGGGTAGGGGTTAGAGTAAGGAGAAGTCTGAGTTCCTTGGAAAAATGCAAATGGGTTGGGGTAAGAAAGATAATTAGAGGGTAAAGGCAAAAGGGGCCAGCAAGGAGAGTAGAGTGCAGGGTACTACATGAACTTTGCAACAAAAAGGCAATCAAAGAGGTCAACTTTAGAAATACTGTTGCTCTACAAGCTTTTTGATTATTTGAGTACTTAATGCAATCCACCTAGGTCCCCCAAATATGTTGACTAGCATGTTAAACTAAAGCCTAAAAAGGCCTTTTCTGAATGTGTGTGTGTGTGTGTTGTATGTGTGTGTGTGTGTAAGTCAAAGAAAGGGATGAGTCCACATCTGAGTTGATGGGATAAAATAGCAGCAATGCAAGTTTAAGAGTGAAAAGAGAAAAAAATAATCAGCCCAGACAGGAGGGCAGAGATAGCAGAGATTTTGGGAGACTAAGAATTTTGGAGGAAGTATTATACTTCTATCTTATCTAAATCCAAAAAAAGCAAGAAGGGGAGGCCAGCTAATATCTAGGCTATGAATAATTCAACCAATATTTATTCAGAGCATATTCTATGCCAGACATTTTGTTTTTCTTGTTGAAGAAAAAAAGATAAGTAGCTTTTGTTTTCAATAGTTTATCATGCATGAGGCAGTCAGGCTAACAAACAATGTAATATGTAATATGAATGTATTATGAATAGATAAAAGATGATTTTTAGTCTGCCTAGTGAAAGTAAGTAGACCTCCTAGACCAGGCAATAAATACTTGAGCTTTTACTTGAAACATGGATATCAGTTTCTCAGATGGGTAAGAGCACAGAAGAACATTCCTGACTGAGGCATAGAGGCAATTAAAAAGTTCCTATGATAGAAATGGCAAATGATGAAAAGACGGTAGGAAGGATGTATGGGGAAGTATAGAAGGAAATGCCTCAGATTGTAAAAGATCTCTTGTAACAGGTAAAGAATTTATTTAAATCAGATCGCTTTGGTGATGGGTAGTTACTGAAGTGTGCTGACCTGGATAATGTCTGAATTACCCTACCAGATAAACTGTCATTCCAGGGGACTGGGGTTTCATTGGCCAGGAAAATCCAAAGTGCAATGTTAAAAAAAAAAAAAGGTTGGAATCATATTATTGATTCATATTCTTCTTATTAAAGATCTAGATCCCTAAGGCTTCTGGTTAATCTAGATGGCAGCATAAGATGCTCTAGGGTCAGGAAGCAGCTGTGGCTCAATCAGTAGGGCTCCCGTTTACCATATGGGAGGCCCCGGGTTCGGTTCCCGGGGCCTCCTGGTGAAGGCAAGCCCACCCGCATGGCGTGGTTAGCTGACCCAGCGAGCACAAGCAGCAAGGGGGGGATAAATGAATAAATAAATAAAAAATCTTTAAAAAAAATAAGTATGTTCAAGAGTTAAAGGAAATCACTTTTTAAAAATTGAAATAAAGTAGGACAATGATGCCTCACCAAATTGAGACTATCAATAAGGTGATAGAAAATATAAAATAGAAACAAATAGAAATTCTGGAGCATAATTATAAACAGAAATTCACCAGAGGGCCTTAAAACCTGATTTGAGCTGGTCAAAAAAAAAAAAGAACCAGCAAATATGAAGATACATGTATAGTGATTGGCCAGTCTGAAGAATGGGAAGAGAAGAAGAATATAGGCAAATACATGGAACTTCAGATACCTGTGGATCACTGCAATCATAACAACACATGTATAATATTAATCCCTGCAGGAGTGCAGAGAAAGGGGATGGGGTGGATTGACTTATGTATCCCAAGCAAGGATATGTTCTTAATCTCAATCCACTTTTCTGTAGGTGGAAACTATTAGTAAATCGTATCTCTGAATACGGTAAGGTGATTCAAGGTATGGATTCATTTGTGAATAAAGTCTTCTAAAATCCTATTTAGGAATGGCTTAATACATTACTGGAAACCTTATAGAGAAAAAGCCATAGGAAGAGGAGCTAGAAGCCAGAAGTCAGTGGAAAGCAGAAAAGCAGAAAATAGGAGAGAGAAAACTGTCAGGTGATAGGACGCAGAGAGGTAAACCAAATAGCACCAAAATTTGCAGCAAGCCAGGACCAGAACACAGTATAAACCTGAACAGAACAATGCCCAGACACATAATAATCAAACTGTCAAATGCCTAGGACAAGGAAGGTTCTGAAAGCTGCAAGAAAAAGTATGTATTATGTACAAGGGAGTCTCGATAAACATAAGGACTGATTATTCATCAGTAACCATAGAGACAAGAAGGCAGTGGAAAAAATAAAGTGCTGAAGGAAAACAATTGCCAACCAAGGATTTTATATCCAGAGAGAATGACTTTCAAAAATGAGGATGAGATTGAAACATTCCCAATAAACAAACGCTGAGGGATTTTTTACCCCTAGACCTACCCTACATGCATTGCTAAAGGGAGTTCCTCATACTGAAAGGAAAGAGCACTAGACAGTGACTTGAAGTAGCAAGCATAACAAAATAAAGACCTCTGATAAAGGTAGCCCTATGGGTAGTACTATTGTATTGTATTTTGGTATGTAACTACTTTAACTTTTTACAGATTAAGAAATTCAAATACATAAAAATGATCATCTATGGTTTTGGACATAAAATTCATAAAGGTATCATTTTTAATGAGTACAATAAAAAGACAGGGGTAAAAGGCGTTCAGGAACAGGGTTTATGTATGCTATAGAAATTAAATTGGTATTTAAAAGAACATGATTGTTATAGATTAAGGTTGTTAAATTTAAGCCCCATTGCAACCACAAAGAAAATATCTGAAAAATATGTACAGAAAAAATGGGAAGGGACTGAAAATGATACAATACAAACACTCAAATACATATGAAAGTAGACATTAATAGAAGAATTGTAGGACATAAAAGAGTTTGTAAGACTTACAAAGACCAAATAGCAAAATGGCAGAAGAGAGTCTTGCATTATCAATAGCTGCTTTAAATATAAATGGATTAAACTCTCCTGGCAAAAGGCAGAGATTGAGCGAATGGATAAAAAAAGCATGGCTCAACTATATGCTATTTAAAAGAGACTTGCCATAAATTTAAAGACATAGTAGGTTGAAAGTGAAAGGATGGAAAAAATATAACATGCAAATAATAAAAAAGGAACAGAGATATGGGGGGGAGGAGGGACCTGAGGTAACTGTACTAATCTAAAAAAAAAAAAAAAAATAGACTTAAAGTTAAAAACTATTATAAGAGACAACAAAGGCCACTATATACTGATAAAGGGGCTGATTCATCAAGAAGACATAACAATTATAAATATATTTTCACCTAACAGCAGAAACCTAAAATATATGAAAGCATAATGACAGAGTTGTAGGGAGAAATAGATTGTTCTCCATTAATGGTAGGAGACTTTAACACACGATTTTCAATAATGGGTAGAACATCTAGGAAGAAGAATAAGGAAATAGAAAACTAGATTGATAAACCAACTATACCTTATAGACATATGGAACACTTCACCCAGCAGCAGCAGAATACACATTTTTCTGGGTCATTCTCCAGCATAGACCACATCTTATGTCACAAAATAAATCTCAATAAATTCAAATATATTGAAATTATATCATTTATCTTCTCCAAACATAATAGAATATAACTAGAAATTAATAACAGGGGAAGAACTGGAAATTTCACAAACATGTGGAAATTAAACAAAACACTCATAAACAATCAAGGTTAAAGAAAAAATCACAAGAGAAATTAAGAAGTATCTTGAGGCAAATGAAAGTAAAAACACAACATATCAAAACTTATGGAATTCAGCAAAGGCAGTGCTGAAAGGAAAATATATAGACCTAAAAGCTTACATTAAAAAAGAAGATGTCAAATCAGAAAACTAACCTTACAACTGGAGGATCTAGAAAAAGAAGAGCAAACTAAACCTAACACAAGGGGAAGGAATGAAATAAAACAAAGATTAGAGTTGAGATAAATGAAATAGAGAATAAAAGGAAAAAATAAAATAGAGAATAAAAATAGAGAGAATCAACAAAACCAAAAGTTGAGTCTTTGAAAGCATAAATAAAATTGACAAACTGTTAGCTAGACTGACAAAGAAAAAAAAGAGAGGACACAAATAACTAAAATCAGAAATGGAAAAGAGACATCATAACTGACCACATGGAAATAAGAAGGATTATAAGAGTATACTATGAACAAGTGTACACCAACAAATTAGATAACCTAGATGAATAGGCAAATTCCCAGAAATAAACACACCTACACTGGGTCAAGAAGAAATAGAACATCTTGGCAGACAAATAAGAAGTAAAGAGATTGAATCAATAATCAAAAACAAAGAAAAGTCTAGGACCAGATGGCTTCACTGGTGAATTTTATCAAAAATTCCAAGAAGAATTAACACCAATTCTGCTCAGTCTTCCAAAAAATAGAAGGGAAGTGTCCACTTCCTAACTCATTCCATGAGGCCAGCCTCACCCTAATACCAAAGCCAGGTGAAGCTAACACAAGAAAAGAAAATTACAGCTCAATATCCCTTATGAATGTAGATGCAAAATTCTTCAAAAAAGACTAGTAAACTGAATCTAACAGTTTATTAAAATACTTCTATATCACGATCAAAGGGGATTTTCCCCAGGTGTGCAAGGGTAGTTCAATATGAGAAAGTTGGCTAATGCAGTAGCATTAATAGAACAAAAGAAAAAGTCACAGGATCATCTCAATGGAGGCAGAAAAGGCATTTGACAAAATTAAGCACCGCGTCTTGATAAAAACACTTAGAACACCAGGAATAGAAGAAAACTTCCTCAACATGACTAAGAACATATATGAAAAATGTACAACTAACATCATACTCAATGGTGAAAGACTGAAAGATTCCCTTCTAAGATCAGGAACAAGACAAGGATGCCAACTTATCACCTCTGTTATTCAACATTGTACTGAAAATTCTACCCAAAGCAATTAGGCACTAAAGAGAAATAAAAGTCATCCAGAATGGAAAGGAAGATATAAAATTTCCCTTTTTGCAGATGACATTCTCCTACATACAGAAAATCCTGAAAAACCACAACAAAGCTACTAGATCTAATAAACAAAGTCGATAAAGTGGTGGGGTACAAGATCAACATGCAAAAATCAGTTTCTGTACACTAGTAATGCAAAGTGTGAAGAATAAATCAAGGGGGAACAATTCCATTTACAATAGCAACTAAAAGAATCAGATCTCTAGGAATAAATCTAACCAAGGATGTAAAGTACTTGTACATGGAGAACTGCAAAACACTGCTAAAAGAAAGCAAGGAAGACCTAATTAAATGGAAGTACATTCTGTTTTCATAGATTGGAATCCAACATATTGTTAAGTATCAATTCTACCCAAAGTGTTTTATGGATGCAATACAATCCCAATCAAAATCCCAATATCTTACTTTGAAAAAATGGAAAAGACAATCAAATTTATTTGGAAGGCTAAGGGGACCCAAAGAGCAAAATCTATCTTGAAAAGGAAGAACAAAGTTGGAGTATACACTTTGTTATTTTAAAATTTATTACAAAGCTACAATAATCAAAGCAGCCTGGTGATGGCACAAGGACAGACAAATAGACCAATGACATTTAGTTGAGAGCTCAGAAATAAACCCTCACATCTACAGCCAATTGATTTTTGGCAAGGTTGCCAAGTCCACTCAATTGGGAAAGAACAGTCTCTTCAACAGTGCTGGGAAAACTGGATATCCATATACAAAAGCATGAAGGTGGACCCCTACCTTACACCATAAACAAAAACTCAAAATGGATCAAAGACCTAAATATAAGAAGCAAAACTATAAAACTGCTAGAAGAAAGCTCAGGGAAGAATCTTCAGGAAATTGTGTTAGGCAATGTTGCCTTAGACTTTACACCAAAAGCCCCAGCAACAAAAGAAAAAATAGATTAATGGGACTTCAGCAAAATTTAAAACTTTTGTGCATCAAATGACTTCATTATGAGAGTAAAACATCAATCTATAGAATGGGAGAAAATATTTTAAAACCACAGATCCAATAGAGTTTAATACCCAGAATATATAAAGACACCTTACAGGTCAACAACAAAAAGGAAAAACAACCCAATTAAAAATGGGCAAAAGTCCTGAATAGTTATTTCTTCAAATATATACCATTTGTATATATGAAAAGATGTACAATACCATTGCCCATTAGGGAAATGCAAATCAAAGTCAAAATGAGAT
The DNA here is from genome assembly GCA_026826555.1 of Tolypeutes matacus. NCBI lineage: Eukaryota > Metazoa > Chordata > Mammalia > Cingulata > Chlamyphoridae > Tolypeutes > Tolypeutes matacus. Next base: position 63,237,941 of record JAKSZT010054030.1, on the reverse strand, counting down.
ACCATTTCACACCCACTAGAATGGCTACTATTGAAAAAAAGTTACCAAGTGGTGAAGAGGATGCAGAGAAATAGGACACTCATTGTTAGTGGAAATATAAAATAGTGCAACTACTGTGGAAAACATTTTGGTGGTTTCTCAGAAAGTTAAATAAAGAATTAGCATATAACCAGGCAATCCCATTTTTAGGTATATACCCAAAAGAATTGAAAGCGGGTACTCAAATAGATACACACCATTGTTCAAAGAGGCATTATTCACAATTGCCAAAAGATGGAAGCAACCCAAGTGTTCTTAAACAGATGAATGGACAAAATGTGGTATATACATATAATGGAATATTATTCAGCCATTTAAAGGAATGGAGTTCTGATACATGTGACAATTTGGATAAACCTTGAAGACATCATGTTGAATGGAATAAACCCAACACAAAAGACAAATATTGCATGATCTCACTGATATGAAAAACTTAGCATAAACAAAGTCTTAGATTCGGAAACTAGAACACAGGCTACCAGGTCCAGGATGGAGTTAGGGAAGGGGGAGTTAATGCTTAATTGGTAAAGACTTCCTGGCTGAGGTGACAGAGAGTTTTGGTACTAGATGGTGGTGATTGTAGCATATTGTGAATGTAATTAACACCACTGAATTATACATTTGAATGTGGGTAAAGGCAGAAATTTTAGGTTGTGTGTATATATATATTACTAGAACAAAAATAAAAACAACAGCATAGGATTATGCAACAAAACAGTGAACTCTAATGTAAAATATGGATTATACTTAATAGTATAATTATAACAATATTGTTTATATTGTTTCCTCATTTGTAACAAAACTAGCACACTAATACAAAATGTTAATAATAGGGAAACCTGAGTGTGAGGGTGGTATATGGAAACTCTGTAATATCTACACGGCTTTTCTGTAAGTCTACAAATTTCTCTAGTTAAAAAAATTTCCTACTCCTACCCATATAGGAGGTTGGGCTTGAGGTTCTCCACTCTTGGCAAGTTGGTAATTGCTTTCCATGCAAAATAAAGTTTGAGGATTATACCCCTAGAATGATTCCATGAACAAATATACTGGTATCACTTCTTGGGCTGTCTGGAGAGAGAGAGGACAGAAGCTGCAAAGCTGAGGTATGGCCAGAAAGCGATACAATTAGATGTGTCATTGTAAGGTTGGAATAATGCAAGCCTGGAGGGAGGGAAGCAGTGGACAAGTGATAGCAACTGTCCATTAAGGAGGGCCTGAACGAGAAGAATATTCCGGTGTTTGTTAGACATTCAGGATATGTCATATTGATTAAACCACAATTTAAAAAAAGAAAGGTTTATTTGGAACATTTGAAAAACTCCTTAAAGGATCCCCCTTGTTTATTTATTTTTCTTTTTTTAATATATTTTTATCACAGAAGTTGTAAACTTACAAAACAACCATGGATATGTGTAGAATTCCCATACAACACCACTTCACCAACACACCACAGTGTTGTGGCGCATTTGTTATAAATTATGAGATAATATCATCAGACCATAACCACTAACCATGGTCCATAGCATTTATTTGGCATATTTTGTCCATATCCCCCTATTATTAACACAGCACATATTTGGCATTGATATTGCTGTTAACAGGCTACACTAATTGTATTTTCCCCATGCTTCTCCACTTTCCCACCACCCTGCAATAGTGACAAACATCCATTCGAGTTCACAGAAGGACATTCTTACATTTGTACTATTAACCACAATTCTCATCCACCTCTGGGTTCACTGTGTTATTCAGTCCCTAGATTATTCTCTAGCTTCTTTCAATTCACATATACATCCCTAGACTACCCTTTTCAGCCACAATCCCATTTATAAAACAGCTGCTACTCACTCTACTGTGTTACCAAGGGTTTCCCCTTGTTTATTAATTGCATAATAATTTATAGTTTTCTTAAATTTTTTCAAAAGCTTATAAATTATAACTCAGGATGGATTTCTCATATTTCTCCTGAGGCTTCTATATTCTATAATCCTGGGGAATCATTTCCAGGTATTGTTATTAAAAATAGTCCTATGTGTAATAGTGATGAAACTATAATGGACTCTTAAAACTTACGTCCTAAAGTATTAGGCTAAATTTTTTGACAATTAACATTAATTCTTATGTTATCCTAATTTCATAAAATGATAAGCCACAATATGTTTCCCAGGTGAGATACAATGGTTAGTTTAACATGCTAAAATAATCCATATCATAAATAGAAACTAGAGAGTTAACATTTAAAAAGTCAACATTTAAGGAATGAACTGATATTTCTGACAATTTTTGCATGTTTGGTAGAAAAATACCCTTCAAGAAAATCTAAGATATGTTAAAACCTCTATTTTTAAAACTAGCTGAGGTTTAAAAAAAAAAAAAAAAAGAAAAGACGGTTTGGTGGCAGAAGCCCAAAGAGAGACCACTAGAAGTAAGCCAGGCATGGAATGCTCCAAGGACACCCACTGGCCTTGGGCATTCAGCTCGCAAGGGCAAAAGCGTTGGAATGGACTGGGTCAGGAGACCAAGGCTGAGCTCCTCCAGCACAGTGAAAGGTGAGAGAGAAACTCCCCTCCCTTCAAACAGCTGAAGCCCAATAGTGTAATACTTTCAGCAAGTAAATTACAGTGGTGGGGCATGAGGGGTGAGACTGAGAAACAGACCCCATGTATGTGGGAACTTGATTTATGAGAGTAGAATTCCCTGTGTGGGGAAAGGATGGACTTTTCAATAAATTGAGGTAATAAATTATTAACTAAACATATAAAAAACAAATAATAAGATCCGTACTTCGTGCTAAATATAAAAATAAATTTCAGATGAAGTAAAACAAAAGTAAAATGTTACTTTTTAAAAGAATATATGGAAAAATATCTTGATAGCAATGTAGGGATGGACCTTTTCAGATGCAAAAAGCAAAATCTGTACAAGAAAATGGATAATTCAACTATATTAAAAATAACATTTCTATTAAAATATTATGCAGAAAGTAATAAAAAAGACAAAAACTAAGCAAGGATATTGGCACCACATATAAGCTATGGAAATTTCCTAAGTTTACTATTCAGACTATACATTTCTAAAGCCTTCTACCAAGCAATAAGAAAAAGTCCTTGCAGAAAAGAGAAGGCCAACTATAGTCACTTCTTAAGAGAAAAGGAGAGATAAGCAGCCCAAATAACATATGAAAACGAGCTTAGCTTTATTAGTAACCAAGGAAATGCACATTAAATGCAGACTGAGATAACATTTTACACCAATTAGACCGGCAAAAATTGCAAAATTGGACAATACTAGATGTTGGAAATCATCTCGAGAAACAGACACTTTTTTACACAACTGACGGGAAGGTCCATTGGTACAACCACTTTGAAAATTGTGGTATGTCCTAGTAAAGTTGAAAATGCACAAACACTATGACTCAATATTTCCACTCCAGGGTATATACTCTAGAGAAATAGTTAATTATACTTGATTCCATAGGATAATATTGACAGCATTTAAGTATCCTTCCTTGTGATTGCTATTTTTAAGCTATATATTTTTAGCTCCCAGAGTGTCTAATTTATGATACTCAATTTCATTTTTATGCTATTTTTTTCATTTTAATGACTTTTTCAAAATTGCTTTGATAATTTAGCACAAAAAAGAAGCAATGACTTTTCATCATATTACTTTGGGTTTAATCATGTGCCATTTTATATACTTGCAAGAATTATTTAAACTATTGATATATACCTATTCTTCCAAAAAACAAACTGCTTCCCCTTCCTCTATCACTACTCAAAGGGGAATTTTAAACAGAGTGAATTCCTGGAAATTCATTATTATTTCTTCATTATGGGAACTTTCAATTTGCACAAGGATGTAAACAATGACATCATTTTAATCCGTTTCTAATGCAAAAATACTAATGAAAACTATCAGTTATGTATCAATTCTTAATAATGAAAATTGATAGTTAACATCAGTTCTAAGGAAGCTTGCTAGCAGAGTAAAAACATGATGCTGACATACTTTCATTCAACAACTAGCATTAGTTCTCATTTCATAATATTTACCTTAGAAGCTAAGTCACAATATTTTACTTGAGTGAGATATCATTGTTAAATACACCGTAATAAGAAGTGTTGGCATTTTATTGAAAAGCACTCTGTATTGCTAATCTGCTATGAATATTGCTATGGCAGTGGGGAAAATCTGTCAAAATGTGTTGGACTATGTTCTGTCTGGAGAAAGAATAACTTCTCCTCAGTTCAGGGTTTTATTTAATTACCACTCCTACTTAACAGTAGAAAATGAGTCGTCTCCCATTCATCCTTTGGGTCTCACCCTGGATGTCCCTTCTTCAGGTAAGCCAAAAATAAGCTCAGCATTTCTGAAGTGGGATCTCCTTTCACAATGTCTCTCACAGTTGGTAATCATAAGCTTTGTTTCCAATAATCTACATTTCACAATAAGTGGGCCCAAGTTTTTTTCCTTTTCTCTTCCTTTTTCTTCTTTTACTATTCTATTTCTCTATATATTTAATTTGCAACATTGCCTATTGAGATTAAATTAATCACTTAACATCCTGGTTTTCATTTCCTTGTAAAAATTTGGGGAGTTGAAAAAGATAAAGTATTAGATAACATAAAAACTTAAACCCATTAAATAATTTAGAATATTTTTCTAGTTCTACATAAACATTAACAAATTGAAAGTTGGAAGAAAATTACTCAGATTGTACAACTGAAAAAAGGGATAAAAAGTCAGAAAAACAAATAACTTTAAGCTTGTTAAGTGAAATACCTAATTTGTTAAGAGTTATACCATATAATTAAAGGGTTCAAAAAGTGATGTTATGGCTTTTTGCTGAAGTCACAATAAGTTCCACAAAGAAGGCTTTGTAATGTGCCTTGAAGAACAAGGAATCTATCAACTAGCCAAGAGGAAGCAAGAATGTATGAAAACTAGAAGTACTGGCATCGTCAAAGGCAACAGAAATGGTGTTAGGTAGTGATTAGTAGGCCAGTTGGAAGGTCTAGGGATGAAAGGCTCAAGCCGACAAGACCCACTTATGGGGGGCAGTACATTTCATCTGGGGGTGTGCTGATTCAGGTGGTGGGTGTCAGCATCTTAAGGAGAAGGAAGGAGAGCTTTCATATTTCCCACCCACATCATACCGCCCCATTTGTAGATTTTTATATATTACTGTAGGAGCCATGCTGCTCCCACAGTAATGATATACAGCATGTTCTGCCTCTCAGTTTTTGTTAGGGCAAAAAATAAATAAATAAAAATTGAAAAAGAGTTGAGAAAAACTGGTAGATGCAATCAGTATTGACAAACTTTTCTATTTTATATTCAATTCAGTAAATAATTATTGAGCCCTTTATGAATGCCAAGAAGAGTAGAACTATAAATATTAAACATAAAAATGCAAACAAAAACCACTGTCAGAAGAAAAAAGAAAAGCCAATATGGCAAGAAGTTCACAGACAAAGGAAAGAAATAGCTACATGGTCATAAAGTGGTGAGTATGTGGGTACCCTCTTGGGACCCCAAAGAGATTATGATATTTAAAATAATTTTAAATTCTGATTTATAATGTAGTACATTAAAAAATGTTTCCAACTTGAGTTTTCACTTGGTAAATGTCTAGTGAGCATAGCCTTTCTCTTGGAATTGGCAATTATTAAAAATAAATGAAAAAAAAAAAATTTGGCCTAAACCTTTAAAAAGTCAAATTACAATATGTCACACTCATATTGCAATACAGGAGTGAGGTTTAATTCATTTTTAAGGCAAGGCATATTGTTTTAGGGAAAATTCATATTTTTGGTGTTGAACCTATTTCACTAACATAATTGAAGAAAATATTTGCACTGATTTCCATTTATTTGAGCATTTCTCCATTCCTCCATTCCACAAACATTATTGATTATGCAACATCTTTTGTCATAAATTTAATGAAACCAAAGGTTAAGAATAGTACAACCTAATGTGGAGTATTACGCAAAAATTTAGGATAATTAAACTTTTTTGAATAATTCAACCAAAAAGCTTCAAGTTATTACAATTATCGATATTTTTTGCATAGAATCATATCATATGTTTTGCACAGAATCATATAAAATCATATAGGATAATTAACTTTCCAAATACAATGTCATCATCTCCATGAGATTTAAAATAATAGTAATAATAGTAACGACAAAAACAGTAATGAACAATGTATCTTGCGTGTCATGTGCTAGCAATGTTCTAAGTACTTATCATATCGAGACTCATTTAATCCTCAGATCCTTTTAGAGGTAGATTCTATTATTGTCAATGTTTTACCAATGAAGTAAGTAAATGCCTGGGCATTTGATTAGCTTCTCTGAATGTAATACAGCTAGTCAGTCTGAATGAGAGGCAGATCTTTAGGCTGTTATGCTATACTGGTTCCCAAAACATATTTGCAGTTTACTTTTTGTTTCCAAGGTGGCTGTCAGTGGAGCAGGTATTTATTAAATTTCTAATATGTGGCCAGCTCTTTGCTAAGCCTGCCACAAAAACTTGGTCCGGTCCTTCAATTCCCACTGCAGGAAGAATAGTGAGCTAAATCCTACTCTTCCAGGCCTCCTTGTTTTGATTCTCCAACCCAAAGAACAAGTCTTAAGACCTCGTCTTGCTTCTTTGTTTCTTTGTCCACTCACTATGCAGTGAAGTAAAAATCCATATCCACAAAGTTTTTTGCTTGTTGGTTTTTGTTTTAATGAGCATGTAACCTTATAATTTTGTGTTTATCTTGAAATGGTCCTAATGCAACTTTTGAACTCAGTCATAAAATACAGGCTTCTAAAAATGATTTATTATTTTATTATCATTTTTTTACTGAAGGTTATTCTCCTTGGAGAGAGAAAAGTAAGACTAGTTAGAATTAAGGTCAACTAAATAGTCATCTGTGAAACATGAAATCTTCCATGTATTTTCCTCCCTAATAAGATACTGCTCAAAATGCAAGTGTGTCTGTAACCTCGGAGATTAATAATATTTTTTTCTTTGATTGTTTGTTGTGGTTGCTTTTATTCAAGTAATGAAAATAGAACAAAGCCAACTGTGTTCAAACAGCAGTGATTCAGTAGTCTTTACAGATATTGTCTGAATCTAATTGGATTTTAATGAAATTATATTTCCTTTGTGATAAGTACATAAAAATTATGATTTTAATTAACATCACAAGGTATACGCTATAAATACCAAGTTTCAAAAGGAGTCATATTACTTTAATGTTTTCTTAATTTAAGGAAAGGCACAAGTAGTACCAGCTCAGGAGGGAAAGTGAGTGAATTAACTGGACAATGATTAGTGCCTGGACCCTTCTCACGCTATGGGCTATGGGTTATGCTAGATTGACAATGTCTGTTTCTTTTTACACTTAAGACCTCATTAAATAGTTCAGTTTTGAAAGAATTCCCAGAGGATTTTTAAAAAATCTTTGTTATTCTATCTTTGACAGTGATTGTGCAGGAATACAAATAAACTAAGTTCAGTGAGAACTGTGACAATTATTTCAAGCAATCTTCATTATATGTATTGAATCTTGAAACTAAGAAAACAAAACTAATTTAATACAGGGTAGTATGCTTGTTAATAAACCCCATTACTTGTATGAAATATATCATTTATTTGACTCAGAAGAGAATATTTGATTCTTAGGAAATAAACGCAAGGAGGGAATGTAGAAATCAATAATAAATAGGCAAAGAAAAGTTTTTCTGTCTGTATAGTTTAAAAAGTAGCATGTAAAAACCCTTTAAAGGCAAACAAAGAAAAAAATAGTCAAGTTCAATCAGCCCTGTTGATTTGTCACAGTGGGAAAGATTGCTGTGTTTCTATTAATTATATTTTCATACCTACTGATGATCTGTATGAGTGATCTATATATTGATTTGTGTTGGTCATCTACTAATTGACAAACTGACCATGCCTCATTATTTAATGATTGCTTATAGATTTTTCTTTCTTATTTCACCTCTGTTCATCATATTTAAATATATTTAATAGGTAAAAAAAATAATAATAATTTTCTGAGTTATTTAAACTTTATTTTCTTTGAAAACAGAAAAGTATTTTTCCATGAGGAGGGGTATCTCCAGTTTTGAAAGTATCCTCATGGAAGTAAAATGAAGAGCTTGCCTCCTATTCTGCAGCTCCAAACAGATGGTATTCTTATTACCTCTTCCTTGGTTCAACAATTCTTCCCATTCAGTATCTAAAGCATTTTAAGGAAACTTAGTGAGCATGTGGAATCAGAACTTATCATGAGCCTCCATAAGGCTGACAGGCTCAAATTTTCAACTAAAGATTTTCCAAATTTTGGAATCCATTGAGAGTGTTTGTATGTTCATTCACTCTCTATACAACTGAAATAGATGCAATTACTGTACTTTAAATATTCTGAAATGTGAAAGAAAAATACAATGTTATAGAGACACAGCTCACATTCAAACAATGCAAGTCAGTAAAGTTGAAAGAGTCCTATCATTTGGCTATATCAACTAACCATTTATTTACAAATATTTAGATTTTTGCTCTATTTTTTCCTTTAACTCTCTTATCCAAATAGTTGATATCTTAAAAACTGACAAACATACCCAAGTGCTGCAAGTTATTTTATTTGCTTTTTGTTTATAGATTTTTTATTGAGGTCTAACCTACATAGGCAAAATACATAAATCTTAAGTTTACATCTTGACGAATTTTTAACATATTTCTCTATCTGTGTAACCACCTACCAGATCAAAATATAAAATGTTTACAGCACCCTTGAAGTCTTCTTATTGCCTGCTCCCAATTAGTGGCCCCCAGGTGTATCAAGGATTCATTTTGTCTGCTGTGGAATTTCATACAAATGGTGCAATACAGTAGATACTGTTTTTGTGTATGACTTCTCTTGCCCAGCACTTTGTCTCTGAGAAACAAAAATAATTTATTATTTTTCAGAGCTGTGTAGAATACCATTTTATGAATTGAGCATCGTTAATTGACTCATTCTACCTTTAATGAACATTTAGATTTTTTATTTTTCTATTATGGATAATTGTTTGTCTCTTATGGAAAAAGCTGATTTAAACATTCCTGTGCAAGTATTTTGATAGAGAGAAGCACTCACTCTCATTGGGGAGGGAATAGTTGGTTATGGGGTCATAGGAAACTCAAAGGGCCAGAAGAAGAATGAAGAGAAGGAAGAAGAAAGGGAGAAAGGGGGAGGAGGAAGAGTAGATGTAGAAACAGAAGACAGAGGAGGAGGGAAAAAAAGAGGAGGATGAAGAGGAAGAATGGAACAGAACAGAAACAGCGGCAGAATGGACTAGAAGTTATTGGCAGTGAGGTATTTCCCTACGGGCAATGCAGATAAAGTCTCCAAGATCTGAGGACTAAGCTTGGGGCATATCCATGCAGATGAAGCAGAAACCCAGACTGCCTCATTGAGTTACCACTCCCCAGGGTGTGAGAGCGGTAATGGCAGCCTTCATTCCTGGCAAGTGGATGCCCTTTGAAGGAAAGCAACCCCAGTTTAGGCCCTTGGCATTCTCACAGAAAAATAAAAAATGAAACTACAATTTAAAAAATTATTATTATTATTATTATTATTATTATTATATAAAATCTGAAAGGAAACCGTGACCAGAGGTTAGAATCAATAAAAACAAAAATAGTAAATTTAGACTCTGGAGGAATTCAGATATTGAAATCATCAGATACAAAAGATAAAATAATTATACATGAACTGTTTAAAATGTGGAGCCCCATAAATTTACTAAAACCTTTTATAGTAAAAAGAATTTTAAAATAATTTCCTATAAATTATGAGAATACATTGCTCCATGGAATGCAAAATAGCACAGCCACTTTGGAAAAGAGTTTGACAGTCCCTTCAAGTTAAATGCACACTTACCATATGAGCCTTTAGGTATTTACCCTAGAGTAATGAAAACAGTTTTACACAAAATCTTCTAAGTAAGTGTACATCTAGCCTCTTCATAAATAATCACCCCAAACTGGAAACAACTAAGATCTAAGGTGTTTACCAGCTGGCGAATGGGCTACATCCACCCAGTGGAACACTACTCAGCAATATAAAAGGAAGAATTACTAGAATGCCAACAGCAGGAATGACTCTCAAAAGCATTGTGCCGTAAAAGGAATTTTCCCCAAAAGCCTAAATAATGAATGAGTCCATAAAATCATTCCACATAAAAGTTGAAAAAAGGGAAAAAAAAAATGCAGGCCAAAAAACAGATCAGTAGTTGGCAGGGCCTGTGTTTTGGGGGTTATGAGGAAACTTCTTGGCGGGCTTTAAATATTCTACATTTTTATTGTCTGGGATAGTTCCATGACTGGATACCTTTGTCAAAACTCATAAACTGAACATCTAACAAGAGTGAATTTCACTGCTTATAAATTATGCCTCAATAAACCTGACATAAAATGAAAAAGAAAATTACAGGCAAATAGTAGTCACAAGAAAGTGGTTGTTAACCAAATCAAGCAGTGAAAAAGAGAAGGTAATGCATCATAAACAGTTTAAAATTATTTCAGGAATTCAAATTTGTAATAACATTTTAAAATTTAATAATATAGATTTTTAAATTAATGGATTAAAACAGAAAAAAAGTGAGATCATAATAAATATTACTAAGTCATTTGATAAAATTCATCATGCATTGATGATACAAATATTTACCAAAGGAGGAACACAAGGACACTTCCTTAACTTAATAAGGGTATTGTCTAGAATATAAAAAATAAAAGTAAGAAAAACTATAGTGCAAAAATCAATGTACATGTGGAAACACTAAGAGCATTCACTTTAAAATTTTCTCTAAAAGAAACAAGAAACTGACAACCACTTCCATTTAACATTGAAATATAGGTATTTTCTCACTGTGAGAAAAGTAAAGAAATAAGATATATAAGAATAGGAGGAGATCAGCCAATAGAATTGCCCAAATGATCTATTAACAGCTTATTAATATTAATAAAAATGTAGCTCATTTGCCAGGCATAAGTAAATTGTATCACTATATGTTCATTTCAGGGAAGACTTATGCAATTTATTTCTTCAGAAATATGAAAATAAATATACTATTTCAAGATTGAAGATAATCAGAAAATATGCTCAATTCATTGGAAGGCCTATCTATTTATGAATGTCATTCAAATCCTAATACCTGCAAGCAAACTTTTATGAATATTTCTTTACAAATGGCAATGAAAACAGGTCTTTACATCATTTAGTTTAACTGTGAAACATGCAGTCCATGAAGCAGGGTTTTACCTATGATCAGTATGAGCAGCTAGTTATTTATGAATAAGTTAGAATAAGACAACTGCTTAAAGACTCTAAAACACTATGGCCAATGCTTTCACAAATTAAATTAAATAGCTAGAAGCCTCACTTTAATAACCCGGAAGAGTCAGAAAGACAGAAGCCTAATTTTTATATGGCTGTATTCTCCAATAAAATTTTAATCTATTATGAATACTCATTTCTTTCTTGACAACATTTTAGCAAGCTGGAGAGGTAGCATATCTTGCACATAAAGTCTTCAAAGGGAAAGAGTTATAAAAAAAAAATGAAAAACGGCTTTGGTCAACAAAGCATATCAAATGTCCTGAAATAGGTATAAGTAAACCTATTCCCCAAAGTGTTCATAAAACAAGGAGGACACACATAATTAGAACCACGAAGTGGAATATACCACCTATCTTGCTAATGATAGCAATGACTAGCAAAATAGATCTTTGCTTAATCGCATAACAATGCAGAGCACTAGAACTGGTGTGGCAAAACAGACATTCTCGTGAAAATACGACTCTGGAATACAAACAACTTGGCAAAGGAACATATTGGGGAACAATGTCATCATCCATAAAATACCAGCAAGCAGGCAGCAAGTTCAAAGGATGTCTTCACTAAAATTATGAAAACATACGACTGTTGACTTCTAATAATCATTTGTTGCATGCTTTGAAGAAATGTGTAATGCCAGGAAAACATTTACGCTGGGAAATCCTTTTGCTTCATAAGAAAAATAATTTAAATTTGAAGAAGCTGCTCTTTAGGTATTTTTGGAATCAGTTTCATTACTTGCTTAAAATCACAACTCATATTTTGTGATTTTGAAAGAGCCCATATAACAACCTCAGCTTGGCAACCATGGATTCCCATCATTACATTCAACCCGACCTCTTCATTCTGTCCTACATTTGCTCCTATACCTCAAGTGTTAATTCCAATCTGATATCACCTGCAAGACATCAGTCGGGACCTATTCCTACTTCCTGATCATTTTTCACTGACTTTTAATGTTCTTCCTGCATGATAAGTTATATTTATTGTCAATGAACTACCATGCACTGTTCCAGACACTGAAGATATAGCATTGGTCAAAAGAGAGAATTCCTATTCGCAGAGACATGCCCTCTATCTGGGGCAACAATAAACAAACAAGGAAAAAAAAAAAAAAAACAAACTATATAATGTCAGTTGAGGAGGGCATGGAGTAAAATAAAGCATGGAAAGGGATCAGAGGATGAGGATGGAGTGGAGAGAGCTGCTGTTTTATAGGGTGGTGAAGGAGATCTGCCTATAAAGTGACATTTGAGCTGTGTCCTAAAGGAGTTGAAGGAGTGTGCCTTGAGGATTTGGGACAAAAGATCATTCTAGGCATAAGATGAGCAAGTCAGAAGAGAACCTGGCTAAGTGACCACGCTGCAGTGAGTGAAGGGAGCATGGCAGGAGACGAGGTCTGAGGAATGAGAAACTGCCATGTAAGCTCTTTTAAGCCCTTGTAAGGACTTTGTTCTTCCAGTTGGCTGGGAAGCAGTTGGAAAGTCTTTGCCACACATTTTGAAAATCCCAAAAGATTTTATCATAATTTAATTACTTCAATTACCCTATCCCCCCCCCCCCAACTCATAGTTTAAGAATCTCAATAGCCAGTGCTGCTGCTTTTATTTTCCCAATGTGGCTCCTGTATGTTGCACAGCGGATTCATATCCTCGAATGAATCTGTGAGATAGCTCCAAAGGTATTACAAATGACAAGGTTTGCTAACATGGTTGATCTCTTGGAATTCAAACTAAAATAATAACAAGATATAATTTTCAATTATTAAATTAACTGGGGTATTTTTTCTTGGAAAGCTCCTATGTTTGAATAGTAGACAATAAAACATGATGTTCATATTTGGGTGGGAATAGAAATTGATACAACTTTTTAAAAGCAGAAATTCTTTTTAACTGAAGCAAAATTATTTTCTTAAAGTTTATAAATATTTTCTAGAATTTCATCTGCTCTGAATCTATTCTAGGGATAAAGTGAACTAGATAGGATTTATGGGTAGAGATGTTTATTACTGTATTATTTAATAGATTAAAAACCTGAAAAATGAAGTGTCCTGTCTGGGTTAAGTAATTATCATTTAACAATGAAATTAAACAGTAAACATTCTGTTATAGAAAAAGGTATTTCAGCAACCTGAGAGAATGCCTATGACCTGACATTGAGTGGGCGGGGGGAAAGCAGGCTACAAACCCAATTATTTCTAATTCAATAAAAATATAGAAAGAGGACTTTCTGAAGGGAAATTAAAAATAATGATAATACTAGTTATTAAGATGTCATCTTGCCCTCTCCCAAGCTGGAAGAATTTTGGCTGGGAGCATGAAAATTCACCCAGAGACCATTTTTCTGTATCCTTTGCAGCCAGGTATTGCTATATGATCAACTTCTGGTCAATGATTTGTGAATGTCAGTGATATTTGAACAATCCCTTAGAAGGAAACAGCCTGTTCTCTCCTTCTCCTTTCTTTCTTCCTGTTCACTGTTCACTGGAATTGAAGCATCATGGCAGCAGCCAATGTAGTCAACTTGGAAACAAGGTGGAAGCCACATGGAAATGATAGCAGAAAAACATGATAGAAGTTTTTCTGGTGAGTATTGAACTACCACAGCAGCCTTGGAATGTCCACCTAGAATTTTATGAGAAAAAAAAAAACCTTCTACCTTGTTTAAACTGCTGTTATTGGGTTCACTCTTCTAAAATAATTGAACCCAGATCCTAATAAATGTTTTTTCTTGATGCTTTAATACATTTCCAATTTTTCTACAATAAAAAATGAACTAATTTATAAATCTAAAACTAAATATGTTAAACCAATACAATATCAGAAAGCGTGTATAGAGTAATAGAACCCAAAGGAAAGTCACTGAAATTTTTGAGCATTGTTTGTTTCTGGGTTTAAAGATTTAGAAAATAATATGAGCCAAGTAGAATCCAACTAGAATAAAGCAACTAGAAAGGTAAAGCATTATATAACATGATTAAATATCTCATGGTATGTGATTAAAGGTACTGGAAGAATTTCTGTCTAAAAACAAAGGAACAAAGGAATAACAGAATTGTTATATTAAGGATTAAAAAGTTGTTAAATGAGAATGAAATAGGCATGTTTTTACTACTGCCAATGCCCCAAAATAAGATAAATGGTAAGTTACTATGACACAGAAGGTAACACAAATAAGCCAGAACATTCGTGCTGCTTAGCTTCTCAGAAATGAAGTGTCTGGTCCTGAAGGAAGTGAGGGCCGTGTCATGAGGAGATGGAGACGGCCTAACCCTGTGGACTTTGCACTCGTAGCCCACATAAAAGGCTGTGAATCCCCAGGAGACTTCTGGGCATGTCAGTTCTGACAGTCTCCGATTAAATTTACAGAGAACATACTTTAGATTATTGGAGGAAATATAAGCTGGGGCGCTCCCTTACTGACTTGAGTGTTATGGGCAATAATGCACATCTGTCTAAATCCATTTGGTTTTTACTGGTTAACTTTTAAAATAATTGTGACGCTAAATGACCCATTCCGTAAAGATGGTTAAAAATGAAAGCTAGACACTGGATTGCCCTGGACAGTGTAGATCATTCTAAACCAAAGTCTTGAAACCAGGAATTTCTTGCTCTCTCTGTTCTCGGGTATTCTACTTAGTGCAGTATTGACGAGAAGAGTAAGAGAGGTTGCAGGGCCTCTGTAAAGTAACCCTGGAAGCGTCCCTGTGGCTTACGACCTCAGAGAGTCACTGGGAGAAGAGTTTTATTCACTTTACCACTACTTGAATCCCCTTTCCAATTCTGGGATGCATTTAATGATTGGGAAATATTTATTTTGTGGAGACCTCACTCAGTCCCCCTGGAACTAAACAAGCATCAAGTCCTCATGGCCTGACTCAGGAAATGACAGTTCCCCGGACAAGTGTACACAACTCCCAACCTTCACACCTTACTACTTCTACTGAATTCTCCAGTTTGTACTGGGATTGAAATGAATGCAAAACAGTTTAGCAAACATATTGCAATGGCCAATTATAGTGATTTTAGAACTGGGGCCAAAAAAAGGCCAATAGCTGAAGAAAGCAGCTGACTGGAGGAAGTTCTGATTCCCTGTTGGCAGAACGGCTAAAATGGGGGGCGGGGGTGGGAATCAAGCTCAACAGAGGTCAGAGCAGACGAGTTTGGTGAGCCTTGCCCTGGCATGTACTGTAACATCCACTTTTATGGGCACACACACTGAGGCTGTGCCATTCCCAGTATAGTCAGCAGCTGTCTCATGAAGCTCTTTGGGAGAGAATTGCTTATCACCCCAACTGGGTACACACCATGGAGGAAACTGCCCTCTGTTAGTTGAGAGAAGTGTGGAAACAAGACTTGGATTCTAGGCAGGTGCTGGAGGAACGTAATTTCCATGAAGAGTGTCTAAGCCATAATTGGATACTTGCAAATGCCTCCGCTGGTGCTGGTGTCCACGTCGCTGCCGCTGAGACTACGGGGGAGTTAGGAGGAATCTCGCTGGGAGCTGGAGCACGCAGCATAATCCCACCATCCAGCAAATGCACCACCATGTTGTTAGTATATAACACGGTCCATTTTCTTTTCCCCTGCTGAGTGGAAGCTGTTCGGAAGAGATTAGAAAGCCTGTAACCACCATGGAATACAGGAGGTCAAAAGGATGAGAGAAAACGCAGACCTACGAGACATCAGAAAAGAAGAGTGTTGGAAAGATTTGTTGGTGGTAGGTTCTCGGTTTAATCTTAATTTTTTTTAAGAAGCTCATCCTAACTAAGGCCAAAGGCTGACGTAGCCTGTACAGGTGTCTCCTGCGTGAGCTGACAACAGGAGCTCTGCGGAGTCAGAAGCAGCTCTGCTGACTTTCAGGGACCAGCTGCAAGTCTCTGGCTGAAGGCCTCAGTGGAAGGATGTGTCCAGATGTGGACTCATGAGCTACTTCAGAGGATGATGTGACCTCTACATTCAAATTTCTCGGATGAGCCTACCTGAAACACAGGATGGTACTCTGAGATTCTTCTGAGTGCAGGAAGAGCTTCACAGGAGCCAGAGGGCTGACTTGCAGGACTTACTTTTTAGATGGAATAATCATTCAGAGAGAGAGAATGCAAAGTGAGGACCATTATAACGGAATTGAGATGGCATTGACAAGGAATTGGCAGATGTTAGTGATCCAAACAGCTTTCCCCCTACTTTGCAAGCTTTTAATAAACTGTAATTGAGAAATTGAATATTCCCTAGCTCAGAGGGAAATGAAAGCTCTGCAGTTTGATTTAGCTCACTGTTATGGGTTGAATCCTGTCCCCCACAAAGACATGTTCAAGTCCTAACCCCTGTCCTACGGATGTGAACCCATTTGTAAAACGGATTGTGGAAGATGTTATTAGTTAAAGTGACATCAGATAGAAATGGGATGGGCCTTAATCCAATATGGCTGAAGTCGTATAAGCAGAGAAAAGTTAGACACAGTAGGAGAAGACATGTGCAAAGAGATGGCTGCGGGATGGAGACAGAGTTCAGTTATGGATTGTCAGCAATCTACCACTGGAGCGCTACAGACTTTGGAGAAAGCATGGCCCTCCCAACACATTGATTTTGGACTTCTAGCCTCCACAACTGTAAGATAATAAATTCCTGTTGTTGAAGGCAAACAGTCTGTGGTTTTAGTTATAGCAGCCCTGACTAACTAAGACATTCACAGCCAGGGAATTTAGCTACCCTGATCTTTAGATATAGTGATGATGTGTAGCACAAGTTTTAGCATATGAGAATATAGGCAGATTTGGTTTAGTGCTTTTTGAAATTTAAATATCCAATTTATTGACACTCAAACAGGAACTATATAGTTTCTTTGTTTACATCACTGTGAGTGTGTGTGCCAGTTGTACCAGAATTCTGCCATTGGCAAGTGGGGTAGATGGGGGATGATGTGGAGGAAGAATGGCAAAGAGTTTCTCAGTCCAGTGATGCCACTTGTGAATTAGCTACAACTAATGGTGCATCATAATCCTCACTGTTGATGGCAGGAGGCTGAGGAGTGTTTGTCAATAGCATTTACTTGGACTCTTTCTTTCTTCTGCTTCATAGAAGCCAAAAAATACTGTGAGTCAGAGGGAGATGGTGTTAAGCTTTCCATATGTGGTCACATTTGTCAAAATGAATCAAATCCCCCTCTCATCTTTACTCCAAGAGTGCCCATTGGAATAAGAATAACATTAAAAGAGTGACCATCATACCTCCAAGAGCACCTTTTATCTGCTTTAAAAGTCAAGAACAGTGCCTCACCTTGGATTCACCCATTTGCAGTGCCTTCGAAGGCTGGCTGTGTGGGTGTGTGACACCTTTGTCCCAGGTGCCAGAGTTAAAAGCTCAATGCCATGAACTGGGCTGTTTTTTGACAGATGGTTGTCATTCACAGCTGTTTGTGCCTTCAAAACGACAATTGCCAAGGAAAGAATCCCTGATGTTCTGAAAACTCATGTGTTCTACATAATCCAAAGGTATTCTTTAAGGGGGACTGTTTTGCCCTTGAGCCTCACAAACTCTCAGGGGAACAAAATCATTCTGCATCAAAACAAATAAAGAGTAACATAAAATGGAGAATAATCAGATGGAATCAGGGCCCTCTATTTAAGGTAAAAGACTAGAGTAAAAAATAATAGCCATTTCTCTAACCTTATATACATACATGCATTCTTCAGGTCTAAAAAGTCTTCCATACTATATCAGTAAATATCTATTAGAGTCACAAAATTATCCATAGATTTATATATATGTTCTTTTTTTGGTCTTGGAGAGCTCTTCACCACTTCTTCAGTTGATATGAGGAAGTTACATAACTGAGGCATTCACCTGATCTATTATTGACAGATATGTGGGGAGATAAACGTGACTTTTCACTGCTATGATGTTCCAGTTGTTGCTAGAATCTGAAAATCACAAGGTGCCAGAAGGTCACAAAGAGAAACTTGAAGACCATTGTGAGGAAACTTAAGGACAATTGGTGCCCCACTAATTGTGAAATGGTGTTCAGAAAGGTCTGCATTTATAAGAGAATTGCGATATTGGGAGACATTATTCTCTAAGCTATTAAATTCCAGCCCAAGAGGTGCCCAGAGAAGGCAAGTCCCAAGTGTCATGTTGTCTCTTCTCAAGTGACCTCTTGGCTTCATTGGGGTACACAGGTCTCAAATCACTGGAAGCCAAGTAACTTGCTGCTCTTCATCTCTCTTACACCAGCCTGTTAACACCAGGGACAGTAACTTCAGATGTGAGTCCCAGTCCCAGTAATCAAATCAGGGCAAGCAAGCCCCTTTATTAAAAACACACACAGACACAAACAGAAAAGATCAGAATACACAAAAATGTATTCAACTTATGTGACTAATGTGGCTCATTTTACATTTTATTCAATTCCGATAAAGAAAGGAAGATTGGGAATGTGGGGAGATTTTAAAAGGAAAGAGAACAGGGAAAAGCACAAGTAGGGAAAGAAAAGAAAAAAAGGAATAAAAGAAAAAATTGTCTTAGACATTGGTGTAAGCAAGATAATTATAGTTGAGAGACAAAATAACTTACTATATGATCCAAAAACATAATAAAATGCCAATAGAGAAGTAACTGTTTTGTCTATAAATCATAATAACTAACAATTGCATAGCTTTCACAAAATGCCAGGTACTGTTCGTGGCAACAGACACACACAAATACGTACACACACCCACACTCAGTTAATCCTCACAACCACCTGTCATCTATTTTATACAGCAGGAAACTGAAGCCTAGAGAGTTAAGTAATTTTCCCAGGGAATCCAAGCAGATCATCTCGCCCCAGAATCTGGGCTCTGTCTCTAATCATCAACTGCCGATGGGGAAGTACCACCAGTATTCATACACTAAACAAGCAACTTTAGAAAACACTTTGGCACTACCCAAATGAGGCTGAGCATACAGGTTTGCTGTGATCCACAATTCCACTCCCAGAAATAAACTTTAGCAAATCCTTTACACGGAGGACAAGAGATGTGCTCATAGCAGCCCTGTTCATAATTCCACATAAGTGAATACAATCCATAGGGCCAGCAATTATCAATTAGATAACTGAAGTATGGTTTGTTCTAACAGAATAATGCTAGACAAGAATGAACAATGAATGAACTACATCTACATGTATGAGAATGGATGGATATTACGAATATTACATTGAGGGGGGAAATTCATAGATATCATCTTAAAGATAAAATGGAGTCACAATAAATAATATATTTGGGGGGATGCAAAATCTGATAAAACTAACAAGGAAAAGAACAAAGGAAAGAGAAAAATCAAAATTCAGGAAGCGGTTACCTTGGAATGGAGAGGCAAGAGGTGGAAATAGGGCAAGACTGGAAGCATCACAAAATTTTAAATGTGAGTTTAGTAGTGAGCTGTTGGGTACACTGGTCATACTTTCCCTCTTGCCACAAACCCAACACTTATGGGCTTTTAAATCCTTTTTTCAAAAATACTAAAAACATGAGTTAAAACCAGTGGAGTGAAAGAGGCCATGAGAGAGACTTGGGAGGCAAGAGGGAGACTATTTAGACCAAAAGTGTAGATAAGACAGAACTTGGTGAATAAATATTTCAGAAATAAATGTATAGAGTGAGCTATACTGCGTATTTTCCTGCTGTTCCAATTTCAAATAATATGTTCACTTCAGAAGAAATTCCAGAATATTCACTTTTGACTTCAGTATCTGGTGAAAATGAAATAGTCTAATTCACAAGAGGAGAAAGCAAGTATAAATGCAAATGGAATGGATTAGAACAAATCAAAATTTAAATTAGGCATGCATAGGAAGGAGCATATGACATCTATAAGAAAATTATTTTGACTACAAGTTTGGCTGTCAAGTTGGTGAAAAATGTTCTTCTCGAGGAAAACTGAAATTTATAAAGATGAAGGACTTTGCAGAAAGTAAGCAAAAATCTCATATAGGGAGATAATATGTCTGGTAGCTTTTACTTAAGAATGTGTGGAACAAACAATAGCTCAGGCACACCAAGTATGCTTTGAGAATAGATTTCAACATATTTTCTATATCTCTTAAAGGAAAAATGCAATAATCATTACTTAACTAGTCTATTACTTAATTGTAGCACCTGGTGATGCTAGAATAGTCTCAAAAATTCTTACCTCTACATGTTAATCTGATTTTCAATAATTATATATTGTTTCCTATGTTATAGTCATTACATGTTGTATAGCACAAGAGTTGCTTAAGAAATATTTGTTGAATAAATGTGTTAAATAAAGAGTCCATGAATGTACTCTGGGACTCTTGAACCTGTGTCTTTGTGTGCATTTTGTTTATTCTTACAGTATCCACATCCTATTTAGGGACTGGAATTTACAAACATATTTCTCTGAACCTTCTGAATATAAGCATTCTCTCCTCTACTCCTGTTTCTACTTGGTTTTCAAGGGCATGCATCTGCCAATGAAATTCAGGTTAATTGGGAAATGCTGGCAAGGACAAAGAAGGGAGAAAATATGAACAGAGGAAATCTTTTTGGAATGTCCGTGTCATCCTTTGAGTAAGATGAAGTCACATACTTTATTTATTTTTAAAGTATGTAATATTTGTACCCACTCATCACACTGGAATAAATAATAAAATCTCCACATCATTATGTCAGGACACAATGATGACTACAACCACCATAGTATCCAATTTGGAAAAGAAGCAAACTTTTCAGCTATTTAAATTTTTAAAATTAAAACTATTTTTATTTAAAATGAAAAATATTTAAAATTTGCTATTGAGTAGTGTAATTATAGATCATTATTTTAAATTACTTTCAATAAATCTTTTTGAAGTATAATAATCAATTTATGAATAGATTTTGTGTCAAAGCACAAGATTTTATTAAGAATGAGGAATAGAGGAAAAGAAACTTGCATTTATTCATTACAGGATATATGCCAGTTGGTATCAAATGTATTATTTCATGAATCATCCCAACAGGATATATTATCCCTATCTCGGATCAATAATTGGAGATTCAGAGAAGCTGAATAACTTGTGCACAGTCATATGCCCAGACTTTGGTAAAACCAAATTTCAAATGTTTTCATTCCAGTGTAAACTCTCACTCTTTTCCCTATGAAATATTGCCTGGTCTTTATAGCTTAAATTACAAAGTAAAACAGTATTTTGACACCCTTCTTATCCAAAGCAACATTCATGCAAATATTTTTAAGGCCTTTTGTTATCAGTTTTCCTCACAGTGGGAAAAGGAGAAAGAGAGGTAGAGAAAGAAGTACTAAATACTTAATTGGGAAGATATATTCCCAATCGTCACACATTCTTAATTTAGAAGGCATGATTAGTTAAAATAGTTTAGAGTTAAATGAAAAATAAGCATATAAATACTCTCAAATTATGATTCTGTCACATTATTGAAAAGTCCCATCTCCATCCAAGACAGTTAGAAATCCAAGACAAGGTCTTGAAAAGAGAAGAGAGGAAGTTAAAACTAATAATGACAAATAAAATTAAGTGTCATAATAATACCACAACAATCTCAAATATACATAATTAAGAAGTTAGTCAGGAAAATGAAATGAACAATAATATTAAGGTAGAAAACCATGCTTTACATCAAGACCCAGTGTTTATTTCAGTTTGACTGAAACATTGAGGCAGAGGTTAGAGGTAGACCAGCAGTCTCCACTAGGGTAAGGAACTATTAGAAAAGCCACTATGAGGAGTAGGGGAAAGAGCTAACTAAAGGCAAGATAAAGAATACTGATAAATGCACTGGAGATAAAGATCATAAAAGTATTGTGACATTAACCTGCAGAGATAATGGGATTTACTCCAATAGACCTCAGCGACAGGGGTTGAGGAGTGCCTCAGTAATGTATGTATTAACCCAGGATTGGGAGTTTAGAAGAGAGTAGAGTTCTAGCAAGAGTGATTGAACTGGTGAACTGATTAGAGAAGAGAGTGAAGGTTTTCAACAGTATACAAGTTTGATGGGGGCAATGATTTGCTAATTTGACAGGCTATTCTAGGTGTGAAGTTAACACTGTGCCTAGCACATGGTTGGCACTTAATAAATGCATATCAAACCAAAAAGGAAAAAAATGAATCATAAAATGAAAGGACTACAGTACTGTATACAGTTCTTAATGAGAACATGCCAATATATGATTCATGGCAAGACATTAAACTACACCAACATTTTTATTGCAAGCTTACCGTCATGGACAAAGCTATAACTAGGTTCTACGCTGCTCCCTAAGTTTTTACATTTGTGCCCTTCTATGTTCTGCATAACTGGCCACAAATATCCATCAGTATAGTGACTACAATTATATACTTCATTAATGTATTGTGAATTATGTAATTCCATTGCATGTTTCAACTGCAAATAGAAATTTATCTAGATTTTAACTTTGTATTTGGTTGATATGTTACCCATTATAGCTTATAGCTGAATATTGAAATATTTGTGATGTTACACTTAATTTATTTCATTATTTCATTGGAAGTTTGATACTGCTGCATTTTCTTACCAGTATTAAAATGGTTAGTAATTTCACTAGATTTTAACCATCTATACCTCTAAAAATAATTTATCATGGATTTTTTTTCCTAATAAATCCTTGGTACTTTCCTAGATTTTAACCATCTATGCCTCTAAAAATAATTTATCATGGGTTTTTTTCCTAATAAACCCTGGGTACATTCCTAGGGCATTCACTTAACTAATCTCTAATCCTCACAACAACTCTACCGTATAGGATATTATCTCTGTTTTACAGATGTGGAAACTGAGGCTCATCCAGGAAGTATAAACAACTGGCTGAAGACCCCAGCAAATAATGCATAAAATATACCAAATCCCATCTGTCTAAGTATTTGTTCCTTGTCGAATTTATTTTAAAATTCTAAAATATTTTGAGGTAATTTTCAATATTTTAAAAGTAAGCTTATTTCTATGCTGATATTATGCACCTTAATAGCTTTGAATCAATATACTTTAAACATAATTAAACTTGGCTTCCAAATTTATTGTTGGCCGAGACCAAAGATTTTCCAACCCCCCGGTGCATACTGGGATATGAGACTCTGGAGTCCTTTCAGCTTTTAATGTGAGAAAAAGTTGGTGGCCTAGCTTTTAAATGGCTGGGCTACAGAAAAATGTCTTGCCAACAGCTTTCATTCACATTTGGCCTCCTTCCTGGCTTTCTGAGAGGATGAATGTTGAATGTCGGCCCTTGACCATTTTCGTAATGTACTAAAAACAGATCTTTCGGGAGGTTAGTATTCTAATAGCCCCTAGGATAGAATTGCCTAATTTAGCAAAAGGATGCCCAGTTAAATTGGAATTTCAGATAAACAACCAATATTTTTTTAGTATAAAGATGTCCCAATATTGATTGGGACATACCTATATTAAAAATGCATTTTTCCTGAAATTAAAATTTAACTGGGTGTCCTATATACCATCTGGCAGCCAAACCTAAAAGCACTGTTTTCCAGGATCTGAAAGAGCAGGAAAACATAATTTTATATTAAAAGACCTCTCCCAAAAACTATGCCCTGGGAAAACATGATTCTTAAAAAGACATGAAATCCTTCCAAACTCTTAGGTGCAATGTTTCTGATTCTACTTGGTCAGGAGGCAGGGCAAAGATCCTGTTTTGTGGGCTCACAGTAAACAAACTCTTGATGAGTGATTTTTGGCCAAAGACAGTACAATAGAGGTTGGGCGAAGGCCAAATGGAAACGTCATGCATCCTGAGATGATGAAGGGGTTGTGGGACAGCGTTTGGCAAGGTTTGCTCCATGAAAGAGCTCACAGGAGGCTGAAACATCTTCTCTTTAAGCCCATGGTCATTGTCTTTAAGAAGTGCCGACTTGGTTAACATCTTTTTGTTTGAATTCTCTATTTCTACCATACTGCGTTTCTTGGGATCTTGTAAATTAATACCTTAAAATCAAACATAGAATTTTCTCACTAGGCTGATAATATTAATGATAAAAACAAAATCCAATTACTGCATAGTAGTGGTTTTGCATTTTATTATATACATCACAGTGAGTACATTCAATAGGCTCAAAGCAGATATATATATGCCCCCAGTTCAAATACTGCCAGTTCAAACTGCAAAGTCTAAATACAACCTACCCTCTAAAGGTTTGTAAGAGGAAAAGGAATATTACATAATGTGTCTGTCTTTATGAAAAAATTACATCTAAGATTAGCATAAGCTAAAAAGAGTATCCCCCTGAAGGGCTGAATTGTGGAAGAAAGGGTATTTACAACTATTACTGCAATCCTTTCCCCTAAATAGAGGGGAATTAAAAAGATAGAAAATGCAACATACATTTCAATTGCTCAAAGTAGACATTGAAATGAACATTTTATGGAGGTCAGTAGAGTGGATGATATGTAACTGATGTTTAACTCTACTCATTTGATATTCTGCTAGAAACTGCTGGAGGCAATTAAGGGGACTGCCACTGAAAATTCTTTTGACGAATTTCCTGATAGCAGAATGTAGACATATATTTTTATAAATAAGTGCAATGCATCTGGATAAAAGATCCTTTTTCAAAAAGAGAATGGGTAGGGTTTGAAGCTGCTTAAATGAGATTACCAGTTTTGCTACATTACGCATGCTTTGGCATGTGGTCCAGGCTTCCTGCTTCCTGATAAAATCATCAGCTGGAATGTGGCCAGATTTAGGTTCTGTTGCCTGGCACTTAATAAGGCCCCAGTATGGTGCCTAATACGGTAGGAGCTCTGTGCTTACTGAATGAATGAAAAAAGATGAATTATTAATTAAATCGGTTATAGTTTGTCCATGCTCCTGTGCTGGTCTGACAGTGTTTACTTCCAGACGGAGTCAGGGTCAGTGGAAAAGCAGCTAGATATACCACTAGATGCCCTGTACATGGGACCCAAGGTGTTGGCAAAATATCTTTCTGCAATGTTCAAACTCAAACTACCAGTGTTTCCAGAGTGATTCATTAACAATAATTTTCCTTAATTATGTGCCTCTGTTCCATGATATCAGTATACTAACAGAGACTAAACAAATAAACAAATACAAACTTCTGCTGCAAGTACATTCTTTAGATATCTAAGTAAGTTACTAAAGATAACTGGTCTTTATACTATAATCAGCCACTTAATTATTAAGATGTGGGTATATTTATATTAGAGGTCCTAGTTAGGTCCAGATACAAAAACCAGATCTCAGCTCACATTAAACATGGCCCAAAAAAAAAGGAAACATGGCCTAGCATGCATTTGATTGCTCCCTCCTACTTGAAGCACTTTTTTCACCTGTCTGCTGGGATCCCACACTTTCTAGGTTTCTCTCCTATATCATCAGCTACTCTTCCTCAGCCTCATTTTCTGAATCCTTCTACCATTCCCAAATTGAAAATGCCATGATTATTTGGTACTTAGTGTTTAGATGTCTTTGGGTCTCTAATTATATTCCTTCTGAAGTCAGATGTTACTAAACTTTCACAGTCATAGTTTTTGCTCTCTTATTATCTCAGTAATGTTTTGCAAAGCTCCCTCAGAAAGGAAAAAAAAAAAAAAAAAAGAAAATCACAAGGGTTGGCAAGGATGAAAAATGGAACCCTTATACATTGCTGGTGGCAATGATAAATGGTACCGCCACTGTGGAATCGGTATGGCAGTTCCTTAAAAGTTAAACACAGAGTTACCATATGGCCCAATAATTCCACTTTTGGTTATAAACCCCAAATAACTGAAAATAGGTATTGAAGCAAATACTTATATATGAATGTTCATTGCACTAATATTCACAATAGCCAATGGAAATAATGCAAATGTCCACCAACTGATGACTGGATTAATAAAAGTGGTATATCCACTCAATGGAATATTACTGAGTCGTGAAAAGGAATGGATACTGATAAAAGCCATGGTGCAAATGAACCTCGAAAACATTATGCTAAGCAAAAGAAACCAGACAAAAAGTCTCCCAATGCATGACTTCTTTTATATGACATATTCAGAATAGATAAATCGGTAGAGACAGAAGCAGATTAGAGTTTGTCAGGGGCTGCAGGAGGAAGGAAAGGGGAGTGACTGCTTAAGGGGCATGGGCCATCTTTTAGGGGTAATAAAGATATTTTCAAGCAAATTAGAGATGACCGTTGCACAAAATTGTGAACGTGCTAAACAACACTGAACTGTACACTATAAAATGAATAATTTTATGTTATGTGAATTTTGCCTCAATTAAAAAATAAATCTAAAAAAAGCAAATCCAAATACCCAGAATCGGCAAATGTTATCCCATGTGGCAAAAGGGACTTCGCAGATGTAACTGAATTAGGACTTTGAGTTGAGAAGATTGTCCTTGACTGTCCAGGTGGACCCTGAATGTAAACACAGGGGATCAAGGAAGACTGAAGTTTTGTGATGATGGAAGCAGAGAGAGCTTTTAAGATGCTACACGGCCATCTTTGAAGATAGCAGAAGGGACCACAAGCCAAGAAATTCAAGGGATGTAGCTTCTAGAAGCTATAAAATGCAAGGAGACAAATTCTCCCCTAGAGTCTTCAGAGGAAGCATAGCCCTGCTGACACGTCTTAGACTTCTGTCCTCCAGAACTGTAAGAGGATACTTTTGCATTGTTTTAAGCTATTAAATGTGTAGAAATTTGTTATAGCAGCTACAGGAAACTAATACATGCCCTAACAACATGTATTAGTTTCCTGTATTGTTATTTTAAAAATACACAAATATCAAAATAAATTAATGTGTTTATTGTGTTACTTACAGATATGACACATGAGCCTTTTGGGCACTGTATAACTTCTCAAACCTTAAGAATAGATTTAGCATTCCTACCTTCATTTTCTGTGCCACATTGATTTTCATGCCATACTTGAGTTTTTAAAATCTAAGTTCACAAAAATATGATATTGTTAAAAGGAATATAGTTCCATATAATGTTTAAACTGTAAACTACCTTTAGCTAGTACTTCAGGTGCTGTCCCACAGGTATCAAGTGTTGGAGTTTTTCCCTCAAAAGTTTAAAATATACTGCAGTACACCTGGGTTTTCTTAGGACAGAGTTTTTGATACTGGGATGCTAAGTGATTAAATCGGTTCCCATCTCAATACCGATTCCTGACTTTTTATTTCTACCTTTGATCACTCTTCTGAACCCCCAACTTGTATATCCAGTAGCCCACTCCACATCTGAACTTGGATGTCTAAGGAGCATCTTAAATTAAATTTGAGGATTCAAGTTTAAGATAGAATTACTATCACATTCAAACTGCTTCTCTCCTAGGCTGGATCCCAACATTCTATAACCCCTCGGTTGCTCACCTCAGTAATGGAATTATCATTGACAAGTTATTCAGATAAAAGATTGGAGCCTTACTTACCACCCCTTTTCCTCTCACATTCTTCATTTCACCCATCAGTAAATCCTGTCAATAATCACTTTATCAAACCAACCACAGTTGACTCTTACCTGTATCTCTGTGTTACCTCCTCCCTTGATCACTTACTTGCCTGCTTAGTCTCCTGTCCAGAGTGATCTTTTACATAATGTTAATCAGATCCAGAATCTCCCCTACTCAAAGGCCAATGACTTCTGAGAACACATAGAATACATACAAAGTCTTTTTGCATGATCTGTAATAGTGGTTCTCAACCAGAAACAATTTTGCCTCCCAGGAGACATTTACCAATATCTGGAAATATCTTTGGTTGTCACAATAGGGAGGGGATGCTATTGGCATCTAGTGGGGAGAGGCCAAGGATGTTGCTAACAACTTATAATGCAAAAGACAGTCTCCCCCCCACCCCCACTCTGGATCCATAACAAGGAATTTTCCAACCTCAAATTTCAATAGTGTCTTCGTTGAGAACCCCTGTTTACATGGACCAATGAGATCTGGCCTTTGCCTTGAACTCTGACTTGATTTTCTACCACTGTCCGCCCTTCAGCCAAACTAATTTTTCTATTCCTCCAACATATTGAGCACCTTCCCATCTTAGGAAATTGTCCTTGTTGTTTCCCTTTCCTTGAATACTATTACCTCTGATACTCATATTTTATTTTATTTGGGTCTGCTTAGAAGTAAGATCATTGCTGATCTCCCTATCATAGGACTTACCAGAAGTTCATGATTTTTTTTTTCTGGTTAAAGAGGTGGGAATATGACCAACAATAGGATATATGAGTAAAAACATAAAAAATGGTCTCACTACAATCTCCATAGGCCATCTATGTTCTCTAATATTTTCTTGATAACACATTCAATTTTACTGTAGAAGGTCCAACAAGAATTTCTTAAATAATAATGTCTAGTTATTATAGGAGACAAATAAAATTCCTATGCCATTTTTATGGTAGATCGAATTATGCACCCCAGAAAAAAAAATATGTTTTCAATTTTATTCCCAATCCTATGGGTATGAACCCATTGTAAATATGACCTTTTCAAGATGTTATTTTTAGTTAACATGTGGCCACCTGACTCAAGATGGGTCCTAATCCTGTTATTGGAAGTCTTATAAAGAGAAAGCCATGGAGGAGCTGTAAGTCAATAAAACCCAGAAGTGAAAGCAACATCAGCATGTGGTAGGAAAGCCAAAGAACCCAAGGATTGTAGGCCTGCCAGAATGCTATAAATCCTGGGAGGAAGCATGAGCCAATACATTCCTGTTGTTATGCCAACCAGTTGTGTGGTGTTTGTAATAGCAGCAAGGAAACTAAGACAGTATCTCAAGGCAACAATAGTATAGTATTTCCCACAGTGTCTTGGGAATTTCATCTTTGGTTTAAAAAACATCTTTAATTCTTTCCTTCGAAAAATTGTATGTATTTTCAGGGAAGTGCTATAAAGCACAAAGAACATTTCTGAAACACTTTTAAGTGTAGAGCCTGTAGTCAGTCAGATTCTGTCTGTGTTTGAATCCTTCTACCATTCCCAACTTAGTAGCTATGTGACTGCGGTCCAGTTATTTAATCTCTCTGTGCCTCAGTTCCCTGAGTTTCCATCTGTAAAATGGGAAAAATAATGCTATTTATCTCAAAGGATTCTTAAGAAGAATAAATAAGTTGTCAGAGGTAAAACATGGCACATAGGAAGTTCTCAGTTGATATTAGCTCTATCTAGGGTGACTATGGATCTGAGTTACCTGAGACAACACTCCTGATTTCTACCTGTTTGTCAGCTTAGTTATTGTACAACACTTTTTTATCTCCCAAAAGTGAAAAGTTTGGAAGATAAATTATCTTTTATAAATTACATGGTACCGTAGCTATAATTATCATTGCCATCACTATCATCATCATCATCTCTAGAAAGCTCCAGATGATGTCTCAAAAAAAAAATTTTTTTTTAAATAAAACCAAATGAGCAAGTATAGTTTGAGTTTCCCTGTGAGACTAATACCAAGCTAGACAACATAGGGAATGTCTAAACATGACGTGAAAGTCTATCAAAATACAGGACTCATATGAAATAAAGAAACATGGTATAGTGGGAAGAACCATACAATAAGATTCTAGTAGTAAGTGCTGAGGGTTCTGGAAAGAAAAATAACTTTGTGAACTGGCAAAGGCTGGAAATACTCCAGTTACAACTAGGGCTGGCAAGACGGGAAGAGAAAAGTTGAGGGAAATCATAGCAATGTCCCCAATCCACTGCCCTCAGGGATAAACACCCATGAGTTGATTAATTGACACACTCACCAGGAGGAGATAATTCTATCACATCTCTCATTTGATTTTATTTTTATATTGCAAGCATTTACCTTTACTCACTTAAAATAGTCACTCTTCTGACAAGAAACAAGGAACATAAAATGGAAAAGCACACTAATAATATTGAGGGAAAAAAATGAGCCCTTTGTAAGAGAGCTATTTTTATCCTTACCAAAAGAGGGTAATTAGACAGTTGAAAATTGCTTTTATTTCAAATGTCAGCATTGGCAAAGTGTGGCGATGTTTACCTTCATTCAGTTAGCAATTATTATTTACATTTGCACACGACACTACTAAAGATGTTTCCTTATTCTAAACTAAAATTCCTCAGTGAGATGCTATATTGTTTGAAGTTTAAGATAAAATGAATAATAACAAAATCCTCTTTTTCAAGATACTCTCCTGGTCTATAACTCATATCTTTCTGGATGATTTAACAAACCTGATTTAATGCAGTATTTTGTGGTCCTGGAGTGTCCTAGAACTGAAAAATTGGGCTTAGACCACTTTGGCAGTCTGCATTATCTTTAATTTTAATCTTTAAATCAATGTATTGGTTGGAGAATTGCTTGTTTATAAGCTGTAAGGGGGTTGACTAGAGACTACTGAGTCATGTTTATATATTTATATGTTCTTCTTGCCAACAGCAATAGGCCTGAGATATGTCATTGCAAAATTGTTCTTTCCTAAAACGGAAAAACCACAGATTGCCTCAGACACCAAACTTGCCTTTTCAGAATTTATCAATAGGCCTCTGTTTCAGAAGTGGGAGAATGCTTTCTTGGTGACTAAGTCGTTAATGGGAACCCATTTTGTTCCCAGAAGGTAAAGACACCTGGTTCCTATAGGAGGCAATGTCCTGATATGGGCGGTTTTAGTCAGTGAGGTGTTTGGAGGCC
Source organism: Tolypeutes matacus (assembly GCA_026826555.1). Classification (NCBI taxonomy): domain Eukaryota; kingdom Metazoa; phylum Chordata; class Mammalia; order Cingulata; family Chlamyphoridae; genus Tolypeutes; species Tolypeutes matacus. The sequence goes on along the minus strand of JAKSZT010054030.1, from coordinate 63,206,853 downwards.
AGTGTTTTGAGCCTCAGTAGACATGATGAAGAATAAGGCTGAAATTACAATAGCCTGCGTCTGACTTTCATTTCGTAGTTGGTTTGATGTGTGTCTTAATGTTGCCTTCTACACTCTTCTGAGATACGTCTGCACACTTGTTGGATTCACCATATAAGAGTCTGAGAAAAATTAAGAAGAGATGGAGCGTGCCATCCCCCTTTCTTAAACTCTAGTATGCTCTCCTATGTGATTCAGTTTAGAAGGTTTTTTGCAGGATGTATATTTTGAATGGAAGCTTGTGATTTGGGCCTCATTTGCAATTCTCATCTGTAGTTTCTGCATCCTATATATGGTTGGGGTAATTCTGCCAAAGGCTTTCCTTCCTCCGTCTGCTAACCTAATCAAACATTTGCTCTGCTAAAACAAAGACGGGGCCAGGAAAGTTTTTCTTAAATTTCAATTGCCACTTGAAACCCAGGACTCAATCTCCCCTCAAAATCATTTGAATTCATGATTTATGGTTGGCATTTATGCTAATTCATAAGTCTTGACGGCTTTAATATATATATATATATATAATTAAAGCAGCGGTTTCAATTTCTGAAACAGAGGCTGCAAATGTGTTCAATGCCATGCATGGCAGACACCAAATCCAGTTTATGAAGGGTCAGGTTGGCACCATTTGGGTATAGCATGGATGCAAAGTGTTCCTGAAGCACCTCATCAAGGATACAATTGTTTCTAAGTTTCAGAGCTGAATACTTCATTAAATGCTGGAGCATATGACATAATGGGTTTACCATTTGCTGCTAACTTAATATTTAGTTACCAAAACTCTATACCTTGATGTTCCCCTCGTGGCTCCACAATTAGCCACATTTGCTAAACTTTCCCAACACATCTCACTAGACAGAGAAGAATTCAAAGTTTTAATTTGCTAATCACCCAGTTGGACGTGGGCTGTGGGGGGAGATGCTAATCGTCTGCAGACATCTGTAATGACCCTTGGACAAAACCGAGGAAAACTAAATCAAAGCTTTGACAAGGGCAGGAGAGCGGAAACAGAAGCCCTAATTGTGGCCATGTGAAGTGCACTTTCCCCCTTTGTATCTTTTGTAGAAAAATTGTACAATATTTTATAAAGTAACTTTTATGGACAGAACCAAAATTGACTTTTTCCATCTTATAGGACAAATGATCAGGCTTGATCTGTGAAATATGCGAAGAGGCACCGACATTATGGTGCAAATAGAGCAGACAAAAGCGTTTGGGGGAGTTTTTGCCAGTTAAATTTGGCTAACCTGCAGAAAGCCCATTGTCAAGCCAGCCATGCTTCACTGAGCTCCCTTCTACTTTTGTTGTCATGTTTCCTCTTTATGGTTAAGTGAACCTCAAAACAATGACAAAGAAATATGCACTGAGTCACATATTCTAAGAAATAGACTGTACTCTCCTCAAATCCAAATAACGGCACTTCAATTCTTGGAGTTTCTACCTTTTCTTTGGTAAAGCTCCTATTTGTTTTCTCTGAGTCTGTATCAGTTCGTGCAGTCTGCCAAGGGGGAAAGCTTTGCAGGACACTGCACCTTTACCGCTTGAAATAGTAAGATGAACAGAACAAGCAAAAGGTAAGCATGCCTCCTTGCAGTATTTTGGGTGTCTGTTTCTTTGCTTGTGAAGGTTTACGTTTCCTTGGGTGAAAGCGGTTTTGTTTGATAGCCTATCCTGTGTCAAATAAACTACTCTTGTTGCTACATTCAAAGACTAAAGAATAGGAGGGAAAAAGGAAAAAGAAAATTGTATGCCACTCCACTTATAAAACAAAGTTAAAAACCATGGGTTTTGCATTTAAATAAAGACATACACCAATATACTAGTCAGAGGTCAGTGTTTTCTGCTCAAAAAAAGGAAAAACTGAGCAAAAGGTTCGAGATTTTCCTAGCTTCAGATTTTAGATTTTTTAGATTTTTTTTTAGTAAACTTGTTTTTGAACATGAAACTCTGTTATGTAATTTGATAAAGGGGCGGGGGGGAGCAGGGCCTAAATAAGAGTGATCTAAAATAAAAAAGCTGTCAGTTATGTGAGTCTTTACCCACCCTTCTTTGCAGCACTTGCTTCTTGTGATTAAAATACCCTTCAGAGAGGGAGAGTGTAAAGCATTTTATTTTAGAATGCCCTCCAAAAACAGCTAAACTTCCGAGAACTTGAACTTTTTTCAGGAAAAGTTGCTAAGTCAACTCAGGATGGATGGCTGACATTTAAGACGCCCAGTAATTGCCCTTCCCAGAGTTGTGTCCTTGAGATAGAATCTAATGGAGTGATGAATCTTTTTACTTTTCTCTTTCCACAGTGAGTTCTCTTGTTCCAGTCTTCCAAGTTCTCTAGTTTTGAGTTTTTCTTGATAGAGTAAAGCAACCAACGTTCTCTAAAAGCCTCCAGTCAATAATGCAGTGATACTCCCTACTTGGTCTGCACAGCTGCCCACACGGTCACTTACTGTTTTCTAGTTTCAGTTTTCTCAGCAGGCGTCTATCAACACAGGTCCTGATTTAGCAGTCTTTTACCATCTCCAGGAAATGCAAAATCTCATTGATTTCTCCTGCTCTCATTGTTTTTCCTACCTTTTCATGTACAAGTAAATAGAGACCTTAGATGAAGAAACTCTCCTGTTCAAAACCTGTTACCTTTATAGGAGTTTCACACACTCAATCCTTTAGATGAAAAAAAAAAAAAAAAAAAAAAAAGAACAGAGTTTATAATAAATATTTCAAAGGCTGCTTGGAGTGTTTTTGTAACAGGACAATAGAGACTTTCTAAAAATTCCTAAAAATAGTGAAAAGTTTTCAAATTCTGATTTTGTAGCAAGTTTTGATGTTGTTCTTTGCTAGGAGTATATACATAGTAGAAACTGATACAGGACTAGAAAACAACTAAGAGTACAGCATCCCAAAGAGGCATGGTACCCCATGTGACCGACTTCATCCATTTATGAGGGTTAAGAATCCAGGCATAACATTTAGCATTACAATGTTGATATGCTCAGGAGAGAGGGCAATCACATTGTCTTCAAATTTCATTTGCTACTCTGTTATAGGAAATAAGTAGATTTATGTTGAAGTATAAAAAAATCTGATGACTTGCTGATGTTGTTTTGAACTTGTAGGATTTTGCCATAGAATGGCACTTCAACGTCTTATCAAATTACAGACTGCAAAAGTAAATAGGACTCGTAATTGTTTGAAAAGGATTGATGGGACCACAGATATTCACAAATGTATAAGAAATATATAGATATAATGAATGAATTTACAGTACATCATTTTAAAAAAGACTTCAGAGTCCTCTGATCCTTGAACGTGGTAAGCAGCTGGGAGAGCAAGTACACTAAATGATTCCTGACTTCTCAGTGTGGAAGCAGAGATTCAAGAACGATCCTGGTGGCCTTCCTGGTAGTTTTCTAAGGATTGTTTATAAGTTTTATAAGGCTTATTCAATTAATTTTTATAATTATTTTAAATTCTCGAAGTCTCTGCTTCCAGAAAGAAAAATGCATTTAAAACAATATCGTAGCCAAAAATGTTTGATAAACTGCTGTCTGTAGCTTTTATTCTTTCATAGTTCCCAATGATATCTGATAGTGAAATAAAGTAGAGATTCAAAATAGTACTATAAAAAGTATTTTAGAAAAGTTTTGTAACTCTCAAAAATATGGAATTTCCACAAACTTCAATTACATCAAACCATAGTTAATAAAGTCTCTAAAAGTTTAGGAACCTAAATAATTTATATTTCCCTTTCCGTAATTGCATACACAATACCCCATTATAATTTTTGTGTTTACTAAATGCGGGGGTGGGGGGCAGTAATTGAATCCAAAGTGGAAGAAGAAATTGAGGGAAGAACTAGTCTAACAAAAATGAGTCAGCTCACTGGCCACCCTCTGGTGTTGCAATAGTTTGCCAGTTATAATCACTTTCATGGTTTTTAACAAGTGTTCACATTTTGACTCTTTTAATTGATAAGTGACTTAAAATAATAGCATTTAATTTCTAAAATATTCCTTTTAACTAAAACAAATACCTAGTAGAAAATCAAATTAATGTTTCATTCTTTTAAAACTACCTCAATTATGTTGGAACTTAAAGGCAAAGAATGAATCTTACTTAGTCAACAATTTATAGGCACATATATATTTGCATGTGGATATGCTTAATAATTTGTACAAAATATTATAGACAGATATTATATGTGTGTGTGACTGTGACTTTCTTAACATTGGTAACCCTTAAAGTTTTATACATATTAATAATGATGAAACACAAAATAAATGATCCATACTAGATCACTATTTAATTTATTTGGTAGGAAATGAATGCATCCTCTTATATTCAAGTTTTATCCTTGGGGTTAAAATTAAACTAGAAAGAATAGGTATGCATCTGCTTCTGCTACTTTTTATTTTGTGATCTATATGTAATTTCCCATGGATTTCATTCACTAGTCTACTTTTATAAATTAGATGGCTATATCTTTATTATTGTTTAAGGCTCATATATCTTTATATAAGGAAAAGAATATAAAGTATTGATATTAATGGAATTTTAATCCATATATGTTTATTAATGGTCTCATCTTCAACACTGTACATATTGCATGAAAATATTGGTATTCATAATCTTATCAACACACTCCAATTATACATATGCTTAAATTATAAGAGTTAATTGTGGAGGAAAGGTTTAAAGTTTTTGAAGCCTGTATTTTTCTGTGGTTTACTTTGCGTTATTAATATTACATTTTAAAAATCATCTGGTTTTTACATTTGCTTATGAATATTCACTATGGCCAAATATAATGATTGGAAAGTAATCAGGGGAACCCATTTATCACCACTATATATGTGGGTATATGTAATGTGCACCCATGCCTTTCAGTAAGTTAAAAGTAGTACAGAGAAAATTTAGTTGTGGGACAGGGAGCCCTATGGTTAAAATTAACTGAAAACTAATTTTTGATTCATGGAACCTGGCTTTCTTTATTTTTAACTTTCATATGTATTTTGTCTTTGAAGGACGGCATACTCTATGTAGCATTTAAATGTCCTAATTTATCTTCCTTCAAGCTATTGTTCATTTATTTTATTCAATTTATTTTTATAATTATTTTATAATTAAAAGTATTCTCACTCTATGTGAGAGTGTTATAACTTGAGTAAAGCAAACACTAACTCAAAGAACAACATTAACTTTGGACTGAAACTAATCATAGAACATTATCATCTTGAAGCATGGCTCTTAAGGAGGTTATTACAGAATGAATAAGTTGATTATGATGGAAATTTTCCTCCTGGTGTGATTCTGGTCCTCACTCACATACACTGCAATAGACTTCACTAGCACTCATGTTCTTCAATATTTCCTGGTGTAACAATTCACAATTGCAGTCTCAACAGTGATAGTAACACTTAAATGAAATTGTTATACATAATTTCATGATATATGAAAAAGATTAAAATAATTGAATTGCTTTAATATATCCCATTAGTGTTTGAGATATCTTGATTCACGTTTTCTTTTTAAGTCATATAAAGGCTAGTTTCTATCCTAGCAAAGCACCATTTCATCAAGTTGGGGGTGGGGTAGAGTGGATCAAGATGCGGGGAAGGGGGGGGAGAGAGAGAGAGAGAGAGAAATAGAGGTAGAATTGGGGGGAAAGGAAGCCAGTGACTGTTTCTATACTTTATATGTGAGTCTGTGGGTTTGAATTAAGAGGTCTTACATGCAAAACCTTAATTTTATATTTAACTATTGATCAAAAGCTAAAGAGCCCATTTTAGGGAATTTTTTTTAAAAAGCTGTTTTACTGCTTAATTTCTATGTTTGAGAAATTTGAAATAAAAGATGTACATACTATTCCTGGATAATTTTCAGAGATGAGCTGGCAATCCTAGTGGTGTTAGCTAGGGTACCATCCATTGCAGAGCGATGTTTCAAGTTGCAACAATACGAATTCTTCCTTAGAAAAGGAGAGGTCAATGACAGCATTCATATAGATACATTAAACCTGAGTAACTCTTTGCTTCTACGGTAACACTGACTTATAATCAAACTAATATTAGGGTGCAATTAACCACATGATACCAAAGAGGAAACTGAGAAACAAGTTGTGAACCTCGCTTTATGTAGGGGGGACATGAAGAAACGTGATTGGGCTCTCCTCTGTGAGTTTGGCTTTTCTTAGAATGTAAGAATTGCTAGGGTTATTTGCTGGCAGGATCTTGTCTCTTTTACAACACCAAGGAGTCTGTCTTGAGAGGGACTGAGGAATCTGCCCTGACCTGAGTTTTCAAGGCTAGGAATGTCCCCTTCTGTCCCCCCCCCAACCCCCCATAATAGAGAACATGAATAACATCCCCCCCCCCATGGAATCCTCATGGATAAATGCACCCGATTCTCTTCTGAAGGCATTTCTATTTCTAATTCTATTCATTACTCACTTGGTGAAAAAGCAAAGTTATTTTAAAAGCCAGCCTCTGTATGGTAGAAATTGATGAGGCACACAATTTTTTCAACTGAATATATTTTTGACATTAAAATGATTTCTTTGAATAGGAAACTTTTAGAGGAAAAATGAACTCACTAAAGTGAAATCAATTTAGGTGAAGAAATTTTTAGCACAAGATTTGCTCTGAGAGATTATTCGGCATTTTGTCCATGATAGGTGACTTGCTATTTGCCCGGCACCCTTCCCAGTCTGGGAGCAGGACAATGGATCCACGCATCCTTCATCCCTTTCCTCGGACAACAGAGCGTTTTCCATGATATCTTGAAACAGTGAATGTTTTAATATCACCACCACAGGTTTTCTTTGAAATAAAAGTAGAATGAAAAAATATATAGGGTGAAAAGGACTTACAATGTGCAAAATATACAGCAACTAAAGTAATTTCCTCTAAATCTGTGATTTTGCCACTTACCTTAGCAGTCTTGATTCTCCTTCATAATGGCAGTTGCTTAGGACTTAGAGCCATAGAAAATATAAAATACCTATGGGACATATTCCAGCACTGTACATTAAATTTGAGGATTTTACATGTGATAAACTATGTCAGTGTTGCTTACAGGGAATTCCAGTGATACCTCAGCTTTCTTGGACTTATTATAAATCCTTTGTTGGAATTATTGTGGCTGGTTCAATAATTCAGATTAGCCCTCATGTTTATTAATGCACTACATCTGTGCAAACAACATGTCAAGCAGAGAGTTTATTGTAATTGCCTGAGCAAACAGAACCTGAAAGAAGCAATTTCCAGTTACAATGTGCTATGACAAGTAATGAGGTAATTGGCATTCTGTCCTGATTACTTCCACCTTCTTTTTCATCAGGTCTATATTGTGTGTGATAGATAGTTTTATAAGAAATGAAGGTGTTTGATAATATGGTTCGCTGCTGCTTAAGGTTAGTGATTAAAGACAATCATCATTTTCTCTCAGAGATCTTATTAGCCTTAACATTATTTATTCATATGTGTAAGAAGGAGCCCAGGACCCATCTCCTCAGTGCATGCATGCTGTTAAAATGTAAACGCAACTGCCAAGGACTGAATGCAAAGCATGTTCTAGGTTTCCAAGGATGATGGAACACAGCAACTTTTAGAAAATGAAATCTACGCACTAACAGTGTGGGTTAGAATAAATGGCTTCAAGTTTGCATCTGCATCCAACATTCACCTGCTTTAGAATCACAGAAGCGGCATGATATTTAAGGGCAAGATGGTAATTTGATGTTGAATCCTCATTTTCAGGATTTTATAACCTTTCTATAAACGCCACCCTTTCCTAGCAGTCTGGAATGAAGAAAAAGATGGAATGTATCACATTTCTAGACCCAACAATAGTGGCTTAGAAAGTTTAGGAGCCCCAGAATTAGAAAAAGAAAGAAATTGGAAATAAGCATAAGTTATTTGGGGAAGAAAAAGAAACTATCCTATTTTTATGCCAAAGCAATTCCCCCCACCCACCTCAACTGATATCCTTTGCCCTTGGCATTTGTAATCTACGAGGAAAAAATTGGTACCTGCCATTAGTTGAAGGAAATGACTCGAGAACAGGCCGTGTTCATTTTCCTTTGCTCCATCATTTTAACGTCATACTTAACTTTGCGTTTTCCAGCTTACTAACCTCCTATTGTCTTCCAGGTCTGAACTTAAGTGCCCCTTCCCTGAATACCCCGTCTATGTGCTCTGGAAACCTCTCTATCATCCTCTTTATCACACTCCGTATCCATCATTGCTTACTTGTCTGTCTTTCCAGCTAGGGCCTATAAACTGCATAAGGACAAGGATTCTGTATATTTACTTGGAGACAATCCAGTATTCACAAGTGACTTCAACTTTGGACTTGTGTTGTCTGGATTTAAATTTCAGCTCTGCCATTCACAAGTGATACAAACTTAGACATGTTGGAAATTTTTTCTAGGAGTTTATTGTCCCACCTGAAAAAACTGTACAACTTCGTACTTGATGACTAAGGTTGTTGTCAGGATTCAGTAATTAACAGCAGTTGGAATAATGTGAGGTACAAGTAAGCACTCGTTAATATTTCATGAATGAATAAATGTGGGTTTGAGAAAATTCATCTTCCCTGGCTCTCTTCAGAAGTACCCCATTTTCCCTAATATTAATAAGTCAAGCTATTATAAGCAAGAGATGACAATTTATAGATCAATAGTTTACATTCTGAATATACTCAACTCTATAAGGTTGCTAATAGGAAATAGGATAAAAGTGAAAGAAGAGATACACAGAAAAAATAAGTACTATTTTGGTGAGTTATTTCCTTATAATGGTCCAGAAGGACATACAAGCTCTCAGGAGCTGGTGGAACCAATGTCACCATTGAGAAGAGTAGGGAATCATCAGAACTTGTGATTGAACATTAATGACAATCATTCCTCAAGTGCAGGATGGTCTGGACCGCCATATTCCCAGTCCTCTAGTTGGAGAAGGAATCTCAGAATTAGGCTTGGCATAGAGGTTTAACACAGTGACTTTGTTGGAATGAATGAGGGTGTGTATGAAGCACTCCTATCCAAAGACCCCCAAAGTCAGGAGCTGATGACAACACAGCTGGTATGACACGGAGGACCCCAGAAAGCCCCTCTTCTTTGGATTCTTCCCTTCTTCATTTGCAGACTTCTTCAATGTCAACGTAAATGATTCAGTTCTTTTGTGAATATTTTTATTTGTCTTAAAATATGGATAACTTTGTTAAAAAATTAAGGCCAAACACTTATGCCTAAGTAAAGAGAAAAAAGCATAATGGAGTTGCACATAGGAGGAGGCCTTTCTGTCTGGAAAAAAAGGGTTTAGAGTGGGCAGTCTCGGTTCAAGAGAACAAAACAGTATGTCTCGGCACAGCCTCTTTAATCCTGCAATTTAACAATCTCCTCGCTTTCTTTCTTTTTCCATTTTTTTTTCTTTATCACCATTTTGAAAGTTTATTATGTGCCGATTACGATGCCTGTCAACAGTAGTTACTTAATAAACAATTGTTGAAGGACTGGGGAGATGGATGGATGAATGATAGGGTGGGGCCAGGTGTTGGTACCTGGGTATCTTATTATACGTCTGATGCTGAGGGGGAGGAGAGCAGCTGTGTCTCTAAAATTATCAGCTCTCTCCTAGGAAAACCTCAGCCCTCTCTTATTAGCATCTACAGTCTCTGCTGCAGGATAATAATAACCGCCTAATTTGGAGATGGCAAATGTACAAAGAATCCTTCCCCTCTACTGCAGGGGTGGCTGAAAGGGAGTTTATTTCTCCCACACTCCTGAAGAGGACATTGATTGGGCATTCCCAGTCTAGAAATAGAAAAGCAAACATGCAGTGCAGACTTTTGCACAAGAAAACTGAGGTGAGTTTTGCCATTGGAGTCCTAACTCATGTTCCAGTCTTCAAAATCTTCCAGAATGTGATGCCTGAGAAGGCAAGGCCACTGGGACATCTAGAACACCATAGGTGAGACAGACCTGGGCCCAATTGTAAAGAGCTCTATTAACTAAATTAATAAAATGCAACTGTTGTTGATTCCAGATGAGTCCATATTTTGAACTTAACAGCAGGGGGAATCAAAGGAAAGAAAGAGGTATACATTAATTGATTGACTGATTGAGTCATCGATAATAAAGAAACACAGAAAGGCCAGCCCAGAAAGGCATTGCGCGAGGAGTGCAGTGAGCGAGGCTGGCTCTGGGCAAGTGTATTCACTAGCATTTATTTACCCCGGATTTTGTATCAAAACCCTTGCACGTGATCTAACGTTAGTTCTCACATAACCTCCTAAGAAAATTGAGGCTGAAATAGTCACACAGGTGGAGAGAGGATTTGTTCATCCCCCAAACCTGGGCATTTTTCCAAATCCTACATTGCCACTTCGGAACTTGTTAGGAAATTATAGGAACGTCGGGACTGTGCGTAAAGCATGCGCAGCGGGCAGAGGAACAAGGGCTGGGTTTCCGCCCCGCGGGAGCGGGCAGGGCCCGGAGGGGAGGCGGCGGGGCCGGCGGGAGGGAGCCCCGCGCACAGACGGCGGCCGCGCGGCGGGACCCGCAGTGCCCGCGCCTGAAAGCAGAGATCCAAGGAGCCCCAGGAAAGGAAGGAAGTGCGCGAGGGGCGCGGATCACAAAGGCGGTGACCTCGCCTGGAAGGAGCTTTGCAGCCTGAAAGGGCCCAGACTCGACCTCACAGGTCCCCAGGCGGGGATCGAAGAGAAGCGCGTCCGCGGGCTGGCGCGTGGACCCCCGCTCCCGCGCAGCCGGCCACTGAGCGCAGCGCGAGCCGGAAGGACACGTGCTGCCACGGATCCCGGGCGCGTGCCGCGCGTGCCTGTATCGTCGCACACTTGGTGGAATTTGAATTAATTTCTGTGAAACGGACATTTTCAGGCGGGGCGGTCCCTTCCCGCACGCAAGAAAACTGCGTGAGGAAAACCTGGTTTTTATATATGGATTTAAAAGGAATAGAGAGTAAGAATAAACTGTCCTAATTCAAATTGCCAAGTATTTGACCCAGCGAAAGAAGGAACCAAAGCATAAGTTCTGGCTAATGACAGCAGTAATGAGAATCATTCCTGAAATCATGAAGGAAAACTGCATTTGCATCCGGATATTTTTCTTTTATTAAAGCTATTAGTTACCTGTGATTAAGTAAAACATAGTTTTACCTATATTTTAATTGTACATCAAGGTTCAATAACTACTGCAAATGCTAAAATCTATAATCAAGATCTTTCTTTAAAATGACCAGCTCTGGTAGTGAAAAGTACAGAACCATGGCCCATGAATTTACTGAATATTCTGTTCCAAAAGAGATAATACCTTGTTATACTTAAACATAGTGTTTTTGAAGATGGCTACTTATAGAGTTCCCTGTAATGGAATATAGTGAAATAAATACCTATATAGATAATCAGATTTGACTTAAAATTTATAGCCAAGGAATTGAATTGCCAAAATCAATGAGTTGTTTTTATTATTGCCTACTTTTTCATTCATTCATTCATTCAACAAACATTTCTTACGGTGTGAGGAAGTTTGCCCTGTGACAGTGAGGAGATGAGCACTCATTGACCCATCCCATCCCTTCATTCTTTCATGTCTCCTTAGCCCACAAGTCCTCCAGAGTCTGTGGTCTTCATAATTCACAAATGATCTGCACATTCTACGTCTGGGTCCACTAATTTTAAGCACTCATCATCCCTTGTCTAGGACTGTAGCTGCCTCCTAACTAAACTGCCACCATCCAGTAGAACGAAAGGATGGGATCAGAGAGGGCACATCTTGCTTGAACTAGAGGCAACTGGGTATGGCTGGAAAGAGCCGGGCACCAGGGCCAGTGGGGCCTACAACAGCTGGAGAGGCAAGCAGGAGAGAAGTGATCCCGAGTGGCGCTGGCTCAGCCAAGGACCTTACACCCTATCTTTGGCAGTGTAAGAGGCTACTGAGGGTTTTAAACAAGTGGGTGCCATTATGTGATTCGCCTTTAGAAAGTTCACTTTGACAAAAGATTGGCAACAATCAATCATGGAAAGTGCAACAGAGAGATCAAGGAGAGAATCAAAAACTATCCAAGGAAAGAGACAAAAATGAGACGCTTCAGCGCCCTGTATTCAGTAGAGAGGGGGAGAAAAAGCCATACTGTGGCTGTTTGAAGAGGAAGAGGAAGAGGACTGGCAACTGGGAATTGTTTTCAATTATCTTGGCTGTGAATAATAACTAGAAGCAGATTCCAGTTTGTGCTGAGGGGGAAGAGCCAATAGGATGGAGGCTTCTGTCTTTAAAAACAAGCTCACGTTCTAAGTTAGGAAAGTATGGAGGGAAATTAATATTAGTTAATATTATAATATATATTATATTGTTACATTGCACTAATATATAAATAGATTTTAGGATACCATTAATAATGCTTGCCTGAGAAGCTTTAGCAGAAGTGGGAGGTGGGGGCAGGATTGAGATGGATTTCTGCAAAAGGGAACTTAAGAGGAGAAAACACACCAGAGAATATACCAATTAATAAAAAAATCAAGGTCTGTATGAAATATATGCGCATGTATATGCATGTGAAGTCATGTGTGTATGGATGGATGTGTATATGGACTGAAGTTTAGTCTCTGTTGTGGAGATCACAATGTCAACTTCAAGCATTATGAATAATGATTAAAATAAATAAATCTTTAAAATGTGGTGATGGTGCTATGGGAAAAGTGAGCAGCCCTCAGGAATGTAGACCGAACAAAGAATTTGGAGATAGACAGTTAAATTTTAATACTCGGTTCCTTGACTCACAAACAAGGTAACCTTAAAAAAAAAGTCACAACTTCTCAGATTCCCTATCATGGCTTGTAAAGCACTGATAATGCTCCCTCCCACCCATGGGGGACCTTTGGTTATGTAAAGGGCTGTTTAATTTGTAAAGTACCATATAAACCCAAGGTAAATTAGAGTTAACTTCTTTTCCTTACGATTTTTTCTGTCTTGATGCTAGGCATATTGTACTTTGCATGATTTCATTTTATTTTATTTCATTTTGTGTACCAGTTAAAGTGCATAGCGTATATAAGGCGGATAAAGTAAATGCATTTCATAAAATAAACGGTGAATAAATATCCCTACCTCACATAAAGATCAGTTAAATAATTAAATGTAAATGTGAAAACATTACAACTTCTAGAAGAAATTATAGGATATCTTTAGGTATTCATGGTGAGGGGGTTCACCAAGAAGCACTGACTTAAAGGAAAGCATTCATAATTACATTAACATCAAGAACCTTCATCTAGTTCATCAAGACTGCCACAAAGAAAGTGAAAAAAATAGTTACAATTTGGGAGTGGATATTATCCACATATATAATCAAAAAAAAAAAAAAACACCAATGTCCAAAATGCATGAAGAGTTCTTATGACTCTACATGAAAACAAATCCATAGGGAAAAATGGACAAAGAAAATAAAAGGCATATAACAGAGGAGGAAGCATGAAGAATCAATAAGCATTTGTAAAGACATTCAAGGTCCTGCATAAGCAAGTGAGTTAAAATCGCAATGAGACATCACTTACAACCACCAGGTTATCAAGAAAAAAAAATTTCTTTAATTGAACACTGTTAAGTATTGGCAAGGAAATGGAAAAATCAGTAACTCTAAATGCTGCCATTGGGAGTGAAAATCCCCATCACCTCAGTGGGAAAAAAATTGATATTTTCTAGTTAAATTAAACCTTCGTGTACCCTATGACCCTTCCATTTCACTCCTATCTAGATCGGCTTGAGAAACCAGCATACCTGCAACCAGTCAACACATATGAGATTGTGTGTGGCAACGTTTTTTGAGAGCAAAAATAACTAGCTCATTCACTAAATAAATAAATGAATACATTTTTCTGTAATTACATCATGGAATGCAATGACAGAGTGGAGATAAAGAATCTAGAGCCACTTGCAACAAGGATGAATCTTAGAAACATGCTGAAAGGAACACACAAAATTACAGCGAAAAAGTAATACTTTGATATCATTTTTCAGGAAGTACAGAAAGAAAAGAAACAAAATATTACTTAGAGATATCTCCAGGTTTGATCCATCCATAAACACAAGCAAGGAATGATTTTATTTAAGAATTCTCAATACTGGTTACCTCTATGGGAGAGTCAGGAGCTGGGCATGGAAGGTGGGTGGAGTGTTCATGGAAACCATCTGATTTCTGGACTTGGGGGCTTGGTTCAGAGATGCTTGTTTTCATATATGCTACATAAATTAATTTATGACATCTGTATTCTATTGCCTGTTCTAAATAATTCCTAATAAACATATAAGAATAATTTACAATGTAAAAAAAGTGAATGGATGATTGATATTTAATATTCACATATAAAAAAGTAAACATTCATATAGTATATCACAATGTGATCTGAGATGTGGAAACAAGTTCGTGAGGCAAGGCTCCACGTTATGGACAAATGCCCTCTAATTTCCTTCGCCATCTCCATCTCCCCACCAGTGCGTCAGCTTTGGGTGCCATTGCTAGCTCAGGCCCTTGCAGCTTGCTCCTCTTCTCCAGTTCAAATAATGCCTTGACCACACTAGAGCCAAAACTCATCTCTCCCAAGAGCAAAATTGATCATGATCCTCCTCCTTAAAACCCCTCAATGATGCAGGGCCCTCAGAAGGCGGAACACATTCTGCAGCTTGGCGAGCACGTTGTGTCCCCTGCTTGTTCGTTCAGCCCCATTCCTCTTCTCCTGCCCTGCCAGCACCCACTGACCTCTAGCCTCGAGCTCCAGTTATTCATAAACACTTACCCAGCTCTCACTCTCTATTATGCCCAGACGTCCTTCCAGGCACTTTCTGTACACCAACTCCTTTAATCCTTACCACAATCTTAGGAGGCAAGTGCTTTACTACATTCATTTTACACTTAAGGAAACAGGCCCAGAGAAGTAACTTGTCCAAACTGAAAGAGCAAATTCATTGGCAGAGCAGGGATTTTTCTGCATGGAATGGCTGACCCCTCAACCTTGACACTTTGGCTGATTTCCACTTGTTTGTTCGGACCCACATTAGTTTCCCCCTCCTCTGTGAAGTTTTCCCAGATGCCACTACCACAAGCCCGGAGTAGAACTAACACCCGGGTGCTCCGGGAGTACTTCATACATAACTCTACCATAAACTCTGTTCAGGAATTATCCACCTAACTATTTCTCTGTCACCCTCATAAAATTATTGTCAATTCCTGGCACACAGTATACTTCAACAAATCTTGACTAAATGCTTGATTGTATAAAGGCATTTTGAATAGTGACCCAAATCTGAATTTTAAAGAAGCTTTCTTTCACTTCTTCATGAAACCTATTTTCTGTATTTGCCCTTACCAATCAATTCTAAATATTATTACTCTTACTAAAAAATATGGCAATAACACATTTAAAAGCCACACATGTAAGTAACATTCAGAAGTTTTAGTGAGTCACTATGTTTATATCATTATAACCTTTTAATCATAATAACTAAAATAAATTAAAATCATAATCAATTAATTATTAAATGTTCTCTTGAATCAATTTTGATGGAGTCAGTATTCTGCAGTAAAGCATAGTTCTAAATAACTTAATTCTTTAACTATGCGGATTGAACTCTTTTAGAGAAATGATCTCCAGCTGTGGACTAGAGAATTTAAGATTATACCACCAGAGGAGAAAAAAATCTTATTAGTTGGCTCAAGTTCAGATCACATTGTCTGTGGAGCTCGTCTGCCTTCCCTGTTCAAGGGACTTGGCTGATTCCAGTTTACGCAAAGTGCCATCCAAGCACTGGGCAGAGAGCACTTAGAGCCAATCAATATTAGCAAAATTTATCAAGTGATAAGGATCACAAGTAAAGGGTAGAAACCTGCTGTGTTAGCCACATAGCTTTGGACCTGATTCATCAGCAATAGCAACAGTTTAACTGTGTCATCTCAGTTGTAGAATTCAGTAATTTTAATACTTCCTGAACCCAGATGTTATCATTACTTTCAAGCTTCCAGATAATTCCACCAAGCTTGAAAGACACAATAGACTGTGTCAGCTGAGAAACACAGCCCAGTCTTCTTGTTTAGGGGTATAAAAAATTGCCATGGAGATCATGAAAATCAGGTAATTTCCATAAAGTAAATTTTTTTTCTTTTTCTTTTTTTTTTTTGTAATTCTGGGATTAAGAGGCATCCTATAAGAATTCTCTTTAAGTAACTGTGTGACTTTTCTCAAGCTCTTTGTAAACTCATTGAAATAGAAAGAAAGAGGAAGGAAGGGAGGGAGGAAGGCAGGCAGGCAGGCAGGCAGGCAGGCAGGCAGGGAGGCAGGCAGGCAGGCAGGCAGGCAGGCAGGAAGGGAGAGAATGCAAATCAATCATGTGGGTCTTTACTTACTACCTGATGCCAATAGGTCGTAATAAATTTCTCTTCTCACATTTCTCTTCATCTCCTCCTACTCCTCCAATTCCTTCTTCTTTGTAAATAAATGCAATTGACTTCTGTTGGGTCATGTCCTCTTTGCCTGATGTGATGACATAGGAAGCAATGAAAGGAGATAAGAATGGAAAGATATTGGTAAATATATGGGATCTTTTAGAAAATATACAAGATGAAGTATAGTATCAAGTGAATTTTATAAAACAAGAGTATAGCCATTTACTTATAATAGCCATTCATTTCTAAATTTCCACCAAAAGAAGTCAAGCAGTTGAGGGAGGCAGGGAAGGAGTTGACAGACCTTCATCTGTGCTCACATGTGCACCTACAGCTGGGCTAGTGGGAGATCAAGAGACCACATGGTGTAGAAAGAGACCGATCAAGTACATCAACATGACCTGCAGACCTGTGAGCCCCATTTAAACAAACTCACTTGCAAATGTCTCAATAGTTTCATGCCTTCCTAAGGCGTTAAGATGCTCCAAACAGGATATAGAAGTCAAGGAGGGAATCCAGGTGGAAAGCATGTGTCAAGGGTTTTTAATCACTTCTGATAAAGAATAAGAATCACTGGTGATTGTATTAAAATAATTATTAAACTATATTGAAGCATTACATACTCTGCTATGAAAGTGCAGGTCATTGCAATAGCATCATCATTTTTATATTTAAAATGGCTCCTCCTCTTTTTAGTATTTTTACATTTTTACAATACAAAATGTATGCTAAGTACTTTGGCAAATCATTATTCTTTAACATTTCTAGACATGTGACTCTATTAAAATTTGGATAGCATCATCAGAAATTCTTTATTGTATACCTACCAGGTGCATGACACTTTGCTGAGGCAGAATTTACAACTATTTATAGTGTAATATTGCATATAATATATTTTTAAAGTCCAAAGATAACTGTGCTGGCTGCCTGTGTTGTCAATAATAGAAGTTCATGACATTTGATTTGAGTCTTTTGTGAGAGGCAATGTTATTCTGATTTAATAGCTTCCATCTGCTCTTCTCATTTTCATTCCTCCTTTTACAGTTTCCAAATTCCACCCTGTACCCTCCAGGGAAATTTTCTCAAGCATTGATTCTATTCATCTATAAATTGGAGCAAGGGGGGTGTTCTTCTGCAGCCTTATGGTTTTGTTTATTGATCTGGATTGTTAGGCAACTTGTTGACATGCATACACTTGCTTTTCTATTTCTTACATTTCTTGAATATGTTGGTAAGGGCTTTGTAATCATAGAATTAACTCCTGAACAAAACTTAGTGTTGAGACCTTCCTTTACAAAGGAAAATGTAGGAACATTCTATGAATAAAGATGCATAGAAAAGGTAACCCTTCCATGCTACTAATCACTGAGCAATCTTTGTCTATTACTGTAGATAATGAAAAATATATGTTTGAAATGTTACTTGTTTGAAATAAAATAACTTGAATCTCAAGCTGAATTTGCTGTCTTTAAATGTATTAAACCATTAATCAAATATTAACACATTTCTTTGAGGCAATTTGGGAAGTTTAATAGGCACAGTGGTTACATAGGCATTATTTTTTAACCTTTTCATTTTAAAGTAGGTATCATATTCAACTGGATAAAAGTAAGTCTAATTCTGTCTTGACATTATATGCCATCCAATTTCATGCAAGATCCCTGAAGCCAAAAATTAAATGTACATTTTTTACTCTACTATAGCAAAGGCTTTAAATGTGTTCATCCTCATTGTAAAGGAAGAAGGTAAAATTAACAAATATTTTACAAACACTCATCATGTGCATGATTTTTTTAAAAAATCACATGATGTCTTGACACTGAAATGCTTTCACTGTCAATATCAAAGTCTCAACTGAGTGACATATTTCAAATTAATAATGAAAAGTGCCAGTAATCTATACCTTTGCTATAGTATTTCCCATACATATAAGCCACAGAATGGGATTAATATTTTTTAGAAAAATGCTGTGGGAAAATACACCTTAATTCTTAAAGAAAATGTAAGATACATTAAAATGAAATTGACTGAAGTTGGGGTGGTGGGATCTGTGTTTTATAGGCAAAATGGAAGAACCATAGATGACAGATCAGAAGACTGGAATTTTGAATTTTCCTTGGGCTTTTCTGAATGCCACTTTAATTCCCTAAGCATGATTTAACTGTAGACTGGCCTGAAGGTTCTGACCCAAGTTTTCTACATTATGATAATGAATAGTTGAATAACCTTGAGCAAGTCAATTTATCAACGTTTCACCAGATTCAATGAATCAGTGTTTCATTTTCACACCTCCTCCAATTGAGAATTTGTAAATTGGAACCCAAATCCATGCTTTCCTCTTTATTTTACTGTGGGTTCCACTTTTTATTTTATGTGATTCTTCTCTAGATTACCAGATAAGTAAAATAAATCTTCTCTCAATCTGTTGTGGCCATTTCAAATTCCATCTCTTCTTTGATATCTCCTACTTGCACTCTCAATGTACCTGCTCTGCATTCATTTAGTGTGTTAATCATGCTTTACCTTTTTTTGTACAGATTTCTACACTTAACTAGGTTTTATAGGCTCTTCAGTGGCAGAAAACATGGCTTTGTGTCATCTGTAGCTCAAGGCACAGTGCCTTATACATAATAGATTTTAAATAAACGTTTACAAGAATCGAGCTTCAAAATAGTCATTCATGTCTGTGTCAAATTTTTTCATTCATACATTCCACAAATATGCAATAAAGCCCTGTTATATGCTGACCATTGTGGAAGATGCTTAAGATATAAATAGACATAATGCTGAATCCAGAGAATCTGTAAGTGATCTTTGAGATTGTACCTAGGTTTGAGACTATACCTCCTGAAACAATGAATATATTATTTCTACATGAAAGCTGTAGAAGATGCTAGCTGAATGGCTATTCTCAAAAGCATTAAAATTTAGATACCTAAATCATTCCAAATCAATTTTGCCCTTCAGTAGTTCCTAGAGTTTGGCTAGATCTTCTAATAATCAGTTATTTCTCACATTTACAAAAATGTTCTTATAATTCAGGTAAGAGTTTCTCTAAATAATTTAATTATTGAAGACTTTTTGAACAATGCCAGCATCATGGTAAACATTCTTTTTCCTTTTATTTACTTTATTAGTCATTGCTCTGATCAATTTTGGCTAATTTATGTACCTTAATACAACTTTCCTTTCTTCTAGTTTAGATAGTTTGGTTGATCTTCTCTGAGCTAATTCATTTTTTCCTTGGTATTCTTAGACCTATTTTTCAGTCATATATTAAAAAGTTGAAGTCCTTTCTAACCAAAAACAAATGAAATGTATTATACATCCCTTTACCTTCAAAACAAGCCCAGCTCAGACCATTGACCTACTGAGAAATTTTTTTCTTTTTTTAATAACAAAATCATGATATTTGCTGTGATCTGCATTTTCTGAGTTTAAATATAATTTTATTCCTTTATAAATATTTAGTATAGATTTTTTCACAATCACAGTATATTATATCATTAAGGAGATGTGACATGTGGAACTTTGACCTAACTTTTATAATAAAGGACCAGTCTACTCAAAAGTTATTAGCAAAGTAGTTTATCAATATTAATATTACCAAATGCTGATGAACACTATACAATATTCCAGGAAATTTTTCATGGTTTCAGCTTTTATGAATAGCTGTCATTGCTTCCTTTCCCACCTCCAGGGCTAGTACATAAACACACACACAGTCACTGAGCCAGTAACTCTGCAATTGCCCAACTTTGAGTTAAAAGAATATGTTTCTCTGTGTTTGGGGAGTCAAGATGGCAAATGATTTGGTCAGTGACTCAAAAGACTTACTAATGACGAAATGTTAAAAAAAAAACAACAACTGCAGACTGTTGAAATGCACTGAGAACAGGACATATGTTCCACTGCATATGGCTGAATGAGGTAGAGAGGTGGGGCTCTGACAAGTAAACTTGTCTCTGAGATGAGGAGAACATGGTGTGGTGACTGAGAAGACTGCTGTCATAAACTCACTTGCCTGTGGCTATCAGTAGTGACAACAACATTTTCTCTATCTCTAGTCACTATTTTCCAAGTGAATTTTTAAAATGCTTCTAAGAGACAGAACTTCGCATTTTAATATGTCAGTCCAAATTGTCACATTTTGTTTTTCAATTGGATTTAAAGGGCATGCAATCAATAGATCTTTTGGCGGGGGGGTCCTTGTATTCTGTGGGCTCTCTTGTTCTCTCTCTCCCTCTCTCATCTTTTCTATCTGGTTCTCTTTCTGTCCCCCTCCACTCCCCCCCCCCCCAACAATAAAGCATCTGCATCTGATCCTTTCTAGAATATCTTCCAGTCATTTTTGTTAGGCGTTTGTGTTGCTTAGTAGCCACAATTTCCCCCTTCCTTCAGCCACAACCCCAGGCACTTCCTACCAAAGAATGACACCAAACAAGCATGTCAAGAGCCTTTTCAAAATTGCTGCCAGACTTCAGTGACATTCTTGCAGCATATGGAGTACCGATGTGCTGAAAAGATGGCAGAAAACTACCTGGTGCTTACTGTGTCAGGAAGTTCCAGTCTGATGGAGCATTCTGGTTCAGATTTGCAACATAAACAGGACTTTAACTGTTTTTTAACAAAGCATATAAGCAAAAGTTACCAAAAATATCTTTTTCAATCAATTACTTTCCCTAACCCCATCCTCTAACCCCCATCAATAATTCAAGAAATATTCAGGTAAAACAAATACCAGAGTTGTTTCTAAGCATAGTACATGATCCTGACTAGTAGAATGATTTAGTTATAATTTAAATGTGTTATATGTGTTGTTACATTATCAAGACAATTTCATGTGAGAACCCTTTCTATAAGAAGCAAAACTCTTAGAAAATGTGAAACCAAATCAAGAGAGAAAAGAAATGTATGATTTAGGAAATTCAATAAATCACTTATAATAACCCATTATTTATAATAACCATGTGCTCAATTGGGATATAAGTCTTTAATTTATTAATGAATGAGCAGTTGTTTAACAATATAGAACACATATATAGTCTATGCAAATTCTTATGTACATATATACATACATATGCATATATATTTATATAATCACTTTAATGTTTTTTTTCTTATGTGGGAAAATTACCTTTATAATAAAAGTAGTTTAGAATTACAATATACAACAACTTCAAGCCAATGTAGCATTGTATGATTTCTAGATGAGGGTAAATTTGTCCCACTGATTCTATATTTCCTAAATCAAGCTTTAGTGTCTTTTATGATAAAAGGAACATAAGAATGGAAACAAATATTAGAGAATGACACAAGAACCTGGTACTGGTCCTTGCAATTCAGGTTTATTACAGATTACAATTGATAACCATTTAATAGTGCTTGTCATATTGAAATACTCATTCTTGTCTTTAAACATACATCAGGGAGTCTATCTATAAATATATTTTTGGACATGGGAAGCAGGTCATGTTAATAGCATTAAGTCCTTAGATAAGTTTCTAGAATTCCTGAAATCTTCATTTTCACACTATGCATAATAATGGTATAGTTCATAAGATCTCCTCTTTGAAAACTAAGATAATGCACATACAATATTGATTATCACAATGTGTCATATAGTAAGTGCTTAACAAATATGTCATTAATTTTATTTAAAGTATTTGTTATTTTTTGTCAATAGTTTTATGTTCGAACTAACTGGGTATAAACTCCTCTGTATTTCTAGAGGAGCGAGCAACTATTGAATTGATTATTGGAAGGTTAGCTTCTCTTCTTCATATTTAATTATCCTCAAATCTTATTTAAAATTCTCCTGTGGCAGCTCTTGAATCTAACCATGAAGATCTGTTTCCTCCTTTTCAGTAACTAATTAGGCAAAATTCGCCTCTTGACTCCCCTATTCAAACCTGCAGTTGGACTCACCTACCCTTTCAATCTTATTCGCCATTAATTATAATATAATGCTTTTCCTCCAAAAAGCTGCTTTACTTCCCACTCTAGAATGTCACTGTTGCCAAGAATTATTTTAAACCTTCAAGAAACAAATAGTTCCTACCACATGCAAATTGCTCTACCATAGAAAAATTTAAATATTTAACAGTGTAATTTGTAAGGCTACTATATAACTTGACCCATAAAAGCATCTGGGAATAAAGAAAAAAGAAATCAGTGTTCCAAATTTACTGATAAAATATTCTAAATAAAATATTAGTAATAAAGTACAGTAAATGAAGGATTTATAATTTACTTTGAGGTATAATTTATTTGGGAAATAGATGACTCTTAGGTCACTATTAAAATAATTTATTGCATAAACAAGTCAAAAATAACTACCTATTGTTACTTAAGAGGTATGCATTAGAATTCAAAATCCATACTTATCTTAAACAAATAAAAATTAAATAATACAAATACCCCGAGACTAAAAGGACACTTTTTGACATGAAGAAGGATAACTATTTCAAATTAACACATTGTATATAGGCAGAGAGAAAACGAGAGAGAAAGAGAGAGAGAGAGAGAAAGCATTAAATTCAGTAACAAGTGATGGATGCTCATTATCAATTCTGACCGTTGCAATATGACTTAAAAACTAATAAGAAATATAACCATTGTAAAGGT
Source organism: Tolypeutes matacus (assembly GCA_026826555.1). NCBI lineage: Eukaryota > Metazoa > Chordata > Mammalia > Cingulata > Chlamyphoridae > Tolypeutes > Tolypeutes matacus. The sequence continues at coordinate 63,183,745 of JAKSZT010054030.1, read as the reverse complement.
GAAAACTATTTATATATTTTCACTCATTGAAATATCCAGGATACTGCAAAAAATAAATAAATAACACGAGTCAAAAAGCAGGCTCACTACTACAAAAGAAAAGAAAAAAGAATGTATTGCCTAGAAAGTTAGAGTATGTAGTGGAGGAAAATCGTATTCATAACTATTACTAAGTATAAAACACATGGGAATAAAAGCAAGAAATGTGCATTACTTATGTGGAAAACATGCAAAACTTTTCCGAGGTATTTAAAATATAATGACTAAATGGAGACATAAAACTCTTCATAGGACAAATTAAGACACAATAACAGAAAGCTACCTATTTGTTCCAAAGTAGTGAATCTTTGTGCTGCCTGGCCTGGGGGGTGGGGGTTAAATACTCCAGCTTCTCCCCTCCAACCCATCTCCTATCACCATCTCCCATGGGCCCAACCCTACTGTTGTTGCCAGGGCAATGTACATGCAGGGCCTCTGGAAGTGGAAAGGCAGGAAATAGGTCTGAGCACATTCATTTAAAAACTCACTCTTTTCCATCTTTGTTATAGTTTTGTTACCCTTTGTTATTCTCACACTTCTAGCTATATTTAACTCCCACAAAACAAGCTTTTGTTTCTTCTTAACATGCAACTGCGAATAATTTGAGGATTCTCTCACAATTTTGCAAAAAGTAGATACCTGTCCTATCACCATATCCACTGACCATGTAATTCTTCTTCAGCCGAGATATCATTTAGACATTCTGGAACCTAAAAACTGATTATAAAATCAAGTACCACCAGCCAATCTTCATATGCAATAGAAAAGGAAGCAAAGGAAGGATTTGTTAAGATATACAAATATATACATAAAACATAATCCTTGTCTTCGTGCCTTTGACTATTAATTAGCCTGTAGTTGGTATTTATAAATTCCTTTTCCCACTACCAATTCCATATTTCCCTTTCTTTAGCCAAAGCATATTAAATACATAATTTTAAGTAATTTTAACACACACAGTACATTGGGTGTGTTCCAAATCTATACTCCATCTCTTTGGACTTATACCCCTAGAATCCACTCCCACATCTTTCTCTTAGCTATCCACAAACACAAATCATCAAAATCTTGTAATTATATTGAGCTTGTCTCCTGGGGGATATTGGTCTCTGATTCTTGTTATGCGGTGAAGTTGATGAGAGAAGTGACTATGAACCTTGAAGAGAATCGGCTTTCTTTGGCAAGCAACTGCCTGAAATGGAGGCATTACAAGGTCTTTACCCAAAGCAAGAGAATCACACCTGACAGAAGGAAAAGAGCCGCTTCTGCTGGCCAGGGAGGCTCAAGGCAATTTGGGGGTGGGAGTGGGGGAAAGGGTAAGATCCTCAGAATTATCTGACTTGACTCAGATGACCCTATCGGAGTCTTTCCCACTCCTTCCAAATAATATCTCAAACTTTACGTAAGAAACAAGATGAGGTTGTGCATTCAAGCTTGTTTTCTGATTCTGCTTCAAGAACAATTAAAAATTAGGGTCTGATTTTTAACTGTTTCTTTCCTGCACTTAAAAGAGGTCAGATTTATTTTAAATTTTACCCAAACTCCGGTTTGGATATGTTATGTTCTTCTATTAAAAGGTCTGATTCTAAAAATGCCTGTTAATGTCATAATGTTGAGCTCTAACTTTCTTTTCAAATATTTATAAATTTTCTAATGCCAGTCCCTTTTCCGTTGCTAATGTTTGTTCCTGATGCCTACTCTCTTTCTAGATTAGTCTTCATAGAGATTTAATTATTGTGTTAATCTTTTCAAAGACTTTTGTATTCTATCTAATGGAAAGTATTTTCTATTTCATTAATATTTAGTCTTACTTACTTATTGTTTCCTTTTTTTCTGTTTTAATAGGAAAACTAAAGGCACAATAATGGAACACTATCAGTTTGTTCCAAATTGCATTCTTTTTTCCCTTGCTATACTGTCTTTTTAAGTTTACATCATTTTACTGCTTTTATTTACTTTATTTTTAAAATGTTTTAGATTACAGAAAAGTTATATAGAAAATATAGGGCATGCCCATATACACAACCCCCTTCCCCTCTCACATTTTCCCCTATTAATAACATCTTTCATTAGTGTGGTGCACTTGTTACAATTGGTGAACAAATATTGAAGCATTGCTACTAACCATGAGCTATAGTTTACCTATGGTTTACACTTTGCACCACGCCATTTTATAGGTTTTGACAAAATGTATAATGGCCTGTATCCATCATTGCAATATCATGCAGAATAATTCCAATGTCCCCAAAATGCCCCATGTTACACTGATTCTTCCCTCTCCCAACCTTCAGACCTCTGGTGATCACTATCTGTATATCAATGTTACAAGTTCTTCCATTGCTAGAATAATAGTAAGTCTACTTTTGCCCATAGTTTCATTCTCCCCTTATATTTGTTCATTCCTCAATCTTGAGGATTTGGGGATGGTGATGTCCACTCTGCTTCCAATTTAGAGGGGGCTTAGATCCCATGGGGAAGATGGATGGAATTGTCATGCTTGGAGTTGTAGATACTCTCTGTTTTTGGGATAGGCATTGTCCATCATCATCCTTTCATTAGTTGTCCTGGGTGAGTCCAATGAACTGGAGAGTAGGTGTTGACTGCAACTCTGCTGAGATTCAGGGCACAACTGGCATATGAAAAGACCAAAGACTTAAGTCTCTGGGACATGTATTTAACAGATTTGGTGCTAATTATAGGTTCAGATAAAAGAGGTAGAAGAACCATGTGTAGGGAAATTATAAATGAGTCTAACTTTGTTACATTGAGGAGTTAGATTATCATATATTCCAAGGTAAGGACCATCGACGGAGTACTGAATTCTTGGGATTGCCTGCCCTGCCTAGAGTGCCTAGGTATCTCTAGAGCTTTCAGGAGCACCCCTGCTTGAGGCACTGTTTCCCGTGGCAGCCAGTGAGATCCTCCCGAGACGTGTAGAAGCGTAACCTCTGGAATGACCTCCTGACTCACTTTGAAATCTCGTAGCCGTAAAAACTTTAGTATTTAATATTTCCCCCATTTGGTCAAGGTCTTTTTCCAAATGCATCGCTAATTGGCCTTTGGTAATAATCCCTCAGTACCAGGGAGGCCCAAGCCGGAAGAAGGATAAGGGGGTAATGGGGGGGGGCAGCAGTGAGCCTATATGCTGAGTTTGGCTTAGAGGGAGTCCACGTTTGAGTAACAAGGAGGTTTTCTGGAGGTACCTCTTAGGCAATATATACTACTAGACTAAGTTTCAGTTTTACAACAATAAGGTTCTTAAATACAAACATTAATATCAAGGTCCTAGTGTATTTGTCTGACCTCTTTTACTAGGCACTGCCTATGTACTTTAGAGATTCTTGCCACTCTATTAGAGGTTGTAGCAGGACTCCCCAGGATGGGAATTTAATATTTCGCTGGTTATTGTGTGGGTCTCCACCCACTGAGATAACACCCCATGACCACATGAACACTTTCCTGTTTCATAAAAGCATGCATCCTTCCCACCCATTCCCCCACCACTAACACCCTGCAGCAGTGATCCTCCCTGCCACAGCTGTAACTTTTCTGTGAGTGTTTCCCTCTCTGATGTCCTTTTCTGCTACTGGCCAGAGTAAACTTTGCTTTTAAATTGCTCATGTTATTAGATTAGGCCCTCCTGGATAATCTGCCTATTTTAGGTCAAGTAACCTTAATTAAATATGCAAAATCCTTTTGCCAAGTAATCTAATATGATTATGGGAGTAACAGGAAGGGACAAAGATAATAGGGCCTTCTAGTATTCTGCCTACCACAATATATTTCAAATATAGAATCTTCATTTGATTTTTTTTTTTTTTTCAGTTTTTGCGGAAATTGTCCAACTTTTTGTTTCATTTCTTAAATATATTAATCAAGCTTATTTAAATAAGTTTGGAAACTTCAAAATCATTTTTTCTCTTGATTATTTGGTCAGTCCTTTTTTATTGAATGACTGCCATTGTATATGAAAATAATAGATGTAGTTTGAGACACTGGATGATTGTATCCTCCTCCACATATTTATTTTTGCTTTTGGCAGACATTTCAACTAGCAAAAGATCACCTGCAATTGAACAGATTTGATAAAGAATTTCAACCCTTACAAGGGCTAATCTGCTTCTAATTTATCCTGACTCCCTTTTGGGGTCATGTCTTAAAGTCTGTGATGTTTATTGGCCCCTTGCTATTTGGTGAGCCCTGAGACACAGTTCTTCTCCCATTCATCTAGAAACCCCTCAAAGCCCTCCTCTGAATTCTCAGTTTCTCTTAAGATATGTTCTATCACCTTCTCCATCTCTCTGCCATAACTGAGAACAAGTAAGTATTATCAAGGGATAAAGTGGCACCAAATATTGGAATCAACTGGGCTGATCTTCTCTCCATGATTTGGTTGTTACCAGTCATCTCTGTTTTGGTGGTTATCTGATATCTCAAGCAGTTAGGCTTATAAAATTATCTACATTACCTAGTTGATTTTACTTAAATCAACTTTATAGAGGGAATATTTATCAACAAGAAAATGTATACATTTTAAGTGTAAAATTCAATGAGGTTTTGACAAATGAATGTATACCCAATGCAATCACCACCACCACAATCAAGATGTTGAGCATTTATAGTCATCCCAAAAGTTTCCCTTTTGCTGCTTAATGGTCATTCCCAACTTCCTATGCCCCACTCCAGGAAACCACCTCTCAGGTTTCTGTCAGTTTAGATTGGATTTGTCTTTCTAAAGTCTCACATAAATGAAATTATAAAATATGCTCTCCTTGTGTTCATGGCTTCTTAGCTGAATGTAATGTTTATTTTGGTTTATTCATGTTATCACATGTATCAGAAATATGTTCCCTTTTATTACTGAGAAGCATTCCATTATATAAAATTTTATCAGTTTTTCTGTTGATGGACATTTGAGTTGTTCCAATTTTGGGATATTATGAATTAAGCTGCTATAAACAGTTTGTACAATCCTTTTGTGCATGTATGTTTTCATTTCTCTTCTTCATTTCATGTCATTTCTCTTGGCTAGTTATCTAGGAAAAGAGTCACTGTGCTGTAAGATAAATATATAATATTCATACATTTAACATTATAGAATATTGTTAGAACTTATTTCTAAGTGTTTCTATCATTTTACGTTCCCAGAAGCAATGTATAGAGTTCCAGTTCCTTCATATCCTTGTCAACACTTGGTATTGTCAGTATTTTAAACACCTTGTGACAGAATCCAAGCTGAGTTTTTGTCTAGTATTTTGGCCATTCTATGATTTAAATTTTTTCAAATAGTAACTAAAGTACCTAGCATATAGGTTTGTGGCAGAGAAACTAATTTATAGGATTGTTTATGTATGTGTATGAGTTCATGTGTGTGTGTATGCATGTTATGTCTACATATTACTTAGCACTGTCTGATATAAATATTTTAAATCAATATTCCCCAGGACTTTTGGTTTAATACCATAACTACAAGTGCATATATTTTCAATGAGATTCTGAAAAGAATACATGAAACTTTAGTTGGAGAGTGTTTGTTACTCATTTTTGGGTTTATATCCTTAAATATAGTATATCTCTGAAAAAGAGATTATTTATTGAATGAAGTGAATGTGAAACTTCTTGAGAGCTAATTCAATTTAGACTCATTTTACTTTTCTTATTCCTAATATATAAACAATTTAAAAGTGAAAAATGTAATCTATTTTTAATAGTATTTTAATTTATTTTCATATTGTTGATTAATTGTGAACACACCAGATGCAAAATGTACCTAGCCAATACTTTTCTCAGAAAATGTGGTAATATAAACTTTAGCTGCCAAATTTGACACTTTTTTGAGAGCTACAAAAATGTCTCAGGATTAATTTATACTTTTGTTTATATACAGGATTGCTTACAACACTCACTACTAAGAAAAAAAGAAAGAAAAAAAAAAAACAAAACAAAAATCCCTAGCACTTTAAAAACAAAAATAAAAGGGCAATGATTGAAATATAGATTTTGGTCATAAGACAAATAAATTACCCAATGACTGCAATGCATAATTTTTGCATGCATACTTTAAGAATAAATTTTAAAGGATTCAGTCTTTTCTCTTGATATCAGTGACGAATGCATTTGTAAAACTGATAATATTGTAGAGAAAGCATAATATGAAGGACCAATGAAATATGTCCAGCTAGAAGCTCTATTTCTTTTCTTTTATAAAAATTGAGAGACTTGGAATAGCTCATTCTAAAACATCTTTTATGGTAAAACTCTATATGTCAAGCCTTAGTAATCCCCATCAAGATGAATTTTTGGAAGTACGTCCATTCTTTCACCCATCCAGCAAACATTAATTGAGAACTAAACTGTAAGCACCACCTGGGCAGGCATTTTGAGTCATTATGTAATTTCTATATCCCCAATGCTTATCACAGAGCTTGGCACCTAATAAGTAATAAATATTTTTGAATGAAGAAGGAGTGAACTGACCAAATATGATTCAAATTGTAAATGAGGAAATTAACCAAAATTTGGGATTATTCTAGATCATCATACTCTAAAAATTGCGGCGGTTAACTTCAGGTCTAAAATATTAAAATATCTTTATTGGCCAGATACATGCATCTGGTCCACAGATTACTTCTTCTGGACCAGATACATGTTACTTCAAACCTAGATTAAAGAAGAAAATTTTATACAGATGATTTTGAGGGGTTTACTTTTGCAAAAACTAAAAAAATAAATGTCTGGCATTTGACAAATACCATCCGAGTGAATAAATTGGGATTAATCATATGTAGTCATTAGTGCTTGAGGTTTGCTCATCTATGTTGAGACTGAAATCAATCAACTGTGCAAAATGTCAGTTGATTCCAGGCTTACAAACAGTAAAGGCTAATAAAATTATTTATATTGAGTTCATACTCTATTAATTTAATAAAATACACTAGGAAGTTTTTTTAAAAATCAATAATATTTTGATGCTCATTTTTTAACTAAATAAAATTAACTTTAAGCTTTGGTATCATTGTTTTGCTTTTTCTATTTGTTTTGTTTTTCACCTTGATGCACTGATATTGTTACTGCTTGATCTATTGCAATAACTTTTTAACAGGTTTAGCTGTCTTCAGTGTCTCGTCTATTTAATTTATCTCAAATGGGTGGCACTGCTTCTTTCCCTTCTGATAAAAAAACCCCACAGGGATTCCCCATTATAGAAAAAACAAAGTCTAAATGCCTCTCCTTCCAAGAAATGATCCCTGCTGCTTCTCCCCGCCTCTTAAGTATATTTCAGACACAGGTATTTCTCTCCATCACCACTGCCAGCACCTTAGTTCAGCCTATCTCCTCTACTACCTGGACTATTTCAATAGAAACCTCCCTAGTTCCTGCTCTCTTCTTACCTTTCTCTACTTACAGCTGCACATGGACACAAAAAGTGAACCTGACCACATCTTCACAAAACTGTCCTACTTGTTATCTTTTGGTGGTGTGCCTGATGGCTCTTAGAGCCATTCCTCAACCTTCCCATGGGCTGTTGCTCTTTATCCCAGGGAACTGTTTTCTGGGCTCCCATGCTCCTGCGTGGTTTCACAAGAGGTTGAGAAAATGGGAAGGTGGTGTCTTGGTCTGTGATCACAGCTTCCATCCAAGAGTCGCTTCCTCTATGGACTCAGTGCTCGGCAGGAATCTCAAATATGATTCTACAGTATATTGCATGGGAAGCGCAGTAATAGCACCCCCTCTTTACTTCCCTTCAGCCTGGTGATAAATAGTATCTTCTAGGTGTACCAGGTCTCTAGGTTGCCTCATCATTCCCTTTTTGGTTTCTCAACACTTCCATCACTATGTAATCAAGTCTCCATTTAAACTCCTTCAGCCTGAAACATCTAAGTGGTTCCTTTTCTGAATGACTCCTACTTGCTACATGTGTCTTCCCATTAGACTTGGATGGCATTGAGTGGCCTCCATCCCAGCTTTCACAGCCCTCTGTGACCTCTCCCTTACCTACAGTGGTAGCCACCTCTCCCACCACTCTTCTCTGCACTCACTATAAATTCACTTTAACTTCTCTCTGTTTCTTGAGTACATGAATTAATTCCCTAATGACTTAAGCCTTGACATATCTTATTCATGCTGCTGGGAGCATTCTTTCTTCTACTACTAAGTCTAGGAAAATTTAAAAAAAAAAAAAAAAAATCAAAAGAAAAGAAAACAAAAATCCCTAGCATTTTTAAAACAAAAATAAATGGGTAAGAAAAGGACTATTTCTTAGATCTAAGCATGAATGAACTATGGAAACCTTCACTAATCTCCTCAAGTAATTTTTTTTTAAACCATGGATTGCTATTAAATAAGTGATTATATGATTTGGTTGAGTTCCTATCTCCCTGTGACAGTTTGAGATTGTTTATGAATCCCAAAAGGAGAAAGTTTATGTTTGTAAACTAATCTACTCCTCTGGGTGTGAAACTCTTTGATTGTATTAAATTCAGTTGTAGGGCATTTGATTAAGATTACTTGATAAAATCAATGTAGGGCTTTTGATTGGGCTACACACTATATTTTATCATATAAATGGGAAGCCATTGAGAATTTTACATGGGAAAGGGAAGATCTGCATAGGTCGACTTTGAGAAACTAACTGTATGGAGAAGAAATTAGTAGGCTAGACGGAAATCAGACTGTGGTCCCAAGTGGAGATGTCTGTTGCAAGGGTGTTAAGACAGAGGTCTTGTGAGCTCTGCCTGAGGTTTGTTTGCAAGAAGCCACCTCTGAACACTATCTATTCTGCTCCAAACTTAAACTCCAATCTCGTTGTGGTAAAAGGAATTATGCCTACACTGTGATCAAAAATGAAACTCAATACAATATTAGAAATTAATTCAAAACATCCTTATTTTGCCCAGTTTTGCAATTTGAGGCTATGTTGCCCACAACATAATTTTTGGCACCTTCACCCTTGCATGCTCCTGGGTACCTGACTGTACTCCTAGCTCAAGGATATTGTCTGTTTCCTGGTATATTTGATTCAAAGCTAACTTTTGATTTTTGCAATCCCCTTTACTTGAGGAATCAATTTATGAATTGGGTGGTCAATGACCTGTTTGGGAGAAAAATTCAAAGCAGCTATTCTTTAAGCTTTTTCTGGCCTTGGAGAAGAATAAACGTTCAACTTTCTTTGGGTGAAAAAGCAAAACATTAAACCCCCCCTCACAAGGGAAAAGCAAAAGCAAAACCAAAAACGTATAAGTGTACATTCCCATATGTCATTGAGCCTTAAGGCTAGGAAGATAAAATCCACTTCTTGTTCTTGAATGAGGTTGGTGAGAGTTCTGCTCCTTTGGCTGCTGTCAAGCTCAGGGGCACCACTGGGCCCAGGGCTCCGTGGGGTTTTAGATGGAGAGACTCAGCCAGTTCCCCCATATGTGCCAAATTGAATAGGGCAACCCTGAGTAGTGACTTTTCTTCCACCCCTGTAGGAAACAAATAAGCACATAGCTTATTTGGACTTGTGAGTGCCCTTCTTTCTTTGTGCCCCATGTGGCTGGTTGTTTCAAGAGCCTCTCATTCCGGCTCTACTTATCAGTTAAGCTTAGGTTACTCAATTGCTTGCAGGTAGCTGAGTGTGTTGGATGTTTTAGTTGGGACTAATCTCTGGTTCCCATACAGAGACAAGAGTATTATCACACTTCAGCCCACGGAAAAAAAGCATAAGTGGGAGAACTAAAAGCTTTGCAGGTATTCTCCTCCCTAATGGACCAAAACACTGCAGCTTGTGTATACTTTTATTTGTAAAGTGTTTTTCTCTGTCTGCTTGTTAGAATAAGACTAGTGCAAAGCACTGCTGTTTAATTACTAGTAGGGCCAAAGGTTTCATTTTAATTCAACATTATTTAAATAAAAGCATTATTTATAAATAAAATGCTGGTTTCTGTCCAAACATGTAAGAATGCTGCTTCAAGCTGAGATCCAGGGCTGTTAGAGAAGAATCAAATGTTTTTGAGTGTTGTATTTTTTTTGGAATTGGAATTTCTATTAATCCACTCATTATTTTAATCATGTCCAATTTTAAGAAAAAATAAAACAATGGAATATCCTTATTCCTTATGTATCAGTATTTCATTTATACCAACACTGATTATTTTATGTGCTAGCAAGATGCCAATATTATTATTTTTGCATCAAGTTGATAAATCCAAGTAATTGTCATCATAGTACTTATCATGATAAAAACATGAATTAACACTATCTTATACTTGCATATCACTTGTTACTTCTTGAAATATAGGTACATTCATCATCAATCAACAGGTATTTATTGAAAGCCTACTTTATTCCAAGCACTGCATAAAAGTGCAGTGGGGATTACAGACAATTTGGAAAAGATCTTGAGTAATCTACTTGCAATACTTAGAGGACCAATACCTAGAGGTTATGATATTTTATCTCTCTGTCATCTGTCTGTTATAAAATTATATACAGCCTCTTAACAAAAGACATTGCGGCAACTTACTAGATCTAATATAAATTAAGCCACAAGTTTTTCATACCTATTTTCTCATCCAGAACATAAAAAAGCCCAATAAAATAATCAGATCTTTGTTTTTCAGATTGTAATGCTCTATGACATAAACTTTATCTCTAAGACAGAAAACTTTTATGCTAGGGTTGGGAATAAGGCTGAAAACGGAAAGTGATAAGTGATTATAGTCAGCTAATAGGAGCAAAGGCTGGGAGACACTGGGAACTCAACTTAAGTTTCTCGGCTGATTAACCGAAGAGCTGGTAGCACTGTCTTAATTTCCTGGGGCTCATGTAACAAAGTACCACAAGCTGGATGGCTTTAAATCGGGGCTTCTTAACAAGGTCTCCATGAGCTAGAATTGAAATTCAAATAAACATTACTCTTGTGGGGACGTGTTGGTGTGGGTGTGATGTATTTATTAAATAATACACAGTGTAGTGTGGACTTAGTAAGGGGTCCGTGGTTTTCACCTGACTGGCAAAGGGGTCCGTGGAACAAAAAAAATTAAAAGCCCCTGCTTTAAACCAAAAAAAATTATTATCTCGCAGTTCTGAAGGGTAGAAGTCCGAAATCAAGGGGTGGGAAGAACCATGCTTCAGCCGTCTGTAGGAAGGAAGCTGCCCCACGCCTCTCTCCCGACTGCCGGCGGCGGCGGGCAGTCCTTGGCCTTCTTTGTCTTGTGGCAGAACCCCAGCGCGGCTCCACTGTCTCTTCTCTCTGCGTCTGGGCCTTCTCTCTCCTTCTCTTGAGGACACCAGTCACATGGGACTTAGGCCTGCACTACACCACAACAATCGTACTTTGACTTGCCTGACTACATTTGTAATAATAGCCTTATTTCTAAATAAGATCATGTTCTGAGGTACTGAGGATTAGAACTTAACATATCTTTTTGGGGAACACAATGCAACACATAGCACCAGCTTCCACAAGTTTCTTTGCCCCAGTATATCTCATCTTAAGCAATTCTGATTATTTTGCTTGGTTAGACCCAGAAATTTAACTGAAGCAGTGCCTTTCTTCTGTAAGTTTCCCCAAAATTGGCCGAACACAATTAAGCAAGTTTTAAAATCCAGGTACCTTTTGTATAAAAAACAAAAAGAGTGTGCACGAAAATTTCCTGTGACATAAACAGGGCAAGCAATTTGTACATGTTACAATCTATATAGAAGTTTTGAACTGATTCCAGACATAATTTTATATCTGTCGGCAATTAGGATGGAAAGAAATTAATTACTTTATATTCCAGTCATTGTTTATCAGTCATTGTCTGAGTTCGGACACTGAGCTTAATGGTAGAGACATTTAGTAAATAAAATAGAGCCAGTCCTTCTAGGATTTTGAATTCTCATGAAGGGAGCAGATAAAATGAAAATTCACAGAAAGGAAATGTTAGGAATTGCAACCTTGGGAATGTGTTGGGAGGAAATAAACAAGGAAGGATGATGGACAACAACAAAGGAGGTTGGTCAGGAGAGGGAGGCCTCTGTGGAAGGACCATTTAAGCTGGGACCAAAGGGAAGAGAAGGCAATAGGCTTAGAGGAAGGGAGAAGACCAGTGAGGCTCATGTGCAAATTCCTGAAGCTACAAGTGCTTATCCAGACAGAGGAGCTGAAGACAGATGCCTGGATAGAGAAGCAGGCCTGTGCACATAGCGCTGCTTTAGCGAGTATCACAATGGTGCATAATCGGTTGCGTATGTGTCTATTTTACTCAGATTATGAGTACCTTGAGGGCAGCTATGCACAATACTTATTTATATTGGTAGATATTAGTAGAAAAAGTGAGCTATTATTGCTTTCAAAGATCCCAGGTAGGGAAGCGATTGAGCTCCCGCCTACCACATGGGAAGTCCTGGGTTTGGTTCCCGGTGCCTCCTAAAGAAGACAAGCAAGATAGTGAGCTGATGCAACAAGCTGACACAACAAGAGACACAAAAGCAAAAACATAATAAGGGATACAACAAAACAGGGAGAAGAGGTGGCCCACATGGGAGGTTCCTGGGTTTGGTTCCCGGTGCCTCCTAAAAGAAGGCAAGCACACCATGAACAGACACAGCAAGTGCAAACAATGAGGAGGTGGGGAGAAATAAATAAATAAATAAAATCTTAAAATATATATATATATATCCCAAATGTGTACTTTTGATCAATTCAACTAATATGCTTAGGAAATTTCTCAAAACAATGGTTTACATATTTTTATAATCTAACTTTGGGGAAAATAATGGTTTTCATTTCACATTTAAAAATAATGTTATTAAGCATTTAAAAACTAATCCATCTCATATTTACCTAGAAACATTTCCAATGTAAAAAGGAAAATAATTACTGGTAAACTGTCATCTCTAGGCAATAACTGTTAACATTTTAAGTGTAACTTTACAGAATCTATGTGTATATGTATGTGTATATGTATATTTCTATTTAAAACAGTAAAAACAAAATTAAGTTAAATTATAGGGAATAATTTGTATTTACATTTGAGTTTTAAGCCATATGAAAAGTAAAAGATGGTCTTACAAATGAAAGATGCAATTATAGTGGCATTTGTTACACGAATAGTTATCTATTCTAGAGGTCTTTATTTCTTCCTAAGCTTCAAGTTTCTGTCTAGTGTCCTAGCTTTTCAACATAAAGGATATCCTTTATCATTTCTTGTAAGGCAATACTAGTGGTAATGAACTTCCTCAGCTTTGGTTTATCCAGAACTATCTTATTTTCTCCCTAATTTTTGATGGACATTTTTGCCAGATATATTATTCTGAGGTGACAATTTTTTTTCTTTCAGCACTTTAAATAAATATGACATCACACTCCATGGTTTGGTGAGAAACCAGGTGTTAATCGTGTTAAGTATCCTTCTCTGTGACACATTGCTTCCCTCTTGCTGTTTTTAAGATTCTCTTGGAGTTTTTACAATTTACTTATAATGTGCCTCAATGGGGGTCTCCTTGACATTATCTTTTCTGGAACTTACTGAGCTTCTTGGAACTTTATATTCCTATCTTTCAATCTTTCACCAGATTTAGGAAGCTTAGGGCCATTAGTTCTTCAAATATGTTATCTGTCCCGTTCTCTCTTCTTCTGGGACTCCTGTGATGCTTATATTAGTTCTCTTTATGGTGTTCCACAGATTACTCTGGCTCTTTGCATTTTTGTTATTCTTTTTTTTTTTTCTTCCCATCAGACTGGGTAATTTCCATTGTCATATCCTCAAGTTCACCAATCCTTTCTTTTCCTACTCCAATCTGCTGTGAAACCCTTTGTTGAATTTTTAATATTGGTTACAGTACTTTTCAGCCTCAGAATTTCTATTTTATTCCTCTTTATAATTTCTTTCTCATTATTGAAATGCCCATTCAGTTCATGTAATGTTTTCCTAATTTTCTTTAGTTCTTTGTCCTTGTTTTCCTTCAGTTCATTGATCCTAGTTAAAAGAGTTGATTTAAGATCTTTGATTGGGTCTTAGTTTCCTGTCTCCTTATGTGTTTTGTAATTTTTTGTTAAGAACTAGACATTCCGAATATTATATTGTAGCCACTCTGGAAATCTAGTTCTTCCATTCCTCAGTTTGAAAGAGAAAGGAAAAAAAAAGGAAAGAAAGAGAGAGAGAAAGAAAAAAATTACTAACAACAAACAAAACACCCAGGCAAAAAAGAAAAAACATGCACTGCCTTTACAAGTCTCTCAGTAGATTCCAGGGGCAGCTGTTCATGTCAGTCAAGGCCAAAATTGAGGCCACCATTTTTGTTGGTCTCTCAGGGATCACAACAAAAGAGAAAGAGAGAAAAACAATACCCGCAAAAAAGTATACTGGCTCTTTACATCCCAGTAGCTCTAGATGTGAGGCCAGAAGAAGCAGCTGGCAAGAGACCCAATACCAAAGCTATCACTGGTGCTGATCCCTCAAGCATCCTCCAGATCAAGAAACACACACACCAAAGCAACAACAAAGAGAGAGAGAGAGAGAGAGAGAGAGAGAGAGAGAGAGAGAGAGGGAGAGAGAATGAAAGAGAGACAGAAAGAATAAAGGAAAAGAAAACCAACCCAACAGAGCTGGTATATGCTGGTGGGAGGCCAGAAACCTTGCTCACAAGAGGATCAAATCCAAGCTCTGCATCCACACTGTCCCCTCAGGAATCCACCAGACACCCCCGTCCGCGCCCCCCCACACACACACACATACACATACACAGGAAAGAAAACCAGTGGACAAAGGAGCACCTGCTCTTTATGTCCCATTGGTACTGGTGGGAGATTGGAAAATGCTGTTGCCCAGAGGACCAAAACCAAGGCCAGTATTTGTGTTTGTCCTTCAAGGATCCCTCAGACCAACTTTACCTTCCAAGCCCAGTTTTTGAAAAAGTTTTCCTCACCCATTGGCTCCAGCTGGCTTCTCCTGGAATCTGGGCCATGTTCTCCTTTCTACAGCTGCTGCTGCTGAGGAATGAGACCTGGTCACTGGTTGGAGTTCATCTTCACTTGCAAAAGCTGAACTCTTGGCAGCATCTCCCTTGTCCAGCATTCTCATGATTATTCTAAATGTCAGTTTGATTCCAGGGTTACACCTACTTAATTCCACTCTCTTTTTTTCCAACTCAATCACTTTCTGCTTTTAGGAGCAATCAATAAAGCTTCCTACTCCAACATTTTGCATCTAAACTTAATTTCTGAATCTGAAGCCTCCCCCAGTACTACCTGTGTGACAGAAACTTTAACCTCATTGATTCTTGTAGTTTCCCATCACCAGCAGCAAAGTTGAGCCACAGCTCCCTGGCTTTATTCTTCTTCTTTATAGTGTGGATAGGTAGGGGAGGTCTGCAATCACCTGTCTGCACAGGTTACTGTTACTCACCTGGGGTTGTACTTTCAGCTCACGTGGCTTTCTGCTGCTCTGGTGCACAACCTTTCCAGGAGATTCCTGGCCAAGCAGGGGGCCCTATTCCTCAGAAACCCTAATCCCCAACTTTCCAGACTCTCGTCACTACCCTGGATTTGTTCTCCTCTTCTTCAGCTCTGGAATATCTTTCACACCTCAACCCTCTCACCTCTCAATAAACAAAACGCTGGACAGGAAATATCTGGTGGGTAAAGTCTGTTTTATTTATTGCCACATAAGGAAGAGCACAAAGCCAACTATACGTTTTTGCATGAAAGATGCAACTATGTGGTACACTCTCCTGAAAATCCTCATTTTTTAGTAATCATTCATTCATCCATCATTGATTGAGAAAATACTTTGAATATGTATAATGACTGCTTTACTCTTTGAAAAAACAAAGATAAATAACCAGTAACTCCATCACTTAAAATTTCATAATCTACTGGCTAATAGTCAGAAAGTCATTCCTGTTCTCTTGATTATCCAAGTAATGGTTCACAGAAGATGTTGGAATTTAAGAGACTTCAGATATTTTACATCAGTTGCATGTCAAAACTGCCTTGAAAAGAAATATCCTTTCATTTACTTAAGTAACTTTATTTCAAATTCAAAAATATACAGTAACAGAAAAAGGCAGCTCAACAATTATGGAAGAATTATTCCTAAAAAGTTCTGTCAAGGCACTTTTTTTTTTTAACTTTATTTTGTACATTTAATAATTGAAAACATAAGCAATAAAAAACTAAAAAGTAAACACAGATGAATAAATATATACATTTCTCAATTAAATGTAATGGATACATGTAAATTTTTTTGTTGTTTTGTTTTTTGTTTGTTTTTTTTTGTTTTTTTTTGTGTGTGTGAATCAAACAATATATTACACAATATATTTGGTTCATAGTAATGCATTCATACAGTATTTGTCCTTTTGTGTCTGGCTTGCTTCACTCAACATAATGTCCTCCAGATTCATCCATGTTGCCAAATGCTTTATGACTTCATTTCTTCTTACAGCTGCATAATATTCCATCATGTGAATAGACCACAGTTTGTTTATCCATTCAATCTGTTGATGGACACCTGGGTTGTTTCCAACTTTTGGCAATGATGAATAATGTGGCTATGAACATTGGTGTGCAGATGTCTGTTCGTGTCACTGCTCTCAGTTCTTCTGGGTATATACCCAGTAGTGGTATTGCAGGGTCACATGGCAAGTCTATATTCAACTTCTTTAGGAACTGCCAAACAGTCCTCCATAGTGGTTGTACCATCCTGCATTCCCACCAACAGTGAAGAAGTGTTCCTATCTCTCCACATCCTCTCCAACACTTGTAGCTCTCTGTCTTTTTAATAGTGGCCATTCTGATAGGTGTGAAATGATATTTCATTGTAGTTTTGATTTGCATTTCCCTAATCATGAGTGATGTTGAGCATTTCTTCATGTGTTTTTTTGCCATTTGTATTTCTTCTTCAGAGAAATGTCTATTCAAGTCTTTGGCCCATTTTTTAATTGGGTCATTTGTCTTTTTATTGTTGAGTTGTAACATCTCTTTATATATCCTGGATATTAAACCCTTATCAGATATGTGATTTCCAAATATTTTTTCCCATTGTGTCGGCTGCCTTTTCACCCTTCTGACAAAGTCCTGTGAGGTGCAAAAGTGTTTAATTTTGAGGAGGTCCCATTTATCTACTCTTTCTTTTGTTGCACGTGCTTTGGGTGTGAAGTCCAAGAAACCACCACCTACTACAAGGTCTTGAAGATGTTTCCCTACATTTTCTTCTAGTAGTTTTATGGTCCTGGCTTTTATATTTAGATCTTTGATCCATTTTGAGTTGATTCTTGTATAGGGGGTGAGATAGGGGTCCTCTTTCATTCTTTTGGTTATAGATATCCACTTGTCCCAACACCATTTGTTGAAGAGACTGTTTTTTCCCATCAGCGTGGGCTTGGTAGGTTTGTCAAAAACCAGTTGACTGTATAGGTGAGGGTTTATTTCTGGATTCTCAATTCTATTCCACTGATCGATGTGTCTATCTTTATGCCAGTACCATGCTGTTTTGACCACTGTAGCTTTGTAATATGTTTCAAGATCAGGCAGTGAAATTCCTCCCACATTGCTCTTCTTTTTTAGAATACTTTTGGCTATTCGGGTGCACTTACCCTTCCAGATGAATTTGGTAATTGCCTTCTCTAATTCTGTAAAGTAAGCTGTTGGGATTTTGATTGGTATTGCATTGAATCTATAAATCAGTTTGGGCAAGATTGACATCTTCACGATATTTATTCTTCCAATCCATGAACATGGAATGTCTTTCCATTTGTTTAGGTCTTTTTAAATTTCTTTTAGCATTGTTTTGTAGTTTTCTGCATATAGGTCCTATACTTCCTTGGTTAAATTAACTCCTAGGTATTTGAGTCTTTTTGTTGCTATTGAAAATGGAATTTTCTTCCTGATTTCCTCCTCAGATTGTTCAGTACTAGCGTACAAAAACATTACTGATTTTTGCGTGTTGATCTTATATCCTGCCACTTTGCTGAACTCATTTATTAGTTCAAGTAGCTTTGTTGTGGATACTTCAGGATTTTCTAAATACAGGATGATGTCATCCGCAAACAGTGAGAGTTTTACTTCCTCTTTTCCTATTTGGCCGTCAAGGCACTTTTATCTCATCTAATTCCAGCTACTAACTCAATTGTTCCTCTACTGTTCAGAAAGATACACAGATTAACACATACTTAAATGACATAGCAAGGTCTCCTTATTAATGAAAAAATGAAGACGAGAAAAAAATGCTTTTTCGTATTCATATCTCACAAAACCAAACCCCATATTCTTTTTTTTTTACCTTTAACATTAATATAGCATCAACTTAGCATTTGCTATACAACATTACAATGTTGTTGCTAACTATACTCTAAAAATTACATTAGTTATATTTTCCCATGTGTCACCACACCCCTAACACCTTGTGGTAGAAGGATATTCCTGTATTTATACCATTAGCCAGAATCCTCAACTTCTGCCAAAATCATTGTTATACATTCCCTATATTATCCTCCAGCTATATTCCAACTAACATTATTCTCCCTAGACTACTCGGTTCAGCCACATTTGCATCCATAAATCAACAGTGTTCATTACATTCACTATAATGTGTTACCATCATGTCCAACCATCACCACATATTTATATTTGAACTTATTAAACAAAAGACACATGAAAAGATGTTCAACATCACTAGCTGTTAGGAAAATGCAGATCAAAACTACAATGAGATAACATCTCACACTATACAGAATGGACATAATGTAAAAAACAGAAAATTACAAGTGCTGGAGAGGCTGTGGAAAATAGGGACACTCCTTCACTGTTGGTGGGAAATAAAAGGATGCAGCCTTTACAGAAGACGATTTGGTGGTTTCTCAGGAAACTAAATATAGAACAGCCATATGATCTGGCAATCCCACTACTAGGAATATTTTCAGAACTGAGAGCTAGGAAGTGAACAGATATTTCCACACTGATATGTATAGTGGCATTAATCATAATTGCTAAAAGATGGAAACAATCTAAGTGTCAGTCAATCGATGAGTGGATAAACAAGATGTGGTATATTCATATGATGTAATATTATTCAGCTGTAAGAAGAAATCAATTGGGGAAGCACGTGACAACATGGAGGAAGCTTGAGCATATTATGTTGAGTGAAATAAGCCAGACACAGAAGGACAAATATTGTGTTTTTCCTTGATATGAACTAAATACAATGAGTACACTTATGGAGTTGGACTATGAATTGTAGGTTGATGGGAGATGGAATGTGGGATGAGATGGAGTAGACAATGCTGAATGTACATTGAATGTTTAATAAGGTCCTTTCATTTTTAAACGGGTTAAAACCAAGCTTCTTTGAACCTTTTTTTTTTTTCTCAAAATAGGTCACACATCAATCTGAAAAACCTAATAATAGAACAAGTTTTATGGCACACAGTTGAGTGTTTTCCACTGCTCCAGAACCCACTATCAGTAGGTTCGGATGATATGACATAAAATAGGGCCAGGTCGATGCTGACCTACAGTGAAACTGGGCCAAATCTAACATTCTACAACAACCTACATATTAGATTGGGTGAGAAGGCCACTGCTGGAGAAATGAATGACAGTTCCTACATTGCCGTGCTCTGGGCCTCCACAGAGCATCGTCTTTGCAACGTTCTCCTCTGCTAGGCAAGGTGAGGACTCACTGCCTCCTCTTGAAGGATATTTTAAGAATCCTAACAAAAGCCTTAGAGAATTCTGTAAATTTTAATGTTCATAATTCATTACTAGAGATGTTATTACTACTGCTATTCAGGGATAATTTTTAGTGATATCAATTTCATCTGTATTACTTAAAAGTGGTAATGCACAGATAGGTACCAAAATGCAAGATTCATGAAATTCAAAAATATCTATATAACCTCAAATTGATTTTCATTTATTCATAAACAGTGATGTTATTGATATCAGAAAATCTTCCTATGTACAACAGATTGCTTACCTTGGCCATAGATGCGGAAGTGTGTGCAATCCCCTTTAGTGATTGGGCAGGCACTTCCTCATGTGACCATTCTTCATCATGATATTAACTTGGACAACTTTTAGTACTTTACACAAAATATTTTCCTAGCACAATAATTAAATATTCTTATGTCACAACTCTCTTTTTGCTTATATCTTCCTGAAATATTATTGCATTTTTTAGTTTTGTAATTTGTTTGTTTTCAGTTATCACCTTTTTCTCTCACAGACAGCCTCCCAAATTGTGACCCAAAACACAGAAAATACAAAGAAATGATGTGAAAACTGAGTGAAGTTTTGCACAATTGCAATTTAAGAGTGAAGGAGGGAAACAATCTCTAATAAAGAAACCAGATCTTTATTCAGTAGGCTAGACGTAACCCTATTTTAGGAACACTGGCAATTTAAGGAAAGACTGGATTTTGACATTATTTGATAATTTAATAAGTTAGCATATATTTAAAGAGGCCCTGTGTTTATTATTTGACCTTTGAGTATCTCTGAAAAAAATCAACAAAGCATAGAATTAGCTATAAAATACCTACTATCTTTTCTTGTATGAATCATGAAACTAAAATATTCCTAATTACATAATCTAAAACAGTGGCACCTTAGGAAAAGTAGTCTTTGCTTACCATTAATTGCTAAGAAATAACAAAGTAGAAAGTTCATCACAAAGTATTGACATTTATAAGGAGACAATCAATGTTGCAGTACTCCTGCTGCTAGACTCTGCAGAGATTTTTAGTTTCTTAAAGGCTACTTTGAAAGACTCTGTAGTCA
This sequence comes from Tolypeutes matacus, assembly GCA_026826555.1. NCBI lineage: Eukaryota > Metazoa > Chordata > Mammalia > Cingulata > Chlamyphoridae > Tolypeutes > Tolypeutes matacus. Next base: position 63,162,957 of record JAKSZT010054030.1, on the reverse strand, counting down.
AACATTATAGTAAAAGGGCTATCAAGAAACTGGCTAACTCATTCATCCAGGACAAGCTAAGTAAGAGAAACATCCAAATAATTTAATTATTAAAAGAAAATCTGAAAATCTTTGAGCTGCCAATTCTGAATTTGTCCTGAAGTTCCTAGAGTTTCTCTCAATGGGGGATAGTTGTGTAGAGAAATTTAATTGCCACTGTCATGGGGAAACAATTAACTTTGAAAACTGAGCAGTGAGAAGAATCTTACCCAGAAACAATATAAATAAACAAATATATATATATATTTTAATTTAATGGATGCATTTGAATTTTAGTACTGTTCTTTAAAACTCTGTTGCATAGATGTGAAGAGAATATTCATCTGGGAGATATTTTTTTCTTCTTATAAATCTATTCTGGGAAGAAATTTGCAGTTAAACATATGAAGAAGCTTCATTACTTTTGAGTTTTAAAAGCAATAAACAATAGAAATTGTACCTATGTTGCATTACTTTTGAGAAAATGTGTACTTAAAGAACTTATCTTGATTGAAACAATGGAAATGATCCACAGCAGAGAATTTCTCATGGCCAGGATTTCAGAGGGACCTCTTCCCATACTTGTCTGCCTCTAGAGCCATTCTGTGGCTGATCAAACTGTCAATGTAAATAAACGACAGGATGATTGGAAAATGAACTCAACCTGGTAGCAATTGCTTAGGCCAATTAGGTTGAGCTTTCTTTTCTTGATTTGGCTAAAATGAGCACATTATATTAAGAAAAATATAGCAAATACGTGTTTTGAAGCATAACAACATGTTAAAAGTTAGTGGCTTAGGAAATAAATGAATACAAATTTGCAATTCTACATGTTACAAAAAATGGCATTATATGCCATATTTATAAAAGAGTATTTAAGTTCATAGCATTTAAGGTGTCTTCATATGAGTTTAAGAAGCTGTGACTAATATTTTGATTCTGTGGGAAAATGTGCATGAGAGTAATTAATTAACACGATAGTTAATGGCGACTTTGAAAGGTTTGTCTAATTTTCACCACCTTTTTCCCACTTTGCTACTTCTGATCCTTAACTGAAGTTCACCCATAGTCAGGACGGTGGCCCTCCTCCCACACATACTCATGTGATCATCAGTGAAAGATGATCAACTCAAAGTGTTAAATTGGTTTGATCTGGATGGGAAAAACATCTAGAACCTTTAATTATGGAGTTGTCTACTCTGCCTAATCATATGTCTGGGTTCTATAATTCATATTTTAGAAATCTAAGGAGTGTAATGTAAAGAAGAATATTAAAGGCAAATTTTAAAAATAAATGTAACCATAACTGAAAGTCATCATACTTAATTTTTCTAGAAGATACTTTGATTTATGGTTTATATTTGTACTACTAAAATAAACAAAAGCATTTCATATTTCTATGGATATTCACTTGGTAGACTAAGCACTCTCAAATATTTTCTTGCTTTGATTATTTATTAGTCAATAGATGTGACATTAACGATAAAACCCACCTTGTTTACTACTTGAAAATGGCAATTTAAATAAAATAATTTGATACAGAATTTGTAGAGTATCTGTCATCTTATGCACTTCAGGGCATCCAAATTTTCTTTTACTCACTTTTCCACAGATTCTTTATTTCAAAGAAGTCAGAGCTCTTTACAAATAACTAAAATTATTCAGAAAGCTCCCACTTTCAAAATCACTTTGAACAGCACATGTAGGAGCAGAATAAATCATATTTTGATAATGACTGGGATGAACCTTTTCTCAGAACTCAGGCTAAATTAGACCTTTTTCAGTTCTGAAAATGTTTAGCTAGCTTTTTTTTCTCAACCTTGCCTTATAAAGCTCTCCACAGTCTGCTTTCACCTGAAAGCAAATGTATTGGAATAGACATGGAATATTCTGTTTTCTGAAGCCTCACATAAAAGTATGGGAGAAGGTGTGGTTTGGTGGACAGATTGCTGGATAAATAAACAAGGTATCAAGCATCTACTTTTAATCCCTTCCTTTTTACTCACATGATTCTTCATTGAATTGTTTGAACCACTTGGACCTATCCTTAAACTAAAGAAAGAAGACTATCTAGCAAAGCTAGCATGATCACAGCTGGTGGGTCAGATTGAATGTGCTCCCAGCCCTTAGTGATCTGCGTTGCCATTACATTAATAACTCTTGCTTTTCAGGTTTTGTAGTGATCATCTTCCGTGCTTAGCTGTTTTATTGACATAATCAAGTGCTTTCTCATTCTAGTCTAAAAGGTTTTAAAAAGCATCTCTTGCCAAACCAATTACCTTCATAACTCAGGGAGGGTATTTCAGGGAATTGTCCCTGAAACGGAAGAGAGAACCCAGCCTGTGTATAGAGAGGCCAATTGACCTTTAGAATTGGTGCAGCTCATTCCTTTCTCATGGAAGCTGACAGTCCCCATATTCTGGTAACAAGCCTGTTAGTATCATGTCATTATTTTGTTTGCCATCTTGTAAATTCTCAGACTAGGAAAACACTCATATTATTTAAATAATAGTATAAACACAGCTTTCTTATCAAACTAAAAAAAAATTACACATACTGTCTTTTGGATTTATCTAGATTAGTATTTCTCTATAATATTGTATATACACCATTGAAAGTTGAAAAATATTGGAACTAGACTATAGTTATAAAATCTAAATGGATTTTAACCAGAGACTATTAAAATGTTATTTCCCTTTTTAAAAGCCCATAACTAAAATAATAGGTTTTCAGGATGCTATTTTTGCTAACAATTTATAATTTTTATTTAATTTTTCTGTAGATCTTTAGAACTTGACTTATAATTTTTCAGGATTTTTAAAAATTCCACAAACCCCATGTCTCACCCACAACAAATATTATAAGATAAAATGTTAAATGACCAAAAGGAAAAACTGAGCCTAGCAGGTTTGTTTACACTAAAAATCACAGTCAGAGATAAATAGCCTATAGATAATATTCATGGTACATACAGGTTTTTAGTTTGAGGTGCTTCATGTAAAACTGCAGTCACCAAAGATTTCTTATCTCTTGGAGAATAAATTGGCGTCCTTGGGCCACAGTTTAAGAGTCACTGAGAAGGGTTTTAGCGTTCCTGAAATTAACTTCAGAACATATCTATTATTAATTTTAGCCCAAACTCTCAATATCTGATCTCAAAAATTCAAAACTTGTCATTCCCTCAAAATTTCAAACATTTAAAAAATTTTCATTTGAAATGGTGAATATGAGTTTAGAGAAATATAAATTATTCCTTTTTTTCCTGTGGAAAGAAAATGCAGGTTGCAATATTCTATAATAGAACGATTTTAAATGTAAAATGATGAGGTAGTTTTTACTCTATCTAAAACTGAATTTTCTATTTAAAATGTTCCTTCTCTTGTATTTGTACTGATGGCCTTACATGGACACCGATACCAGGGCAAGAAATTTTCTTAGTAAGCTGGACATAGAGAAAACAGAGAAATAATTGAGGTAATCATTTGCAGATACAAGGAGTAGTGTGTGAGTCGAAATGAAGGAATTTGTTTTATGTTAGAGCATTTGTAATGTTGAAATTCAGAGTGCCATTAGAAATAAAACAACTTCTTTGTGGTATGAAGCAAACAGCTTTTCCAAATCTTGGAAGGTCTCGCATAATTTGAATATTTTATTTCCTCTTCCTGAAATGCTCCACCCTGCACCAGACCTCTCCCACTCCTACCATGTAATTTTGAAATTCACCCTTTGGATATTGGTCCAAGGTCTTATTTTCTGGTAAGCCTCTTGCCTGGTATATGCCTCACTGCTCTCACGTCCTCTTCCTCTTTGCTGACTTCTTATCCATTCTCATTACAACAACCTGAGTGTTCTATTTCAAATCCAATGTTTATTTTATTACTACTTTATTAAAATTTGTAAATGGCTAGGATTAAATCTAAAATTTTCCATGATCTGGCCCTGGTATCCTCCCTGGGTCATTGCGTATTTCTCTCCTTATCACTCACTGTGCCCCAATCTTAATGATTTTCTTTCATTTCCTCCAATAAGCCAACCTATTTTCTATCTCAAGACATTCTTTTCCTGAACTCCCCCACCTGACTCCCATCTCTGTCTAGCTGATTACTATTCAGCCTTACTACCTTACTTTAAATATCAACTGCTCACATAAGCAGTTACTTTGCTCATTTTCCCTATCAAAGTAAATCAATCTGCAGTGAAATTCCCCTGTTCTCTATAGGAATTGTTGGAATTTGCGATTGATAGCTCCATGTACTTCGTGGAATCAGGACCCTTACCATGTTGGCTGGAACAATCTATGTTCTTATTAAATATTTGTGTAATAAGTAAATGAATTTTAGTTTTGTTTGCAATTTTGCAACTTACCAGGCAACCTATGATTGGGGGAAAGTTACTTAAATCACTCTCCTTTTATTCAAATTGTGGTTCTGAGGAAGAAAAGTAATAATGTAGATGAAGGCATTTTGGAAACTATAAAACATTGTGTAAACAACAACAAAGTTACTTTGTGTAACCAGAAGTTTAACTCTGGAAACAACAGCATTGATATGTAATTAACTCAGGAGTTTGCTAGTTGAAGTTTTCTACCTCACTGAGAAATAATCACTTATGAGGGTCTTCCTGATATGGAGAAAATATAAAGGGAAATACTAGGGATCTGCTTCCCCTCCATGTACAGGTGAGAGGACAAACAAACCACTCTCATAGTACTTGGTTCTACAGAGTTCTAGACACAAATAAACTCGATCCATTTCTTTTGATCCATTCAGTATGTTCACACTGGACCTTGGTGGTAAAGATAAAAGGATATTTTGGTAACTTAACAAAAGGCAAGACCTACATCAATAATAGCCTTTCACCTTAATCAAAACATTATTGACTCTTTTCTGCAATGAGTACCTATTTCTAAAATCCTTTTCACACTCCATTCATTACTCCTTCCCACTTGAGGGATGGCAGGAAAAGGGCATTAATGAAGATAAAATTCAAGCTAATAATTGTGATTTGTATGCGTGTATGTCTGTGGGTTTTCTTTATTTCTTTTAGCAAATGGGGCTGAGTATAAAGGTTAAGTTGTTAAGAATGATGAAATAAAGTAAAATTGTACATTTTATGTGGATTCAGCTTATTTGTACTTATTTCCCATTAAGTTGCAAAAGGATCAGTTTTGCACACATCTTAAAATTAGTATCTGCTTCCATGTTACCACAGTGCTTTTGGACATATTAAGAATTCTCCACAAATCCCAACATCATGTGATACACACATAGTTTAACTAATTAAGCACTGGGAAGACTAAATGTCTTAGTTAGAAACTAGGTATTCTGGTTCTTAATAAATTTTCATTTTTTTCTTGTAAAAACCTTTTCTGCAAACTGGAGAATTTACTGCCACAACTTCCACTCCATAGCTATAGTATAGCTTTTGTCCAATAAGGGATTCAACTTTCTCTTTTTTCTTTATTAGAGAAGTTGTGGTTTTACAGAAATATTATGCATAAAATACAGTATTCCCATATACAACCCTATCATTAGCATTTTGCATTGGTGTGGAACATTTGTTACAATTGATGATAGCACATTTTTACAATTGTGCTATTAACTATAGTCCATGGTTTAACTTAGGGTTCACTGCTTATATAGTACAATTCCATGTTTGTTTGTTTTGTTTTTTTTAACATTCTTTTAACTTTATTTTGTACATTTAATAATTGAAAATATAAACAATTAAAAACTAAAAAGTAAACACAGATGAATAAATATGTACATTTCTCAATTAAATGTAATGGATACATATAATTTTTTTTTTTTGAATCAAACAATATATTACACAATATATTTGGTTCATAGTAACACATTCATACAGTATTTGTCCTTTTGTGTCTGGCTTGCTTCACTCAACATAATGTCCTCCAGCTTCATCCATGTTGCCATATGCTTTATGACTTCATTTCTTCTTACAGCTGCATAATATTCCATTGTGTCCATGGGTTTTAAAAAAAAATTTCTTTGTTACCATACAGGCAATATTACATTTCCCCCCTTTTAGTCACATTCAGCTATATATTTCAGTGCAGTTAATTACATTTACAATGTTATCTTTTGAAGTGACCAAATGAATAGAATGGTTTCCCACTGACCAAAACTGAAAATAGAGCTTTAGTTGTGGCCATGCTTCCAGGAATGTCAGCTATCATTTTGTATCTACTCCTTTTGAGACCATCAGATCATTGACAAAAGTTGCCTACCTCAGAAAGAATTTGTATGATAATGGTAAATGCTCCAGGCAAACTATTTCTATGGTTACTATGTCAAATAATCTGAATATGAGAACTGTATAGGTAGGACATCTATCATTTCAATATACCAAATGCTTTGTTTATTCTGTGAAAGAGTTCTGTGGGAATACTAGCAAATACAGGCCAGAATCGTTGTGAAAATAGGATCAGTTAAGGGACAATGTGACCAAGCAGTTGTACTTTACAAACTAAAATTACACTCAATTGTAGAAGAGAGTGCATATGTATACAAACACAAAGCACATACGTATACACACCCACACATGTATCTGTGCGAAAACTGGGCAAAGATACAATAATAGTTCTATTTTAGCCATGCATTGTTATTGTTTAAAGTATATTTTCAAGCTTTTAAAAGAGAGAGTTCCTAGACCTATCATTCTTTGTTTCAAGTGATTCTCTCATCCAGCATTATTCTTTGAAACGGTAATAGAGGCAAAACATTATTTTCATTAGACATTCATTAGGATAAAAAGCAGTTAAGACATGGATAATCATTACTCTCTCAAAATTTAACATCTGAGATGAGAATTGGTGCATTTGAAGGTAGATCTGGGTTATTTACAGAGAATGTGGCAAACAGCTCATTTAAGATGTACAAAAAGAGAAGTTCCAGCATTGTTTAATAGACGTTCCATATGTAAAAATAAAGAGAATTGGACAGTAAAAATATTGGAATAAGTAATCACCTTAAAAAATCCAGAATTGAGGAAAGATTTTAATCTGCGGCTCAAAATAAGCCAACAATTCCTATAGCAAGACAAGCAAAAATAAATCCATGTCTATATAAGCTGTTGTTAGAGAGAGATTTAAAAAAGGTTTAAAAGTAACTTGAGAATAAAGGCACATTACTTACAACAATAAGATTATAGCAGACATCATATCGGCAACCAGAACAAAGCCAGTGGAAATTATTTTTTAGAATAAAAAGTGAATACCACTCAGCTTAGTATTTCATACCTAGCTAACTTATAATTTTAGACCAAACAAAAGAAAGATTTTTAGAAAAAGAATGGGAAAGATTACTATTTACAGACCCTCACTCTAAGATATAGTTGAATAAGAACATTGAAACTAAGTAGAAAAGAAACAGGATACAAAAACCAGTGATATGTAAAAGAATAGTAACTAGCCATTGAAATAAAATATGCCTTGTTATATACATATGTATACTCATATATACAGAACTCTACCAATTTAGATTAAATATTAATATATATTTAAGTAAAAATAGTAAAAAGTTGAATAATTATAATTGTTATATCAGAGGAACATAGATTGTTCAATTTAAAATTTGCTAAATAAATATATGTGTTAAAATATGAATACCTACTAAAAGAATGGAAATACAATTTTATTTCAAAATTAGTAGGAGAGTATTAAAGGGAGAGAACTAGTCAATTCAATTTTAGTCAATTCACTTTGAAGAGGAAAAAGAAAGAAAACAAAACAGAAACAAACAATACTATGACAAATAGGACAAAGATATATTTTAGAAATGTCAGACTATATCTGTAACATTATAGTAAATATAAATATAAATGGTTTTTAAAACTACTTATATATTTACAAACTCCCACATGCAATTTTCAATGGACACTTCTAAAATATTATAGCACAAAAAAGTTTAAGCAAAAGGGAAAAATGCTAAACTCTACAACCAATAGAAGGCTAGTAAAGAATGCTATTACCAGGTCAAATATATTTTAAGATAAAATAGTTATTAGGGATATAGAGTATCATATCATTATATAGAAACAAATTTTCAGGTACCATAATAACGTACCTGAAAGCATGTAACAAGATGGCCCCTAAATATACAAAGTATTAGCTGGTGGATTACTGTGTGTTTCAAAATATCAAAACCCAAGGCAAAATTTTTAACACACCCTTACCAGAAACTGATAAAATAAGTAGACCAAATGATGATGATGCTAATAAGAATAATAATAGTAAATAGTAATACTAATGATGATTTTAAAGATTTAAAAATTAACAAGCTGAAACTTTTAAATTATTTGTAGAAACCTACAACAAAGAACTAAAGAATAATGTATTTTCACTTCAACTATGCAGGAAGCATTTACAAAAATTATCTTGTTCTAGGACAAAAAGAAATCTATATAGCATAGAGACCACATCAAGTTCTCTGAACACAATGCAATAAAATTAGAAATAAGAACTATAAAACCAGCTTCCTCCCAAAATACGAAAGAAAAAGGAGAGTAAAGGTAAGAAAGGCTACATATTCAGAAATATGAAAAAATATATTGATAAAATAAAAATTTATAACAGAAATTAAAATATTGATAACTGAATAACAAGTTAAACATTTCCTATAAAAATATGTAGGGTGAAAATAAAGCTGTAATTATAGGGAAAGCTACGGTATTAATTATTATTAATTTATTATTATTTATCAGAAAATAAGAAAGACCAAAAATCAGTGAGCCCAGCATTGAAAAAAAAAGCTATAGAGAGAACAGAATAAATGTAAAAATTAGAGGAGGGAAAATCATAAAACAGAAATTAAGAAATGGGGAAAAAGTAAAAACCAAAACAAAAGATCAATAAAGCAAAAGCTACCTCAAACTTTCATGAAAAATTGTTCTAGATAAAAGTGAAAAGAATGGCCAAATTTAGTATTCTAGAGGAGATAAACTTCTAATAGTGTAGTGATCCTTCTTAAAAAAAAATCTTAAGAGAAAAGTCTATACTTGCTTTAAGTCAAGATGGAGCTCCCTGTCGTTTTCTAATGAACATTCAGGTTCAGCTGTTCCTGTACTATTTCCTGTCTCCCAATTCTGTTTCCATGTTTAATAGCTCTATCTCTTCCTCATACCATTAAAAACTTAATTTCAGATTGATTAACATCAAAGCATCTAAGAAAAATTAGAAAAGATTTTCTTTTTGAACTTTTTAAATAACTCAGTAAAATCACAACACATAACACAATAATAACAACGCCATAATAATATTAAATAAAATTCTCTACAACCTAAACCAACCTAAGCAGGTGATGTGGATTGAATTATGTACCGCCGTTTTACCATCTTGATCTTCGTCTGCATTCTGTTGGGTATAGATTGTGCATAAGATCTTTTTAAGATGTTACTTCAGGTAAGGTGTAGCCCACCTAAATCAGGTTGGGCTTTAGCTCCGGTTCCTGGAGCTTAGAGGAAGTCAGATGGAGAGAGAAGGCACCGGAAGCAGCTGGGAGCCAAAGCAGCCAGGAGCCAGAAGTTAACGGAAGCGAGGAGAGCAGAGATGGCATCTCCATGGGCATTGCCATGTAACCAAAAGCCAAGCATCCCCGAGGATTGCCAGCCAGTCAGAAGCTACTGACCGAGGGAGGAAGCAAACCTTCTAACCTCCGAAATTGTGAGCTAAAAAATTCCCATTGTTTAAACTAACCCATTGTATTCAGTACTTGGTTTAGTAGCTAGGAAACAAAAGCGGCAGATAAAAACAAACAAACAAACAAAAAACACAAAGAAAGGCCACAGACTGAGGAAAGATATTTATAACACATTTTATAAAACTGTTTCATGCCTTGAATATCTTTTAAAATTTATATAAACAAAAAGTTAACCTAAATATAAAAAAGGAAATGAATAAGCAATATAAGGAGCTAATATGAGTAAACTCATAAATAGGCGTTCAGAATCTCTAGTAAACAGAAACTGAAAGATACACACTAAAACAGCAGACTTTCCATTTCATGACCATCACATTGACAAAAATTTATAAAATCTGGCATTAAAAATCTTTAGAAGGATGTGGGGAAACTGGAAGCTTCATATACAGTAGGATTCAGAACTACCGTGACTATTTCATAGACCATTTGCCAACATCTAATTGAAAATGAACATAGCATACAACTGAACAATTCCCCTCCAAACTACTTACATTAAGCTCTCACAAATATGCAAAAATTTTTGTGGGAACACTGCATATGATAAAAAACTGGAAAAAAATCTAAAACACGTCAATTGGGAAAATATGTCATGCTATATTCATAAAAAGAAATACTGCAAAGCACTTAAAATGAATGGACTACATTTAAATGCTATGACATGTGTAATCTGAGAAACATGATACTGAGAGAAAAGAAAAGTTGCTGAATTAAGATTTCAGTATGATAACGATAACGTAAACTTTACAAATAATGGTATTCATAGCATATGGACAAATACACATAAATTAAAGTATAAAACAAACATTAGATTGATGCATGCCATCTTTAGAGTAGGTATCTCCAGGAAAGGAAAGGAATAAAATAGGGAAGATACTCAAATACAGCTGTATCTGTAATTATTATGTATTAAATATGGCAACATATATACATTTGTTTTGCATGGGTGATGGATTCATGAGCCTTTACTTATAGTACATATTCTCTGTATAGCCAAAATATCTAACAGAATTAAATTAGTCAAAGATCTGAATTTCAAGTGACAGAAATGAAACTTCAAGTAGACATACCTAGCAGAAAATTTATCAGCTCATGTAATTAAAAAATTCAGAGAGGCCATGCATCAGACATAGGTGGATCTCGGTGCTCAAATAATATCACCACAAGAAGTCTCGTTCTTTCATTCGCACTCCGTCCTTCAATCTTAATCCCTTGTGTACTTTCTTTCTTCTTTTTTCTCAGATTCCCTCTTATTTCACTCTGGCTGGCCTCTATGTGATGGGAAAGATGGGCCCAGGTGGCTCCCTCTTATAGGTCTTTTCCATCTCATTGTCTCATGAAGAGATAAAAACATTAAGAGCAATCTCCTAATATGACATTGGGTGGGCCTGCGTTGGACAAAGCCTCCCCTGGACCATGGGGAAGGGCAGGGCTAAAATCCAACTGGTGGGCATCAGTCAGGCTTTACTGGTGTTAGTGGCTGGCGTCAGTTCTCACTGGTTGATGGCCTGTTCTGAAAGATCCATGGGTGTGCTGTGCTGGCTGGTAACCAAATTTAATGGCACCTCTGGATACGGGGTACCTTCATTGACTGGCTTGGGTGAGTGGTAGGTGAGGCAGGATCCCTGATTAACAAGGTCACCAGAATCACATGGACTGGAAAAGGGAACCTCCCAGAAGGAAGTCAGAAAGGGCAGACAAGATAACTAATAGCACCTAAATATACAATACACATAACATTAAATTGTCACAAATGCAATGTTAATATAAAACTCCAACATACTTCCCTCATGTTTAACAGATTGACAACAAAATATAAGGACACAGAAGATTTGAATAATATAATAATAAGCTCAGATTCATATATTTTTGTACTTTGGAGAAGAAATCTCAATTTTTCATGAAAAATTATTCATATAATGGACCAAAATACCTCAAAATGTATCCCAGACAAAAAATTTTGCAGGCTACAACTTCTGGTCCCATTTCATTATGAATAGTCAGTAACAAATATCCATAGCACCTGGAAAATAACTTTTAACAGCTATTTCAGTAAATATCTATTAGGTCCAGAGGACATAAGACAATACCTTTGAAAACAGCAAAAATAAGAAGAGTTCGGATGAATATGTATCCTGATGTTTGCCACCAAAGTGTTACTCATTATTCTAAACGTTTTTATTATTAAAGAAAAAGTTGAAATAAGTATTCAATTCCACAAATTAAATGAGAACACCACCAATTCCCCTTAGAAAACAAAAAAAAAATAAGGGGAAAAAATAAAAAACAAGATAGAGAAAGAAAACAATACATATCTAAACAGTAATTATTGAACTAGAAAAATGAAATAACAATTAGAATTTGTTGTACTTCCTTAAATAAATTCATAAACACTTGACAAATCCATTAAAAACAGAGAAAGTGCATATTTATAATACAAATACTGAGAAGTATTTGTATATATATACAAGATATAGAGATAGGTATAATATAGAGATGAGGATAATTTGTATGGCTGATAAAAATAAATTGAAAATACTAACAAAAGAGATGTTTTACGGTAAAATAATAATTTTGAAAAATTGGTCCAAGAAAATATAGAAAGCTACAATGTATAAAAATATTTGTCATATTAATAAAAATATTGTTAAATAACTCCTCTGAAAAATTATTTATACTTAGAGAATTGGATAAGTAGATTATCACTCTTTCAAATAATAGCTACGTACTGTTAGATATTAACTTCCCCCAAGCTTTAGGAGAACAAACAAGCAAACAAAAACACATGTCAACAAAAGATGGACAGTGTCACTGAAGCATGGGAAGAGAAATCTATGAAAGGACAGCCTCTTCTGGTTAATAAATAACAATGTTAAAATGGAAAAGCAATCATTACCAATTCCAACTCAACAAATTATTGGAAGAACAATTCACCTCTGAGAACATCTAGAAATGTATCACAAAATTATGTCGAAAAACTTTGCAGGCACATTGAATGATGAGCCATCTGCTAGGTTAGCATGCATTACCTGCTCTTTCCTCAAAACCATCACAAAAAGGAGCATTGTCAGCTCACTGGTGTAGATGAAGAAATTTAGCTATCACCACTTTCTGGAAATGGAATTCAAACATAGATCATTCCAAATCAGTCCCAAATACTTGTCTGTGTGATGTCCTTCTGTTGGCCTATTTACTAATCTTCTTTCTCTATCCTTCCATCCATTCATCTGTCCATCAATCTATTCATAATTACTATGAGAATTATGTGATAAATGTCCAAAATAATAGGTAAAGATATTCACACCCACTCCTATAAAATCTTTTTTCAGAAAACTAAAAATAAAAAGATGTCTCATTAATATGATAGGGCTTATTTTTCTTAAATGGAATTTCAGCATGACTTAACATTAGAAACAGTCCCTTAGAAATTTGGAACTAGTTAATCAAATATACCTAATATAACCATTATTATTTAATAGTGCTCTGAAATTTCTGTCTTCTGTTATAAATTACAAAGCAAATAAAATCAGCATGATTAAAATAGAAACATAGAAAATACTGCTTTTATAAAACATAGTTGCTTATATTACATGCAGTATATACATTGTAGGACCTAAGAAAATTAATTGAAAACTATTAGAATATGATAATTCAGGAATAAAAATGGGTAAATGATGAAGGTGAAAAAATCATTATCTTCTCAATATATTCAGTTAGAAGACATCATAAGAAGAAATTGTTCCACTTACTATACAATATGAAATGTAAATGTTTAGTATAATATTTAAATATTTAGAGTGCTTATACTAAAAAACTACAACTTTTGTTGATAGGTGTAAATTAAAGCTTGATAAATAAAGAGGCATAATAATTTTTTGATAAGAAGCATTGTAGGAGAAATAGAAGAGAGAGAGGGAGGGAGGGAGGGAGGCAAGAAGGCAGGAAGGTACGAAGGCAGGCGGGCAGGTAGAAAGAAGGGGAGAAGAGGGAGAAAAGGATAAATAGAAGAATGATGAGGAGAAAGAAGAGGAAGGTAAGAAGAGAAAAGAAGAATACAAGAGATGTAAAAGGAAAAAATTAGGCTCCAAATTGTTTCTGGGTTTAAAGCATGCCCAATAAAATTTCAACAGGATTACATTAACCTTTTAAAATTATTCTAAAAGATTATAAACTTCATTTGGAAGGTTTAAAATTTGAGAATATCTAATACAGTTCTCAAAAAGCACACTATGAAGGAGAAACTAACTCTAGCATTAGCTAAAACAAACTATTATTAAATTAGTATCTAACTGGCACAAGAAGAGATAGTCAAACTAATGAAAGAGAATAACCTAGAAACAGATCTTAGTAGAACAAGAACTTTATATATGATAACAGAGCCATAGAAACAAACAGGACCGTTAGGACAATGCTAGTTATTTGGAAGAATTGCCTTTCATCATAAACCAAAATATGGATTAATAGGTAGTTATGTGATAAAGTGGAGTAAAATGTTAATGATAGATTCTAGATTGTGGGTATATGAATATTTACTGTAGAATTCTTTAAACTTTATTGTGTATTTGAATAATTTAATAATAAAATGTTAGAAAATAATTCAATTATAATAAGGAGAATAATGGAGGGTGACCCATAATGAATGAAGAAAAGCATAGAGATAAAATAATTGATTAGAATTAATAAGCTTAAATGTGCTAGAAATCTGCATTTCCCTAACCTAAAAATTTGAGCATTTTTCATATTTTATTGATTAATTAATTTCTGTGAATTGCCTTCCATACTTCTTTGCTCATTTTTATATTTTGTATTTGTCCATTTTCCATGTCTTCTTCCAAGCATTTATTGTTTATTATAAATATTAACCTCTTGTATTTTGCTTTATGAATGTCTTTCACACCTCTCAGTTTGTATAACTTTGTTTTTGATATGGTATCTTTTATCTTACACAATTTTTAATCATTAAGAATTAAGACACTTTGAGAATAAAGAAAAATTCCTGGTAGAGAAGTGGAGCAGTGACTTCTTCTATATTGCTAGCAAAAATGATACAGAATTGTGTCACCAACCTCAGCTGGGTCAAAGAATGTGGTGTTCAAGTTTTGATCTCTTAGGAGTACAGTGATGCCAGCTGCTAGTTAGAATTTCAGACTTTTTACAAAACAATCTGTCAAAAATTTTAAAACCAAAACATATACATCTCAAACCATCAGTCTATAAATGAAAAGTACAAGGATGCTAATTGAAGCATTCTTTGTAGTGGAAACAAACAAACATAAGAAAAGAAAAGAGAATGTTTGAATAAATTATGGTAAAAAATGATTTCAGGCTTTACCAGTTGACTTGGTGAGATGCAAAATAGTTTGCTTTCTATTTTGGTTTCTTGCTTAGTTCCTAACATACCTCTGTCTGACAGAGGGGAGTTCTGTTTTCCTACACTCAAGCATAGCTAGATTCTGTTCTGTCCAAATCTAAGAAGGAATGAGAGAGACATCTTTCCTTCCTATCTGTGCTTTACCTTCCAAGTTCAGTTTCAATTGCTTTCCTGGATAATTGACATCAGTTTCTTTATGTAGCACTTACACATAGGTTTTTTGGTTGTTGTTTGTTTGCTTTTGCCTTTTATTTGTTTGGGTTTTTGTTTTCCTTATGGAATATTAAAAGATGATCAGTTTATTTAGTCATCAGAGGAGTACAAATTTAACCACAATGAGATACCTAACAGAATGGTTAAAATTAGAAAGACTGACAGTATCAAGTGTTAGCAAAAAAGGCGGGAACAATTGGAACTCTGAGATAATGCTGGTTGTACTATAAATTTGTATAACCAATTTGGCAGATAATTGGTAGTATCTATTAAAGCTTAACATACGCATACCCTATGGCCCAAAAATCTCAATACTAGGTATACCTATTAGAAATAAATACAAATAATCACAAAGAAGAAATGTGATAATATTTACAAAGCTGTATTATTCCATAATAGTCAAAAACTAGAAGCAATCAAAATGTTCATCAATATTAGAATAGGTAAAGGATTTACAGTAAATTCTTAAAATAAAATCCTGTATAGCAGTGAAGATGGATGAGCTCTGCTACATGCAACAAGAGAGGGAGTGTCTATGGTGAAGCATTAGCAGATACAAGTGACCATATATTGCATGATTCCAGTGGGCTTCACTGATTTTGAAAATGTATACATTCTGTATTCCTAAATAAATAAATATAAGATATCCCATGAAAGGAACTAAATGTCCCTTGTTTAAAAATATCTGTCTGTACTCCTGCTTCTGGGAAGATGGAATAAACATATCTTGAAGTATAACTTAAAACCCTGGACATTATGTGTAAGACAAATGTAAGAAGCTTCTGAAAAGTGGGAAGAAGACGGCAGACCGTCTGGGACTTCAGGACCAGATGAAAAACACAGTGGTTAAGTTCCTGGATTTTCTTTCATCACTGTATTAGTCTGCCAAAGGGGTACTGGTGCAAAATACCAGAAATCTGTTGGTCTTTATAAAGGGTATTTATTTCGGGTAGAAGCTTACAGTTACCAGGCCACAAAGCATAAGTTTCTTCCTTCACCAAAGTCTGTTGCCACGTTTTGGAGCAAGACAGCTGCCAACGTTTGCCAGGGTTCAGGTTTCTTGGGTTCCTCTCTTCCCAGGGCTCCATTTCTCTCCGGGCTCAGCTCCTCTGTTTCCTCCCCAAGGTCAGCTGTAGACTATAAGGCTTGTCTCTTCCCGGGGCTTTCTCTCCTTTCTCATGACCAAGCCCCTCTGTGTGCTTGCTTCCCCAGGCTCCAGCATTAAAACTCAGCATCAGAACCCCAACTTAAAAAACTCCAACTCTGTCCTTTGCCACGTCTTTTATCTTTGAGACCCCACCCACCAAGGGGTGGGGCTCAACGCCCTACTGACAGGACCCAATCAAAACCCTAATCATAGCTTAATCATGCCCAGATGAACAGACCAGTTTACAAGGATAATCCAATATCTATTTTTGGAATTCATAACTATATCAAACTGCCAAACTGCTACAGTCACATATATATTAGGCATGGAATTGAAAAGCTAGTAACCCTGCAATGCCAAAAGGTGCAGTCCAAAACATTCCAACAAAAGCCTGCTCTCTCTTGTCAATGGACAAAGAAAAGGACAGACTAACAAAGCAGAAAACTTACATAGAATAACTGCCCTACACCAGCAAAACACCACAGGGGAAAAAAAACAAAACAAAACCTGAGACCCCACGCACACCCATGCCAGCAAAGTCCAAGTAAGGAGTTTAGACTTCACCTTGCAAGGCTATTTAACTTAGTGTCCCAATTCCCCACCAGGGATGGTGTCACAAAAGGCCAACTAGAGAGCCTACTCTATTCTTTTATAGAGTATTTCTTTAATCATTGTATGATGTCTCTGTTACTTTGTGAACAAGCTATAAATTATGTTTCTTTTGTTTTAAAAAATCAACGTTTAATAATTATATTAGTCAGCCAAAGGGGTACTGATGCAAAGTACCAGAAATCTGTTGACTTTTATAAAGGGTATTTGTTTGGGGTAGAAGCTTACAGTCACAAGGCCAAGAAGAGTAAGTTACTTCCCTCACCAAAGTCTGTTGCCACATGTTGGAGCAAGATGGCTGCCGACGTCTACAAGGGTCCAGCCTTCCTCTTCTTAAGGCTCCGTGGTCCCAGCTTCTTCCAATATCAATTGTAGGCTGGGATAAGTCTCATTTCTCTCCCAGGGCTCGTTCCTCTCTGGGCTCAGCTGCTCATTTCTCTCCGTAAAATCAGGTGCAGACTATCAAGCTCTCTCTCTTCCCAAGACCTCTGCTGTATCTTTGGAGCCATCTCGATTCCTCTTTGTTCTTCTCCTGTGTGTTTACTTCCCGGGCTCCATCATCAAAACCTCTAACTCCTTTCTCTGTGGGTCCCTGCCCACCAAGGGGGTGGGGACTCAACATCCTACTGACTTGGCTTAATCAAAACCTTAATCATAATTTAATCAAGCAAAGGTGACACCTTTGAATCTAATAAATCTAATATGCCCAAAGGAACAGACCAGTTTGCAAACTTATTCCAATATCTATTTTTGGACTTCATAAATAATACCAAACTACTACAATAATAATCAGAATAATATGTTTCATACACTAGAAGCATTGCCACATAATGAATTACAATAGTGAGTTTTTATATATTTTAGGTGTTTCTTTTTTAATGAAAGCTGTAGAATCAAAATACTCATGTAGAATCCCAACAAGGGGAAAGAGTAGTAACTAACATGTATCTCTTAGTTAAGCACCAGGTAGTGGTAGGCTCAGTTTTCTATGTCGTCTCTACTGCAGTTCTCAGTAAAAATGAAGTACACATTGTTATTCCCATTCTACAGCCAGGAAAGTGAGAATCAGCCAAATTGATTTTTTTTACTCGAGGTCAAGCAACTAATAAGTGCAAAAGCTAGTATTTCAAAGTCCACATTCTTTCTATATATTAGAGTGCATTTCCAGTGGTGGAAAACATATCCAGGATGCTTAAATTATGACATGTTTACTTTAAAAAAAACAAAATTTCAGCATTAGTTATATACACAGAAAAAATCTTTAGAATATTAATTCATCCAAGTGAACTCAGATACTAAAAATGTATTGGTCTTTTTCCTATTCATTCTAGACAAACATACCTTGAAATATTACCTGAAATAAGTATCCATCTTTTTCCTATTTTTTTCCCAATACTGACCTTATTTTGTGGATATCACTGAAAATAATCCTCCAGTCACTCTTTTCTGACCCCCTAAAAAACTTGGTTCCAGAATGTCACCAGTGATTTATAGCTACTCCATAGTTGGTGACATCAAGGGCATAGAACATATATTTGACCTCAGGAAATGAAAAGGAAACATAAACAAAAATCGCATTGTTGATTGGCCTATTTCTGGTGAGGTAGGCCATACTTAATAGAAATCACTTTTTGTCCTCCTCTCTTTTCCAGCTTGCTCTATCACCAAAATAAATGGATCACTTTTTTTTTTTTTTTTTTTTTTTGTCTGTGTGCCTTCCTTTATTCCACTTTTAAAATATAATGAAGTGTTAAATTACATGATGTGGACTCAAAGTGCTGAAGCAATTCAGATGACAAAAAAGTCCAATTATGTCTTGTATGGTCAGCAAAGAATAGATCAGAAAGTGTCTCCTTGTCAAGGAAAGAGTAGATCACTCCTGGCAGGGAGTGGTGGGTCAAGCACAGCCAGCTTTCCTACGAATATGGGGTTTGCAGTGGTTGCATGTTGAGGGGGAAAAGAAAATAATGTTAAATAAGCTAGATTGTAGAGCATTGTGGAAAATAGCCAAAATGTTTCAGGACAAATGAAAATATGCGGTTACAGTTATATTTTCACATTATTTTAGTGAACACCATGCATTCAGAGCAATGTGACAGTGTTGAAGATATATTTATAATTGTTTCTTAGTTTTTACAATGCTTTAGAGTTCTCAAGGTATTTCTCTTACATTTCTGCATTTGATGTACTTAGCAACACTCTGAAGTAGAAAAAGCATGCATCACACGTCTATTTGCAGATTGTACAACACTTAGAGCAGTGAAGGGTCTTGTCCACACTCAGCACCAGGAAGAGCTGCCAAGTGTGAGCATGTTGCTCTCAGGATGATTCTGTGTGGTGAGGGAATCGTTCATTTAACTCCCCGCTCCCACCATAGTGAAAGGTCTCCACTCTGCAAATCACGTACACTTCCCATGGAATGGAGGAGTCCTTCTGGGAGGCGAGACGAAGGGAAGAGAAAAGGGAGCCAATATATTGAGCAGCTATATTTGCCTCTAGTTTTAAACCATAACAAAACCTTTGTATAATGAACTGTTGTACCCATTTTGCACATAACACGGTAATAAAGCCAGAAGACTTAAAGAACTACCCCAACATCACACAGCCAGGTAGTAGAAGCTAATAGCTGGAGCAAAATACCTGCTCTACTTTCCAAACTCTCCTTCCCCCAGATACTTGCACACAGCTTTCCTATGGAGGAGCATTGAGAGGGAACAAACATCTTTTTAATAAATAAAGAGGTAAGATCAGTATTATGAAGTATAGAGCTTGATAAATGATGTTACCTGCCCATGTCACAGGGCTAACAAAAGGAGTGTCAGATGCTAATGCTGGGCTCTTTTACATTATATAAGAGGCATGAGCTAAAGTCTGAGAATGACATGTTAAAACGTTTTCTAAAGTTTTAGGTAATGTTAATCTAAGGTGACCAGTCGTTTGTATTTGCTAAGGAGCTCATATTCTCAGATGACATCCAATTAGGTTCCTCTAAAATCATGTGAACATATTAAAATCAGATATAGGGGTCATAAAAAAGGAAAAGGAGACTAAAAACCACCTTTGGATTTCAGTTAGGTGGTACCAGTTGGTGCATTGGATGAGAGGAGTAAGTGACCAATTTAACTTTAGAAAACTTTAAATTATCTTTCTAACTATTCAGGAATATTATAGATTCTCAGTACCAAAGGCATCATTTTGGAAATCATTTTATTTTTCTATGTTAATGCCATGTTTATGGAAAGAAAGAAGAGATTATAAAAAGTTATCTTTGGTAAATAAGTTTAAAAAAATAAATAAAAATGAAACAAAACTTACAAAGAAAGAAAGAAAGAAAGAAAAAGATTATCTTTGTAAAGCTGACTCCCTGGGATTTCCCTGGGAAATCTACTCATAATGGTCACTCTTCCATTCCTGAGCCAGCAAATCCAGTTACACTGAGGTCAGTGATCACGAATGATTTGGAGAGCCAAGAAGTGCATCTTCTCCTCTTTCATCCTTTTTCCTTCTCCACATACTCTCCTTCTTTCTTCCCCATTTTTCTCTCTTCTACCATCTCATTTTCCCTCATTTTACCACTCCTACTCTTCTTTGGCTTTATCATTGTCTCATTTATACCATCCACCAAGCTCCCAGGCACTTGCCTGCTACTGTTGATCTACTTTTTTGATTGCTGTTGTTCTTATATAGCTGGGTTTTTAAAAAATCCTTGTTGTCATTATCTATAACACACACTCTTTCTAGTTCACACAGTCATTGTTTACAAGCATATATGCTTAAAAAGTCAAAGACTTGTGTAAATTTCTGATTCTAATATTTATCTGCTTTATGACGTTGGCAAATTAAACTCTGTAAGTCTCTATCTATAAAATGGTATATAATAACGGTATCTCTCTCATGGGATTATTTTCAGGATTCGATGAAAAATTGTACTTAAAGTATTTAGCACAGACTATTATATGTAAGAACAGGCTTGAAAAATGTGAACTATAATTTTATTATTATTTAATTACCTTCAATAAGGTATAATCATTTTTAGGAATAACACAGTTTGCATACCAGAATTGATCTTATATTGATTATTATTGTTATTACTATTATTACTCATTATTTCTCTCACAAGCACACAGGGAGACAAAAATATGAGAAAAAAAAAAGTTTGATAGCAAGATCAAGCAGGCAAATCAGGAATTTTAAAAAAAGTCTGAAGATAATCTAAAGTGACTTGATCTTGACTAAATTCTAAGCCATTGCAGATTCCTATTTCCAAGACCTTTATTCTGTAACCAACTGTGGTGAAAAACTTGTGTTTCAGAGCTTTAAAAACCATTTAATGAATATCTCTGGTCCCTGGGATAAACAATCAACCCTGTTTTCTTTTAGTCTAATAGTAATTTTTTAACCTTAAGGTGTACATAATATTGCTATTGTGTTAAGATAAACAATAATGCATTTAGTTTTTTGGGGGTAGGTTACAATCCTATTCATTTTGCACTAGAGATCACACTGTAAAGAATAAGATTCTAGTTAAAATGACTTGCTGAGTCAAGGTTACCTTATGCACTAATCTGAAACTAATTAACATTTCAATAGAAATCTTTTGGGCATAAGACTGGCTATGCACACCATAGTTCTGCCCCTTGGTTGTCCTCAGATATTACTTTAGTAATGTGTTTGTGCTCATGAATCTTTAAACTCACCTGCCATTTTATGATGGAACTCTGTTCAGAGACCCGTTTTAGACTCATGCAAACATGCATTTCACATCCTATTTTATGACTGCATTAACATGGAAAAATGTAAATAATTACCAATATGTACTCTCTTCGTATTGTTTTTTTTTTATTTTTATTTATTTTTATTTTTTTATTTTACTGGGAGGTCCTGGGGATCGAACCCAGGTCCCTCCGTATGGCAGATGGATGCCCAACCATTTGAGCTACATCCTCCCCCCTCCGTATTGTTTTTATAATGCAGAGTTTGCTTGGCATATTGAAATATCAGTGCTGTTTTTAGTTTTTACCATATAGGCACATCTCAATTTTACTCCAATCCAAAGGTGCCCCTGTCCTATTTTTTAAATTTTTTCTGTAAATATTTACTAATTTTCCTATTTTCATCTAGGATCAAATGTGTTAAGAACTAAGAAGAAAAATATGTTATTCCTTTCCCACTGTCTGAACACTGTTAGTTAAAAAATTGTTTTTCTTTAATGTGGTAGACAGAATAATGGTCCCCCAAAGATGCCCATATCATAAAATCTGGAACCTCTGCATATATTATCTTACATGGCAAAAGGCACTTTACAGGTGTGTTTCTGTTAAGGATCTTGAGATGGGGGATTATCCTGGATTATCCAGGCAGGCCCACTGTAATCACAAGGATCCTTATAAGAATAGGGCAATAGGGTCAAAGTCATACCAGAAGGAGATGTGATGACAGAAGTAGAGGTTGGAGTGATGCACTTTGAAGATGGAAGAAGAGGCCATTAGCCAAGGAAAGGAGGCTTCCTCTAGAAACGCAAGGAAAGAGATTCCCTCTAGAGAATCCAGAAAAAAATGCAGCTCTGCCAACACCTTGAATTTAGTCCATAAGACCCATTTCAGACATCTGACCACCAAAAGTACAAGATAATAAATTGTGTTAATTTCTGTCAATTTGTTAGAGAAGGAAAAAAAAAATCAATATAGCAGCAATGGAAAACTAATACAATTGGAGACATACAGGACTTTCCATCCTTGAAGAAGGAAAAATGTAACTAGAATAGCCCTCTCTTGTCCTCTCTCCTTTACTCTTCTATTTGTTCTTCCCCTCCAAGCCTGGCTTTTTATCTCCTTAGCCACCCCCCTAAAAGAGAGACCAAATGGGAAGGTGGTAGAGTAAGAAGAAAATAAAAGAGAAAAAATTTTGGAGATAGAAAGGGCATTTCACAATTGTCTTTACATAAGAGAAGAGAGAAGAAATTAATGTCCTAAAATCAACAAATAAACCACTAAATCTTAAAAGTGTAATCTTAAAAGTGTCAAGTTCATGAAAATCAAGGAAATGATGAGGAAAGATTCCAGATTGAAGGAAACTAAAGAACATGACAACTGAATGCAACATGTATTTCTGAACCTGGTCCATTTGTAAAAGGAACATTCTGGGGGACAATTGGTAAAGCTTGAAGGGGGTCTGCCAATCAAATGCTAATGATATATCAATCTTAATTTCCTGATTTGGCTGATGGCTTTGTAGTTATACAGGAACACGTCCTTATTGGTATAAATACACACTAAAATAGCAGTAATAATACATTATGTCAGCAACTTACCTTCAAAAGATTCAGGGAAAAAATGTTCTTTGTACTCTTCTTGCAATTTTGCTGTATATTTGAGATTGTTTCACAGTAAAAGTTTTAAAAAATGTTTGATGACCTCCTAAGGCCTATAGATAAATATCAAATGCATTAATATGTCATTTTCATTTAATCCTTGCCTACCATTTTCTCTCTGAAATATTTGATTTCTCTTCATTCTAATTGATTCTTTGTGAGCTTCTAAAATGAACAACTTGGTGTGAAGTCTCAATGTTTCCAGGTCATTCAAAGCAAAGTAACTTTTAAAATCTATATGAATTTAGATTAGAAAGAGATGTAGATGGCAAAAAAAATTTGGAAAATTTTGCCCTGGGACAGAAAGTTTGTGTCTGGCTACTTGTCTTAGTTTCCAGGTTACTATGACAAATACCACACAATGAGTTAGGTTAAACAATAAGAATTTATGGTTTTATGATTTCAAAGGTTGGAAGGGTTGCTTCTACCCGTGGCCCTTAGTATTCTGGGTGGGCTGGCAGTCCTTGAGGTTCATTGGATTTCCCAATATGTAGTGATGTCCTCTGCTTTCTCTTCTGGGTTCCCGCAGACTCCAGGCTTCTAGCTCCTCTCTGTGGCTTTCTCTATGCCTGTCAGTATTTTAGTCCACTTATAAAGGAATCTGCATTAAAGCCGAACCTCATTCAGGTGGGCCACACCTTAACTAAAATAGCATCTTTGAGAGATCCTCTTTACAATGGTTTTATAGGCCAGTTATTTTGTAGAATGTCCTCAGTTTGGGTTTGTCTTGTGTTTTTTTATGTTTAGATGCATCCACAGAAATGCAGATCAAGATCAAGAACATGTCAAAACATGGAGTACATAATTCAAGCTGCCACTCTACTCTTTCTCAAAACTACCAGACTGCCACATGTCCTAGGCTCCAGCTTCATAGAACAACTTTCATCTGCCTAAAGATGCCACATTCTTCGTGACTTCATGTTTCTCTCCATGCTCTTTCATGGACCTGAGTGGACCTCGCTTGGCTCAGAATGTCTGAGCACCATTCACTAGGGTCCTCTTGCGGGCAGAGTTAGAAAGTTTCTTTCATGCTTTGTGCTGAACTCTGTTATAACCCCATGTTGTGTCATAATTACTTGTTTACCACTTTGTCTTCTGCATTGGAATATCAGTTCCTGGGGGACAGACACTAAGTCATATTCATCCTTGTTGCCCCCAGCAATCAGTATAGTAACTGCCACATTATAAACATTTATTGATATTCATCGACTAATTAAATGAATGAATGAACGGATAAGTGAAAGCAGCAGAGCTTGGGTTAGAGTGAAAATTCTAACAACTAATTTTGTATTTAGTACTTTGGGCACTAAAGTACCAAAGTACTTTAGAATCATGTGGCATTCCTGGGGTTTGTGAAAGAGTATCAATATTGGATTTTTATGTGTTTTTGTAATGATGACAATGGTTTGTTAAGGGCTATATTAGTAAGTCAAAGGGGTGCTGATGCAAAGTACCAGAAATCTGTTGGCTTTTATAAAGGGTATTTATTTGGGGTAAAAGCTTACAATTACAAGGCCCTAAAAAGGCCAACTCAAGGTACCATAAGAGGTGCTTTTTCACCAAAGTCAGCTGCCATGTGTTGAAGCAAGATGGCAGGCAATCTCTGCCTGGTCTCTCCTTCCTTCTTCCTCTTAAGGCTCTGTGGTCCCAGTTTCTTCCGATCTCAGCTGTAGGCCAGCATAGGGCTCCTCTCTCAGGGCTTCCTATATCAGTCTGGCATAGGGCTTGTTTCTTTTCAGGCATTCTCAGCTGCTCAGCTGCAAACTATCAGACGAATGGCTCAACTCTCTCCGGGGTCCCAGGACCAAACATGACAGAGCTTTCTCCTATTCCATATGTCTGCTTGAGTAAGTGTCCATTTATATCAGCCCACCAAGAGGGCGGGGACGCAATCTGAGTCATGCCCTTCTGATTTCGTCAAATCAAAGCCCTAATCTTAACAGGTAATTTAATCAAGACATGTCAGCTAACTCTAATGCATTCAAAGGGCATCACACCCAGAGAAAAAGATAACTTTACAAATAAAATCTCTCTTTTTGGAGATTCATAAATAATATCAAACTGTAACAACTATGCATGAATGTTCACACATTTAAATGTGCTCTTTTTGTTAGTATTTGAATAAAAACATTACTTGGTAGGAAGTTAATGAAGATAATGATATAAATCAAAGAGAAATAATTGGGGGAGGGAAATGTTTAGAATATAAAGTGCTCTTAAAGGTTGAGAAACTAGAACCAAAATCACACGAAAGGTATTTATCACCCTTATAACACTGATATTACTCCTACTTGCACCTATTTCTATTTATAATAACACTTAACATTTAATGACCCCTGTAACACTGTGAGGGAAAACATGCATACTATTGGCCTTTTGCTAA
Source organism: Tolypeutes matacus (assembly GCA_026826555.1). Lineage (NCBI taxonomy): Eukaryota > Metazoa > Chordata > Mammalia > Cingulata > Chlamyphoridae > Tolypeutes > Tolypeutes matacus. Next base: position 63,137,133 of record JAKSZT010054030.1, on the reverse strand, counting down.
TTTGGGGGACAAAAGAACTTATTACAAGTTTATGAGATTTTACTAATCATGATACCTCAAAAAATTGTGGAGGATTTGAAAATTAAAAATTAATTTGTAACTATATTAAACCACCATATTTTTAATGCTTAGGAAAAGATTTTATACCTGTCAAAGGACTCTTAAGAAAACAGAATTGCATATGTTTTAAGCTTTAGATCAATAAGTTTGGGTAATTTTTGGTGTTTAAAATATATTTTTAATGGATAAATTTCCTACTTTTAACTCTAGCCTAAAATACTTTATAAGCTCTTGTATATTAGGATCAAATCTTAGTTATCTTTATACATCTCCTGCTACTCAAAAACTTGCATTTTGTAAGTACTAAGCCCTTATTCCTGAGTGAATAAATAAAAGTAAAATCTAGATTGTTTTGAGAACAGCACAACTTTATATAGTATTCTTTTGTCCTATAGACATTCTTCACTGATGTGGTAAACATATTTTGATTCACAGGGTGGGTTGTTTATATAAAATTAGATGAGAGTAAATTTCAAATAGTGTATGTGAAGAACATTTTAGATTTTTTCTCTCTCCCAGTTTTAATCTAAACCAGGTTCTAGGTATTAGTGATCTTTTTTTTTTCTTTCACCAGAAAAATGATATGTAACCAACCTTTTGAAGTAAAAGCATTCAAGTCAAGCTTAGGTGCCCCTAAAACCACACTCTTGATGAAAACAAATAGAATCTTTGTACTCATGTAGACTTTTGCATTGAAGCTTTGAAATATCTTTAATAAACATTCTCTCATTAATCCCCTTTCTAGGCCAAACCTGAGAATGTACATATGGTAAACCAATAAATCTAAAAAATAAAGAGAAAATCTATTTCATAAGAATTCTAACTCTTTCTGAAGCATGAATTTTTACAATATTTACAAATTAAATACCATGTTTTTATTAAGTGGTGATGGGAGAATGAATAAGAGTTTGAAGACATGGGTCCCAATTTCAAGTGCTCCATTAATTTGTCTGTTTTTAGTTAATAATAATGCCCAACCCAACCAGTTCATAGGGTTGATGTGAAGAACAAACACTTGCAACAGTTCTCGATAAAGTCTAAATTGTGTTTAAAAATAAGCTGAAATCAGTTCAGAAAACCAGAGGAATATTTCTACACAAACAGTTAATCAGTGTTCAGGAACAATTGTGCGCATTTGTCATTAAGATGTGGTGATTGTTTGGCCTTCCTGCATCCACCCTTGACCCTTTCAGTCATTCTTTTACCACAGCAGAATGGTATGGGCACCGCACCTTCAAAGGCCTTACTGGTTTTCCTTCTCTCTTCCAATTAAGTCCAGCATATTGAGGAAGAAAGGACTCCAAGGACATATGTGGTCTGGCCTTATTGACTCTCTATTTTATCTGCTTCCCCTCACTTACTGTACTCCAGCCCCGTGCCTTCTTCCAGGTCCTCAGAGGTTTTCCCAATGCAGTACATTTCCCTGTGCTCTCCTCCATGCTTAAATAGCTCTGCCCTCAATTGTCACACAAATGTCCGCCCTTGTGCACGTGCACACACACACACACACACACACTCCTCCCTTACTTTACTCCTATTTGTCTTGAGGATCATATTACCTCATGAGATCACACTTCAGTAACTTCTGGGACCAGGTTTAACACTCTTTTGCCTTTATAAGATCTCAGAGCACCATCCATTTCCCCAACTAAGCACTTTTAAAAGCATAAGTCTATGTGTAATTATATGATTATTTGATTTATATCTGTTTCCTCCTCTTGTTTCTGAACAATGAATTTGTTTTTGCTTAATAATATGGCTCCAATTACTAGTACTATTGTCTGACACTAAATAAATATTAGATTAACAAATGAAGTTGAGACAAAATTGGGTCCCCAAAGTGCGTAACACATGTAATCATGTTCTCTGATAAACGCCCATCTGAAGTGGGGGCAGGAGCTGCTAATGTTTACTTCTAAGAATGGCTCAATCTGTTACCCCAAAGGATAAAGAAATGGCCACTTTCCATATTGTTTCTGGTTAGACAACTATGAATTAAGATGTGATAAAAGGTGATACAGCTAATTTATTAATTTTCCCAAATGTAGACTTTTCTCATACCTGGACTATTTCTTCTCTCAGAAAAAAGAGTTACAGAAAAATTCATAAAAATATATAGTTTTATTCCACAGATGGGGAAAGTGAGCAAAAGAGAATGTTTTAATCAAAATTATATTATAAAACATTCCTTAAACAATCCAATGGAATGTCATTTTCAATCAATTATTGATATATGATAATGGAAAGACTATACCAAATCTCCAGAAATACAAATTAATTTAGTTATTTTGTGATCTTTGAAATTTATAATGGTTGTTTCAGAAACTTCAGATATTCCTATCTTTTTTTCTAAGAAAATTTAAAAATCAGTTTAGATTTTCAGTTCATATTCCAACTAATGTTGGTCCATAATTCATATTGAATATTGGAGAAAATCTGAAATTAAAAATCTACCTGGGTTATCCATCATATAAGTCCTTGTGGAGACTCAAGATTTTTCTTTCTTGTATCATAAAAGAGCAATAGAAAGTTGGGAATGGCCTCCATTCTGTGAGTAATTAACCATGTGCTATTAGCAGATCACCTCATCTCCCTGGGCCACTGTTTCCTCTTCTATCCTCCATCACTGTATGAGCCATTGACTTATAGTTATAAAAACCCATGAAAACTAAAATAAAACAAAACAAGATGACTATTCTAAATATACATTTCATTCTACTGCCTATGTTAGGAAGTAAATTATCACTCAGCTTTCCCATTGATTTTACTTTAAAAAGGAGAAAAGTCTATTGTGACAGATCATGTACTTCTTTCCATATCTGATTTATTTTATTTCCCCCAAGCTTCAATCCTTCATATTCCCTCAGATCTAATGCAATACCCAAGAAACTAACTTATGTTAGTCTCTGATGAGATGAGATCAGCCCCTGCAGGACCAGTCTAGTGAATCAGAAGATAAGTACTTGATTTTCCCTAGTTAGCTGCCTATCGACATTTGAAAAGATTTTAGACAAGGATTCTGATTAACCTGCAGGGGAAAAAAGTCTGCCTTATTTGTATATTATCTTTTACTGTGGAAAAAAAGCACTTGCTGCTATCGATTTAGTGGTGATTAATGATATTAATACCAATTAATGATACTAATACCAATATCATTTTTAATTAAATTAATTTTTTCCCTTTAAGGAAAAATACTCTATAAATTTTAATAAATACTTATAAGTCTCTACAATATGGATAAGACTGAGTTCCTCTTCATTTCCTGAAACATTAATTTAAACTAATACTCCAAACTTTGCCCCTAAAGAAGAGAGGAACTAAACTGTTGGAAAGACGTATGTCATGTTTATATGCTAAAGAACCAGATGAGTTGTGTGGGATGCCAAACCCAATTCATTACCAGCAGTGCGTAGCCTATGCCAGCCATTGTTCATAATACATTAAGACACTTCAGTACATTTGGGCATGTTTCATACTCTGAATTAAACCTTAATATTTCTTTTCTAATGAAGATAAAAGAAAATAATTTCTTGAATAGCAAGTTTATTTGCATGTTACATTGGACGAAGGAGGATTCATTAATTAACATTTTGAGATTTTAAAACTCACCAAGCCAAAGCATTAATGTATCTTATAGGAAAACAAGAAAGGGATATATTTTTAGTTTCAGTATTAAGCTCATATTCAAAATACAACTTTCTTAATAGTGCTGGGGCTAAAAACAGTTGTAAGTAGATGGTAGGATGAGGCTTCATATACTGTTTAATGTAGCAATGGTGTGGCAAAGGACATTACCGCCTGATCTCTTTGTTACATACTTACTTCTGCCAGCTAGGTGAGAGATGGCGTTAAGCTTTTGTTGCCCATTGATGTTGATGATGATGGTGATGATGAAGGTTGTGCTTCTATAGAGAAGCCACTAAACTGACTGAGCACTGAGTCCTTTGAAAGGGAGTCCTGGGCTGCTTTGGGACAGCTTTTCAAAATGCAAGTAGAGTGTCCTTTGCTCATTCTTGTTCAAGCTACACGGGATTTCAGATTCCAGCCTGGGAAAAACTCTTATTACATGTTGTTTACAGTTCTGTTGCATTATTCAGTTTCTTTTATTAAACCAGATACAAGTTGTGACATGCTGTTAATTCAATCACTAATAAGTAGCTCAAATTGCAAAGCTATGTCAGCAGGTTGGTGTTGATTACGCTGTAGCCACCACTAGCATATTGTTTTAAATGCTTGGTAAATTTTATTTTCTGCAGTGATAGACTGCTTGGTTCATATTTCCCCCTTCTCTCTCTAAGCCAAAAGAAGTGCACAAATGTCCATCTGTGGGTCCTCTGCAGGCGTCTTCTTTCCCTTTGCTGCAAGGCGGGCTGGTAACCACTAGAGGGGAGGAGACAGCCGGCTTTATTGAAGGTTGCAGCACAGAGACTGATGGTGGAGAAGCTGTCAGAGGACTGGGTGCCGACGAAAGGGTTTAAATGTATGATAAAGGTTAGCAAAAAGAGAGAAAAATAGGCTTCTTAAGGTATGCAAGAAATATGCTTCTAATAAATTAGTGCTGACCAGGAAGGCAGAATGTTGGAGGCTGCTTGCCTTTTAACCCATGGTCCTAAGCATTAGCAAGATGATCTATGAAATCAGCGTTAAACCTTAGGAAAACAAATGATTCTCTCCTTAGGACTGTAGCTAATGTATGTGCGTGTTAGGAGCAGCAGGGAACTACTAGGAAGGGAACCAAAGAAGTGAAGTGAAAACTCAGCATACAACCCATTTTCAAAAATATTCCAACACCTGCCCCCTGTTACCATCACTTTAAATCCCTACATACTAAGGCTAAGAGAGGGAATAGAGAAGGAGACATCCAGGAAGTAAAATATTGATCTAATAAACAGAGAGCGAGCTAGAGTGAGGAACTTTGTTCAACCCTTCTGAACATTCCGAACTGCCAATATTCTAACACGTGGAACTTAAATAAAATACAGTCAGCGGAGATTAACGAGGGACCACATAGACCATTTGAGCATTACTTCTTGATTTTTCTTTATCCAGCTTGACCTTTTTATTCTTTTATTTTTTAAAAAAGAAAATATACTTAATATTAGTATTGTTAAAGTGCTATAATGTAGAACTGGAGGTTGTTCCATGTACTCTCCTGAGTGTAATTGCACTAAGATCATTCGGTTTCCATTTGGAAAGCCAGTGGCAATTACTGGAATACAATGTATCATGCATTTGCTCACTGGATATAAAACGTATATACTAATTCGCAATAAAATGTAACAGCTGTCAGTGCATTTTCTGCTCTGTTACTTCAATAAATTGGAACTCTGACTAGAAAATGGGAATATTGCATTTTTACACACTCTGTAATGTGTTTGCTTTTTGCAAATACAATTTATTTTTTTTCATGACAAAAATTGTGGTTTGTTATTACTGCTAGTGGATAAATATTCCTATATCAGAATGAATTACATATGGTATCTGTAAAGAAGTAGTAATATTTTCTGCTTTTTATTGTAGCCTGTCTCCAGTAAACAAAATACACTTAACCTACTTCTGTCACATACTGAGTATATATATTTTTTCATTGTAACGGCTGTGTGTTGGGGGTAGGGAAAGGAAGTAGGAGTTTATTTTTTATCCTACCTTCCCATGTGTCTATGTTGATGATTAACATTTATTTCCAGATACCATCATTTCCTTCAGAGCTTATTTTTTTTTAAGTTTCAAATCTTTTTCCATACATTTGGCTAATCAGGTTTCTTTAGAATATGAAGTACTAACTCTGAGTTTTATTTAAAATAAAATGCCTGCACATTTCTGTAATTTTGTTACTTGAGGTCAGACTTTTCACAGATAATTAGCCTTTTACACACTGTGAAATCAACCTGCATTGGTTATTTGGCTAGACTCTTTGCTTCTGTTCTTTATTTCCCAGAAGGTTAACGTGCTGAAAATCTAGCTTCAAGCTCATGGTACTGTCTCTTTGTGTTGCTAATTATCCCGTTGCATAATTATTAATATAAGGAGCAGGAAGAGGAAACAAGCACACCAAATAGTCGTGAATGCTGGTGTTCTGGCAGGAAGCAAGTCCTGCATTAATAAAATGTGCCTGCGACAATATCACAGGAGCTAGGAGCGTTCCTTGTTAAGGATCATTTATTAACTGAGATCATCTTTTAGTTCGCCTTGGGGTAATGACTAATGTCAATGGCAAATTTCACAGTTGTCTAGAGAAATGAATTAAATTTGTAATAAAAAGCCCTTCGGCTTGTTGTACATGTTCATTTATTGGAGTAGTTGAACTAGGAGAACTGTAAGGCAACCAAGAACATCGCCTTAATTTTCCTTACATATAATAGTGACCTTTAGCTCCATATTGAAAAAGTTACCTATTATGGACTGGTAAATTAAATGAAAAGTTCCTCTAATGCAAAATAAACTAGATGGCTGAGCTAAGTTAAATGGCCTTTAGCCCGTAAGATTGTTCATAGGAAAATATTCTTTCCTTTTTAATATGACTCTTCCATTTAAGCCATCATAAAATAAGTCACTTGACATATAAGAAGAGGATGAAACAATTCAAAGTAAGATTTTTTTTTAAAAAGAATTGCACCTATTTATACATTGTAAGTGCTTTGGGTGATTTCATTTTGTGCTATGATGCAGTTTTTAAAAGTGCCGTTTTAACACTCTCTTAATTCTAAATATACAGTGTGTTTTTTTTATTTACTTGGCATGGCATGTTGTTACTGTAATTATTTATAGAAGTTTTTGTATTGCTTTATGTAGTTGAGGAAAAGCATATTTCCCAGGAGGAAGAACAATTACACCACTGTCTCTTTTTCTGTTTTAGAAAGGCTAATTCCAGATTCCTTTTTTGAGAGTGAACTGGACTTGGAAAACGATAATTACTTTGAAAATTAGCACTATGACCAAGCATGGCATTCTCATTTTATAGCTAAAACTACGTAGAACAACCGGTCTCCTTGTGTAATCTGTTATCTATAGCATAGTGCACTTGAAACAAATTATCCCAATCAAGACGCCAGCTCGGCTAACCATGGCAAGTGAAAAATGGACATTGTTTTCAGCGAGTAAAGACAATTGCAATATTTATGAAAATTGAAATGTAGTATTTCTGTCAGAGAGGCAAACTTTCAACACCTATTTTAAAACTTTACAATGATATCTCAATATTTTCCCTTTTAAATCATATCAGTAAAGTCGATTCTCCAGCATACAGAAGCACTGCTCCCATTTACAGTGGGACAGACTAAAACCAGAAGAGCACACGTGCATTATATGTTACTGACACATACACATGTGTTGCTAAAGATGAATAAAAATACCTAAAGAACCCATGGGAAATAAATACAGTAATAAAAAGAAGTAATCAGAAATATGATTGATTACCATTTTTAAACATGTATGAAAATGTTTGTTTAGAGAATATTCCTCCCCAAATTCCAGGTTTCAGGGACTAAGACAATTGCTTAATTTTTCTCCATTTGAATTATTTTTCCAACCGCTTCTCTCTGTGTCCCCTTTCAGCCTAATGTTCGATCCATGTTATATAAGCCGTTGCCTCCTGCTGAAATGGGTGGAGTTGTCCAAAAATTGTTTTGTCTCTTCAGCTTGTTGGGTATGTCCTGAGGTGTACTATGTGCTTATTCATGATTTAAGGGAGCCTCAGAAATTTGGACTTTTTCCGTCTTAATGCAGATGCTCACAGCATTTCTAATAAGGCCAGGAAAAGAGTTCACAGTCCCCTTTTACCCACTCTCTCACCTCAGCCCTTTTCAGCATGTAACCTTATTCTCTGTGGGATTACTTGGATGAAAACCAATTAGGGGGCAGCTCACAATATAAATGCATACAGATTACTCCAGATTGAACACTGCCCATGCCAACTAATCATAGAGTATATAATGCCCTGAATGGTATAAATATTAAAGAGTTGTGAGGAAATGGACCTAAATATTGAGAAAAGACTCTTAATGCCAAATCAGAAATAATAAAATATGTAACTAAAAATATGGACTTCTTTCTACTCCACCTCCGTTCCCCTTCCTGTGTTTAATTCTTTGTGGAGATATGCCCACAGGCCTCCTGGAGTGTGTTCTCCTTTGCTAATCCTACCACAATGGCCCACATGAGTTTCTGATGCGTCCCCCATGCCCTTCATTCTATGACTGTCAATTTCTGTCTAATAAGCCGGTCTCTCTCCCTGCCTCTTCCAGAGGGCCTCGTTCTCAAGCGGGGAGGGGACAGCTTCCTCAAAGGCCAGCCCAGCTCTAAGAATTACTGAATGGGTAAATCAGTGTTTAGCAACCATGCTTGTCAGGAGGCTTATTGGAAATAAGTGCAGTTAAAAAACAAGGAGGGAAGGAAGATTTATACAAATCCTCAAGTCAAGACTTTGGGAACATGGTTTAGAAGACTAGCTTAGAGCCACAGAGAGAGAAATTACCACCAAAATGAATGATTAATGCCATGTCTTTGATTGAAAGAGCCATGTGACTCAGCTGTCAAGCTTTTTAAGGTAGCTAGATGGAAGAAAGGGGAGGAGCCTTTTCTTTTCTCTCCACATTTCTGTCAATATAATCTCTCTAGATTCTTTTTCTCTCCCTCTTCCTCCCCCCACAACTCTCTCATTCTCTTTCTCTAATTCTCTCTCTCCTCTTCTATTGTAGAGAATATATTAGAATAGATTGACAGTTTGCAAGCTAAAAATCTTTAGGTTAGAAAGCTAGACAAATACTTTTTTTTTTTTGTCACATATTCATTCAAACCTTTTTATCCCCCCTCGTGTCTGTCTACCTAAAAATTTTACTCATGTGAGTTCTTCATATGCTTCAGTAAGACTGAAGACACCTTCCCTGGACTTCACATGGGCTATGATCCATGCATATAATGTTCCCTTCTAGTGGACCCCAATTTCACTGTAATAGGTGTACAGTTAAATGTGACTGTGCCTAATTATCATAGCTATTTACTTTTTTTCCCAAGGGCCATTTGTGAGAAGTTCACTAATTCACACTGGGGAGTTTAGAGGGGCTATTAGAAAGTTATTAAAAATGTCTCTTACCTGTTGATGGAGGATTGGCCTGGCATATCATGACCTTTCTTCTTTTTTCTTCTCTCTCTGACATTTTTTTCACTGTGGCCCCATTTAACATGTCATCACTATTCAAACTTTTCATGGGACCAATACCTGTGAATCTTTTTTTCAATTGCAGTTGGGATAATAAAAGTGAGAAGCAACTATCTTGTACTTTTTTCTCTATTCCCTGCACTATTAAAATGGCATTCATTAGTGTCTTAACAACAAAGTAGAAAGATGAAAACAGCGACTCTTATGAAGTCACATGTCATGAGAACACACATTTATGCCAAACGAAAATATTTAAAGGCAATTCTATATATGTAGACATGAAATACATATTTCTATTCATGCTCAGTCCCTCTACAACACACATGCAAATCCCGAACCATTGCCCCTTTGACTACTGCCCGGAAGACAATTTGTGAAGTAATTGGATTCTAGAATCAGACTATCTGGATTCCTATCTCTAATTTCCAATCTAGCACTAACTCTCTGTATCACCTTGAATTTCACTTTAATTACACTGGTATGTCTTCAAAACCAGTGCATTGGGGCATGGTCCCTGCAAGTTTACTCATTTCCATAAACCTAGTAACTACAAAATAACTGGCACATATTTGTTCTCAAAGGTAGTTGTGAAATTCATGAATGAACAAATCAGCTGTGAAGTCTTGGTAAAATTATATATTACTGTTAAGGCTCCTCTTTTTAAAAAAAAAAAAAAAAAATTTTTTTTTTTTAAAAAGTATAAGTACCTAAAATATAAAATAATTTTAAGGCTTCAGTAAAGGTGTTGAGAGGAGACCAAGACATCAGATAAATACTTGATAAATGCCAACTGTTGTTGTTGCTGTTGTTGGCAAAGATAGAAATAAGGAAAGAGGCCTATTACTGTTATTTAACCTTTTGAGGCAAGCTATAGTTGATGTGATAATACAATAAAATGAGTAAGTTCTGTATAGTAAAAAAAAAAAGAAAGAAAAAGAAAAAAGCTTACAGATTTTTTGGTATTTTAATATTTAGGATTATCTAGAGTTCCTAAACAAAGTGGAAATTATAAAGTCAATTAAAGCTTTCACTAAAGTGGAGATGACACTAAATACACAAACACCTGACTTTTAAAATCTAGCAATAAAATAGAGGAAAATATGGTGTTTGGGGAAGGGGAAATATCACATTTATAATCGCTACACCAATATATACAGAAACACATTTAATAAAAATTTGTATATCCCACACGAAGAACACTACAAGTGTTGTAAGGGACATCAAAGAACACTTGAAAAATATGGCTAAGTATACATTTCTTGTCCTATAGAATTAAACTTGTAATTCTGTTCAATTATTTCCAAGATAATTTATAAGTATGCTAAAACTCCAGCAACAGTAATACCACATTATAGACAGATTAACAAAAATTCCTAAAATTTATTTGATGAAATAGATACAGAAAAACGGAAATGAAAATGTTATATATAAGAATCATAGAGACAGAATGTCCATCAAAACAAGGTCTTTATAAAACATGTAATAACATGGGAAAATATTCACAGTAAATTGGTCATCCTAAATCAGATTATGAAAAAAGTATTTGGCTGACTCTTAATGCTTTAAAAGCAAAAGGCACACATGGGTAGAGAAAAAATACTAGCAGACTGGAAGCTTAACTATGTGTTTTTTATTATGTACAATGGGATTATTGATTTTATATTTTTATCTTCCTTTTCTGAATGTTGCTGATTTTCTGAAGGTTGCTGAGCTTTTCTTAATGTTACTGATTTTCTACAGTAAACGTATTTTATATTTTGGAGAAGATATTTGAAAGAGAGAGCTATAGTGTTCTTGTCTGAGTGAAAGCAAGGGCTTTGGAGTTATAGAATACCTGCCCTACCATTTACTAATTCCTGTCAGTTTCTAGAAAGCAAGAAATTTTCTGCCTTGAAAATTTCTTGAAAATCAAGAGATTTTCTGCCTCGATATCTTTGCATAGACTTTTCCGTCTGCTGGGAAAATATTTACGTGTCTCCGCCCAACTCTCATGAAGACTGGGTTTTTCACATCCTTTGTGCCCCTACATGTGACCTTCGCAGAGGTCACCTATGTCGTCACCTATCTAATAAAGATCCTACTTGATCAATTTCCTTTATTAACTGACATTTTAATTGCACATTGGTGTGTTTCCTTGCGTATCATTTGTTTTCCACACAAGACTGTGGTTTCTATTGGGACATGGTCAGTGCAAGTTTACTCCTAGCCATACACCCACCTCCACAAGGACTTGGTACATGGTGTTACTTAAAAATAGTTGTCAAATTAAGGAATAACTAAATCAACTGTGAGATCATGATCAAATGACTTACCACTGCTAAGCCTCAATATTGTCATTTTTAGAATGATAATACTATCTCCCTTACAGGGCTATTGTAAAGATAAAATGACTCGTAGATGTTTATTTTATACTTTGAATTATAATCTGATACTACTTTATTTAATTTGTTGCTCAAATTTTCCAGCTTTGGCCACTGTGAACTCTTTCAATTGGTTCCTGTATCCCTTTGCTATTACCCATGATTATGAGTTTTTAATATTTTCTGAGCATGTCCATCCATATTTTCTGGCACCACAAGGTACTCCAGGCTGTATATTCCCTGCCCCAGTCCTAGAATCAGCCATTTCTCCAAGGAACTGTCATTATTGGAGCATGTTATTAGAAACCAAGGTCTGGGTGCTGGGTGTGCTTAGTGCTATTGGGGTGCCATTGTTTTTACAGTCCCTCAGCTGATAGAGCAAGAAATATAAGCATGTATACTATCCCATGTATATAAACATATCTACAGCTATTTCTATATGTAAACATGTGTATCTATATTAAGTGAACATGAGTTCATACTGATATCTCCAACTCTAATCCATTACCACACAGATCATTCTAGCTTCCTTCCCTTGCTTACCTGTAGCCTCCCACCTCAACAGTGACAATCCTGGTTCCCACCATCCACTATCAATTTACTTAATTATTCCATTCCATTATAAATGTATAGTGATGTCAAAAATTTTAACACATATATCCATGAGAAAGAAACTGTATTGACTAGAGTTATTGACTTATGTATCAATTGTATAGCCGATATATATATATATATATATATATATATATAGTTCCTTTAGGCTTTAGTCTCACAGATTCCACTCAATTCCAAAGTTACTTAGGTCAGTACCCCTTTTATTCCCACTCTTCAGTGAGGCTGTGTCATACATTCTCAAAACAGAAAGATTCTTTTGTCACATTCTGAAGCCAGTCTGTGATCCCCCAACTTCCTAAAGAAGTTTTTTTAATTTGCATACATTAGGGTCCACTCTTTGTACTGTGAAGTTCTATGGTTTTTGAGAAATGCATAGTGCCATATTTCCACCATTACAATATCATACAGAATAGTTTCACTGCCCTAAAAATCCCCTGTTCTTTGCCAATTCATCATCCCTTTCCTCCTTTCCCTGAATTCCTTTCCTCCACTTATCTATTTATCATTTCTATAATTTTTCTTGCCCAGAATATTATATCATTGCAGTCATATAGTATATAGCATTTTCAGACTGGCTTCTTTTACTTAGTAATATGTATTTAAGATTTATCTACATCTTTTCATAGCTTAATAGCTCTTTTTTTTTTCCCATTGTATGAATGTACCACAGTTCATTTATTCTTTCACCTATTGAAGGACATCTTGGTGGCTTCCGGTCTTTGGTAATTATGAATAAAACTCTTATTAACAGTCACATGCAGGGTTTTGTGTGAAAATAATTTTAAAATCAGTTGGGTGAATATCTAGGAATACAATTGGTGGACTACATGGAAAGATGTTTAGCTTTGTTAAGAAACTGCCAAATTGTCTTCCAAAATTGCTTTACCATCTTGAGTTATTGCCCTACCTCCTTGACAACATTTGATTTGTCATTTTTTTTTTCCCACCATTCTAATTAATATGTAGTAGTATTTCATTGATGTTTTAATTTGTAATTCTCTAAGGACAAATGATATTAGCATCTTTTCATGTGTGTATTTCCCATCTGTATATCTTTGGTGAGGTATCTGTTCATATCTTTTGGCCATTTTGCAATTAGGTTGTTTGTTTTCATGTTGTTGAGGTTTAAGTGTTCTTTGTATATTTTGCATACAAGTCATTTATCAGATATGTGTTTTGCAAATTTTTCCTCCATCCTTGGCTTATCTTTCAATTTCCTTAACAATGTGAAAAGAGGAGAGGTATTTCATTTTAATAAAGTCCAACATAATTTTTCTTTTATGAATCTTGCTTATGTTTTTGTATCTAAAAAGTCAACACTAAACCCAGGATCACATAGATTTTCACCAATATTTTCTTTTAGAGGTTTTACAAGTTTTTCAGTTTACATTTAGTTCTATATTTCATTTTGAAATTGTGTGTATATGTGTGTGTGTATATAATGTATAAGGTCTGTGACCAGGTTCATATTTTTTACATATGGACTTCCAATGCAAATGATAATAAGTTTTTCCTTTATCAAAGAACAGTTGACTATATTTGTGTGGGTCCATTTCTGGCTTTCTCTCCTGTTCCATTGATTCTAATGTGTCTATTCTTTTGCTGATACCATGATGTCATGATTACTGTAGTTTTTTAGTAAATCTTGAAATGAGATAATGTGAATCCTCCAACTTTTTACTTCTTCAGTGTTATATTGGCTCTTTTAGAAGTTTGACCTTTCTATATAAACATTAGAATTAGGTTGTCAATATCTACAAAATAGCTTACTCCGATTTTCATCAAGACTGTATTGATAGGACATATGGGAATCCCCTATATTTTTTATGTAACATTTATGTAATCTAAAGCCTCTTTCAAAATAAAGAAGACTGTGTTGAATACATAGATCAAGTCAGGAAGAGTTGACATCTTAACAACACTGAGCTTTTAATCCATGAACACAGACTGTCTCACCATTTATACAGATCTTTCACCAGAAGTTTATAGTTGTCTGCATTTAGAGCCTATGCTTATTTTGTTAGATTATATTTACATATTTCTTTCATGTGGATATGCTATTGAAAATGGTATTTTTAAAAATTTCAAATTCCAAATGTTCATTTCTGGTGTATAGGAAAGCAATTGACTTGTATATTAACCTTGTATCTAGCAACCTTGCTACACTTACTTATTAGTTCCAGCAGTTTTTGTTTTAATGAATTCTTTTGGATTTTCTACATAGGTGATCATGTCATAAGAGAATACAGACAGTTTCAGTTCTTCTTTCCAGTCTGTATATCTTTTATTTCCTTGTATTGTCTTATTGCACTAGCAAGGACTTCCAGTATGTTGTTGAATAGGCATAGTAAAAGTAGACACCATTGCCTTGTTCCTGTTCTTAGTGGAAAAGTGGAAAGTATTCAGTTTCTCTCCATGAAGTGTCATGTTTGCTGTAGGTTTTTGATATATGTTCTGATCAGGATGAGGATGTTCCCTTCCATTATTTGATGCTGAGAGTTCTTATAATAAAGGGCTGTTGGATTTTTCAGATGCTTTTTCTCTGACCATGGCTTAAATTTTCTATATTTTATTAAATGGAAATTCATTAAATAGGGACTCTTCTGAGGTAGCAAGTGGATTCTTCATTGCAAATATTGCTGGAGGTTATCAACCATTTATAAGTTTGTGTGAATTTATTAATTAATTATTTTCTTTTTTTAATTATCATTTTCTAGAAAGATTTCAGTTCCTCAACTATGAAAAGGTAAAATAAGACTATTTTCTTATAATGTTGCAGTCAGACATAAAAGCTTGAATAGCTAATGAAGCCTAAGAGAGTAGCTGAGGCATAGAAACTTCTCAAATATTATGATGATTACACTATTATAATTATTATTATTTAGTAAGTTTAAGACTTGTGGCATTTGGATAGGCAGTTACTCTTACATGTGCTCTACTCTGAGGGAGGAGTGCAGTTGTGGGAAATATAAAGGCAGTGAGCGCCTAAGGCAAAGAACAGGAAGTGGTAGGTGACCAAGAGAAAAACAAATGCTACAAAATTTTGCCACTTTAAATTTTTGTTTCTGGAGATGGAAAGTCTCCACCTCTCTTTTTCTTCATTTGATCCTTGCTGCCAGATTCTAGAACACAAATGCACAGCAATAACATTAGCCTTCTGTCACATAATGGTGTATGCTCTAGCTACAGAATTCAACTGCTCTTTGTTATATTGATGCTCTTGGAATGAAAATGAACTCCATGTTCCAAACAAATGTAGAGGACATGAACCTTTTGTAAGTCCAAGACTGAGGACAAGGAAATGAAAGCAAGCCTTGTCCAACAAGACCTGGCTCTCTGAATGTCATGCTTAAACCATACTCTCCTCATTCATAGGACTCATTTTCATTTCGTGTTATGTTCTGCTTCTGTGTGATTATATTTTTTTTGTTCATTTTGTGCCTTTCGATGTACATTTGAGTGGATTTGATGCATTCAGGAATAGTCTCTCAGGCTTACTATATACTGAACCAAACAAGGATATGGGAAAAGCCTAAAGATAGGCTGGGATGGTAAAGCAAGTCATATTTTGGCAGAGTTAAAATTTTTTTGCAAACTATTTTTAAATATATTTCAGTTTTTATTTTCTCTTCTGTGCACAAATTAGTGTCATCCCCTGATTCGGGTTCATCCATTAGGGAAGTGCACTGATACCTTTAATGGGAAAAGGAAGAATGATTTTCTGAAGAGGAGCAAGACCTCATTAACTTTTTTAAAAAGATAGAACTAAATTTATATCCTAAAACTTCATAATATGCTACATGTTACACATCCTTTCACTCGAGGACTCAAGAGAAAGCCAAGTTTCTTTATTTTTCTTCCTGATTTCTTACATGGAGTTAATTTTGTTTTCAGGGAAAATTGGGATTTGTTTAGTACAGTACAATATAGTATTAGGTGAATTTGCTTTGGAGCAACTGAACCTCCATGTATGGCAGCCTCTGTTCTGAAAGTGATAATAAAATGTGAAGAGTTATATTCAGGTGGAAGTCTGAAAGGGCTGCCTCTTAGGGATAAAAAAAATAACATAAAATCGCCCAATTTTATTTCCACTATTGTAGAGGCAGGATAACGCCTCAAAAGTATCAATTTCTCATCATTTGGAAAACACCAATTCTATAAGGCAGATGGGCCATGCCACCTGCATGGCTTTCCTTCCAAAATCATAGATAAGGTTTAATAAATTCAATCTGGGTTTTGTAAACTACTTTTACCTTATTCCATCAATTCATATGCACAGCACACAACAGATTGATTCTGATTTTGTTTTTACCATTCACAGGGTGGTTTTAAACAGGCATGTAAAGGCCTGTATCTCGCATGATACACATTAGGAATTATATAAGAAAAATAAAAATTAAATGTCTTGAAACATTTTACAGTTCACTTTTGTTCAGTGAATAGTAAGCACTTTATATGAGATCATGCTTACTTTCACTTCCTTTAAATCTGGTTAACTAAAATAGTTATTGAGATCTCAATATTTATTGAGATCAACTTATTTTTTTAATATTAATGAGATCAGTTCTACTCAGAACTGACCCCAAATCATTTTCCTGACTGTCTACAAAAACTAAACACAGTAGCAAAAGAGGCAGCATGTTAATAATACATAAGGAATGCTGAGAGATTTTGCTTTCTTTATGGTAGTAAAATGGAATATTGAAACAAAGGAGGAAAGAGCTATGCGTTCACCCTAAATTAGTTACGTGCATGGCTGAGTGTGTGTGGGCTGGGCATGCACCACCACACACTCACACACAGGCACAATTATCTATATCCTCGGAAAGACACAAAGCCTGCTCTTACATTACTGTTATTTAATAAATGTTTTCTGAATGCACTGTATACAATTATTATTTTATTATGGTTAGCATTTCTGTAAGCACCAGCATCCTGCTCTGAACAGTGCAGAATGAGGACCAGTACATCACATCTGCCCCGAAGGCTTACAATCTCAAGTCAAGAAACTGACAAATATGCTAAGCCTGGGGAAAGGGAGAGAAAGCAGGGTAGTAGTAAGGGGCAAAGATTAGGCAGGTAAAAAATCACAGAATCAGTTGCAATCATCTTCAGGCCTTTATTATGATTTGGCATTAGCTGTACACAAAAGAAATGTATCATTAGTACAATTTTAAAAAACAGAAAAACGAAAGAATTGGAAGAGAAAAAGTCTCTGTGTAATTGGTAAAATGTTCTTAGTAACCCACATATATAATATTATATGGGTATAAGATTAGGACAAAGGAATGAAAGTGACACATTATATTGAGAATATACTATGAGTAAGAGAACACTGGAAGTGAAAAAGACCTGTGAATAAGTCTGAAAGGCTATAGGAAATATATGTTTGTTTTCTTCCAGGAGCCAGAGGGAATCATGTTAGAAAGTGCCTCCCATTTGTGTGCTTGTACATATATATGAAGATACTTTCAGGATATTTCTGAAATCTTACAACACCTCCGAGGTCAGTCCAGTTCAATGTTAGGGAAATGTCTGTGTTCCTCCTGCCTCAGACTGTTAACACAAGGAAATACATTCAAAACCTCCTGAGGCTATTTTACCTGCTCCCACACCTTTTTATTAATTGTGAAATGCCACCTAATCATTTCATGTGGTAATGTTCTTTTCTGATGCACCATTTCTCTGATGCTCTACTATATTAAAGAAATAATAAAAGAATATAAATTTGCTTTTGCTTAATGTAAGTCATAAACATGCTTTTATGAGAAATGAGTTTATATTTTCAAAAAGACCAGTTATAACATGGATGCGCATCCAAATGTTTAATTTGTCAAGTCTGTTCCTTTACCCTTTCTCGTGCAAATTGTATTTCCTTTTCTTTGTTTTAAAAGGACCAGCCAAAAAAAAAAAACCTATGTCATGTTTGCGAGCCATTAGAATGCTACTGACTGGATCACTGTTCAATTGTAAACACTTCAGTTCATTTTGAGTCAAATGAACTTCTTGATTGTCTACTGTTTTGGGTTTGTGGGGAGCACCAAGAGGCAAATTCTCTGAAAATTTAACAATTCCTGATTTAGCGGGGTTGAGAATACTTAAGCATTACATCGTGTTCAAAGTCCTGCGGGGTGTGGAATATGGCAATGTCATTGCAGCCGAAAGTGCACCTGTGAGGGCTCTGGTAGAGCTGGCGGAACCCCTCCCTCACTGCGATTACGACTTCCACCCAGCCTGCCCACAGGCCCAGGCTGCTGCCAAGCTCTGAGGCCCAGGTCTCCCTGGCTGCTCAGGGCGAAAACGTCCGACCCTCTTGTTTTCCAAAGAGTGTTGGAATCTTATGTGAATTCCACTCTAATAAAAAGACATGACCTGAAACAAAGTATGGTTTTTACATGTCTTTGTGCCATCTAAAATTCTTTCTGGGCAAAGGAGAGCTATAAAGAGGGGAAAAAATTAATTGTCACCTTTGTATCACCACAAGCAGCCTATACAATAGAACTTCCTGTGACCTCAGTAAGTGCAGAGTAAGTGGAAAGCGCCAGTGACTATGCAGTTGACACCTTTTCCCCACTGGGGTACTGCTTCCTATATAGGTAGACATTCTCCTCTTATTCTGTCCCCCAAAAGCTATGACAATTCACAAAGTTATCAACAACAACGGCAAATGTTCCACTCAATACTCTGATCAAATAACAGTTTTCCTCAATTAAAGGGATATTTCAGTAGGTATTTTTTCCCAGTCTTCCTCAATAATAAATTTTGAATTTTCAAAAATGCTATAGAAAACTGATTTAAAATTTCTGCTTATATCTAAAATTAAAATCAAATCAACAAACATAAAATGAAGGTTTTTTTTGTATTTTACCAAATCTTATTCCAGCCAGTCTTTCATAATGGAGAGGTGTGGTTTTTTGTTTTTGTTTTTGTTTTTTAATTAAGGGACAATGGGAGATCTGAAGGAAAATCTTTCTTGAGGGCCCTTTTATTTTTCATAATCCTAAATAGTTTAATGATTACTTATTTTAATTTGATTATTTGAGATTTGTTCTGTATCAACATTCTTGGATTCATTTTATTTTTCTTTAATTTAAATATATGTAATGCTAAATTACTTGCCTTTTAAAGTTTCAACATATTCAGCAACAGTACTCAAGCTATTTAAAACTGACCAAATAACTTTTCACTATTTCATTCTGTTTGCTGAATTTATTTCTTTAACTTTTTTTCTGTCTCTATGTGTTTATTTTATTTTAGAAAATGAATTTAGGAGTCTACACATGGAATTCCTAATAATCCAGCTCATCATGGGGTAGATTGAAATTCAACCAATGTCTTACTTAGGGTTTATTTTACAAAATAAGTGGAATTCACTGGTAATCTTCAGAGTGTTTCTCTATACTGTTAATCAGCTAAACATAACCATCAATTATAAATGCAAATTTTCAGGGTGAAATTGAGTGTTCAGATGCTCTAATGTAGCTTTTATTGGCTGTACATTGCCAAATCTACACAACAAAAAATAAAGTGTCAGGTCAATATTTATTTTTGAATTGGTGCTCTACAGACAGCTAGTATGGGGGTAATTCAGGTCAAGAAAGAAGAAGTGAGTGTTACACATGCGATCAGAATTGTTTTTTCTATTTGTTCATTTCTGCATGAATTATCTGGATTATGTCAACTGTGTAGACGTCTGTCTAAGAGCAGGATCTGGGAAGTTTATTCAAATGCTGACATTTTTAGAGAGTACTCATATGAAGAGAGTACAGAAATCAGGAAAACAAATTTTCATATGTGAGGAAATGGAAAAATCATAGAAATTTTAGATTATTTTTTATATAGCCATTCTTGTCCATAATTTTCTGATTATAGTATAATTAACCACTTTCCTATCAAAATTTTATAAAGAAAAATAGGCAGATTTGTACTAAGCCGTATTTTTTGCTTTTTATTCAACATCTCTAGAATAAGAATCATTTGTAAGCTTTACCAGCAGTATACCACAGTGACAGGCTTCCAAACAAGGAGAAATAATTTATTAGCTTACAATGTTTTTCCAGCTTCCCCCTCCACCCCACCTCGAGGTGGTATATAGGTTGTGCAATGAATAAATTAAGTATATTTCTGCCTTTTGCTTGGCATAAATCATTTCTTCTCCGAACCAAAGAATGAGTGACTGTTTGCAAGACTATATTCAGTTAAATAAGCTTTGTAATCAAGCAAGAGTGGGGAATTCACTTTATTATTTTTTACAAAGTATTTATTTGCAAGATAGCTGTTATGATTAAAATCAAACTTTCTATTATAAGAAAACATGTCACCATAAAAGCATTAATCCATGTAAAATCAAATCGGTATACTGAGTTTTAACTTAATATAAAGACTTTTTTCCCTTTGGCTATAATTACAGATTTTACACAAAACATAACATCCATAATGTTATTTCTGTTATAATTATTGCAACTAATGATATCACAACTTGCAAGGCAGACTTGCTTCACAAAGATACTTATGCACATAAAGAATGTCTCTCATTTCATAGTATGCTCTTTCATGTATTCCCAAGGAGACTGATTCCTACTGAAGAAGATATTTTAAAGTGGAACCATTGAGTAAATGTTTTAAGGGAAGATGCTTAAAACACTAATCATTGATACATATTTATGTATTACATTTTATAGTCATTTTATATCTTAATAAGCTAAAACAAATGACATGTTTTCCTTTAACAGATATTTTAGGAAAAATGAAGGTCTAGGCTCATCCATAGCTTCTTTCTCAAGGCATTACATTAGAGTTTTGATTCAGAGCAACAAATGTGAACAATGCATTGTTCCACTGAGCAAAAATTTTACAAAAGGATTCTAGAACTTACTTTTCTTCATCAATACTCTATCTTGGTTAAATGGGAAACAGAATGACACTCGAAAGTAGATGCTTCCCAAAGAATGAATAATGATTGCAAAGAATAAAAAGGGACTGACTTAAGCTAATTTAGAAGTTAAGATGCGAACATAAATTTGAAGATATGCCACCATTAAAAATGATGTTTTAGATGAAAAGTTTATGAACACAGGAAAGTGCCCGTGATATATTTTTACCTAGACAAAGAAAGTAAAAAGAAAGCAGTATGTACATTGTAATAAAACTTTTCTATGATTCTACAGACTTACATAAATAAATCTGGAAGGAAATCCAAATATTTTAACAGCATTGATTTATCATATTTAAGTTTATCATTTTCATGCTATATTTTACAGTTATTATATAACTAATCTCAGTAATAGGAAGATTTTCAAAATTACCAATAGTTAATAACAGAAATCACTTAATTTTGGAGTAATGTATTAATTCATTGAGTCATTGATTTATTTTTTCTGCAAATATGCATGTGCCAGTTGCTGTTCCAGGTAGCAGAGGAATAGCAATGAAATAAACAGGCATTGGCCACACCTTAGTGGAGCTTCAAATCGAGCTGTCTGATTTTGTAGATTCCACTCTTGAAATTTCACCTGGCATTATATAAGAAACAATATTATCAATATTGGTGTAATGCTAGTGCATAGTGTCCTTGAGACCCAAATAGTGGTAAGGGGTGTGTGTGTGTGTGTGTGTGTGTGTGTGACGAGATCTTAAAGAAGAACATCAGAGCTGTAATAAAGAAATGCATAGGGAGAATTCGAAGCTTTAGAAACTTTAAAAACTTAAACTGATGTTGAAATACTCTTTCAGAATCCATGAGGAGAAAGACTTAATCTTGAGAAATGACTTGATAAGAGATGGCTTGAAAATATAGAAAAAATATTTATAGGTTTTTATATTTAGTTTCTTTATTTGCCAACCTAAGATAATAGTACTCCTTCACAGAGATTTTAGGAATAAGTATGAGAATGCTTCCAGAGTAGCTTTAGGTACTTTAAGGTGACTAAATAAGCAAAGTACATTGTGTTATAAGTGCTTTACAAATAAGGAAGTTGGTGAGTTTATTTTTTTTCTTCCAAATGATTTAACTACATCGATTGACAATTCAGTCAAATTTCAGATAAAGGATATAAGGAGTTGAATTTCTGAAAAGCATGTGGTTTTTAAGTTCTATACTGAAATCTCTCCCATTCAGAGTCTTCTGGAATGTTCCCTTGGATAATGGAGGAACCTGCTGTGCTGAAGGCATAAGGGGCCTCGAATGACAATGAGAGTCATCTTGGGTAGAACCAGAGGACAACTGGCCTGAAGCAGGCCACCTTCACACCAGTGGTCTGCTGCTTCCAGCTGTAATCTAACTGAAATACTCAGTTTTGTAGAATTTGGAAAAGAGGACTAGTTTAGAATTTTGTTTGTGGTGGTTTTTCCTCCCCAGTTAGGAGAACATGTATGCTGCACACTTAGTAAATATTTACAGCTTGTAATAAATAATACAGCACACCTTAGACTAAGGCAGCCTTACAAACAGGTACAAAGAACTTAACAGATCACAATTCTGTTTCCTTTTTTCCTCTAGAAACATCAGGTTGGTTGCATTTAAATTTCAGAGAAAGAGAAGAAAAATGTCATTATTGCTGGGAGGAGGAGACAAGTGAAAAATAGGAACTATCTTGGCATCGTGGGAACTGACCCTTATTCCTCTGGATGGCGTGTGCCTATCAGCTTTTTGTCATTTTTCTTAAGTGAGAAGTACAAGTGTCATTCCTTTTGACTCTCATATTTCTATCTCCAGAATATTTCCCAGTTAGCATCTAGTCAAGATAAAGATTTGATGCACTCACACTGAGTTCTAAACTAAAGTATCATTTAGCATCTGAACCTCAACATTTATGAGGTATATAAACACACAAAGCAAACTTGTTTAAAACTACAAACTTTTCGATGATGTTCTTGCGAATGGCAGTACAAATCTCAAATTTTCATATCTCAATGGAAATATTTATTCTCTCCCTATATATATTCTCCCTTCCCTTTTCCATATCTAATTCACTTCACAAACACAAAAAAACTGATTTGGGTACATAAGAAAAATGGTCCAATTGATTATTTGTTCAGTGTCATTAAATGGTAGAATTTCTTCTCAGATCCTCTGACTTGGGTACTCTATCCTTTATTAAAATACTATCCAAAATAGTCACTTCAGTAGAAATGAAGGATCTGTTTGTATACAGTATATGTCAAACAAAAGGCACATCACATATAGCACAAAATACAGTTTAACATTACCGTAGCAGCACTTCTTATATTATGCATATATATCTCTGAGCCTGTGGGATTTTCTTCTTTCAATCTTAATATGGTAAGTTCAGCGAACTCTGAATGTAAAGGAAAAAAGTCTCTAACAGACTGTTCAAACTATTCCTGTTATCTATTTTAACCAGAACCAGGGATCTTCCGCTGACCTGTGTCCTTGAGGGAACTTACTCTCCTTGCACTTCAGTCTTTCTCTGAAGAATTTAGGTGGGGTGTCAGAACTAAGAAATGAAACCCTAATTAGAGCTGAATCCCATGCATCATTTCCATGTGGCCCTAAAGGGGAAGTAGAGAAGTCACTTTTACTTCTGTCAGAACTCCTCAGCTTCTCTTTTAGTTAAGAGCCAGAAAGAAATACTAAAATTAGGAGATAGAATGAGGAGGATAAACAGGCTGCAAAAATTTCTCCTGAGAATACACTATTTCACCTCTCATATTGTAGCCTTTAAATCATTTAAAATAATAGGTTTCCTCTTGACTATATGTAAATTAAATATCTCATTAAGCAGTAATAATTCAATATTATGACTGTTCTCTTTCTTACAAAAAAAAGACAGTTTTCTCAATTGTTAACATTTATGTTCTATTTGAACATGCTACCATACTTATAGTGATTCTCCTTGTCTTGGAAAAAAACAGTGGAGTTTCACCAGTGAATAATAACGTAAAGGAAGAAATGGATACATTTTAAAAAATATGCAACCAGTATAAAAATGCTGTGCTTTGAAGAAAGTTACTAATCCTAATGCCAAATGAGAGAGATTGGAAAGTTTTAATAAAAATTATGGTGAGCATCTAAAACAAAGTTTTACTTCTGATTTCACAAGGTATGAAGAACTGGAAAAAACTCAATTCTACTTTGTAGACTTAGGAAAAATAAAATGTGGCATGCATGGAGGAACATATTTGGGGTCCATTGTTTGGGGTGCAGCCCCAGTCCCTCTTAGGATCCTGATTGGGTTGGAACTGGAACATGAGGGCTTAGGCAGGTGAGTGGTGGGCTATGGTTCATCATGCCCATGTGGGCCGCTTGGCTTGGGAGCATTTCCTGATTCAGCAGGGAAGAAATTTGGGGTGACTGATGAGATGAGAGAATCCTAAAGCAAGGAAGAAAGAACTGAGAACTCGCTTACGGGTTTTGCATCAGTATTCTTTAAGAGAAATCAATAGAGACTGGAATTCTTTGAAAATATTTTTGGTTATAGGACCAGGAATCTCTTAGTTCTTTTAGCATTCATATCACTAACTTCATTTTTTTTGTGTGTGCCTACAGTCAGCTAAAGCACCAGACCTTTTTTTACCTGAACCAAGAGACCTGTCTTCCATCCTGTACACATGACAGGGATTTGGGAATGGAAATACTGGGCTTTACATTCATCCTTGCTCAATTTTCCTAGTTAGTTTCGTTTTGTTTGTTTGTTTGTTTGTTTGTTTGTTTGTTTGTTTTAGGAGGTACCGGGGATTGAACCTGGAACCTTGTATATGTGAGGCAGATGTTCAGCCACTGACCTACACCCGCTCCACTCTTAGTTGGTTTTGACAAGGTTTTTTAATCTACTCAGTTTTGTATCCTTTTTATTGTTATTGGGAAAGTAATACTGTTAATTACTTAAAGTTTAGAAAATATTAGAAAGAAAAAGGCAAAAAAAAAAAAAAAAGAACCTGAAATCTCGTCACTCCGAGGTAACATTGGAAATGATAGTTTATTTCCATGTAGTCTTTCGTTTCACCTCAGTGATGGATTCAAACTTACATACATATATGAACAGTATTATCTTCCTTTAAAAATTGTCTGATGGCATTATCTTCACAAACAAGCTTTTAATCATGGCATAGTTTCCCTCCTATTTAATCATAAAGTATGTACATTTTTTTAAAGATTGTTAAGGGTTTTTTCGCAAAGACTATATAAAAATCAAATTCAGTTGCCCAATATTAGCTTTCTCCTAGATTTTTCTGTCATCTAAAAATTAAACGAATGTAAATACCTGCATGTCAACCTCTGCCATGCTATTGATACTTTTGATCAAGACAGGGTCAAAGAGGAAATACTAAGGAAATCAACTAGAAATATAATTCTTCTTTCTGAGTCTTACCAAATAGCAATTAATAAAATCTGGGAGAATTTTTTTTTAATATTCTTGGATCATAGAATTTACATTTATCTGCCCTGTCCACAAGAAAAGCCTGAGAGTCATTGTTTTCCCTAATGCCTGATGGAAATCAAGTTATACTGTGTCTATGGCATTCTCCTCATCTACCACTCGTTAACCATATCAAAAATGGAAATGAGTTTAGTTTGGCATAACTCATAATGTCATTTGGGAAGAAGGCAGAAGGAGCCGTGCCAACATTAATGTGCTCTGTGTGAATAATTTACTCTAATTTCAATTAAAGCACAAGGATGAGATGTAGGAAGCCTTTCCTGTGGCTGCTCTAAGCCCTGGGATTTAACTTGGTTAACAGAACAATTTAGATAGCTTAGGGACCAAAATTTGGAGCCAAGATGTTATGGGTAAGAATAGAAAACAAATAGTAGTCCATGGTGTCTGCAGGCTTCACAATAGAAGAAATAAATCCAGGAGGAAAACAACAGGGTAGTCTGTGCAGCTTAGGGATGTACATTAGCAAGTTTATGAAGGGATGTTGAGAGTGAAGAGCAAAGTGGGTCAATGAGAGCACTGAAGACTAAACGAAATGGATAAGTTAGAAGATCTGCATTCGTGGGAGGTGACATGGGCAGGGAAGTGTGAGAGAATGAACATCCTTATCATTTTATCTCAGAGATTTGGGGCTGTCTCTGTTTGATCCAGACACTTATCTCTGCTAATTATCTGAAACACTGGACCAGTTTTACCCAAAGTCTGCAGACAATTAGCCACTATATTCTAGGGTAACTAAATGGATTATATCATGAGTCTATTTTATAATTGTCTGATCCTTCTTAGCTGTTCTCCTGCTAGCTGTGCCTCCTCTCGAAGTCTGCAGATGCTCGAATTTATTCTTCACCCACACACTGCATGGGTCAAGACAGACCTCAGCTGGTATTGACAGAGGTTCCTTCTGCCCCTGCACCTACTCACCTCCTCCGATTTAGATGCCTTTAAACCCACCATGTTCTACTGGCCCATCAGCTTCAGGATTGGTCTGAAATCCACAACCCATGTAAACACAACCAGCATAGGAGCATGTGATTAGGGGCCAAATGGCTCTCTTACACTTATTTTCAAAGATTGCAGTGCAGAACTATTCTGTGATTAGTTTAAGAGAAAATAGCAAGTAGAAATTGAGCTCACCATGAAGGCCACAGCTCTTAAGTCATCCAACTTCTTTTAGCCCCCTCAACCAGTCTGCCTATAATACTGAATGAATATGTGTATGATGCAAACTGTGCAAGCATACAGTTTTATTCATTTAGAATACCCTGTGTCATAGTGATTGCTATTATCTACTAATAGAAGTGGGGACAATATTGAATATACTTGCAAAATATTTAGAGGAGTAGTTAAATCAATTTCTATATAGTTAGCGAAGCAGCCTCATATTTAGTCATCTAGCACAGTGGTCGACAAGCTGCAGTCTGAGGGCCAATCTGGCCTACCGCCTGTTTTTTTAAGTAAAGTTTTTATTGGAACATAGCATCATGCATTCCTTTACATATTTTCTATGATTGCTTTTGTGCAGAAATGGAAGAGTTGGGTGGCTGAAACAGAGACTAAATGACCTACAAAGCCTAAGATATTTACTATCTGCCCCTTTGCTGAAAATGTTTGGCAACCCCTGGTCTTCTGCATTAGACGACACACAGAAATTCAAGTGAAGGGAAATCTCACATACAATCAGCAGGAAACAACTCTACTTCTTCATTTAAAATGGATTGATGCTCCTTCAGAAAAAATGGTACCCAGATGCACCAACAAAAGAACTTCTATTGATACATAGGGAACGGACTGCCCTTTCTCTTTTATTATTGGTATAACCACCTCCTCTCTTCCCAAAGCATTAATACTCGGTGTCAAATCGTGCTAGGCGCTAGAAAAATAACCATTAAAAAGATGCTATCATTTTCTTTGAAGGGTAATAATCTTAATAATTTTTTAAAATCAGAACTATATTTATATTTCCTTCATTAGATAATGAATTTCTAAAAGATGTGTGTTTGTTACTGTTGTTAATATTATTAAATCAATTAAACAAGAAAATTTCAGTAGATACCTTAATAAGAATAAAAGGAAGTAGGCATATTATTTTGCTTTGAATGGTCAGAGAAGACATAAAACAAGACCCAGTAGATAAGAGGACACCAGCCCATCTAAGCAAAGGACAGTAGCCTGTGCCGAAAGTCGTGCTGGCCCTATTTCTTTTTCCAAGGGGCTAAGCAAGGAGAGTGGGTAACATGGAAGCACCTTCTGAAGGAGATGCTGGATTTGGAGCTGGCACTCTCTCCTGCCAGCAAGGTGAGGAAGTCCAGAATGTTCACATTCTCAGCTGGAAACGTGAGGCCAATGATAGGCTCTCTTAACACCTTCTCCTTCTCTCTCATTCTAAAAGCTTAGGGCTCTAAGACTCCATCCAGCTGCTTGGTAAGAAGTGCTGAGGTTTAAAACAAGACTGCTGGTTCTCATGGTTCCCAATATTGTAGCAGTTCAGGAGATGTTAGAATCTCTAAAGATTGTCGTGGCCAGCCTCGCCTGTGCAGATGATTCACCATGGTTTCTATGGCCTGTTTCTCTTT
>JAKSZT010054030.1:62960679-63108571 GCA_026826555.1 Tolypeutes matacus | reverse complement strand
CCTTCCTTCCTTCCTTCCTTCCTTCCTTCCTTCCTTCCTTCCTTCCTTCCTCCCTTCCTTTTCTTTCTATCTTTCTATTTTTCTTTCTTTCTATCTATCTATAAGAAACTTTGGATTACATAAATGTTGCATAAAAAATATAGGGGATTCCCATATGCCCCACTCCCTCCTCCTCCCACACTTTCCCACATTACCAACATCCTTCGTTAGTGTGGTACATTTGTTACAATTGAAGCATTGCCACTAACCGTGGACTACAGCTGACACTGTAGTTTACACTCTGTCCTGCACAATTTTGTAAGCCTCTTCTTGATACCCTCGTTTGATGTATGTTCATGGAAAGCCTTTGTTTAAAGATGAGTGGAGAGCACCCAGTTGTTCTGAAAAGCAACTACCTGGATGGCTTATCCACATATGCTCTTGAGTTTGAGCATTCAAAAGTTTCAAATAAAAATCTTGAAGGAATAAATTTCACTGCTTCTCACTACCCTGAAGATATGCTCTGACCTGGTTTTGTCTATAAAAGTAAATTCATACATAGCAATAGTAGTGGCTTATACAGAAGGTCATCTACTCGGCTTCATTTTTACTCTCATATGCTTGACAAATACTTTTTTTTTAACAACATCTAATTCTTCTCCTCTACTCTCCAATATTAATTTTCCCACAGATTCTTGAAATTTCACCATTAAAGGAGATTGAGTCGTCCACGGATATCTGCATCATTCCCTCCTCTTTTAATATGCAATTATTCCTGGGCAAAGAAACATAATCTTATAAGTGGTTATCAGATCTCTTAATTGTCTGATAGGAGAAAACTGTGTGGCTTCAAAGCTGGGCAGAGGGAATTTAAGCAAAGTTAAAATGAATGGATATAAGAAGTGCAAGTGGGCCACTAAGCAAACTTTATGTATATGATTGAAAAGCTAAAGTGCTATCGTCAAGAAATCCTAGAAATCAGCAGTTTAAATACCAAAGACATTATTTCTCTCATGCAATATATAGTCCAGGATGAGTATGTGATCTACTTTACATGGTCACTCAGGACTAAGATTTCTTCCATTTTGTTTTTCATCTATGTAGTTTGGAGAAGTGTGGTTGACTAAGTAAAGGTGATAAAATATGGTTGGATTAAGGAGGTATCCCCACCCCCCTCAGGTTTCTATACTGTAAAGTTACTATTTTCCTCCTTCCATACTCTATTCATTGGAAGTGATTCACTAGTCTAGGGAAGAGAAATTAACCTCCACTTCCTTGGAGGATGTCTCTACCTTTATTTATTTGTAATTTTCTGTAAGGAAGATTTGTCCTTATATCTATTTACTTATTTATTCAGTCATTTATGTATACCAGCATAGACTCATGGGGAATTTATTTTATTCCTTGAGTTATAATCTAATACTATCATTATTTATTTCATTGTTCAGGTTGTTCCAGTGTTGGACAATGGTAGTTGTTTCAGTTTGGCTCCTGTGTCCTTTTGACACATACAGACGCATAAGTATGTATACATATGTATGTGTATAAATAGACACACACAAGCACATACATACACTTGCACATGCAAATATACACTTTCTTACAAGATGTTCCAGGCTCTTATTGCATTTTCTCTACCACAGCCCCCCAGCCCTAGAATCAGCCATTTCTCCAAGGAGCCCTGATTCCTTTAATTGAAAAGCAACCAAGATTTGGCTGCTGGATATACTTTTCACTACTGAAATATTACTGTTTCTAGACAGTCTCAGAAAACCGAGATAGTAAATATATATATGTATACACACATATCTATATTTCTGCATGTTTCTATGTCTGTCTATCTGTCTGTCTGTATATCTATCTATCTATCAATCACCTAAATATCTATTAATCCTTCCATCCATACATCCATCCGTTCATACATCCATCTATCTATTTTATCATCTATCATCTAACCTATTATAGTAAACGAGAGTTTATATTGACATCTAATTTGGCACCACAGTGTTCATTGTAGCATTCTCTGCTTGTTCACTTGTAAATTCTTTCTCTGACAGCGAGAAACTGAGGAGGGATATATTGTAATTGTTATTGTGGAGTGGAGCCAATTACATTTACTGCTATGTCTTCAGTTCTGTCACACTTTTATGTTTGATTTATTTTCTTAAATTTTAAGAATATCTTTGACTGCTTTTGGGGATAGCTCTTAAGACATACAGAAAAGTGTGAGTTATTCTATTGATTATGTTTACATAATGGGTTTATAAAAGATTCTTAGGCCTCTGTTTTTAAGATATTATCAAATTTGTGACCTTGTTTAGGAATCATGAAATTTGCTAAAAACCTGTTCTTACTCCTCCCCTACTCTTCTCCAAGAATCAAGTTAAAAGTGATACCTGCTAAAAACTTAGGAGGTTATCACTGAGCTTATTCTACTTTCCATTTACTCTTCTCATTTTTGTTCTACTTTATTACTTTTATTATTAACATATCTATTTCATCAGAATATATAACATCAACATGCTATTCTTTTACCTTTATTCCCATTCATTTTTATTAGTTCTACAGTTAAACATATTTGTGCTTCTCACTAAGATCTTATGTGCCTGTCTGATACTTGTTCGCCAGTCCTGTCCTCAGTAAGGAATTGTGGGAAAAAATACTTCCTGAGTTCTTGCCCAAATTTTCATTATTTGTCCATAGCCTGTACACTTGAATATCAATTTAGTTGGAGATAAAATACTTGGCTTTTTTATTCTTTGACTATCTTAAACATAATGCTGATTGTTTTTCTGATACGAAGTTTTCTGCTCTTGATTAGTAAGATGTCAAAAGATGTCAATCTGGTTTGTTTTCCTCATTAGTGACTTGGTATTTTTGCCTAGATGTCTAAATGCTTGCTTCCTTATTTTTAAAGTCAAGTAGTATTAAAATAAATTTGTTGTTGACTGTTCTGGGTAATTTATGCCAGTGAAATTATGTTACCATTCCATAAGTAGGTTCAATTTAAGGTCTACCCACCCACCCAGGAAAGAAAGTTACCTATAATTTTCCCATAGTTTTGGGGTTGGTTTTTGTTTTTTGTTTTGTTTTCAGTCAATTCCATTTATTTGGCTTTCTACTTTACCTACTGGATCTGGCAAAGATATTGGATCTTCTTTGCCATTGTCCTATTTCTAAATTAAATTGCTTTTATTTATTTTGATAATTTTAATTTGACATTTTTATTATTTTTTAATCTGCTTTTTCTCTTAATAAGCTTTCCACTCTCATCTTACTTCTAGTTTAGTTTTCTTTTCTAAAACAATTTTTCTCTTTTCCTAAAGTCTTTCATGAATTCTGTCACTCTTTGCATCTGTTTGTTGTTTAGGTATAGTACTTCTGAGTGCATCTATTTCTATTGTATTCTGTCATTTTTATAGCACCTATAACTTCCTTATTTTTTCAGCTGCTTTTGCAATATTAGGTAACAATTTGAATCTGTTTTTTGTTTGTTTGTTTGTTTGTTTTACTATGCTTTTCTAATATGCTTTCATTATCTGTTGGTTCATTGTTCAGCACATTTTCCTCTTTATTACTATAACAGCTATATTTGGAGTTCATTAGCAATTATTTTGTTGTCATGATTAAATGAGATGTATATTTAGTACTTTTAGGAGATTGCCATATAAAGATTTAATTGATCAGCAGAGCATTCCTGCTTCATGGCTTGAGGGCTCCTATTCTTTTGTTACCTTAATTTTCTTTTTTCTTTCTTTTTTTTTTTTTTTTGAAAAAATGCTTTTCTATTAGCCGCCACCACTGTTCTCAGTTGCTTTCTACCTATACCCCTGACATTTCAATCTTCTCTCCCCTTTGTTTCTAGTCTTACAGCTCTGCCCAATATGAATTCTCTTCCCAGCAGTCTTTGTTTATATGTTTGTTTGTTTTTCCCACCTCCTCTGGGGGAGTAATTATCATTCTGAATGGACGTTATTTTTTTCGGTTGAGGAGCATTTCGAGTTCTTTAGCAACAACCCCAGTATTCTCTGTTCATCCTATCACCCCTTAGAGAGCTCCATTGTCATTTGTGTTTTTTAACTTATCTGCAATTTGGAGTCATCCTGCTTCCCCAGGATTTTCAGGTGCACTTGGGGAAGCTCCTACATGGGTTCTCTCCTTAGGGGATGATGGCAATTTCAGCGTTATGGGCCCTTAGCACCATAAGAACTTTCCTTTCTCTTTACTCCACCACTGATCCACAGCTGCCACGCCCACATAGGGCCATGTTGGACCAGCTTAGGTCCTCGTACACTTATACTCTGTGTTTTTTTCAGTAGTTTGTCACCATGTTTTGTTGAAGATATTATATTCTTTTGTTTTATACTATTGCTATCCTTGTTCTATTTTTGTTTTATTTTGTTTTATTCAGGAAATGAGGACTTCATTTTATTCTTCCTCTCTGTACATGCCGTTACCTAGTATTTTTCAGGGTGTTTTGAGTATATTGCACAAAGTTGATGTTGTCTACCTTTTTTGTTTGTGTGTGGTTTTTTTATTGAAAATTTTATTGAGATAATTGCACAGAGAGATCCTGTGGACCCTTTACCCAGTTTCCCATAGTGGTAACATCTAGAAAAACTTTAGTATAATATAACATCCAGGATATTGATTTAAATACAATCCACCAATCTTGTTCAGATTTCCCCAGTTTTGCACATACTCATTTGTATATGTGTGTATATTTAGTTTTCTACAATTTAGCACACGTGTAGTTTTGTATATCCACCACCACAGTAAAGCTACAGAACACAAGGATGCCTTTTTCACCTTTTATAACCACACCCACCTAACTCCTACCTTCTATTCGATCCTTAATCCCAACTACTAATCTGTTTCCCATTTCTAAAATTTTATCATTTCAAAAATGTTACATAAATGGTATCATACAGTATGTAGTCTTTTGGCATTGGTTTATTTCACTTAACATAATTCCCTGAAGATTTATCCAATTTGTTGCAAGTATCAGTAATTTGTTCCTTTTTATTGCTGACTAGTATTCCGTGATATGCATGCACCACAGTATGCTTAACCATTCACCTGTTGAAGGACATTTGGGCTATGTCCACATTTTGGCTATTGTGAATAAAGCAGCTATGAACATTTGGGTACAGAGATTTTTGTGAACATAGGTTTTCATTTCTCTGAAATAAATGACCTGGAGGACAATTGCTGGGTTGTGTAGTAATTGCATCGTTAGGTTTTTAAGGCACTGCCAAACTGCTTTCCAGATTAGTTGTTGCATTTTACATTTCTACCAGCAATGTAGGAATGATCCAGTTTCTCTGCATCCTCATCAGCATTTGATGTCATCACTGCTTTTGTATTATTTTAGCCATTCTGATAGTGAGATAATGACATTTTATTATGGTTTTAATTAGCATTTCCTGATGACTAATGATTGAACATTTTTAATGTGATTACTTGCCATCTGTTTTTCCTCTTCTGTGAAATACCTCTTTCATGTCCTTTGCCCATTTTCTAATTGTATTACTGGTTGTTTTTATTTTCTGTTGAGTTTTAAAAGATTTATATATATATTTCTAGATATACTATGTATAATGTGTGACTTGTAAATATTTTCTCTCAGTTTGTAGCTTGGTTTTGCAACCTCTCTATAGGATCTTTGATGCAACAAAATTTTTAAATTTTCATAAGGTCTAATTTACCAACTGTGCTTTTCAGATTGTGCTTTCTGTGTCAAGCCTAAGGACTCTACCCCTAAAATTTTATAGTGTTAATTTTACATTTAAGTCCTTGATCTACTTTGTGTTAATTTTTAAGGGGTGTGGCAATTTGGTACAGTTTATGAATTCCAAAAATAGATATTGGATTGTGTTTGTAAACTGGTCTGTTCCACTGGGCATATTAGATTGTATTAAATTCAGAGATGTCACTTTTTACTTGGTTAAATTATGATTAGGGTTTTTATTCTGCCACATCAGTAGGCCATTGGTGGGTGGGGAGTCACAGAGAAAACAACACAGCAGAGGAGAGAGTTTTAGGTTTTGATGCTGGAGCCCTAGAAAGTAAACACACAGGACAAGAACACAGAGCGCTAGAGACAGCTTCATAGACACAGCAGAGGCCCGGGGAAGAGAGAGAGCCTAATAGTCTACAGCTGACCTGGTGGAGAGACCTGAGCAGCGAGCCTGGAAAGAAGCAACCCCAGAAAGAGAGACTAGTCTTATGCCAGCCTGCAGCTGAGATCAGAAGAAGCTGGGACCATGGAGCCTTAAGAGAAAGAAGGCAGGTAGAACCCTCACAAACATCATCTGCCATCTTGTGTCAACACGTGGCAACAGACTTTGGGTGAGAAAGTACCTCTTATGGTACCTTGAGTTGGACTCTTTAGGGCCTTGTGACTGTAAGCTTCTACACCAAATAAATACCCTTTATAAAAGCCAACATAGTCCTGGTACTTTGCATCAGCACCCCTATGGCTGACTAATACAGGTGGTGAGGTTAGGTCGTTGTTCATTTTTTCTCTATGATGTCCAGTTGTTCCTGCACCATTTGTTGAAAAAGTTATCCTTCCTTCATGGAATTCCTTTTGCACTTTTCTCAAAAAAATCAGCTAAGCATATTTATGTGGGTTGTTTTCTTGGTTCTTTATACAATTACATCGATTTTTATGTCTCTTCCTCTGTCATACGACATTATCTTGATTACTATGGTGATATAGTAAGCCTTGATAAAAGTTAGGGTGATTCTTTCCACTTTAAGCTTCTTTGACAAATTTCTTTTAGCCATTCTAGAGTGGCTAGTTCCTTTCCATATAAATTTTAGAATAAATTTGGATTTTGATATAAGTTGTATAGAATTAATATATGGATTTTGGAATAGTTGACATCTTTACTATTAGCTGAGTTTTACAATCCGTGAACAAGGCATATCTCCCCATTTATTTATGGCTTATTTGATTTCTTGTATCTTTTTAAAATTAAGTAATTTATTTATTTATTTTGCATACAGATCCTACCCATGTTTTGTTAGGTGCACACCTAAGTATTTCACTTTCTTTGGAGAGATTGTGTTTGTAAATTTTTATTTTTGTAGATTCATTATTTGTATATAGAAACACAATTGACTTTTGTATGTCTTGTTGAACTCACTTATTAGTACTGGAAGTTGTAGTAATATATTCCTTGGGATTTTCCATATAGACAATCGCATCATCTTCAAATAGTTTTATTTCTTCATTTCCAGTAGGCATGTATTTTATATACTTTTCTTGATGTACTGCCCTGGCTAGGATGTCCAGTAATGTGTTGAATAAGAGTGCTGAGAGTGGGCATCCTTGTCTTTTTTTTTTATTATTATTATTTTTATTTTATTATTTTTTTGGCATCCTTGTCTTATTCACAATCTTATGGAAGAAACATTCAGTCTTTTCCAATTAAGTATGATGTTAGCTTTTTTGTAGATGCTGTTAATTGAATTGAGGTAATTCCCCTCCAGTTCTAACTTACTGGGAGTGATTTTTTTTTTAAGTCATGAATGGGCGTTACATTCTTTTCCAAATCCATTTTTAGTAAGAATTGATTTGATCATATAATTTCTCTTCTTTACCTTGTTGATATAATGGGTTAAATTGATTGATTTTTGAAGGTTAAACCAGACTTATATACTTGGAATAAATCACATTTGCTTGTAACTATTTTTATACATGTTGGATACCATTTGTTAATACTTTTTGAGGATTTTTGCACTGAAGTTTATGAAAGATATTTATCTATAGTTTCCTTATTCTGTACTGTCCTTCTCTTGTTTTACTATCAGGGTAATAGTAGCTTTATAAGATGAGTTTAGAAGTATTTCCTCCTCTTATATTTTCCGGAAGAGATTGTGTAAAATTCATGTTAATTCTTTTTACTTTATTTTGTACATTTAATAATTGAAAATATAAACAATAAAAAACTCAAAAGTTAACACAGATGAATAAATATGTACATTTCTCAATTAAATGTAATGGATACATATAAATTTTTTTTTAACCAAACAATATGTTACACAATATATTTGGTTCATAGTAACACATTCATACAGTATTGTCCTTTTGTGTCTGGCTTGCTTCGCTTAACATAATGTCCTCCAGGTTCATCCATGTTTCCATATGCTTTATGACTTCATATCTTCTTACAGCTGCATAATATTCCATCGTGTGAATAGACCACGGTTTGTTTATCCATTCTTCTGTTGATGGACACCTGGGTTGTTTCCAACTTTTGGCAATGGTGAATAATGTTGAGATGAACATCGGTGTGCAGATGTCTGTTAGTGTCACTGTTCTCAGTTCTTCTGGGTATATACCCAGTAGTAGTATTGCAGGGTCACGTGGCAAGTCTATATTCAACTTCTTTAGGAACTGCCAAACAGTCCTCCATAGTGGACGTACCATTCTGCATTCCCACCAACAGTGAAGAAGTGTTCCTACCTCTCCACATCCTTTCCAACACTTGTAGTTCCCTGTCTTTTTAATAGTGGCCATTCTGATAGGTGTGAAATGATATCTCACTGTAGTTTTGATTTGCATTTCCCTAATCATGAGTGATGTTGAGCATTTCTTCATGTGCTTTTGTGCAATTTGTATTTCTTCTTTCGAGAAATGTCTATTCAAGTCTTTTGACCATTTTTTAAGTGGGTCATTTGTCTTTTTATTGTTGAGTTGTAACGTCTCTTTATATATCCTGGATATTAAACCCATATCAGATATGTGATTTCCAAATATTGTTTACCATTGAGTTGGCTGCCTTTTCACCCTTTTGACAAAGTCCTGTGAGGTGCAAAAATGTTTAATTTAATTTTGAGGAGGTTCAATTTATCTATTTTTTTCTTTTGTTGCACATGCTTTGGGTGTAAGGTCCAAGAAACTACCACCTACTACAAGGTTTTGGAGATGTTTCCCTACATTTCCTTCTAGTAGTTTTATGGTCCTGACTTTTATATTTAGATATTTGATCTATTTTGAGTTGATTCTTGTAAAGGGGGTGAGATAGGGGTCCTCTTTCATTATTTTGGTTATAGATATCCACTTGTCCCAACACCATTTGTTGAAGAGACTGTTTTTTTCCCATTAGCGTGGGCTTGGTAGGTTTGTCAAAAACCAGTTGACTGTATAGGTAAGGGTTTATTTCTGGGTTCTCAATTCTTTTCCACTGAATGATGTATCTGTCTTTATGCCAGTACCATGCTGTTTTGACCACTGTAGCTTTGTAATATGTTTCAAGGTCAGGCCGTGAAATTCCTCCCATGTCATTCTTTTTTAGAATGCTTTTGGCTATTCGGGTGCACTTACCCTTCCAGATGAATTTGGTAATTGCCTTTTCTAATTCTGTAAAGTAAGCTGTTGGGATTTTGATTGGTATTGCATTGACTCTATAAATCAGTTTGGGTAAGATTGACATCTTCACGATATTTATTCTTCCAATCCATGAACATGGAATGTCTTTCCATTTGTTTAGGTCTTTCAAAATTTCTTTTAGCATTGTTTTGTAGTTTTCTGCATATAGGTCCTATACTTCTTTGGTTAAATTAACTCCTAGGTATTTGAGTCTTTTTGTTGCTATTGAAAATGGAATATTTCCCCTGATTTCTTCCTCAGGTTGTTCAGTACTAGTGTACAAAAACATTACTGAATTTTGCATGTTAATCTTGTATCCTGCCACTTTGCTGAAATCATTTATCAGTTCAAGTAGCTTTGTCATGTATACTTCAGGATTTTCTAAGTACAGGATCATGTCATCCACAAACAGTGAGAGTTTTACTTCCTCTTTTCCTATTTGGAAGCTTTTAATTTTTTTTTTTCTTGTCTATTTGCTCTAGCTAGAACTTCTAGTACAATGTTGAATAACAATGGTGACAGTGGGCATCCTTGTCTTGTTCCCAATTTTAGAGGGTAAACTTTCAACCTTTCCCCATCGAGTATGATGTTGGCTGTGGGTTTTTCATATTTGCCTTTTATCATATTGAGGAATTTCCCTTTTATTCCTATCTTTTGAAGTGTTTTTTATCAAAAGAGGATGCTGGATTTTGTCAAATGCCCTTTCTGCATCTATTGAGATGATCATGTGGTTTTTTCAATTTGTTAATGTGGTATATTCCATTGATTGATTTTCTTATGTTGAACCAGCCTTGCATACCAGGAATAAATCCCACTTGGTCGTGATGTATGTCTTTTGATATGCTGTTGGATTCGATTTGCAAGTATTTTGTTGAGAATTTTTGCATCTATGTTCATTAGAGAGATTGGTTTGTAATTTTCTTTTCTTGTAGAATCTTTATCTGGCTTTGGTGATAGGGTGATGTTGGCTTCATAAAATGTGTTGGGTAATTTTCCCTCCTCTTCAAGTTTTTGTAAGAGTTTAAACAGGATTGGTATTAATTCTTTTCAAAATGCTTGGTAGAATTCACCTGTGAAGCCATCTGGTCCTGGACTTTTCTTTGCTGGGAGATTTTTAATGATGGATTCAATCTCCTTAAATGTGATTGGTTTGTTAAGTTCTTGTATTTCTTGTAGTGTCATTGTAGGTTGGTTGTGCATTTCTAGAAATTTCTCCATTTCATCTAGGTTGTCTAGTTTGTTTGCATATAGTTTCTCATAATATCCTCATGATTCTTTTTATTTCTGTGAGGTCATTTGTAACTTCCCCAGTTTCATTTCTGATTGTATTTATTTGCATCTTCTCTCTTTTTTTCTTTGTTAGTCTAGCTAGGGGTTTGTCAATTTTATTGATCTTCTCAAAGAACCAGCTTTTGGTTTTGTTGATTTTCTCTATTGCTTTTCTGTTCTCATTTTCATTTATTTCTGCTCTAATCTTTATTATTTCTTTCCTTCTGCTTGCTTTGGGATTGGTTTGCTGTTCTTTTTCTAGTTTCTCTATTTGTTCAGTTAAATCTTTGAGTTTAGCTCTTTCTTGTTTTTTAATGTAGGCATTTAGGGCTATAAATTTCCCTCTCAAGACTGCCTTCGCTGTATCCCATAAGTTTTGATACATTGTGTTCTCATTTTCATTTGTCTCGATATATTTACTGATTTCACTTGCAATTTCTTCTAAGACCCACCGATTATTTAGGAGTGCATTGTTCAGTCTTCACACATTTGTGAATTTATTTTTTTCCTATTATTGATTTCTAGTTTCATTCCATTATGATCTGAGAAGGTGCTTTGTATAATTTCAATCTTTTTATATTTATTGAGAGCTGAATTGTGACCTAACTTGTGGTCAATCCTGGAGAAAGATCCATGGGCACTTGAGAAGAATATATAACCCACTGAGTTTGGATGCAAGGTTCTGTATATGTCTGTTAGGTCTAACTTGTTTATCATATTGTTCAAGTTCTCTGTTTCCTTGTTGATCTTCTGTCTAGTTGTTCTATCTAATGATGTGAGTGGGGTGTTGAAGTCTCCAATGATTATTTTAGAAATGTCTATTTCTCCCTTCAGTTTTGCCAGAGTTTGTCTCATATATTTTGGGGTACCCTGTTAGGTGAGTAGATATTTATGACTGTTATATCTTCCTGGTGGATCGTCCCTTTTATTAATAGATAATGGCCTTCTGTATCTCTTATAACTTTTTTGCATTTAAAGTCTGTTTTGTCTGATATTAGTATAGCTACCCTTGCTCTTTTCTGGTTACTATTCGCATGGAGTATCTTTTTCCAACCTTTCCCTGGGTCTAAGGTAAGTTTCTTATAAGCAGCATATGGATGGCTCATGTTTTCTTATCCATTCTGTCAGCCTGTATCTTTTGATTGGGGAGTTTAATCCAGTCACATTCAATGATATTACTGTAAAAGCACTATTTACTTCCTCCATTTTATTCTTTAGTTTTCATATGTCATCTTGTTTTTGTCTCTCTTTTTACTCTTTTGGTTATCCTTTCTGCTATTCTTTCTTCTATACTCTCCTCCAAGCCCTCCCTCCTATCTTTTTCTTTCAGGTTCTAAGGCTTCCTTTAATATTTCCTGCAAAGGTGGATTCTTTTTTGCAAACTCTCTTAGCTTCTATTTGTTTGTGAATATTTTATACTCACCTTCATATGTGAAGGACAGTTTTGCTGGATAAAGAATTCTCTGGAATTTTTCCTCTTTCAGTTTCCTAATTGTATCATACCACTATCTTCTGGCCTCCATGGTTTCTGAAGAGAAATCTTCACTAAGTCTTACTGGGTGTCCTTTGTATGTGATCATTTGCTTCTCTCTTTCTGCTCTGAGAATTTTCTCCTTATCTTTGACATTTGACATTCTGAGTAGTATGTGTCTTGGCATAAGTCTATTTGGATTTTCTGATTGGGGTACCATGTGCTTCTTGGACATGTAAGTTCATTTCTTTCATGAGAGTTGGGAAATTTTCAGCTATTATTTCCTCAAATACTCTCTCTGCCCCTTTTCCCTTCTCTTCCCCTTCTGGAACTCCCAAGACACGTATGTTGTTGCGTTTTGTGTTGTTGTTCAAGTCTCTGAGTCCTGCTCAATTTTTTCCATTCTTTTCTCTCTGTGTTCTTTTCTCTCTTTAATTTTAGCTGCTCAGTCTTCGGTATCACTTATTCTTTCTTCTATCATTTTGAGTCTGCTGTTGTATGCCTCAAATGTGTTTTTGACCTCATCTATTGTGTCTTTCATTCCCATGAACTCCGTTACTTTTCTGTTCAGGATTTCAAATTCTTCTTTGTGTTTGCTCAATGTCTTCTTGATATCATTTATCTCTTTAGCTCTATTGTCTTTCAGCTCATTAATTTGACTTTGGAAATTTGTGCTCATCTCGCTGATTATTTCTCTCAAATTCTGCATCTCTTCTGGGACTTTGTTGTATTCCTTTTCTTGGGTTAGGTCTTCTATTTTTATTAGTATGGCTTGTAATTTTTTGCTGGTGTTCAGGCATCTGGTTAGGATGTAGTTTACTCAGATGTTCAATCTCTTTCTCTTTTATAGGGATTTAGAGGCAGGAAGCTGTGAGTTACCACAGCTCTTTGATTTTTGGCTCGACCTGGATTGTTAGGATTATCCTGCTGGTTGCTCAGAACTGGGCACTGTACCCAGTAATTGGTTGTACATTTGCTTCCTAGGGCCTTGGGCAGGGATACTATAGACACCAGGAAAAGCCTCTCCTACTTATTTTTAATTTTCTTATGTGCACTTCTTTGGTCTGCCAGGAGATGGTGCTCTTTGGCAGCTCTCAATTCAATGCCTGGTTGGAGTGTATTTGTTGTGACACAGACCAGAGATCAATGTGGTAGAGCTTACTGTCTGGAGGCTAAGAGCCTTGTAATTCAAACTTTCTGAGACAGTTCTCCAGTCTTCTGTGGCAGCCCCCTCCCTTTTCCCAGCCAGGAAATATTTCCACTCCCCTCTGAATCCTCAATAATCAGTCTCTGTTAGTAGAGGAGGAGATTGGGAGGTTTGTATATCTTTAGCCCCTTGCAGGCTCCAAGGCAAACAATGGCTCAACCCCACCCAGCCGGGAAGGGCTCTTGGGACACAGCAGACCAAACCTGCAAGTCAAAACCCTAGGCTTTCTCTCCCCTCTCCTGTGGAGTCCTCAACAATTAGTCCAGGCTAGAAGAAAGGGAGATTGCAAGGGGCGGATTTCTCCAGTCCTTCGCTGGCTCCCAGGGCAAAGCACGTGTGGTCCCATCTGGCCTGGAAGGGCCCATGGTACACTGCGGCCCAAATTTGTGGGTCAGAAGTTGAGCCAGCCTTAGGCTGTGTCCCTCTCTCTCCCCTTTCCTGGGGTGGTAGATCCCTGGAGCCCCCTTTGTCTGTAGTTGTAGGCCCAGAGGCCCGAGAATTCTAGTCTTTAGTGTGGGGGAGGGTGCCGGCAGCAGCAGCTGCTGCTGGATCCAACTCACGGTTCTGTCGTTGCAATTTTTCTCTTTTGTCCCTCTCTCCTCTGGGTGGTGTGCAGCCTTCACCTGCTGTCCTAAACCCTAGAAGGTCTTTTTCGGGGTTGTTTCAGCCTGTCCACAAGCTATTTTTCTGGAGAAGAGATTCCCGTGTCTTACTAGTCTACCATCTTCCTGGAAGTCTCCATGTTAATTCTTTTCTGAACATCTGGTAGAATTCTCCAGTGAAACCATCTGAGCCTTAGTAATTTCTTTTTCAAAAGATTTTAAATTATAAATTCAGTTTCTTTAATGGTTATGGGACTATTCAGATTCTCAATTCCATCTTGTGTGAGTTCTGTGTATTTTTAAAATTCCTTATGGATTTATTTTTTGACCCATGGATTATGTAGAAGTGTTGTTTAATTTCCACATGTTTAGAAATTATTCTGTTATCTTTCTGTTACTGCTTTCTGGTTTGATTCAACTTTGATCAGAGAAGATGCTCCATATTGCATTCATTTAATTTTGTTGAAGTTTGTTTTATGCCCAAGATAGGCTCTAAGTGAATGTTCTTGACAAAAAGTATTTGCTCATGGAGTAGAGTGTTCTTTATATATCAGTTAAATTATGTTTGTTAATGATGTTATTCAAATCTTTTATATCCTTGCTGATTTTCTTTGTAGTAGCTAAGAGGTGGGAGTTGAAGACCCCCCATTACAATTGTAGATTTTTCTATTTCTCCTTTCCGAGCTATTAACTTTCACTTCATGTATTTTGAGACTCTATTATTTGTTGATTACATTTTCAATCACTGTTTTCTTGGTGGATTGATCCCTTTATTATTATATAATGTCTCTTTTTGACTCTAATAATTTTTTTGCTCTGCAATCTACTCTTTGGCTTTAAAGTAGCTGTTTATGCTTTTTTTATTATTAATATGAGTATGGTATATCTTTTCCATCCTCTTATTTTCAGCCTAGTTTTCTCACTGAATTTGAAATGAGATTTTTGTAACAACATATTGTTGGGTCATGTTTTGGTTTATTTCTTTGTTTAATCCATTCTTCCAATCTCTGTCATTTGATTCATTTATTTTGATCATTTACATTTAAGGGAA
Organism: Tolypeutes matacus; assembly: GCA_026826555.1. Classification (NCBI taxonomy): domain Eukaryota; kingdom Metazoa; phylum Chordata; class Mammalia; order Cingulata; family Chlamyphoridae; genus Tolypeutes; species Tolypeutes matacus. Next base: position 63,093,610 of record JAKSZT010054030.1, on the reverse strand, counting down.
TTCATGATATGCTAATTCTAGGCTGGTCATTTTATTCTGTTTTTTGCTTATTTCTGGTTCTTGTGCCTTTGTTTCTTCTTTCTTTCCTGTGGGTTACTTGAATGTATTTTAGGATTCCATATTTATTTATATATAACATTTTGAAAGTGGCTCTTTGCAAACTTTCATAAAGGTTTCTCTGGGTATTACAAGATATATATTTGACTTATCAACACTTTACCATGTCAAAGATAATTTCATTGGATATAGAATCTGCCATTGATAATCCTGTCTTTCAGAACTTGAAAAATACTGTCATTTCCTTCATTTCTTTCTGGCCTCCATCATTTCAAATGAGCAATCTGCTGTCATTAGAATGGTATTCACTCCAAATAGATCATCATTTCTCCTTGAGTGCTTTTAAGAGTTTTTCTTTGTTTTTAGTTTCCTGAATTTTAATTATGATGTGTCTAAGTGTGGATTTCTTTGGATTTATTCCTTTTGGAATTTTCTCAGCTTCTTGAATATATAGGTTTGTAACTTTCACCAAATTTGGGAAGGTTTCCACCACTATTTCCTCAAATATTCTTTCAGCTCCAATATCTTTCTCCTTGATTTCTGGGATTCCAAGTGGTCCTATAATTGTCTCACAAATCCCTAAGGATTTTTTTTTCCAGTTTATCTTTTCTCCATTGTTTAGATTGTGTAGATTCTATTGATCTGACCTCACATACATTTCTCTTTTTTCTGTCATTTCCACTCTGCTATTGAGTCCACCCAGCAGACTTTTTACATTTTTATTATTGTATATTTCACTTCTATAACTTCCATTTGTTTCTTTTTTGTAGCTTCTATTCCCCTGCTGAGATTTTCTTTTTTTTCTTTCTCACTTATTTCAAGATAATTCAAAGTTGGTTATGAAAGAAGTTTTATTTTGGTTGCTTTGAAATCCTTGTCATGAAATTTCATCATCTGATTTAGCTTGCTGTGGGCATCAGTAAATTGTCTTTTCTCGTTCTAGTTGTGGTTTTTTGTTGTTGTTGTTCTTGGTATGACAAGTGATTTCCAATTGTATTATGCACATTTTTTCCATTATGTTAGGATTCCCTGGCTCCTATTTAAATCTTTTATTTTAGCTGATGATCACCCTGTTATGTTAAGCACAGTTGTATATGAGGAAAAGAGAGATATCAGAAAGGATTCAGTTTGGTATCTGAAGAATTGAATGAATAATGGTTCATTGGTCAAAATAGTGAAAAATTGATTTAAGGCAGGTAGGTTAGAGTCAGACTAAGAGTTTTGTTTTTACATGCTAAGTTTTAGATACTTACCAGTCAACAAAGTTGAGGGATGTCAAATAAGCAGTTAATTATATGAACTCATTGTAGAGGTCTTGTTTGCATGAATAAATTTGAGCCAGGATGTACATGATAGGTATAATATTAAAATAGTAAGTATTTTAATATTTTGGTATATGTAATAGCACTAAGTCAAGTTATTTGATCTTGGTAACCCAAATTTAAAAGTCTATCCAATCATTTGCTGCTGTTTTTAAGTGTCTATTAACCTTTACAAGGATGAAGATAATTATATCTAATTTTGGAAACTGAATATAATTCTGTCACTAAGCAATTCTATGAATTCCAGGGAGAATGATTAACTTTTTTTTAGGACTTTATCACTCCAGAATTCACCTCTAGTCTTAATCAAAATGATAGTAGGTGTCTATTCAATGTGCTGAAAGAGTAAATGACAAATTACAAACAGGCTTGCAGAATTACCAATGCATAAGAAGCCTTCTGGAAACCAGAGGGTGACATTGAGCATTGTTGGTTTAGGCAAAGGATGAGGCAGCCATGTATCTCATATAGAGTCATAAAATATTAGGACTTCCTTTAGTCTAGAACAAATCACAGACTGAATAGCACTAAAGACCCACTCATACTTCTTATCCATTTGCCATTGTAGTACAATATCTATCACAAAAATTTTTAAAGGGTGTGTATTAAGTTATTTTTCTTTTTTTCTTTCAGAGAAAAAACTTAGCCTTTGGGGACTTGAGCCATCCAATTCTAGGCAAATATTGTTAAAGAGTCTTTTTTTCTAAGATTCTTCTAATGAAAGGCAAGTAACTCATAATTTCAAAGCAGGTCAATGCAGTACCAGAATTTAATTATCAAATAGCCATTTTGTTTACCCATGTAGATTGTTAAAAATCACCATATTTTTAAAAAGTATACACCTGTAAAGGCCAAAATGAGAGGACACTTTTATGAATGTAGAGGAAGATTGCTATCTGTGGAATTGGAAGCCTTTAATATTTCCATTTCTCTTTGATATCTTACCTCAAATATATTTCATTCAAGTTAATGGAAAAATCTTGGTTGCAATATTGCAATGCTATTTTAAACAAAATATATTTACCTTTAATTTGCACACAGTATTTAGTTTCCTTGAATTGAACACAATAGCCATTTCTTAGATACCTTTCCTCAATCTATTTAGTCATTCTGTAGTTTCATTGTGCCATCAATAAAATGCTAGCAGTCTTTACACTCTTAGTTTTCCCTTCCTCAACCTCCCCTTCTTCTGCACTACTCAATTTAAAATATCTGAACATGTAATGCTAACAAATATTGTTTTGTCTAAACTGCCTTCACTGTATTTTAAAGGGAAAACAACATTTGATGCAATTGCTACAGGTGAAAAAGACTGTCGCCCATCCTCTGTGATCATAAAGCATGGTAAACTTCTTTGAGTCAAAGTTTAAAATGTACACTGGATCTTGATTTTATGATTAAATGTTGAAATCAAAGATTATTAGTTCTTATGAACTTTAGTGTCTTCAAGAGTCTTATCATGTTTTGTTTTCGTCTAAAGCAATATTCTCTTTGATTACTGAAGCATTTCATTCTAACATATTATACTAAATTGACACACTTTGTTTTCCATCATTTTTTCCAAGAACAGTCAGCAGAAATTGTGTTCTAAAGTGCCCTGGGAACAAGGGCATTGATCTCCAGTTGGAGTTTTATGCTACCTTCCCCTTGTCACTCTCAGCTGTAATTTAAGATATCAGCTTTAAATTATTTAGCAGTTTATAAGTATAAATAATTCACCAGTCAACAAATAAAGCGACAGCCCATTAATCAGCTTGTGCACATGTGCACAGGTGCCAGGCTGAAGTGTGCATTGAGCTGAGTCCTGATGAGGTCAACATGCTTCAAGGCACTCTCTCTCCCTTCCCCTTCCTAAGGTGTGGGCCCTCTTGCTTGTGGATTGAATTAACTGGGGCAGAAATTGAGAAGTGCATGTAAGGACTCTAGCCTTTAGAGACAGAACCAAACTTAGTTACAAAGGCAGATACAGGTAGACCTTCCTGATGCTGAAGGGTTATACCTGTGCTATGATAACACTGAAGAATATATGTGGAGAAAATTAATTAATTGATAACTTTTTATGAGAAGGTCATGATTTAAAAAAAAAATAATTTATGTTAATGCTGAGTGTTTATTTTCATCCTCTTATTTATGCAGCTGTTTTTTAAGTATTGATTAAATATACTTTGAGTAAATACATTCCCTTATTTTATCCATGAATTCTACACATGGCAGTTTATTTCCAATACCTTTGGGATTCTGTTTAAAATTCAGATTGTTGATGGACATTTAAAACAAAAATAAGGTTAGTCCACTACTAAGTCTTTTTAGTCTTGTAATGACATATGTCAACTTCCTATAAAAGTAATGACTGGAGTTAGTTTAAAATTCATTCAAAATTGGTACAACAGACTGATGACAATATTGCTCTGGTAAAATTGTAGATTCCCTACAGAAGGGTAATTGGCAAAACCCAAATAATTATTCAGACAAGCTTTTCGTATATTTAGATGGAGTGCAGGGAGGAATCAGTACAGCAGGTGCTTCCCTGAACATTCTCAGAGCCTCTAAGTGCTCCTTGCTTCCCGTCTCTCTCCCACTAACTCTCTGAAGGTGCAAAGAAGTAAGTCCCAAAGATTTCTTCTGCCTTCCCTCCCCACTAGAGTGTCTTAGCCCTTCTTAGACTAGTACCTGGTGTCTCCACAAACTCTTTTTGCCCTCCTGAGTCCTTATGGGCCAGAGCTTCTCAGTGACTGAGGAAGGATGTTCCTTTCCCAACTTTGAGTTGCTTTTTGAAACCAGACCAGAAAATGTACTGTTTGTGTCCAAACTCAACACTCTCAAAAATTTAGCTCCTTCAGCTGTTGCTTATGTAGCCATCAATCTTGGTTTCAATGTAGTACCCAAAGTTCATACCAAACTTTTCTTTGGACTATTACATCTACCCTGCTCATCCAACCAGCAGCATAGGCCCTCCACATATCTCTCCCCAGCCTTCACGTTACATTCATCTTTTCCCTTGCTGAAAGAATCCTCACTACACAGAAGCTCTTTACACAAGCTTTCCATAGTCTCAAACCCTAGCCTACAAAGTACACCTGCAGTTTCTTCAACCACGATTCTGCAAACAAGATTCCTTAATTGTCTTTTAATTGTCAAACTCTAATCAATGAAACTATCATTTGATAAGGGCTTATGCACCAGGTGCTAAGGAAATAATTTTGCAGACATTGTATCACTAAATTCCCCTCACAATGCAAACATGATACCAAAAAATGTTCTTGGTTACTGAACTAAATAGTAGCAGAATAAAGATGCAATTCAGCTTTGTCTGACTCCAAGGCTCACGTCTCTAAATACTCTGTTGCCTCCAATCCAATATAAACATTTACAGGCATTGCTTCCTAGCTTCCATCTGAGATGAATCCCTCTATTTCCCACTTTATTCTTATTGTCCCTCAAATTCCTTCTCCAATTAAGACTCCTCTTTTAGCCAAAGCTAACAACTCAAGCCTAATAATGCACTTGTCTCTGAAACCTGGTATTATTTTATTGATCTATTTGTTTCCTAAATACAAAACTCAGGTGCCTGCCATTCTGCCTTCCCCTCTAGGGTTCATTTTAGTATAATTTATACAGAGTGTGAGTTTCACATCTAATTCTGAACCTGACTCTGAAGCATACTGCTTTCCTGAGTAGCATAACTCCAAAATGTAGCTCTTGATTTCTGCTGCCCTTTCCTCCTCTAGGCCCCTGTTCCCCTGGAACACTTTCTCCTTAAAATGCCACGTCAGACTTACCCAAACTTTGTGACTAACAGGCTATATGAGCCTAAGGTTAGCCCAGCACAGCAGAACTAAGTGTTTAAAACAAACCTCATAGCCCTTGGCTACTCCAACCTAAGGGTTTCCTTCTGGCCAGTTTTTCTTTAAGCCCTTGCTTATTGCTCACTCCTTGGGCTCCTCTCTCCTAAAGCTCTCCATACTTTTATTCTCCCTGAATTTCTGTTCTCTGGTCCCCAAGCTCTCTCCACTCCTGGCTGCCCATGGAAACCCTGATTTCCTTCCACTTTTTAAAGTGCCGTGATATCAAATGTCTTTTCACACTGACCTTTCTATTACAGTTCTGCTCAGACCCAGTGTTTTTTCAATCAAAAAAAGTCTATCAAGAGCCTCCATGTGTTTTCTTATATAAAACCGGCCATCTACATAAGAGATGAATTATGCTATTCCTCAAAAGGCAATTTTTCATACATAATGGACAATCAGTTATCTGCTGAGTGAAATTTTTTTCTGTATTATCATCAGTTGGGTACGTAATTAAAAATAGTTCAATGTGTATTGTAAGGATATTTAAGATCACTGCACCTAGTCTACACCTTTCTTAAATAAGCTGTTTTATACTCATTTCGAAACTTCATGGCAACTCACTGAAATAGTAGGCCCTGGGCCAAGCAACAGTAAGTTATTTAGACTTACTAAATTAATTTCATTTAGCAAACAGTTACAATCACCTGCTACCCTCTACCATCACTGAATGGAGCACAGAGTAAGTAAATATGCACAAGGCAGATATGTGCTGCTTCTCCCGGTCTGGAAAGCCTTCCCCTCTCTCTAGCACCCCTATCCCAGCAAGTCCCACCTCGCGTTAAAGGTTTGCCTTACGCTTCACCTCATGGGCAAATGCTCCTCCAGTCTTAACTCCCTGCCAGGGATTAGTTTACCTTTATTTCTCCATATCCAATGCTTAGCACTGCATCTGTCACAGAATTGCAACTCAACATGTATTTGTTCAGTTAACTAAAATGATGATTCTGTTCTTAAGGATTTAATTTCTGTGAATAAAAGCACAGTATTTGTATCCAAGGAAAAAACAATATGGGTCAATTGTTTATTTCTTAGAGGAAAAAGAAAGCACAACTAATCACCGTACATGAACAAAGCAGACATTGACTCTTTTTGCCAATACAAACCAGAGATTGTGTAATTTTTATGAATATTTTGGTTTGTTCTAACATTATAAGTCTCAAGTTTCTTCATCAATTTCTCACATATTATATATTCAACAAATTTGCAATATTCATTCTGAATAGTTGTAAGAAAATAAAATAAATGTTTACCTGTCCAGAAGATGTGATGCTTGGTAATAGGATTGCTAGAGATAAAGCTCTGGACATTTAAGGAAAACTATGAGGACATTTATAATATATATGAATGAGTGCATTCTTAGTAATTTTTAAGAATAGTAAGTTACAGAACCAATATTGGGAGGGCATTCAAAGTGAGGCAAAATGTTATGCTCAGTAACAAGATACATATCTTATTAACATTTAGGAATTATGACTTTTTATTCCTAGTATGCCATAAATAAGGAATTAACCCTTTGTGAATGCATATGATAAAGAAGCATTTTTGTACATAAACACTAATAAAGTCTGGAATTTAATTATCCAAATTTATTGCACCATGCTTAAGAATCCATAGTTTTACTGGAACAGGATTCATGTGGTTCACAGAAGGTATATATTTCACATGGCATTTGCTTTAGTTTGCCAAAGGGCTGCTGGTACAAAGTACCAGAAATGGGTTGGCTTGTATAATGGGGAATTTATTTGGGTAAAAACTTATACTTCCAAGGCTGTGAAATGTCCAAATCAAGGCATCACCAAGAGGGCTTTCTCACCAAAGTCAGCCTTACCATCGAGAATCTACCATATTCCAGAGCTCAGTTATGGGCAACCAGGCATAGGGCTTGTCTCTTTCCAGGCCTCCTCTATCAGTCTCAGCTGTGCTGCTTTCTTCCCGAATTCAGCTGCAAGGGATCATTCAGATGGCTCATCTCTCCCTGGCCTCAGCTCTTTGAGCCTCTCAGGGGTTTCTGTTCTCCTGCCGTCCTTCCTCTCACATGGCAGGATCAATATAATATGGCAGCTTCCGTTTCCTGTATTTCTGTTTTTATCAGACCCAGCAAGAGGGCAGAGACTCAACCTAAGTCATGCCTCACAAACATAGTCCACTTGAAAGGGTCTCACACCCCCAGGAATGAGTTAGTTCACATACATGATCTTTCTCTTTTGGGGATCCATGAAAGAATTTCAAACTGCCACAGTGTTCCCAGTAGCATGAGTTCTACATGTATGAGATTTTATGTATCCATATCTTGTTGGCAGAATAGCAATTTCTAAATGATTAAATACTAGATCTGGTCCAGTAAGTGTGCACAGGATCTCCCAAGAATGCCCCACTTCACTTCTGGGCTCAGTGCAATGCATGTGGCTAAACATGAACACATGAAATTTTTTTAAGGGGGAATTTTTCTTTTTGGATGTGTAATTTTTCTAAATGAACATTTATAGACTGAAGATCTAGCTAGAAAATTTTCTAAACATTTCTTCCTCCTCCTTTAAAATTCTTCCACTGGATATTAGCAGCAGTGGATGATAAGGAGATGAAATTCAACAAGTGAATTGTGTTTAATATTAACAGGTTTTATAAAAACTTAAAAGAAGGCATTTTAAAAGGGAAATTTTCTAAGTATCCGAGGATGTATTAATCATAATTTTAGATAATTGAGAATCAGTAATAATAGATATCATATGTTATATATAGCCCTACTAATTTTGGAGGTCTGTTTAAAATAGTGAAAACTCTGGATTATAGTGTATTGGAGTGGAAAGCAATGTCAGAGGGCAGATAAGTTAGAAAATTTGCACAAGTAGAATCTAAATTTGCACTTTCTGGTACATAATATCACTTGACCCACTAAAAACATTTTCAAGCCATTTCAAAGAGATAAGGATATTTAGATAACAGATTTTAATTTGCTTCTGAAGTGATCTTTACTCAAAGATTGAATGCAGTCCTTGCTATTATATTTACACCCATTAATTTGCCTCACAATTGTGTTCTCTAAAACACTCTAATAGGTAAGCACCACCAGAGACAGGAGGAATTGTCACAAATTCTATGTCATTGCCATCAAATTAATGAAGTTTTGCTAGAACCATGAGAACATAGTTCCTCATGCCATTCATCAAGTGTTTAAAAATGTGAAAGTACTTTTATTCTGTGGAGAAAATTAGCATGCAGTAAACAAAAAGTGTCCCGTGGAATATACTATATGAATCCCCAGGCTAGTGCTATTTTAACAGTTCCTTTACCTTTACTGAACCAGTTTCATGAGTATTAATGACTTTCTCATTGTTTCAGGGGGCAAGATTAGTATAGTGCCAGATTTTAATAATGCAGTGTAAATGTTGTGATACTGAGATATTCACATACAGAACCTGGGAACCATGGAAAACAGTGGAAGTGTGCAATGACTGGTTTCTACTTTGAAACACAGGGAATAGAAAATATTTCTCCTGCATGTGGAGAACCTAACTTTCACAGGATTAATAAGCTTCACAAACCTACTATAAAATTTCATATTTCCATCTTCCAGTATGTATACCCAATTTTTCTAAATACAGAATTAAAATGGTTTATATAAGTATCTAAAATCATACTTCAAACAATGTGTAGAATAAGATACAACTAAGTACATATTTATGTATACATAAGCACAAATAATTTGAGCAAAGAGCTATATTAGAAAAATCAAGAAGATAAAAGTGATTTAAAGAAAAAGTTTGTCAAAAATTGATGAGGAATATATCTCCAATGAGTATGCTAAATCTCCAATGGTTTTGAATTACTGACAAAAATTATATAGTTATCTTTTTTAAAGCCTACAGATAACTAAATGACAAAACATGAAAGTGAGAATGATTTTCCAAAACAGGAAAGTATTTTATTTTATGTTAAAGCAGAATGTCATGGATTTGGGGTCCTGGGAAGAGAGAGAGAGATAAAAATGAACCACATGGCAAAGTATACAATTTATCGAAAGGAATGGAGATATACAAACCCAAAATTAGTATTTATAAATGAAGAGAAATGTGTTCTATTGGTGATTTTAAAGCCCAGTGGGACCATTTTCATAAAAGAAATGTTAGCATACATGAAAGGTAAAAACCTGCAAGGAGTTTTCAAAAAATAAGTTGAAATGGCATCAAATATTACCAAATATCTTTATTATTGTAAAGATATATTTTGACAGTGAAGAGCCAGGGTAAATGTAACACTGAAAAACTACCAAAACAGAAAAGTTTTCCTGGATATCTGCACAAACCATGAGACTGGAAAAAGTTGAGAATGCAATGGCTTTGATTTAAGTGTCAGTCACATCTATATATTCCATCAGGAAATTAAGATTCTTAGGTGGGTGACTGATTAAAAAAATCCAGCAATCAATGCAGTTCTAATATTATTCAGAGAGAGAGAGAGAGATAGAAATTTCCTATTCCAAAAGGAAAATATCAAAAGTAGAGGATAGCTTCTGTAGCAGTTTGGCATTATTTATGAATTCCAAAAATAGATATTGGATTATGCTTGTAAACTGGTCTGTTCCTCTGGGTGTGATTAAATTATGATTAGGGCTTTGATTGGGCCAGGTCGGTAGGATGTTGAGTCCCCGTGGGCAGGGACTCAGGGATAAAACTACATGGCAGAGCAGAGGAGTTAGTTGGAGTTTTGATGTTGAAGTTCTGATGCTGAGTTTTAATGCTGGAGCCCAGGGAAATAAGCACACAGAGGAGCTTGGTCGTGAGGAAGGAGAGAAGGTTCCAGGAAGAGACGAGCCCTTCACCTGATTGTCTACAGCTGACCTTGTGGAGAAAACAGAGTTGCTGAGAACAGAGATAGATGAACCCTGGGAAGAGAGGAACCCAGGAAGCCTGAACCCGCAGATGTCAGCAGCCATCTTGCCCCAACACGTGGCAATAAACTTTGGTAAGGGAAGTAACGCTTTATGGCCTGGTAACATGGTCTTCTACCCCCAAATAAATACCCTTTATGAAAGCCAACCGATTTCTGATATTTTGCATCAGCACCCCTTTGGCTGACTAATACAGTTTCCTAAAACTTAACAATAAATTCCTGAAATTCAAGAATCAGAGTAGCGAGAAAAAGGCAATGCTAGAAATCAGGAGCTTGGAAACTTCTTTTTTAGAAAAATTAAGGGAATTCAGACATCTATTAGCAAAAACTGAAAAGATGAAAGCATCCTAAATTTGACCTTTTTTAGACTGGCCACCTGGATAGAGGAGACATGACTCATGCTGAATTTGCAAGTTCTTAATGAAGGACTAATCTTCTGTCATGCTTAGATCTGTTTATGACCTTAATTTGTTATGCTTTTCTTAGAAAAGCCTAACTTTTGTGACTTCTGGGCAATGCCACTCTTTCAAATATGAAGGTGTTACATACATCAAACCTGAAAAATAGAGTATTACCCCAAATCCATGTTATTCATTGAAGTAGTATGAGGCAAGAAGTAGCAGTCAGGTTTATGTTAGGGGATGCTCATTTATAAAATAGAGTACGTTCTCCTGCATCAAAAATTCATATATATTAGTAAGTAATGACAAGAAATTTTGAAGACCCCTAGAAGATTGTGTGTGTGTGTGTGTGTAACAAAAAGCAATACAAATTTTGAAACAGATTGATATTCAGACATTAATGGCTGTCTGTTATTCTTCAAGAGATTGTTAGCATAATTCAGAAGAGCACACATGATCTGTTTGCCATTTGTAAAATTGCAGATTTCTTTTTTTCAGATATACAGCATAAGCTGAAAATAGTAGAAATCTCTTTCAATCTCAGAATTTGTTGCTCTCTCATCTTTAGAAGCAACAAGGAATTCAGCCTTAGGGTCACCCAGACCCTTGGACCTTGGTATGCTAGAACAGATGGAGTGGGCATTCCAAACTGGGGCCCTCAGGAGAGCTTACTGGTAAGACAGACCAGTCCCAGCGCAGACATAGAGGAGCAAAGTGCTTCCTATAGAGTGCTAAAATGCAGCTATCATTGACTTAGATTTTGGCTTGCTCCACACAAAAAAAGAGCCTCATGGACTTTGCTTGCAAATAGACATATCCCATGTGGAACCATCCACTATCATAGAGCTCTCAATACTGAAAAACCTCTGTATCAGCTAATGCTCCATCAGGAGACGGGTGCCTTAAACAAAAAGGGAGAAGAAGGTTGTGAACCAACACCCTTACGGGTAAAATATATGATAAGGTGGAAGTGTGTAGTTAGACAGTGGAGAGGCGTGATAGTAGTGTAATGGTACTTTTAGGTTGGGCAGTGCTGGCTTTTCAGGGGGGTGGGGTGGGTTGGACTGTCCATGGAACTGGGGAGAGGATAAGGGGAGGAAATAGGTGAACATTGGGGATTGGCGGGTACATGGTTGAAACTACAATGCTGGGAATGCTCTTTTGGCAATATGGCAAGTGAGGGTTGCTGGTTTGGGGTGTTGGGTGTGGAGGGCATTCGGGACAGGGTGCACCTGGGGCAGGCTCCTAGGGAGTGTGTGAGTGTTCATCCTACCATAGTGTGTTATATCAGTGTGTGGAGACCCACATAATGAGCAGCAAGGTGGTGGACTCCCATCCTGGGGAGGCCCGTTATGTTCTCAAATAGAGGGGCAGGAGTCTCTCAAGAGCATGGGTGGTGCCTATAGGGAGGACAGACCAGTGTGTCAAACCCTCAGTGTTGTTGCAAGTAACGGTGAATCTTGTCCTTCAAGGAGGAAGCCTGGTGGTTGCCATAGGTCCCAAGGGGCGGGGTAGGGAAGAATAGAACAAATGGAACAAGGGGCATTTTGGGGTAGATGGAAGTGTTCTGCATGATCTTGCTATGATGGATACAGGCCATGTTGAATTGCATCAAAGTTTATAAAAGTGTATGGTCCAAAATGTCAACCATAATGTAAACCATTTACGATGGTTGGCAGCTATGTTTCAATATTTGTACATCAGTTATAACAAACGTACCATCCACATTTAAAATATTATTAATAGGGGAAGGGGTAAAGGGGGAGGATATTGGGTATATAGGAGTCCTCTGTATTCAGTACGTTACTTTTCTGTAAACTAAAACTTTTCTGAGGACAAAATGAAAAAGAAAAAGTAAGACAAAGGGGGGATAAAGGGAAGAAAATGTCACTGTACATATAGAACAATAGATCTTACAGTGATGAAAGGCAAATGTCAAAAAAATTTTTTAATATTTTTTCATTATTTTTTATTATCCCAAATATCTATATATTTAAAAATATTTTATATTTTCTTATTTTTCAAAACTATCATTATTATTTCATTTTCTTATAAATTGCATTTGGCCATTTTATTGTCTTCATTTTTGAAGTTTTGGATCACAGAAGGGTTACAACTGTGGCAGGGGAGGATCATTGGTGTGGGGTGTCAGTGACAGGGGATATATGGAAGGAGGCTCACCTGAGCATGCATATAAGGCATATAAATGTGTTCAAATGTTCATGGGGCATTGTCACGGTGGGTGGAGATTCACACAATAACCGAAGGAATATCAAATTCCCATCCTAGGGAGCTCTGCCACATTCTCTAATGGATCAGCAAGAATTCCCTGAGTACAGGGGCAGTGACTAGTGAAGGAGGATGGTCCATTGACGGGCCCTTGATATTGATGATTGTGCATATGAACCTTTTCTCTTGAAATTGAAACTTAGCCTAATATTATAGGTTGCTTAAGAATTGCCTCCTGGGAGCCCCCTTGTTGCTCAAATGTGGCCTCTCTCTAAGGCAAACTCAGCATATACATTACCTTCCCCCCAGCATGGGACATAACCCCTAGTGATAAGTCTCCCTGGCACCAAGGGATTACTACCAAGCACCAACTAGCAATGCAACTGGAAAAAAACCTTGACCAAAAGGGGGGAAATGTAAAGACAAATGAGTTTATATGGCTAAGAGACTTCAAAGTGAGTTAGGAGGTCATTCCAGAGGTTACGCTTATGCACGTCTCAGCAGGATCTCATTGACTGCCAAAGTAGATACTACCCCAAATAGTGGGGCTCCTGAGGGCTCTGGAGTTATCCAGACACTATATTCACAGCAGATAGCTCAGAAGTTTGGTGCCTTGCCAGTGTGCCCTACTTTGGAATTTATGTTCCCCAGAGTGACAGAGTTGGACTCAGTTGTGGTTTCCCTACACATGACTCTTCTGTCCTTCTATTTGAACCTATAATTAGTACTAGAGTTAGTAGGTGTATGTTCAAGAGACTTAAATCTTTGGGCTGTCCATATGCCAGCTGGGCCCTGAATCTCAACAGAGTTGCAAGACCTACTCTCCAGTTCATTGGTCTCCCAACTAACATGAAGGTAATGATGGACAACTACCATACCAAGGAACCGAGGAGTCTAAACTGCAAGCAAGAGAGTCCCATCCATTGGCCCTATGGGATCACAGCCCCCTCTCAATTAGAGGTGGTGTGGACAACACCATCCCAGAATTTTCAGGATTGGGGAATGAACTATGGACTAAAATAGACTTACTGGTATTCTACTATAGACTTATTGTGATTCTAGCAATGGAAGAAATTATACTATTGATGTGGAGGCAGTGGCCACTGAAGGTTCTAAAGGCAGGGAGAAGGAAAAACAGGTGTAATACGGGGACATTTTCAGGACTTGGGAATTGTCCTGAATGACATTGCAATGACGATACAGGCCATTATAAATCTTTCCATAATCTACAAAATTGGGTGGGAGAGAGCATAAACTACAATGTAAACTTTAATCCACACTTAGTGGCAATGCTCCAAAATGTGTTCATCAATTGCAATGAATGTACCTCACTAATGAAGGATGTTGTTAATGTGGGAAAATGTGGGAGGTGGGGAGTGGAACATATGGGAATCCCCTATATTTTTTATGTGACATTTGTATAATCTAAATATCTTTTTAAAAAATTATTAAAAAAAAAAAAGTAAAAATCATCATAAGCAATGAAAAAAAAGAGTGTAACCAATCAGATTTCTATGAAGGCCATCTGAAAAGGTGCAAGCAGAGTTAAGAGAACAAGGAATGAGTGGTGACACTCCAGACCAAAATAGCAGGAAGCCATCCATGTACAAGACTGATGTTTCAAGGGGAGAGAGCAGGGTAGATAGAACCCAGAGAAAACTGAGCCCAGGAAGAGGGGGCCCCTCACAAGAACCCTAAGATAAGCTTGCAGTCCCTGCCAGAATCCTGCTGAGGAAGGGCAGGGAGAGCTGAAATAAATGCCCTGACCTCTCATCTTTCACTCCCTAATTCCCTGATGGTGCCTCTCATTGATCAAACACAGAATGTTATATCACTCTCCTCCAATTCCTTTCCATTTTCCTTGTAATAAAATATAAAAATAAAATTTCTTTCAATGTCATATATGACCAAGTTTGTGTCTACCTTTCCACATTCACCTATTATAACCTTCTTATAAACTATGTGGTATCTACATTTGACTTTCTTGCTGTTTCTAGAACAAGCCAAACCTTATTTCCATCCAGGGCCCTTTGCACATACTGTTTTCTCTGGCGGAAACACAGCTTTCCTAGGCCTTCGCATTGCTGTCTTCTTCTTTTCACTCAGGTCTTAGTACAAAGGCCACTTCCTTGGAAAACCTGCCTCTGAACACACGATCTAAGTGGACCTGCCCCAGTTATACACTCTCACTCCATCTGAGTTATTTTCTTCTTCCTCTGAAAGTATCTTTTATATGTTTACTTCTTCATTGTCTTCCTTCATTGGAATATTAACTCCCTTAGAGCAGGGATGCCTCTCTTGTCCACCCAGGGTCTTGAGCTAACTTGATGCAGGGTAGGAGCTCACTAAGCATTTGTTCAATGAATGGTTATGTACATAAGAAAATGAACGCATGTTCACAAACTAGTTTTCCTAGCTTAGAAATGCCTGAAAACATTCAAAACCAGACACTTTTAAAAATTCTTTAAGATTCTGTCTTTAAATGGTTGTTACATTTATTATTATGTTCCAAATCAATGTCCTAGACTATAAGGAAGTTGAAGTATGTATAACTCGGTTTTTGCACCTAAACTACTTAAATTCATTAGAGAGAGGTTATCTAACACTATAATACATGTATATATATGTATGTGATAATATATATTATCACTGTAACACCAGACAAAATACAAATGCAATTATAAGGAATTATATAAGAAATTCTTAAGTGATTTTTAAAAATGCAACGATGTCATTTGATTAGGAATTTGGAGAAGGCTTTTGGTGGAAGTTTTATGTGAAGAAGTCATTAAAGGATGGCTAATTTTAATAGATGGGAAATCAGGAAACACGGCATTGGAATATGCGTATGAGAAAAGATAAAGTGCAAGAAATCATGGAGCCTATTTGGGAAGAATGAGTAGTACACTTTTGCTGGATAATAACAGTAGTTAATATTTATGGGATGATTACCAAGCAACATATATTATACAATTTAATCTCAGAAAAATCCTGAAAGGTAATTATTATTATTATGACCATTTTAAAGATGAAAAATCTAAAGAACAGAGATATTAATTCACCCATTAAAAGCCAAATAATTAGTAAGAGGCAGAACTGGGGGTTTGAACAATGTAGTTTGAATCCAGAGGACTATCAGAAAATAAACCACATGGAAAGGAGTGGTACATCGAGGAGAATCCATGAATGCAAAGCACAAGACTTGGTGCTTAATCTAGAAAGTGAATGGGATATCACTACTTTTTTTTTGAGGAAGGTTTATGTGGAAATAATATAAAATAATACTACATTATACTTAATGTGTAGTTAATAGATACACACAGTTATAGCTAAACATTTTTCTATATATTCCCATGCACACACAAAGAGGCTTGAAGGAAATGCAACTAAAAGTTAATACCATTTATCTACAGGTATATAAATCGTGGGAAATTTTTAGTCCTTCATATTACCTGAAATCTCCTAAATTTTAAAAATTTCAACATACTTAATTTTAATAATTAGAAAAATAAAATGTAACATGCTTAGTATTTGGGTTACAAATGTCTATAGCAGAATAATGTTCATGGTAATGGGAAGAATGTGATGGATTCCAGAGTAATTTTGGAATTCAAATTTAAAAAGCAAACTGGATGTCCTTTAAAGAGAGCATGAAAGAGTCAAAGTAAATGGCCTCCTTTCCTAGTGTGAATGAGCACAGAGTCTCAATCCAGAGAAAGCAAGAAAATTAGAATCCATTTATATATCATTTTGCAAATGTTTGTATGTATTGTGAGAATTTTGATTTTTACCCATAATAATAATAATAATAATAATAAAAACACAGTTTTTGTACATTAAACTTTTCAAGAGCGGATTTGCCGTGGATCTGAAGGCATCTCTTTTAAAATATAATTCGTTGCAGGTTAAGCCTAATGCCAAGTAACTGCTAAGTATATAGCACAGGAGATTTCTCTTGCTGTTCATCAGCATCGTAACTATTCTCAGAATCTGCTTTATGCAGCAGGGTATGAAATGGGTGAACTGAAACCCTCTGCCCTTTGGAGGCAGGTTAAGATAGGGAGAGAGGGAAGACTAGTCACAGCCGGACCGGGCAGAGAACAGGCTGCTAAGACCAAAGGCGCAAAGACGCAGCTGAGACCCTGGGCTCAAGAGGAAGCCCCGGAGAACTCCAGACAGAAGGCCTCCTCATTGGTCCCCTGAGAGCTAACAGGTGGGGATTGCAGGGCAACCAGTCCGAGCAGCAAACAGCTGGGCCGCTCCCCAACATCAGGAGAGGGGAGGAGGAAAGGCCTTAAAAAGGCCTACCCCGGGCCCACGCCCGCACCCACTCTGGGGTGTGCGCTTTTTTTTCTTTTCGCTCGTTCCTCGGTAAACCCCATCCCTCGCCTACCCTGTGGCAGGTCCTTAAATCCCTTTGTGCGTCATAGCTGAGAGCCTGGAAACCCAGAGCTTTCTGCTAACACCTTCAGCTGTCCGGCGTAGCCTCCTTCCTGTTGCTGTACCACTCTACATTTTTATTAGTGATAACATTTTCAAAATACTACAAAAATAATACTTGCTCCTTGTGGAAACACTTGAAAATACTGAAAAAGGAAACTGGAAGAAAGAAAATGAGTGTTCTCAATATTACAAAAAGGGCAATCATTGAACATTTTATAGCATTTCCTTCCACTCTTTCTTTTTTAAAAAAACCTATGAAATTAACAGCATAAAATAAATATTTTTTCTGATTTTTAATTTCACATATAAGCATTCCCGATATTAATGACTGAATCAAATAATTAGAAACTGTCTTATGTTCATCATATTTAAGTACCATAATTTGTCTATTCCTCTGTTATTCAGCATCTAGTTGCAATTTTCAATAATATCTTTTTGTATAAATCTCTTTTTCCATTTGTTTCTAATAATATATGAGAGCGACGTTTTGTTAAACTATATTTTTAGATTCCTAAAGTAATGTAGGTTCATTTATATCAAAATTAGACAATATGGAAAAAGGAAAAAAATCACCACATACATGCCACCAGACCAGTGATGACTACTGTCAACACTGTGCTTTACACTTGTAGAGTTTTTGTTGGTGCCCTCTTTGTGTTTATAAAAATGGCACCACATATTTTACATTCAGCAGCATATCATGAACACCAATAAATAAGTGTGAACATCGTCATTCTTTTTTTTTGCTGAAAAAAGCTTTTATTAGTGAGATCATGCTCATAAGAAAACATTCTGCTGAAAAGTTAACTCAGATAAGGAAAACATTCCAGCAGCCACTCTGTACACCCCCCTACTGCCTATATGATAATGTGGCTGTGGGCTGGTGGGGGCTAATAATATTCAACCACTGGAAGAGTAGAAAAACTTGGCAACACAGTTTCCAGAAATATTCTCAAAAAGCAGTAAAACATCGTCATTCTTAATGGTGCATCATATGGATTTATCATAATTAATTAATCATTAAGCTATTGTTGGGCAAGTATAAGTAAACAATTCTGTACTAGACAATCCTTGTCCTACGTAACTGTGCCCCTGTCTCATTTTATCCTAGAAATGCAATTGCAGACTGTGCAGCTTAATTTTTTTTCCATATACATTGTCAAAATGTCCTGCAATATCTTCAGCAGAGTATTGGCATGTGGCTTTTTCATACTGTTTCCTAGCATTATCAATCTTTTTTAATGTTCATTTGTCTGAAAGTCAGAATATATGTGTGTGTGTGTGTGTGTGTGACTGCATTGTGATATAATTAAGGCCAGAACTTTTATTTGTTTCTTATCCACTTATAAATTTAAAAATCAATTGTTCATGTATGTTGTCAATGTTTATATGGGATGCTTAGTGTTTTCCTTATGTATTTGAAATGAGATTTTGTATTGTAAGGATATGAAGTCTTTTATATATGTGTGTGAGAGAGTATATTCTACATATGTATTCTTTGCATCACAAAATTTTAAAAAACCTTATAATGACAAATTAATATTTTCATTTTTAGAATCCCCTTTGGTAGTATGTTTAGGAAGTCCTTTTTTACCTTAAGATAACATTAATATTTACCTATGTTTTTTAGTGCTTATGGTTCATTTTTACATTTAAATACTCAATCCACCTGGTCTATCATTTATTTACACATAACAGGTGTTTCTACATTTGTTTGTTTCCTTGTTTTAGTCTTGAAGTGGTAGGCTCAACTGTTGTATTGCAATTCTTGCCTCTTCCATTCAATAGTTAACATTCCCCAAGTATCTGGGAGTATCTATTTGGGGGTAAAGCTAAGGCTTATAGATAATAACAAGACTATAGTAAGATACAGCGTTCTTTGAAGAAGTAACCAACATATTGTCAGTTTGAGGGAAACAAAGATTGGTCATAATAAAAATTACAATTACACTATAAGCATCTTTATATCAAAGCAGTAGCACGTAAGTTACATATATAAGATTTAATAGGAAAAAGATGGAGAAGTCATTCCAGAGAAGGAAAGAGATTGCCCTTTATAGTTTTTTTTTCTTCAATTTTAAGGACAACTAGTATTCCTAATATAATTTAATTTATTTACATCAAATATGAAAGTTTTCTAGTTTTAAGATCATGGCCCTAGAGTATATTCCATTTGTATTTTTTTCACATATATATTCATCAAATAAATACTAAAGGAATGGAGACTTATCCAGTCTTCTAATTTTTGAAAATGGATCATTGCGGTTTTAAAAAAAGTTATCTCAAGAGTTCTCAGACAACGTATCTTAGCTGTTTCTTTTTTTTATTTTTCTTTGTTATTAAACTTGACTTTCAATTAATCCCCGAACTTCCTTATTGCCTTAGTATGTAAGGTTCACAATGTAAATCCCCAGAGCAAGTATCTATCTTGGACCACTAACCCTAAGTTGGCTACAAAGTCTTCTGAGTCTTCATGATCAAAAGTTGCACTGCTTGCAAGATTACAAGGCAGCAAGGAAGCTATGCTGACAACTGCAGAAAGTATTTCATGGAGGAAAAAAGCTCATCATTTTCCACAAGCTAGTTCTCTTTTGCTCAGACCTATATTGTAAGCTTGTATTGTTCTCACACCCAAATGATGAATGTATGTTGATGCCTTTTTCTCCTTTAAAAAATAAATTTCCATCTGAGTTCTGTTTGTCACAAATGTTTAGACACACAGCTGTCTATCTGCAGTGGTTCTGCATAAAAGGCGGTGGCTCTTATATGCTGAAGAATGCCTTCCAGTGAATGATCTATATAAACCAACAGAACTATCTGTGTTTTTGTTCCCTCCTCTGTCCCAAGTCTTCTTAACCTTAAGGAGTTACTACTTCTGCATAAAACTAATGCAAAACAGCATTCCCAAGATGCTTGGAAATCACAGCCTAAAGCTAAGGGATGTTGTCATTTTTGTACCCTGAAATTTGAAATACTCATTGTCACTAGTTGTCATTGTAAGGACAATACTTCTGAAATGAATGACACTGGGGTGAGGGTATCACTTTCAAGGAATGGAGAAAGTCAGAAAGCCCGACTCAAACTTGGCTAAATATCCCTACAATGCCCTATTGAGACTCGGTAAGAAAAGTTTCTGTTATAATGTGTGATAAAAGGTGTTCATGCACAGATTGTAAATAAAAGGAATGTGTTTTAATTTAAACTTTTAAGCTTAACGAAATGCAACATGATGGCTGTAACGAAGATATTTTAGGGTTCTTGTTTGCAGGCAACAGAAATCAACTCTGCATTCTGCCTAACTTTAAACAAAATAAGGAATGAGTTGAAATGAAAGTGGGCTCAGGAGACCAGCTAATAGGCCTGGGGACTGGAGGTGACACCAACGGTCTCTTGAAGGTCAGGCAGCGGGGGGCTGGAAGACTAGAGCCAGGAGGAGCAGCCAGTGTGCACTCAGTGCTGCAAAACCATGCCTCCTCCCACTCACTGCTCAACCAGATGCTCAGAGCCTTCCACGAAGGCCCTCGTGTTTCCCTGGTCAGCTCACGCCCACATTCTTGACAGTAATTACTTCACATCATCTCTATTTCCCTAAGGCTCCAATGGTGCCATTTTCATCCTCACTTTGAGCAGCTGTCCCCATTTTCAACTTTGCAGAGATGATAGAAGCAACTAGACAGAAGCATGATCAAACCTTGCCCTACAAAACAGACCCCACTACCTGCACCTGCCCCCACCCAATTCTTTGTGCTTCCTGTTACAATGGACGACGATATACCCTCCTGCCTAAAACTGATTTCTTTACCTGTGCTCTGAATTTCACCCCCTGAAGCTTTTAAAGAGTCCTCATTTTTATTAGGAATTCCTTGTTTTCCATTATGCTCTGCCTTTCTCTCTGTATCAGCACCTTTACCTTCTCATTTAAATATGCTCAAGAGTCCTCCAATGTACAGTAAAACCTTCTCCATCCCATTTCAGTCTTCACCTAGCACCAGTTATTGCTGCTTTCCACTGACACTAGTTTCCTAAAGGTTACCTCATTGTTAAAGCTAAAAGCATTTCTCAGTCTTATCAGAGCAATCTTATAGCAAACATTTGAACCCATTTTCCAGTCCAGAAACACTATCTTCTCTTGTTCCCTAAAAAATGCTCCCTTCTCGTTTTCCTGGCCTTTCCTCCTCAGCCAGATTTGTGCCCCCCCACTTCTCCACTTATTCTCAAATGCTGGAGTTACCCTTGGAAGTACCCTGGGCACTGCCCAGGGCAATCTATTCTATTTGCATGACTCTGGTAAACCTCCAGCCCTGAATATCTTCTAAGCTCAGGTAGTTAGCTAGCTGCCTCTTGAATCTCTCGTTAGATATGAGATAAATTCTTCAAACTTAATGTCCTGAACTAAGTTCACTGCCTCTGTTTCCTCCTCTGATCCTCACATCGAGCCTGATACTCTTTTAATGCCCCTAGTCTTAGAGATTGACACCTCTGTACTAATTGCATAAAGCAGAACCTGAGGATCCTGTTCCACTGTCCTCTCTCCTCCTACAGAAAATTACTCACCCAATCCTCTTATCCTCTGCCTTTGAAACAACTCATGAACCCACCTCCATGCCAAGAGCCACCATCCTAGTTCAGGTCTACGCTTTTTTGCATTTAGATTACTGCAACAAAAATCTTTTTCCTGTACTAACTGCCACCTGTTTTGCCTCCACTTCTACTTTTTTTTCTACAATCAGCCAGTTACCTTTCTAAAATGCAAAATGGCATATTGTTTTGCTGCTTTATTTCTTCAAAGATTTCAATGGCATTTCATAGGATAAAATCCAAACTCCTTAGTAGGGCCTCAAAGCCAGGTGCTTCTTCTCACCTCCTCAGCCTCTTCCACCCCACTTTGAGTCCCTCGTTTGCTATTCCCCCACCTCTCCAGCCTTTGAGATCCCCATGCTCTCTCCAGGCCACTGCATAAGCCTGCCTAATGCCATTCAACCTTCAGGTTTGAACTTAGCTGTGGATTCTTCTCGAAGCTGTCACCGCTTTACTGAGACTGGATGAAGCTATGTACCCAAGAAGCTCCATCTCATTCCCTTTGTCTTTGTTTGCTCGGTCGTTGTTGTTCACTGCTGGATTGCAATGATAGAGACTGTCACTGTTGAATTTGCATTATCCAGCACAATGCTTTACACATAGTAGGTAGCTGGGGAGTTAAGTGATGAGAAATATGAAGCTAGAAATGAAGACTGAGGTTCAGCTGTGAAAAAACTTGGGCTCTAGACTGCTGGTTTTGTTCATGGAAGATTTTAGAAAGAAAGTAACATAATGAGACCTTACATTTTCAAAATTGCCAGAATATCAGATCCAAAAGGCACACAACCCCCTTTTCTCTCTCTCCTCTGGCACTTGTGCTGGGTTGTAGATTAGGAATTGCCTTTTACTCCCTCCAGTCACAGAGATGCCAGTTATAGCCACTACAGAAATGCTTTCCTTTGCCAAGATTTATCTAGTCATAGCTTAAATAAGTCTTTTCTTTAACAACTGGGATTTTTACGTTTTGTTAGAATCTGCAAAGCACTTTCACGTGAATGTTTCATTCCATCATTACAACATCTTTCTGAATGCCCATTTTGTGGGTGAAAGAAAATAAGGCCCAGAGAATTGAGAGACATACAGCCTGTGGTAGTCTGGAGCTCTGTACCCCAGAAAAACATGTTCTTAAACTTCATCCACTCCTGTGGGTGTGACCCCCTTGTAAATAGGACCTTTTGATGAGGTTATTCCAGTTAAGATGGGGCCCAGCTGGATCAGGGTGGGGCTGAATCCTATTGCTGAAGGACTTACAGGGAAGGTCACAGAGAGAGAAGGCCACTGGGAGCAGCTGGAAGTCAATGGATCCTGGAAGAGAAAGAAGAAGGAACTGTCGTGTGCATTGCCCTGTGACAGAAAAGCTAAGGACCAAGAATTGCTGGCAGCCAGTCCCAGAATGACACAGGTTTTTGGGAGAGAGCATTGCATTGATGATGCCTTGATTTTGGACTTTTCCTGGCCTCAAAAATGTAAGCCAAAAAATTCCTGTTGTTTAAGCTAACCCATTGCATGGTATTTGATTTAGCAGCTAGGAAACTAAAACAGTTTTTGGTACCAGGAGAGTGGGGTGCTGCTATTGCAAATACCAAAAAAAAAAAAAAAAAAAATGTGGAAATGGCATTGGAATTAGGTAACATGCAGAGGCTGGAAAAATTGTGATGTGCTTGATAGAAAAAGCCTAGATTGCTTTGAAGAGTCTGTCAGTGGAAATATGGAGGCTACAAGTACTTTTGATAGGGCCTTAGAAGGAAATGATGAATGTGTTATTGGAAAATGGATGAAAGGCAATCCTCGTGTTAAGTGGCAGAGAAGTCGGAGGAATTGAGTTCTGATGTCAGATGGAAAGCAGAACTTGAAACTGATGAACGTGGATATTTAGCTGAGGAGATTTCCAAGCTAAATGTAGAAGGTGCAGACTGGTTTCTCTTTTCAACTTATAGTAAAATATGAGAGGAAAGGGACAATCTGAACTGAACTTTTAAGCACTGTATTAGTCAGCCAAAGGGATGCTGATGCAAAGTACCAGAAATCTGTTGGCTTTTATAAAGGGTATTTATTTGGGGTAGAAGCTTACAGTCATAAGGCCCTAAAGAGTACAACTCAAGGTACCATAAGAGGTACTTTCTCACCCAAAGTCATTGGCCACGTGTTGAAGCAAGATAGCAGGCGATGTCTGCAAAGGTTCAGCCTTCCTTCTTCCTCTTAAGGGTCCATGGTCCCAGCTACCTCTGATCTCGGCTGTAGGCTGATATAAGGCTTGTCTCTCTCCCTGGGGCTCATTTCTTTCTGGGCTCAGCTGCTCGGGTCTCATCACAAGGTCAGCTGTAGACTATCAGGCTCATCTCTCTTCCCAGAGCCTCTGCCATGTCTAATGAGCTGTCTCTCTTCCTCTGTGTTCTTCTTCTCTGTGTGTTTACTTCCATGTGAGCATCTGTTTTATCCCCAAGGCAGCTGGGACTCAACACTGAGTCACACTCTAATGATGTGGTTGGATCAGAGCCCTAATCTTAACATAATTTAATAAAGTAAAAGTGAAACCTCTGAATCTAATACAATCTAATACACCCAGAGGAACAGATCAGGTTACAAACACAATCCAATATCTATTTTTGGAATTCATAAAAAATATCAAACTGCTACAAGCACACATACACACACAAATAGAAACTGATGGTTTGGAAAGTTCTGAGCCTATCCAGTGGTATGTTCTATCAGGGACCTCCCTGAGCTTCCCAAAAGTGAGACCCTGGAGAAGAGGGCACCTTGTGAGAGTTTAACTGAACAGGAGCCCAGTCAGTCATTTCCATGGAAGTCAGGATTGAAAATGCAGTTATGCAGGAAAAATGTGTGGAACGTTTCATTGTCTGATGGTTTTGACCTCTGTGAACTGCATGCAAAGCCAACAAGATTTTTGTGAAATTTGTATGAGTAAAACCACTGTAAGCCTGGACTGAAAGGAACAGAGAAGGGACAAATTGAAGGAAGAATGGCTTCAAGGGCAGGACCCTGGAAGCCGAGGACTTGACCAAAGAGATCTACTTGGTCCAAGAGAGTAGGCCCACCCATGTATGTGGAATAGGCAAGTTCATCCCTGCACTTGGAGGGGGCAGGCTACCTGCCCTGGTGCTTGGAGGGAGTTGGCCTTGTGCCCCATTGTTCAATGAGAATACTGCTGCCCCAGTGCTCAGAGAGGGTGGGGCCTGTGCACAAGTGTTCAGGGAGAGCATGACCACTGGGCCAGCACTTGGAAGGGAAGGGATTGCCCAAAGGTCAAAACCTTGATCCATAGATGACTCTCAGACCTTGAATTCTAATGGAATCAGCCCTGCTGGGTTTTGGAATTGTTTAGGATCCATGACCCCTGTTTTTCTTCCAATTTCTCCCTTCTGAAATGGGAATGTTTATTCTATACCTATGCCTCCATTGTATATTGGAAGGAGGTAACTTGTTCTCTATGTTTCACAGGTCCACAGACAGGGGGGACTTGTACCCCAGGACAGACCATACCCATAACCTATTGTGATGAGACTTTGTATTTAGTATTGTTACTGAAATGACTTAAGGCTTTGGGGATGTTGTAATGGAATGGATGTATTTTGCATATGGAAAGAACATGTCTTTTTGGGTTCCAGAGGGGGGGCTATGGTGGTTTGGAACTGTATGTACCCCAGAAAGACATGGTTATAAACTTAATCCATTCCTACTGAAGTTAAGACCTATAAATAGAACCTTTTGATGAGGTTACTTCAGTTAGAGTGTGGCCCAGCTGAATCAGAATGGGTCTTAATCCTATTACTGAAGCCCTTATAAGGAAGGTCACAGAGAGAGAGGAAGCCAGATGGAGCAGCTAGAAGCTAAACTATGGAATCCAGAAGAGAAGAGAGAAGCCAGGAGAGACTGCCATGTGACAGAAAAGCCAAGGACCACTGGTCACTGGCAGCCAGCTCCAGAACCCCACAGTCTTCTGGAAGAAAGCATTACCTTGATGATGCCTTGATTTTGGACTTCCAGCCTCAAAACCATGAGCAAATAAATTCACATTGTTTAATCCACTGCATCATTTTTTATTTTGCAGCCAAAAAACTAAAATACAGGCCATATGCACATGCTAATGACAAGGAATGCATTTCCCGTTAGAGCATCACCACTGTGCTAGGTACTCAAGGGAAAACAAAGCAGTGCAAGTCATAGCCACTGCTGAGGTACACACATTATTAGTTTGAACTGTATGAAATTGCCATTTTTGTAGGTTAAAAAATGGTGATACCAGTAATTTCATACAGGTCAAAGTAATACATCTTGAAATAGTTAGGTATCAACACAAGAGAGTATACACATAATTATCAAAATGAGTGACAAAGATAATAAATGCCATGAACAGACAAGGACTCCATCAACTCAGGATGTTGAGCTCTCTGTCTGTCTTTGGACTGACTCCTTGACTTAACTTCTCCCTTGTAGCCCTGCCAAATGCTTCCACTTGAGGATCCTGCTCTAACTCCAAACACATGAGGTAATGCCTTGAAATCGACATTCTCCCCCTCCATTCCTTCATCACATCCTTCCTACACTGTTCCCACATTCAAAACTCTGGTTCTCCATGCCACATTCTTCTCTTGCTTTTCCTTTGCCAAGTCTGAGAACCAGGCCAACTGAGTTTCCTTTCAAATTTTTTTAAAAATTTTACCAAAAAAAACTCCAGTTTTCTTTTGATATCTTAACACATCAGTTTCTTCCTTGAAAACAAAATCTAGGCGGTACCTTCGATGTCCCTTCATGGCTACTCCCAGTCACTAGTCTACCTGAGATAACAATGATCCCAGTCCATCTCAAAGGGAGTTCTTTTTGCCAGTTTTGAACTTCATGTGAATGGGATCATGGAGCATGTACTCTTTTTGGGGGGAGGGTATTTTTCCCCCAACATTTTGTTTGTAATTTATTTGTGTTATGTGTAACCATAGTTCTTTTTTATTTCTTTGGAATATTCCATTGTATGAACATACTGAATTGTTTCCAGTTTGGGCTCTAAGAAACTTGCTGCTAATGACATTTCTGCTAGTGATATGTTGTATGCATGTTCTAGTGCACATATATAATATGTGCAATGTGTTGCGTACATGTTCTGATGCACATATATAATGTGTAAGGTGATGCATACATGTTCTGGTGCATATATGTAATGTGTGTAATGTGTTGTATGCATATCCTGGTGCACATATGTAATATGTGTAATCTGTTGTATACATGTTCTAGTGCACATATGTAATATGTGCAATGTGTTGCATACATGTTCTGATGCACATATATAATGTGTAAGGTGATGCATGCATGTTCTGGTGCGTATATGTAATGTGTGTAATGTGTTGTATGCATATCCTGGTGCACATATGTAATATGTGTAATCTGTTGTATACATGTTTTGTGCACATATGTAATATATGTGATATGTTGTATATGTGTGTTAGTACACATATGTATGCCTTTCTGCTGGGTATATAACTGTAGTGAAGTGCTGAGTCTTAGGCATGCATATTTTCTGCTGTAATAGAAATTGCCAAGCATTTTTCCAAAGTGTTTGAAACAATTTACAATCCTCTCCTCTGATAGTAAGTATTGTCAGTCTTTAAATATTACCTGTTCCTGAGGGAATGTAACATCTATCTCATTGGGATTTTAATTTGCATTTTCCTGATTTGGAATGTTAATTGAACATTTTGATATCACCATTTAAAAATGCCTATGTAAGTCTTTCCATATTTAAAATTATCTGCCTTTATTCTGTCAATTTTTAGGTGTCATTTATATGTTCTGGATATAAGCCGTTTATCAGATATATCTATTGCTAATATCTTCAATCACTGTAGGATTTTTTTCTTTTACTCTTTTAATAGTGTCTTTTGATTAATTGAATTTATTCATTTTAATATATAATGGTTTACCAAGATTTTCCTTATAATTAGTTGTTTTTGTGTTTAATTTAAGAAATCATTGTCTATTCTCAAAGCAGTGAATATATTCTCCTATGCTATTTTCTAGAAGCTTTATTATTTTACCTTTCATAAGAAAGTCTAAGTGTATGGTTTCAGACAAGAGTCAAGAATCATTTTTTCCCACATGAATATCAAATTAATCTAGCAGTATTTATTGAGAAGATTATCAAAGCTTCTGCAATGTCAATTCTGTAAAAAAAATTAGTTTCCATGTATAGGTAGGTATATTTCAGGACTCTTTATCTGTCCCACACATACACACACACACACATATATATATGTTTAAGCTAATATCACACTGTCTTTATTACTCTTTATTTATAATTGGAAGAAGACTACACCAAGTTTGTTCTTTTTCATGATTGCCTTAACATTCTTGGCTATTTGCATATCCTACAAATGTAAGAATCAGCTTTAGAATTTTCTAAAAAAAAAAAAAACACACACACACAAAACAAGGGAAAAACAATGAAAAAACCCTTCATAGGATTTTGCATTGAACCATGTGAGTATGGAGAAAATGAACAATTTTATAATATTGAGTCTTTTGATCAATGTACATGATTTACCCTTCTTTGATTTGTCCCAATAGTATTTGGTAGTATTTTCATAGAGCAGTCTTGACCATATTTTGGTAGATTTATTCTTAAACATTTGGTGTTTCTTGGTACTATAGTAAATGGTTTCATTTTTAAAATTCATTTTAATTTGTTTATTGCAAGAATAGAGAAATCCAATTGAATTTTGTATATTGGTCTTCTAAATTTATTTAATAAATCATATAGATTGTGGTTTAAAATTTTTTTCTATATGCACAATTATGCCATCTGCAAATATTCATATTTATATTTCTTTTTTTTTTCAAACGTAAGAATTTTTCCTTGCCCAATCTCACTGGATAGATTCTCCATCACAATGTTGAATAGACGAGTTGATTGTGAGCATTTTGTCTTTTTTCCAATTTCATTTGAAGAAAGATGTTACTATTTTAACTTTAAGTATAATTTTGTTTTTGTAGATATCCTTTTCAGTTTAAGAAAGTTACTTTCCTTTCCTAATTTACTAAGTTTTTGTTGTTGGTTTATTTCATTTTGTACTTTAATTGTGACTCATGCTGAATGTTTTCTAATGCTTCTCACTCTGTCTCTCTCTCTTTCTTCATATATATTGCTTTGACTATATAATTTTCTACTATAGTTTGTTTATATGATAGATTATATAGACTGGTTTCAAAAGTTAAAGAAATGCTACATGCCTAGAATAAACCTACTTTGGCAGTCATGCATTTTCCTTTATTTATTCATTGCTGAATGTAGTTTGTAACATTTTGTTTAGGATTTTTCCATCAATGTTCATGAGTACGATTGGACCGTAATTTTCCTATTTTATAAAGTTCTGAAGTGTTTTGAAAACTTATGCCAGCTTCATAAAATGAGTTTGAAACAGCTCACCCTTTGTTACTGTTTGAAAATGTTCTTTAAGATTCATGATATATATTACCTCAATATTTGGAAGAATTTATCACTTAAACCACCTGACTTCAGGTTGGTTTATTTCTTCACTGCAGATATTTTAACATTTAAGGTATAGATCTTATAAATAGTATATAGGTGTTGTTTTAAATCAAGTTTGACAATATTTGTATTTTAATTAGATTATTCCATTCATTTACATTTGATTTAATCACTTTCAGTTTCAGTTTAAGTCTACCATGTTTCTATTCATTTTGTATTTGTCCATCTGTTCTATGTTCCATTTTTCCTTAATTTCTATGTTTAAAAAAAAAATCATTATTTTTTATTATTCCTTTGTTCCTCTCTATAAGCTTGTTGTACAGGATTGCCAATGCAAAGTACCAGAAATGGGTTGGCTTTTAAAATGCAAAATTTATTAGGGTAAAAGCTTATAGTTCTGAGACCATGAAATGTCTAAATTAAGGCACCATCAGAGATGCTTTCTTACTAAAGTCAGCTACTAGTGATCCTGGGGTCCTGCCACAGGGCCATCAGGCATATGACAGGGCCCACCTCCTCAGCCTTGAGCTGCTTGGTGGGCCCAGCCCCTCAGGGGCCTCTTTCCATCCCTCTGTGCTCTGCTGGTTCCAGATTCTGGGACCTCTCTTAGCCTCTCGGGCCTTCTCTGTTTTCCTTCCGTCCTCTCTCTCACATAGCAAGATCAATATGGCAGCTTCCTTTTCTCTCCATCTCTCTCTCTTTCTGTCTACTTTTATATCAGACCCAGCAAAAGGGTGGAGAAAAAAGCTGGCTCATGTCTCACTGGCTTAGTCCAATCAAAAGACCTAAAAGGATCTTAAGTAATCTAACCAAAGGCCCCTTAACTGAATTTAATGAAATCAAAAGTCCCCCCACCCCCACCCCAGGAATAGATTAGGTTAAAAACATAATCTTTTGGGATTCCAAAAAGAACTCCAAATTGTCATACTTGTTAATTATACATTTCCTTATTAGTATTTTTTTTAGTTATCTTAAAGACATCATCGTATATCCTTGACATATCACAGTCTATCTTAAATTAGAAAGTTTCTCTAATTCTAGGAGAGTGAAAAGACTTTAAAACACATTAATGCAATTTCTTAACTATTATTATTTTTATTTTATATATATATTAAACCATATAAGATATTTGTTTTCCATGGTATATATTCATTTAGATTTACCATAAATTCTTTGCTCTTTATTTCCTCTTTTATTTCCGTGTTTCATCTGAGATTATTTCTCTCTGCTTGAAGAATTTTTTTGTTTGTTTTTGCTCTTGTTTTCACTTCTGGTCGGCTTTTAAATATTATCTTTTATTTCTTTTTCTGAAAAAATTTTTTTTAATTTTCATTTTTGAAGGATGTTTTAGCTGTCTTTCTAAGTACAGTTCTATTGTTTCAGGACTTTGAAGAATATCATTCTTTTGTCTTCTAGAGTTTTTTGAATTGAGAAATTAGCTGCCAGCCTATTATTGTTCTTTTGATGGTAATCTTCCCTTTCCCACTACTGGCTGCTTTTAAAATTTACTTGGGTTTGAATACATTTACTGATTATTTATATATCATACCAAGGATTGATAATGTTTCTGGAAAATATTATTAGATTCTTTAATTCATTTTTAAAAGTTCTCAAAAATCACTCCTTCAAATGTTATCCTGTCCCATTTTACCTCTCTTTTATTTCTGGGATTACTGTTGAATGTATATTTTCATGCCCTATATAATTCTTATTCTCATTTCAATATTTACCATAGGTTTTCCTCTCTGTTTCAATCTGATATTCTCTAAAATACTTGTCAGTTAATTAATCCTTAGTTCATCCGTGCTTTTACACCTACTTATTGAGTTATTAATTGTATTTATTTTCCTAGCTATTCCATTTTATACTTTATAGAGGTTCCATTTATCTTTTGAAAGTCTCCATCTCATAACACATTTTTCAACATCTTAATCACAATATTTTATCATATGTATCTGATAACTCTAATATCTAAATCATCTGTGGGTCTATTCCTATTGTGTATTGTGTGTATTTGTAAATATATATATGCCCTTTGGTCCTTTCTCCTGCTATGCCCAGTGTCTTTTGATGAAATTTTATAGGAAAACTTGGCATGAAATATGGTAGTGGTTCAAAATGATATTTTATTCCCCCAAAGTGCATTTTTTATGTTTGCTTCTGGGGTTTGTCAGAGTAAGAATATTTTACCTCTATTCAGTTTGAGATGAAGCTGATTTGACAATGGAATTTTAGTCTTTGTGATTGCTGGGCCATTTTTAAGCCAGTCTTACACCTTTATAGGCCTGCCATGGTCCTGACTGAAAATCTGGGTTGTTTTCAGGGACCTTCTCCCTTTGCACCCCTTGGACACACATCACTTGCCTTCCTTCACTGTGAGACTGCCAGAAGATCTCATGACCTTATCACCACGTGGCCACCAGTTAAAAATTGTAAAGATCTTGAAGGAGATTGCTGTACTGAATGTTGCTCTCATGTCTCTCTGAAATCTTGCATTCTCATTTACGACTGCAATGATAGCTCAAAAATACAGTATTTGCTCAGCCCCATAGAAATATCTGATTTGCATGGCTTCTTAGCTTCTCAGCTTCTTAGATTTCAGTTTGGCTTCGCAGTACCTCAAATCATCCTCCTTTAAAAATAGGAAAAGCAGAGCAGTGTTTACTCACTTCAATGTAATTCCCTTTCCAAGATCTTGGCTCTTCAAGTCCTGGCTGCCTTGGTAGTTATCCAGTTCCACAAAACATGGAGAGAGAGAGATAGGGGTAGAGAAATAGAGATAGAGAAATAGATAGAGATAAAGAAAGAGATAGAGATAGAGATAGAGATAGAGACACAGAGAGAGATAGAGAAATAGAAAATACCATTTTATCCAAATTTGTTAGTTATTCCTAACAGAAAGTTTGGTTGAATCTAGTCCATATTAGTAGGAAGTGGAATCTGAATCTTAAAGTCACAAGAGTCCTTAAAGATTATTCAAATTCTATTCCTTTCATGGATTTCTTCTAACCCATCCCTTTCCAATACCATTCAGCCCTGGATCAACATTTCCGTAGTAGAAAATATGCCTAAATTCATAATCTGGCTCATCATTTACTAGCTGAATTACCTTTGACATATTTTCTAAACTAAGAATTAGTTTCCTATCCTACAAATTAGGAATGGTAACAGAAAAGGACTACCATGTAATGCTGGTTCAAGTTTCAAATGTAATAATGTAAGTAAACAGATTAGCTACCAAAAAATCAACCCTGTAATTTAATTTAGAAATTCTCTTCATGGTCTTTCAAATATGAACTTCTGATTCCTGTTTTCATTATTTGGCTTGAGTATTGTAGTGTTGTGAATTTCAGGTAAACCTTCAATAATTTTTAGTATAATTATTCAATATTGGGACATAATTATGTTAAAAATTGCATTTACCTATAATTCATATTATCTAGGCACCCTGCATTTAATCTGTCAACCTTATGTTAATTTAAGCTGGAATGGACTTTTTCAGTTTCATCCATACATCTAACCCACCCAATCTTTCCAAATCTCTATGCAGGTCCTTCTTTTCCTATGATTCCTTTCTAACTTTTCTTAACTCTTGTGATATGACCCTAATAATCATTACTAATTAGCATTTTGTCACTGGTGTTAACTATTTTCTCACAGTCCATTTAACTATATTGTAAATTTCCTATATGCACACCATAGCTTATATTTCTGTTGATTTTCCCATTGTTTGTTCTTGAGTACTAGAGCTGTGTAGATGATTACTTTATGTTTGTTTTTTAGCCAAACAGCTTTTTACAGCACAAATTCACCATGTCACTCACCTACCACTTTTGAGCGGGCACACACACACACACACACACACACACAATGACTCCTCATTGGCCCAAAAGACAAAATTCAATTCAAAATTCTTGACCTGGTGAGAGACCTTTCACATTCATTCTGATAAGAACCAGAATTAAGCCGCAGTCTCGCCTAACCTCCTCGTGTCCTCCAGAACTGCGTTTTCCAATTCAGTCTCCCCTAGCCACAGGACACACGTGGCTGTTGAGCATTTGAAATATAACTAGTGTGAACTCAGATGTATGTAAGTGTAACATACTCATGGGATTTCAAAGACTTTTTACCAAAAATAGGTGTAAAATAAGATATCAATAATGTTTGATAATGATAACATGCCAATGAGATGAAATCAATTTCACCTTCTTTTTTTTTCTTTTTAAACATGGTTACTTGAAAATTTAAAAATGCATAGGTGGCTTATATTATATTACTCTTGGGCAGTGTTGTGCTGGAATATCTAGGCTTTTTTACATAGGCTTTTTGAGCATGAACTTTTCACTGCCTGATAGACTCATCCATTCTGGATACAAAGATGAAGGTGATATCAGTGAAGCCATCCCTGATGCCCCAGGGAGAATTATTGTCTCCTCCCAGAGCTCTTTATCGAACACATTGTGATGTGTGGGGAATTCATGGGTGCATGTTTATTCCTACTAAGCTAAGCTCTTCTAAGTAAATAAACTGTTTAATAATTCTGACTGAATAATTAATTATATAGTTTAATTTTCTGCTACCTTTGATCCTATATTTGAGAAATCAATTAGGTTAACAAATCTTTCTGTTTCTCTTATCAAAAAGTTTGCTCCCCCCACCCCCCTTTAACTAACTCTATTACTTTTGCATTGCCTTGAAATAAGCTCTTATTTGGGTTTTTGCAACATTTCCCTGCTTGGCTCCTTGCCCTGGAATTAGTCTCTTCTGCCTCAAATACTGTGTTCTTCACTTTGCTTTGACTCCTTGCCAAGGTGCTTTCCTGGGCCCTACCTTGAAACTGCCACGTGCCCATCAGAGCACCACTCCCTAACCTAGCCCCGCTTCTGCTCAGTCTGAGGTCCCCAATGTAAAATGCCGCTTTGCAGGTAGCCTGTTCGCAAGGCTTAGGCCTGGTCTGAATAACAGGAGATCAGTTTGTTGTTCTGTATTATTATTTTCTGGGCTGCTCCTTCCAGAGTTTGGCCTCTTATTCTCTCTGCCTCCAGCTCCTCCATCAACAAAAGCACACATGTACCTCCCCGCCCACACACTTGTGTACACAAAGTTTTCAACTTCAATTCTATGAGACACAGACATTTTAGTAATCAACTAAAGGGTTTTCAAACCTTAATTTTTTCCATAGAGAATATTAATTCGTTGTTTGGGGGATTTAATTTAATGTATTTTTTTGTTTGTTTTTCTTATACACGTACTTAATGCTTTTTGGCTAAAAGAGTTACTTTAAAAATCAAATGAAATAACTAATAATGTGTTTTATTAGTAAAGCAAATGATTTAAAATTGTGAAAAATTAATTTGTGAATAAAGAAAGCATTCAAAATTTTGAATCACTTGTTTAGAGCCCATTGACAGATGTTTTTTGTTTCCATTTTGAAATGAGCTTCCTATTTTGGGGGGATAAAGATGCAAATACATATATAAAAATGAGACCCAGCCCTTGCCTGTGTGGTTACAGTTTATTTGGGGAAAGAAAAAGGCATGAAACAAATAAAAAGGAAATAAAGAAATGTCAAAAGCTGGCATGGAATGTGTCTTACAGAGCACAAAATGGGTAGAAGTCGAGCAGCAACTTCCAGCAGCATTTATTTAAAAAGGCTTGGTGAAGGATTCGGGGTTTGAGTGGGTTTTTTGTGAGAGTAAGGCTAAAGAAGCATTCTAGGGAGGCAGACAGCATGCAGAAGACAGAAGCAGAACATGACCAAACATATTTGGGAGAAGTGAAGAGCACAGTGTGACTGCGACAGGGTGTGTGTGTGTGTGTGTGTGTGTGTGTGCGCAAAGATGTGGCGGGGTCAGGTGAGCAGGTTGCTGCGAATGCAAGGTTTAGGTACTGGACCTCGATCCTGTGGGCAGGCAGTGGAGAACTGCTAAAGCATTTTGATCAGGATGGATTGACCGGAGAGAGACCTGCTTTGGAGGGAATTGTTAGAACTGAGATGTCAGCTGGCTCTGCCCGACGTGTTAAGGCTAATGACGGGGGTTTCATGAATGAGTGCTGGTACTGGGTCTGGGGGCACAGTAGGATTTATAGCAATTCACTCACACATTCTCTCAACACTTATTGAGTTCATATTTATTGAGCACACCCAAATTGAATTAATAATCAATATTACACCTCGAAAAATTGACTGAGAATATTCAGTGCAATGTCTTGCAGGTACACCAAAACTATGTTTGGAACAAATGATTGAAAGAATGTATGAGTGACTCCATATGAATATTTGGTATATGAAACCTCAGGAATGATTTTGTATTGAGATGGATATTGAGTATTCAAATTAATTGCTATTTGAGGGCAGTTTTCCCCCTCGAATCTGGATTGAAAGTGGGCATATCTGCTGGCAGCAAGTAGAGTTTTATCCCAGAGAGACTACATCCATAGGTATAACCTTTCTATTTCAAATAAAAGTATGTAGAGAGTTGAATCTTTAAAGAATTCCTGATGTTGTAAATCCAGTCTGCTGATTTCACAACTTTCAGAAAATCAGTTGGACCAAAGGACTCTGGTCCAGATCAAAACTCAGTCTGCCTCTGGTTCCCTGGGAACTACAAAGAGCGGAGGCAGCCAGCCTGCTTGGCATTCCACGCAGGCTAAGCCCAGCAGTTAAAGGTGCTGTCCACCAGCTTAAAGCTGGTATGGAGATTTTATCACCTTTGTGGACCTTTCTCCTACTGTGGAAAAAGGCACTTGGCATTTAATTATGTTAATGGAGTGTAAGAGACACAAATAAAAAAGCACTTGGTTCATACTGGGTACCTGTGAGCAGAGGATATTTTTAAATATCTGTAGGTGGTTCACTAACACAGGTAATTGAGTTCCAACATATTTCCCCTTTGAGGCTTTCCACAGGGTTTCCGTCATGCCGAAGGTAAGGTGGGAAATAAGAAGGGAAGCCTTTTAAGGAAATATTGCCTTCTCAAGCTTGATCCTTAAAAAAGTACTTTGTTAACGCGCTTAAAGCTCCCTTTTATGGCAATCCTTTTTTTTTTTTTTTTTTCTTTTAACTCAAAAGAAAGCAAACCCCATTTTTAGAGAAATAGCAAAGGTGTTAACACTCCCACTTAAAGCAAGTGACATCCGTATTTGACAGAAGAGCAGGGTGCTTGTTCAAGGCGGTATACACAGTGGCGACAGGAGCACCCTGCGTGCACGTTAGGAGGACAAATAGCTCTCTTGGCGATTCAAAACATGTGCAGCTTATAACCTTCTCTCCGGAAAAGGAGTCTCTTTCCTTTCTTTATTGTAATCATATGCCTTTCAGGGCAGGCTTATTTTACCTTTAATCTATATTAAGACTAGTTTGTATTGAGGGATGCATTTAAAATTAAGGATTTTGTTTACTTTCTTTTCCTAATTTAATATATACGTGAATGCTCTCCTTAAAGGAAGGAAAGAAACAGAGAGGGAGAGAGAGAGGGAAAGAGAGAGAGAGAAAAAGAGAGAGAGAGTGGAGAGAGAGAAAGAAAGAAAGGAAGGAAGGAAGAAAGAAAGAGAGAAAGAAAGAGAAGGAAAGAGAGAAGGAAAGAGAGAAAGAAGGAAAGAGAGAAAGAAGGAAAGAGAGAAAGAGAGAGAAAGAAAGAAAGAAAGAAAGAAAGAAAGAAAGAAAGAAAGAAAGAAAGAAAGAAAGAAAGAGAGAGAGAGAGAAAGAGAGAAAGGAGAGAGAGAGAGAAAGAAAGAAAGAATGAATGAATTTGGGACTGGGGACCATGGCATGGTCACAGTATCTTACTCTTATTTCCTGATACTTGTTTCCTCTCAGGTCTTCCAGTGATCAGAGCAGTAAAAAAGGTGAGCCTTAAATAATATCACTATAACAAAACTTGTGTAAGACACCTTTTTTATGAGTCAGGGTGCTACAGGGAATCAGAACGAACAGTATACATATGTGTATATGTGTATTATGTGTATATTTATATCTTAAGAGATTTATTATAAGGAATTGGCTCATGTGATTGAAGGAGCTGGGAAGTCCAAATTCTGTAGGCTGGTGGCTGGAAAGTTTGGTAAGGGTCTTATTGAAGTCTTAAATCCAAATCCCTTCATCTGAAAACTCAAGTGTAGTCTGGAGGCAAAATTCCTTCTGATCTCTGGAACCCTCAGTTCTCTTAACACCTCCAGCTGATTTGGTGAGGCCCACTCACATAACTAAGGGTGAGCTCCTTTACATAAAGTCAACTGATTGTAGATGCTCATCCCATCTACAAAATACCTCTACAGGACAACTAGGCCAGTGTTTGGCCAAACAACTGGACACCATAACCTAGCCAAGTGGACACACAAAATGACCATCACATCTTTCACACATTATGGAAATAGATATGAGGTGGGGCATCCATCCTTGACCTGATCCAGTTTAAGAGGTACAACATGAAATTTCAAAATTGCTTAGTGGACAACAGTTTAGGAGTCTCATTTTAGAAATCAGGAAGAAGTCCTGATGGTTCACCTGCTTCTCCAAAACTAAGATAGCTTGTTCTGGTCAGGCAGCATAGAACTTGGGTTCCAGACTTAGCTACTTCTAGGTCTCTATGCCACATACTTGGCCATCCATGTCATCGACTTACCCATATCATGCATCCTAGTGAGGACCTTCCACCAGGCTGCCCAGTTTTATTAAGTGAAACATTTTCAAAATACACAAAGGGCTGATGTCAATTCTAGGTTTAATACCAGTTGTGCCTTAGGAAACCTGTTTAAAAGTATAGGCTTTATTTTATATTTTTACTTTTCACTTATTCTGAACCAAAATATCCTATTTGGCATGAAATGTTTGAAAAGAAGTATTTTCAAAAAATTCATGGCAAAGTATTTCCTGTAACTCCACAAGATGGCAAAGATTTAATTTGAATAAATCCAGCTCTTCATTCCTTCATTTTTGTGTCCATTTATTTATACAGCCAATCAATAAATATTTACAGAGTTCTAGAAATGTAAATAGAGTATTAAACAAAACAGTGAAAACCCCCTGCCCTCAAAAACTCACATTCTAGTGAAGGGAGACAGACAATAAACGACCCAAACAGGGAAATTGTATAGAGCATATTAGAAGATGAAAAGTATTATATAGAAAAATAAAGCAAGGAAGGGGAAGAGGAAGTGTCTTGGGAGTGGAAAGGTGGGCAGTGGATATGTTGTAATTTTAACAAAGACATGAAGAGATAAGGTTAACTGAGTAACATTAGATGCCAGTGATTGTAAGAAGCACTTTATAAATTTTATCTCATTTAGACCTCACAAAATCTATTAAGTAGGCATTTTGCAACTCAATTTCGGGGATATGAGGAAACTGAGGTTCAGAAATGTTAGGGAACTTACCCAAGGTCACAAAGCCTCATGTAGAGGCATTTGAAATTTGCACCCAGCTTTTTAACTTTTGGGCTTTCATGTTAACACAGTAGCAAGATTTTATATTCAGCAAGATCGCTTTTTCTTATCAGATGATATGTTACTTGGTATGCATGCATAAGAAAGAACTGGAAATTATGCTCTAATATACTAAGAAGAGAAAGGAATGAAATATTTTTAATAACAAAAATAAAGTTATCTGAACTCACTTTCACTTTTCTTAATCTCTATAAGAGGTACAATCAAAGACATCAGAGCTTTTGCCTCTTACCACTGAGGCACTGAGCAATCAAACAAGAAGCACATGCGCTTATGTTCAGCATCTCAGCATGTGGAAAATCATCATGTTTAGTCCCTCTAAAACAGAAGGTTGCAGCCAATATGCCAGTGCAAGGGATGCGATGAACAAAAAGACATCTGTTTGAGATGAGCACAGTAAAGAAATAGTTCAAAAGCCACTGCATTATCTTTTGCATTGTGAGGAATGTTTATATAAATTTTCTTGCCAGGTAGTTCTCAAAAAGTTCTTAAGTCCCGATGGGTGAATATCAATTTTGTGAAACTTAGTTCGGGGAGCCCTATCCTTCTCCATCCCATATGCTGAAAATTCACACTTGCACGAAGACTGTATCAGAGAAATCCTGCTCTTTGAGATCTTTGGAGCAGAAACAACCAATGTCTGTGCCAACCAATTTTTCCTTATCACTTGAATTTTCCTCTACCACTGAGATAATTTCCTTTCATATGTATATACCCTCAATTAGAGTACTAAAGGGTTTAATTCCATCTTTAATCTATGTATTTTGGATTGCTTGGCTGTTGTTCTGTTTGTTTGTTTTTTTGTTTTTTAAAGGAAAAAACTAAAAGCTGCAGTCTGCATTCTAAATTCAACTTGAGGGTCCTGGAGCAGACATTGGAGGGGATTTAGATATTGGTGGCTGGTTTCGGTGTGTGTTGAGGTCCTAGGTTCTCTGGTGCACTGTGAGGGAAGCTGCTCTGCCAGCAGATTGCACTTTGGCCCCTGCGTTTAGAAAGCAGCTGTTCTGGGTTCGCTGGGGGGGTGGCAATGACCCACCCGCTCGCGGAGGGTGCTGCTGGATCTGCTGTCACTATTCAAGTCACTTCCTGCAACATTTGGCAGCCAGTGCCAAGGCAGCAGGGAATGGTCAAGGTGGAAGGGGACCCAATCAGGCATACTGCAATTTATATGTGATTGATGAATGCATGCACTTGTGGAAACACCCATTGAAAGTGGAGCTCTGACAGTGAAAGCATTGAGCTGCACTTTAATGTGAATATAAAAGCTTAAAAATGATTTTACTTTCTAAGAGGGGAAGAAAACTATTTTCTATCTATCTGTCAAAAAGAAAAATGCAAATACAATATATTTTCATTTCAAGGAAATTAAACAAAAGGAAGACAGCTTTAATTTATTCACAGAGGAAATGAGTTGATAGTCCCCAATTAGATTGAAATATTTAAAGCATTAGCATTATTGGTATTGCAATTTTACTACTTGCACATACAGTAAAGTAAAATAAATAAAAAGTACTGGGCACTCAAGGGTGACTTAGAAAAATGAATAATTTCTTTTAGTTGAAAAGTAAAATAAACTTAATTTTTTTTCACCCAGAGAAATGTTATTTTTTTAAATCCAAGGTTAAAATATCCCATCATATTTTGACTTATGTTTATTTTTATTCATCACTTAAATATAGTAATGAATATCCCCTTGCCACATAGTCTTACCCCCTCACATACTTTCTTTGGTTTAGCATGAGTTAAATATTTGAAATCTTTCAAGTTTGTTTTTTCTGTAGAATGTTAGATATTATTTATCTCTCAAAAATCAAATTCATCCTGATATTGATTAGGCTGTGTTAGCTTTTAGATTTTTCTATAAATGCACCAAGGCTATAAACAACAACAATTCCCAATGGTTTCACAGAATCATTCCTCCTCTGACCACATAATTGCTAAATTGTGCATGTCAAATGGCTTCAGGATATTCTGTCCCCTTTCCAGCAGTTTATCAGGAAAAACTTGCTGGAGAATTGTGCTGTTTTCACATCCTTTAAGTTAGGAACTCAAAGGTCAAGAGTTGCCAAAAGCAGTTTCACTGAGTAACTGCTTCTTTTCCCAAGCTGTGTAATGAGTCTCACAATGATCCTAATCATTTATTACCAAATGTGTGTATTTAGTTTCTAAGGCAAAGCCCACTTTAATACCCAAACTTTATTATAATTAATCATAATGGCTGGTTGTATAATACATGCCTCTATGCCAAATTTATTTATATTATTGACTTATTTTTGAAGGCATTTGAAGCAATAAATGTTGTTTTTTTTAATGATTTGACCTCCAATAAAAACAATAATTAAATATTTAGTGTACACTAGTGTTTAGCCCTTATTTGTAGTAGGTTAGAAATCTCCCTTTTTGTGAGTATTTCTGTGTAATTTCAGTGCTAACTTAGGAGTAAAAGGTTCTATTAATACATGGTGAGTAACGTTAAAATTGAGCTGTTAGAATCCAGTTAGAATCCAGTTAGTGTGTAGTTCAGAATTTCTGCTCTTCCTGAGTATTTTCTATGAGTCACATTCCTGAGCAGTTGCCATTGGTTGTTCTACTGGTTAAATTGCTATTGCAAGATTAATCTTTAGTTTTGACAGTTAAAACAGTTGCAGCAATTAATTTCTAGGAGAATAATTTCCCATCCCAAAAGTACAGACCATGAAAACATGTTCATAAATATGCTGCAATACTTAACTGTTTTCCTCAAAGTTAACCTAAGACATCTTTATGATGACAAGTCCTAAAACTCACAAATTGCCTATTCCTGAAAGTAAAAGAATTGGGGAAGCAGTAATTTGATTTTTTTCAAATAAGATGTGAAAACATATTTGACATTCACATTTGACCAGAATTCCATGATTACACCGCATGCAGAAACTTCACTTCAATCTTCTGTAAAGCTCTTTTTTTTCTGCTTAATTGTGATGATATCATCATTTCAAGATATGTATTTTATGAATGTTAAAGCCAAAAGAACAAAAGCAAACAAATCACGAACATGACAGGAGACAATATTCAAAATATAGACAAAGAATTCAAGCAGCAGATGAAATCTCATGAAGCATCAGAAAAAAAAAAAAAAAGAAAAAAAGAAATGAAAACAGATTGTCATCAAATCTTCATTTTTTTCAAAAGTTTGATGCATATTTCTTTGGGGAATAGTTTGCAAATGATATACAGAATATGTGAAACACAATTGTAAACAGACATGCAATTTACCTAGGTTAAATCTGTTCCATGATCTTTGTTCATACTTAAGAAAAAAGACAGGGTACAGTACTTGGAACGGGATTGTAACAAATAAATCTGAGATTGAATTATTAGAACTGACATTATTAATATTTTTTTAATATTCTATGGCTTTCACATGATTCTTTGCATGCCACAACTTTAGCTAACTCCAGTCCTTAATCATTTTAAGATTTGCTGCGTTCTCAATAGCCCTTTGCTGGTATGCAAGCACAATCTCTTTGAATGGTAATGCATATGCATGGTTAAAAAGAACTACAGTCAGAAAATCGTATG
Organism: Tolypeutes matacus; assembly: GCA_026826555.1. NCBI lineage: Eukaryota > Metazoa > Chordata > Mammalia > Cingulata > Chlamyphoridae > Tolypeutes > Tolypeutes matacus. The sequence continues at coordinate 63,051,336 of JAKSZT010054030.1, read as the reverse complement.
TCGAAAGTATTAACTGCTATATGCAGCGTTTCTTGCACTCTTATTCACTGAACACATGTTGCCCTCGGGTCTGAAACTGAGCCACCCTTGGCCTTTTGTGGCACTTTGGTCTCTTTCTTTCACCAAAGGCAGAGCAAGATGCGGATGAAGTGCAGGGGGGAGGGGTGGGGGCAGAAAGGGCAGGAGGGGATGGTGGATAAGGCAGGCAAAGAAAGGGAAAGCTCCCCGTGGGTTGCTTGCTGTCAGAGCCTGGGGCTGCTAGTGCCACTGCGTCCATGCGCCTCCTTCCGCACCCCCCTCACCCACACACCCAGGGAACCCGCCACTAGTCGCTGACCACTGCCCGGTCCCGTCTTCTTTCACCCTTTGAGGTTGCACATGGGCCAGGGCGCTGAATGACGCCGCATTTTGAAACCGATTGTACAACATTGTCCGGCACAAGCCATGCAGAAACCTCAACCTGCTGTTTGCTGAGCCAGGGCTCACAGCAGAGAGCATTTCTTTCTAGGTGGTCAGCGTGGAGCACGAGTTCTGACAATTGTTATTGTGTATGTCTCTTGCTAGGGAATCGCTGAAGTAGAAATGCAGGATGCAGTGCTTGCAGGGGGAATGAAAAGGCAAAAGATCAGATATATCTATTTTTATCATGTATCTTGGGCTTTGTACTATTTTTAGCATGTAAGGAGACATGGGCTTAAGAAGCTGAGCTTCTCAGGCCTTTTCTGTGCCGGTGCTGTATAATGTTTCAACAAGTCAGTCAGTTTTTCTGGAATTGTTAAAAGGTCTAGTTTGGATAAGCCATATGCTGATCTTACTTAAATGGAGAAGAGTTTTCAGGAAAAATAAGAAATTGCAGCTGGTAGCTCCAGTAGTTGACTATTTTTGCACGGCTCCTTAGTATATGGTATTTTAATGCATCGCACAGATTCGAACTGGACTTTGGCTGTGTACACTGGGATGTCCTGTGTGGCGTTCTGAGTAATGCTGCTTTGCTAAAATTGCAGTGTAGAGCGATTCTAAAGAGGCGGCTTTGCCATTTCTAAAATCTTCTCAGGCATTTCATACAGAGTGAAAACGCTGACAAGTCTAGCTACCTCTGTCAACGTGGAAGCTGTGAGTGCAGAGAGTTCCATCCTTATTCTTTCTAAGGACAGAATGGGCAATTAGTCCTGCTCAGGCTGTGGTGGTTAAAGACATGCAGTACTCCTATTACACCAAGAATGCTCATTTTCAGGGATTTGTAATCTGGCCATAAAATAATGCTACAGATAAAATTGATACCCCAAGCTTCAGCTTTATTGTTATTGAGGAAAATTTGATATTTAAAATAAAGAAATCAGGGCTATCTCCAGGCTAAAGAAATATACCAAGTGGGCAAAAGCTTCAGTTTCTGGATTTCTTGCTTCATGATCTACACTCATTTTCTTTTCCACCCTGCACTTGACCAACATCCATTTGTGGGCTGTTTGTCTGAATCTCACAAGCCCTCAGGGAGTTTAAAGTTAATGGCCGTGTCGGGATAAAATACATCTGCACCCTGTGTGTCCAGTGGTCCCCCACTGGCCGTTGCCTGTGGTCGGCTGCCAGAGTTCTGTCCCTGGTCCTGCTGGTCTCGTTGCTTTGGCTCACCTTGTTAGTACCGTGCTGAGCCAAGGAAAACCTCGCTCAGGCTCCTCCACCAGTGAAGGCAATTAACCTGTAACAGGAGCTCTAACATCACTGCACACTGCAGAGAACCAGCAAAGATTTGTTATTTGGCATCATGACAGGTCTCAGTCCTCTCCCGGTAGAACTCTCTGGAGGATTTTTAGCACATGGACATTACTGAACAGACATGTTCCAACTGCCCTGGTATGATGCACTGGATTTGTTCCAAACATGAAAATTCTACCAAAAAGCCAATGAATAGTACAAACAATTGACCACGAAACGTTCGTTATAAATTACATTTTACTCAAAACTCTCTGCTAAGCAAATTCTCAGTCCCAAATGATAATCTTTGGGTGGAAACATATCATGGGTGAGCTTTGTTGAGCTACACAAACTTTGTCTGCATTTAGAGAATTGTCTGAACACTTTAAAAAACAAAAAAAGCAAAAAATGATTTCTGTGTCCAGACCATGCTATAGCTGAAGCCTGCGTGGGTATCCCTGCCTTCTTGGAAGTAATCTCTGGCTATGACGCCTTTCATTCATTCACTCAGCCATTCACTCAGCCATTCAACAAACATTGATTCTATACCAGCTATGTTTGGGGGCACAGGGCTATTTCTCATTGGAATTTTTAAAGAGACTGAAGTATATTTGTTTCCTTTTCTTTTCCCCCCATTACATTTCACATGCATTTATAAACTCTTCTTTTGTGAATTACTTGTCAAGATGAAGCCAATCTCCCCCCCCCCGCCCAAAATGACTTATTTCTGATAGCCTCTCTATATTATGCCACCAAATATAGTTATGCTAAGTGCTTCACAAAGCTTTTATATCTTAATTAACCTAGTCGAATTAATGTAGCAAAATCCAACCATTATAAAATTCATGTATTCCACATATCAGCATGTTTGCCCCATCATTTCATTTAAAGAGAAATATTTTTCCTCCTTCCTTTTCCTCTTCTTCATTTCTCCATGTTACCCGCTTCCCTCCAAAAAAAGAAAGAACAAAAAACAAAACTTGTTGACAATTAAGCAATTCCTCGGTAGAGCTATATCACTGTCTCTTACAGAGAGGAGTTTATAGCTTTAATTTTACTCCTATTTAACTTCTCAGCCAATGAAATATCGGATCAAGTTATTCTGAATACTGTTTTCTTTAATGATATATTTTGTTTCTAGTTCAACTGCTCTACTTAGCAATTTGGGGTGCAACTGAGGCACTGATTCGATATTTTTCAGCATGGGAGTAACGATCATCCAGTGGCTAGGACCAGTCTCCGGCAACCACAGCCACTCAGCAGGAATGAGTACTTCTCAGTGTCTTGGGTGCACCACTTTCCTTAAAAGTCATGACATAAAAACCAGCAGATCTTGAGACAATTATTGAGGCCAATTATTCAATGAGGCCTGCAGGAATTGAACCCCGGGCTCAGTGCTACTGCTGCTTAAAACAAATGAGGGAATTAGCACTGGCGGCTTTTTGCATCATCGTCGAATCCCCTGTCACTGTGTGTAATAGGAGCAAACACTCGGAGAGACGAAGATCCACGGTCACTAGCCTTTAAAAGAATAAAATACTTGAAAGAAAGAGAGGCGAAGGAGGTAAAAAGGAAACAAGGTAAGATTTTCTCAACGGCAGAGTGAGGTGACCCCTGGAAGAGTAAGATTGGCTGATGAACCCGAGCAAAGCAGGGTTTGTGCAACGAGTGGCATGCCTGAGGCAGTGCTTAAAGGAACCTTAGTGCTAATAACTGCTGCCCCAGGAGGGTGTGTTTCGTTACTAAGACCTATTTGCACTCAGGAAATAAAAGTAGCATTCACAGGTCAGAGCCAGGTCCTCTAAGGTCTGTCCGGCTTGGATTTAGTATAATTGTTTCATTGATTAGCACTCTTTTTCATTCATTCACAAACATACCTTTAAGAACTTTATGGTGTCAACAAGTGGGCTGTCAAATCTCAACACTGGAAATTTAGAAAGGAAAGACAAGTTTTGTCTTCTTTTGTCCAGTAAACAGATGCTGTATGATCCCATGCCCCAAGCAGAGCATACTGTTTCAGTTTTCTTTGTGATTGCAGGGACATGTTCTGGACTCTGGCTGACATAGTTATCCACTTCTTCAAAGGTAACCAGACAGAAAATCTTCACATCTCCCATATCCTGAGCAACAGTTGCTGAAGATACTGTGATGTGCCTGGAATGAGAAGAGAAGGCAAACACTGATGCCCTGATTCCTCTGGCATATTTTTCCAGGCAAGAGGCAGAATCTGATCCTGTTGTACCAGCGGTAGCTTCAGAAAGAGAGTGATTCAGTCATTAATACTTTGACAGAAACATTCTCTGCAATGAGATTTATTTTAGGGATTAGAAAAATATTTTCCAAATTAAAACTATTTTCACTCTGTGGAAAAAGAGAAAACATACCGAAATATTTACTCAGTATTGAATATTATAAAAATAATTTAGCCAGATGCAGAATTTCCTGAGGGTAAAGTGGAAGGAGTTCACTAATTCTGTAAACTATAGAACACATTTCATTTCATTGTTTTACATGGGTAAAACAATTTAGATTTTGCCTAAAACTAGCGAATCTGGTCATTTAGTTAGCAGTGCATCATCCTGGGAAATAAAGACGTGTAGATCATGGTGATTGATCAGGATTTCTTCCAGTTCTTTTCTTAATGAACCTTTGTGCATGTAGTATCATGGAGCATATTCAATGGCCACACCTCTTCCTGTGTAGCTGTTGGTGGAACTAACTGCTACATCTATAGATTCTGATGACCAAACATGCCCATTCTGTATATTTATATGTGTGCGGGAGTATTTTAATTCCTACTCCATTTTCTATGATATTTAAATAATTAGATATATATGTTACTATCACTAGATATGTTTTTGTCAACCTTTTCAAAATCACTGAAAATATCACTCATATGAAAACTTAAAGGCTTATTTTCCACAGTGGTTTAGGAGACAAGTTAAAATTGTGACATCCTTGTGGATATCTGAGTTAGAAATTAAGCTTTCCTATTATTCAGTCTTTGACCTGAATTTGTGTTTGTTTTCCCACCTTTAAAATAGTAATCGTTCCTTTTTATATAATGTAGCCAAGTGGCTTCTCCTTTACAAAGAAGAGCTTTGAAGTACTGTGGGTAACATCTAATGAAGCATTATAATTGGACATCCTATAACTTGATGTGAAAACCTGGGCTGTCATTTCCAACTTGCTTTTAAAAATAAGGTTTTTTTTTTCTAGTGAATAAAAAATCATCATACCTTCTTAAAAGCCAGTCACTAAGGCTTTAGCAATCTGAAGAGTTCAGCTTTTGTTTTCATTTTCTCAGGGTTGATTATTAAGGAAGGGAATATTCCAAATTGGCCTTTTTACTGTCCTTAACTTATTTTCTCTCCTCAATGCTTTACATCAGTTTAGGGTTTTGCTTTTCTTTATTTGTAGGTTATTGATTCAACATCAATAGCAAAAAGCGCCGAGAAAGAATGTTTTGCTTTTAAATGTCAAATTCCCTCCTGTTGGCATCCAGGGCTGATGCCACATTCAGGAACACCTGGAGCATCAACTGCCCAAGGTATTGATCACATTTCCAGGGGTGATATTTTAAAACTGCTTCCATTGCTCCTCCTTCATGTGGGCTAGAACACTGAATAGCCCCATGCAAGTGTATTGATTCCAAGTTTACAAAATAGGAAGTAAAATTATCCCTCTCATTTACATTTTGTGTATACATTTTGTGTATTTATATTCAGTTTTGAACTCTATAATGGCCTGAATTGTGAGTAACACCAATTCTGCAACATGTCTCAAATAAGCTCTTTATTCATTTGGGAGACAGCATATTTTCTTTTAATATGAGTAGGAATGTGAATTGTCCACAGATGATTCCTGTTATAGGTTATAAGCAAAAATGCCATAGAGCAACATTTACTTTAAAGAGCAAAAGACAACCAAGTTTTCCTCATTTCAATACAATAAACAGTTACATTTCCCAGTTTAAATATTTGGAAAGGAGATATATAGCATATGTGTTCCCTGTTCAAGATTTTTTTAAATGGTAGTTTTGTTTAAATTTTTGTTTGCCACTATTCTATGAAACCAGTGTTCCAGAAAGCAGCAGATGTATGACATGTTCTATTAAAATATAATAAAACAGTTCCCAGGGCTCTTTTAATAATAAAAACTAACATTAAAGTTATATATTTTTTGATGCCAAAGAATTGTATTCTTAAAGGTTGGTTTAGTAAAAGTGGTTGGAATCAATGGGTTAATTGCTTTTAGAACACTTATAAGTAAATATTATTAGTAAGGTATTTTAATTGCCGTACTTTATGTGGCCTAAATGTAAGCATTTATTAATACAAACCAAGCGCTCATTACAAATTTGCACAGAAAATGATAAAATATTATGTATGAAATGAAGCATTAGCATGGACCATTAAGTCCTCTATTTTCATTTAATTGAATTTGTCAGTAGTACCCTCTTTAAATGAAAACCAGTCATAACCACAAAATTAAATAATAATTAAAGAAACAACTATTGAAAGAGTTGCTTAGAAGCTAAGGTGCTATTTAACCAAAACATAGCAATTTAATGTAAATTGCAGACCATGTAGACGCAGTTCTGAAAATTATGCATCCTGTGGTTCTGTATATGTTTCATTTAGCAAATATTTTCAGCATTACGGATTAGATGTACTAGCTGAAGAACTAGTCTATAATTCAAAAAGGTGGGAAATGGTAAAAAGTTCCTGTTAACTATGGTTTATAAATCATTAAAAGTTCTACATTACAATTCAATGTATTGCTAGATAATCAATGGTCTTAACTAATGTCTGATTCAACCTATAGGACTATACATCTTTTTAGCGTCCCTGTTAAGCCATTGCATAAATCATGTATGCGATGAGATAACTAAAAGTATGATGAGATTAAAGTACAGTTTACTAATTCTAGAATACATGAATGTGAGATATATCTTGTGCCTTTCATGTTAAAAGTATGGCATTACCCTTTCAAATGGAACTTTATTTACAGATCATTGCCTAATAAACATTTTTAGTCTACAATTCAGTTAAATTTATCAAAATGTCTAGGTTCTTTGTGTACCTATATTAACTCTATACACATATGTGCATGTATTTATTTTTACTCCTTGCCCTTCTGAAAGGTGTCCAACTTTTGTAAACTATTGTTTACTCTACCTTGTTGCTTTCCATCTTGCACAACCAGCAGGGGGAGGTAAGATTTAAGGAAATGGCAGAATGAATTTCATGGAAGCAACTATTTTAGGAGGCAAATAAACAAACAAACAAGAGAAGAAAGATGTGTTGATGAGCAGAATGGAGGGGTACTGAGAGTGTGTTAGATCTGATGGTGGCTGTCAATTAGAATTTCGATAAGCTTTCGCCAATGTACTTTAAGGGTCTATATTTTAAGAACTGTATACAGACCAATCTTACTTTTTGGAAACCCTTTGTGTTACTTTCCAGTGTGCAAATTGTAGCTGAATTTATGTATTTGGATCTGCAAGTCAACTTAAATAATACAAGAACACAGCACTCAAATAAATATTCTAATGAGCTTGGAGAAAACGTAAAACTGGTTTAAAAACATCACAGAATCATGTCTGATCATATAATTAACTATTTGTATACAGCAATTCATAAAACACAACCACAGAATCACTGAAGGAACCTTATTTTTTAAAATGCAGTTATTAAAAAAGTAATCAAAATTATATTTCTGTATTTGTATCCAAGTGGTTCAATTAAATGTGTGGATAAGTTGGAGATAATGTGTGTTCTTGAAAGAGACTTATGTTTCCTTGAAAGTTTAGAATTTGGAATAAAGTAGTGCAATTTTCTTATATACAAACTTCATATGATAAAGGTTAGCCAGGATGAGGGTTAACTCAGCTTGCCTGATGCTTGCAACTTTGACAAGTACAAGCAGTGAATATGTCTGCAGTTAACACAAAGAATCAGATTCCCTACATAAAAATGTCAATTTGATGAGAAATCTTATTGAATTACATTACATGTAACCAAGGAAAATAGAAAGTAATGGCCATATCTTACATTTGTGAGTTGATTTCTCGTTTCAAAACATATTCATTTCATTTGATCCTCAACCCCTCTTTACGAAGAATTTATTATACCCATTTTATAGATTAATGATACATTATAATGGTACTTTAAAATAAACCATGGTTCCACAAATTACATGGATCTTGATTCTTACTTTTAAAAGGTGATAATGACCTGATCTTTAAATTTAGTATATTGTAAGACTGAAAATTGAGCTTTTCCCATAAATTCAGCTCCTTTCCTGTGATAACTCAAAACAGTTGGCATTTACAAATATACCCTTTTATACTTTACATAGTGTAAAGTTGTATATAGTAATATTAAGTCTTAAAGGTCATTTGAAAAAAAATTTCATTTCAGGTCACCATATAAGTTAGGAATCGATTTTAACAAATCTGAATTCAGGTTAAGGCAGTTAAAAATCTTTGCTAATACTGTTCCCCCCCGCCCCCACACACATGGCACTGACACGCTAATGAAACAAAACACTTTATTTCATTTTCCAATATTAAAATATATTTTCTCTAGCCAGCGTGTAACATGTGGCCCTGATTTCAACAGGTTAAAAAAAGTAATGATTGGGAGCCATGAAATTCAAGGATTGAAGATTAGTGTAAAGAGTAGACTTCTAGTGCACATTTTGTCCTGAGTGTTTCAGTTTTAAAGCCAGTCCTAAGGTCATACGGTAAAGTGACTGTGAAAGTGTTTTTCTAAAATACCTAGTTCTTATAAAACATTTAATTCCTCTAACCCCCTTTATACTTTATAATATATAGAGTAAACAGAGATTCATACAATTTAATGTATCAGATTTTAATACCCTGATTTTGTTCTTCTATACTATCAATATACTTTTTTCTGAATACCTGCAAAACAATTTTCTTAACAAATTTGGTTTGTTCACATACTCTTTCATGCCCCATGCTTTTCCAGAATCTCCCGTTAGTCAGTATAGATCACTCCAATTCTCAATTGAATGCTACAATTAATTTTAAAAATGAAAGTGAAAAAAAAAACATGCCATTAAACCCAATAAGTGTAGATCTATAAATTGGAACAAGGTTGTAAAGTGTGGCCATATCTCAACAATTCTGAAAGAATAGGACATAGGCTGTTGGAATGTAGTTTTCCAGAGACTTTGAGAGGATTGTACAATATTTCATGTACTAACTTCAATGAACAAGGAACTCTGTTAGGCTTAGCCATTTAGAATATGGTGAAAAAAAAAAAAAAGACTTAGGACTTTGCTACAGAAAGTCCACAGTAAGAATGAGGCAGAGATAACTGGCCACTTAGAAGAGAGTGTACTGTAGCAGAAAGGCTAGTCTGGATTATGCTGAGAATCTGAAATATCTCAATAGCTTAAAGCAACAAAAGTTAATTTTCCACTCTTTCTACAGGTTGTATTAGAAAGGGAAGGAGAAGAGTGCTCTGTTCCATCAAGTCACTTGGGGATCCAGACTGATGGGAGACCCTACCTTCTAATGGTGTTGACATCTCAACACAGGACCACACTGAGGTGGTGGAAGTGAGGACGAAGGATTTTGCAATGAACTATTAAATGTTTCCACCCAGAAGTGCCACCTGACATTTCTCTTACATATCATTGACCAAAGCTAGTTACATAAGTATTCCCTACTTCAAGGGGGTAGAGAACTGTAACCTTCCAAGTTCCTGGGAAGAGAGAATAGGGTGAACTTGTAATGCGTCCCACAGAAACAATAATAATCAAATGCATATTAAAGATATTGGGAGTTTTAGGAAAAATGTAAACAATATATTATAAATTTTCTAGGTTCTTTCTTATAATCAAGTATTAAACTAGAATTTTAAAACTCTCTTAAAACATTTGACTGATTAACCAAGAACTTAACAAATCTGAGGGTTAAAGAAATAATTAGTGTTCTTCCTCTTAATAGTCTCTTGTTTCAAATCCAGTATCACCCAAAATGTCCACATGTGTATCATAGTCACCCATTGCCATATCTGGTACTCTCTGTTCCTTTTTTTTTTTTTTTAATGAAGGTAAACCTCCATTGTATATGACCAGTTAGGTCTTCTTACACTTATATGACTTCTGAATCATGTAATATCTTTGCATCATTTAGTCCCTGAGCATATTCAACAGATTCTGATCTTGGTGCTGATTTTGCTTCTAAGATGCCTCTTGCTTCAGAAGGCTGAAACCTCATTGGTATCTGTGGTACATCTGGGTCTATCAGGATGTAGTCTTCACCTTGTGTGAGCACCTTGTGCCTGAAAAATGACTCTCCCATCTCCCCATTAGAACAATCTGCATCCATGAAGTTGAACAGAAATATGTTTTTACACTATCACTTTTGACCACTGAGATAGAGTATAAGGAGAAAAAGGGATACCAGAAAATAGTGAAGACTAAACAAGGTAGAAAATATTGTATATGCAACTATAGTCCAAAAATAGTGTGTGATAAAAGGAAAAACTATGGCCAGGGATAAAATGAAAGTTCTGAGTGGGAAAGTATGGTTATAGGATAACAAATCCCTTGCTTAGAATTTCAAAATCCAAAAGAAAGGACATTTTTTGTTTTTCCTCTTGCAAATTTGGCAACAAATTCATTCGGCAGTGTAAGCAAATATGAACTGACTAGAAGTGCTTTGTAGTTTTGATTTATCTCAGTGTGAATAGTCATATATTACTCTGAGGAAATATTAATATATTTGTTTACGGGGTTTTATCCCAGATCCCAACTGGGATGCTATGAAGAATAGGATATGTGCCACTAATATTCAACTCTGAGAAATTCAGAATACAGAACACATCTGGGCCCGAGTGTTCCCAACAAGGAATCGTGTGCCTGTATACAAAGCCCGTTTTGGTGAACAGTCTGCATCCATGGTTTTGAATTCTCAGTGTATCAATTGCTATCCACTGTTTAATTGTAATTTCCCCTGTGTGTGCCCCACTTCCTTCATTTGCAAAGTGGAAAGTGTGGACTCAAAGATTTATTTCCAAGGTGTTTTCCTCCTCTAGTGTTCTCTGACTTTATTAATTTTTACATTATGTTCTCCTGAACTCTCCTCATTTATTAATGTCTAGTACCATAAATAACCACCTTCATTGAAACATAAGTTCTGAGATCCCATCTAATACATAGCAACATGCATGTGTTGAATGTATTTATGGGATTTATATTCTTAAGCCCAGGGTGTCCACAAAGGAAAATATTGAAATTTAAAGCAATTGAAAATTGACTTAGACATAAAGTGAATAGAAGAACTTTAACTTTGCACTGGATATGAGCTCATAGTTCTTCCAAATCATTTGGTTTTTATTTTGGCTTTTTAATACGCTACATAAAACCTTTTTGACCTCTACAAGAATTGTGGTTTAGACTAAAAGGAATATTTTCTGGTGCTGTCTGTGTAAGATGGAAAATAATACTTTGTTACAGATGTTGTGGTTCTATCCCAAATTCCCAAATCAATGTCCTTTTTGTTAGAAGTGGTCAACACTATTCACACAATAAAATAGCTCATTTGATTATTCCCTGTAATATACCTGTGTATATATTATGAGCCAGATTCTGCTCTTTTATACACATGAAAATTCTGACTTTAATATTTTCAATTGAAATTTCATTGATTTCTAACTGCCTTTATAGGAGGGGTTTGTATATGTGTGTGTATCTTTCCATATGTTCAAAGTCTAGCTTTAGACATTTCAATTAATTTAAGACTTTTAAAATAATAAGCTCTTTTTACAAAGCGTTTCATTACTGAGACATCATTATTTTAACCAAAATTCTGTAACAACTTTATTTCACCTGTGAAAATAAAACAGCTTTCCCCATGGGAAAGATAATCACTTAATAAATATTAATAGTTAATTAATTGTGCCTAAAATTTTAGAGAAATCTTTCAAGTTGATGGGGACATGAGTTATCTCGTGCTGCATAACAAACATCACAAACCTTAGTGACTTAAAACAACAAGAAGCTATCAGTTCTCATGGTTCTGTGAGTTGGCAATCTGGGCATTTCTTCCCTTGGTTTCCCCTGCATTCAGCTAGATGGTCAGCTGGACTTGAAAGTCTAGGATGGCCTCACTCACATGTGACAGTTGATGCTGGCTGTATGTTGAGTGCTTCCTACTTTTCTTCACGACCAGTCATCATCCTGTAGTCTACACTGAGCTTCATCACAGCATGGTGAATTGAGGTTTCTAAGAGTTTCCAGACAGAAGCTGCAGGGCCTCTTAAAGCCTAGATGCCAGAACTTGCACAGTGTCACTTCCACAACTTTTTATTGTGCAAACAAGTGAGGAAACACCAGCCAAGATTCATTGAAAGGAGCACAGGAGCAACATCATATTACAAAGGGGTATGGACAGAGGGAGGTATAGTTTACTTGAGACATTATTTTATTTCTGTCACCGTAGGTCTTAGAACTACTAGGAGACCCTAAAGGCCTTCTTCAAATTCAAAACTGCTCTAATTTCCTCTAGTCTCTTCCTTAAAATAGTATATTCTCATTACTGCCAATTTTCCATCACTTTACCAAAGAAAGCATACCTCTTGCCCATCCATTCCTGAACTCTGGTGCATTATTCCAGGATGCTAGCAGAGGGACCATTCCAAATATTGTTGTAGGTGAAAATTTCTTGGAATTCTTTCTCTTCTGTATATTTTCCTATTAAGCAGAGTATGATATATAAGAAATAAGTATATTGGCATAAAAATCAGATGCTCTGAATTCAGATATATTATAGAGCAGAAAAGAGTGATGATTGCTTTTCAAAGGATGTTGCTTCTTTTATAAACTGCTACGTGGTCAAAGAATGCATCATTCTGAGGAAGTAGTACTATTTGCAAAGCAAATAGAGCATCTACAGAAAATACTACAGGGTGAACCACCAGATTTCAAGTCATTGCATGCTTTAGCATGCAATGTTTTCATCAGTTGTATACTAAATATAGTTATAATGATAACTCAATCCAGAAAACAATGTAAAACATAAATCAATATGGTCACAAGATTTTTTATTTCAATCTACATACTTCTAATTGCAGTGAAGCAATATTTGATGATCAATAAAATATTTCTAAGCAGAAAAATATACTACATGAGGATAAAGTTCTGTGGAGAGAGTGGGATGGAAATCAAAGTTCAAAAAGAGAAGGAACAATGTAAAAATCCTGCCTGTTAATGAACTTGTGCATACATATCTGTTGTTGTTGTTTCTTTGCTTTTTTAAAAACATTTTTATTGAAGTTTATCATTCATACATGAGCATCCATAAACAATAACTGTATAGCATAAGCTGTGACCTTACAGATCAAACATGCACATCATCATACAGGGACAATGGCAGAAATCAAAGCTCTATGGTATTTAGATTTCATCAGATACATTTTAAAGAGTGGTACAGCAGTTTTAATTGAAAATGTCAATATTTACAAGATTTGAGAAATTGCATACTTGGAAAATAAACATATGAGAAAAGATTTTGCATGTCTACTTAATATGTACTAGAGGGACAAAGGTTTTTTTTAATAAAAAAAAAATTAGGTGTTAAATGCGTACAAAAATAAAAAAATTAAAAAGAAAACCACTGATCTATAGAGGGTTTCTAACTATAGGGTAATCTAACTCACAGACTTGGAACTCAAAAGCTAGTGTCCTTGTGGTCATTTGAAAGGGATTGATCAGGCCCTGGGATAGAGCTTAGGTTATCATTCATTTTAGAGAGATTAAGCCAGGCTTAGTACTAGTAATCGCCGATCATGTGGGACTGCCTAAGAACCCCTAAATCTAGGCCTTTTCAAAACAGTAGCATTACAACAGAAAGCAGAATAGTGTTTGAGCTTTTCTCAGCTATCATTCAGATATGCCTTGAAAAGATTAACATTGTTAACTTTTTTGCAGGATCTAACAGAAAATATTGATACTCCCTCGTTTTATGGGTATGCTCCATACACCAAAGTTTGCATATAATTTCAGGGCTCCCTGGACCTGATTCTTAGGCTTCCACTGATCAAGTTTAAGAATGTCAGCTTTAAAGGAAAATAGTCAAATCTTCCATCCACTTTGCAAGCCCCGTAACACTGTGCATATATGGATATTCAGTACTAAGTTAATATTTGTTGATGATGATAGCCGATATTTGTTTTTCTTGACATTGCTTTTTGATATTCATTTCCAGTCAGCCTAAAAGCAGTATAAAAAGCTCATTTTGGGGAGAGGTGAATCCACCCAGCTCCCTTTCAACATCGTCCTCAAAGCCTTTTGTAATAGACCAGACTGACTGAGGCAACGCCAACTAGGATGAAGCCTGTTCCGTTTTGAACACACCAAGAACAGATTCTTGCCTTCGTACTTCAAAATGTTCTTGTCTCAATTCCAGATCAACCTTTCCATGCAGAATCCATTTCATGAAATTTATTACTTTACATTCTCTACTTTGAAGTAATTTAGCATCATAATATTCAAAAACAGGACAGCACAAGGAAGAAAATGCCTCGTCTAGTTCTTTCAACTTTCCTTCTCCCTTCATGCTTAATTTCAAATTCAGGACATCAATTTTGTCACTTGGAAAGGATACCTTTGTTTAGAGTTTTATCCATTAAAACTCAAATCCTAAGGAAGTGGATATAGCTCAAGTGGTTGAATGCCTGCTTCCCATGTGTGAAGTCCCAGTTTTGATCCCCAGTAGCTCCTAGAAGCAAACAAACAGGTGAGAGGAACCAACTGTCATTGGGGAGTGGATGTAGCTCAGTGGTTGGGTGCCTGCTTCCCATGAACGAGGTCCTGGGTTCAATCCTCAGTGCCTCCTAAAAAAAAAATACAAAAACAACAACAAAAAAACAACAAACTTGATTCCTATTTTTGACTTTGGGAACTGTTAGTTAGATAAGCTTATCCCTACTCCTCACAGAAAGAAACCTTTCATATGCATTATAGATTTATTAATGTTAGTATTTAAGTTTCCAATAGTATAAGCATACAAATTACTGTAAATGCTTATTTTTTTCTTAATTTGAATTTCTAGAGGATCACTAATAGATATGATGGTGATATAAAATGAATGTATTTTATGTAATACACGAACTGACTCTTTTTTCCTCTTTATGGTTTTGTATTCATACAGATCTACAGAATTAGTCAAATTCACACAACATAGTGTTTTTTCTTTTAAAGCAGCTTATAAGGTGTCATTTATTGGAATATTCTGTGTGACTCTGTAAAATTCTCTCAAATCACCATATATTGTTATTTCTACCCAAGAGAAGGTTGGATAGACTGTCACTAGTACTTCTTTGCCAGAGAAAGTTCTAGAATTACTATTTATGCTACAAGCAAAGGTTGAATCCAAGCCTATTTGTTGGTTCAGTTACAATTATATTCCCTTCATTTTAGGTGGCAACTAAGAAAATCATAGCTAAGCTGAGCTCGCTGCTGTGAAATGCAAAATGCAAATATCTATCATAATAGCAGTTAATATTTACTGAGTGCCTAGCATGTGTTAGACACTCTTATAAATCTTGGCATCTTATTTAATCCACATAGCAACCCTATGAGGGTCGGTACAATTATCCCCATTTCACTGATATAAAAATGGGGCTCAGAGAATGTAACTTCCCCCTAATCACAGAGCAAGTGATGGAATCAGGTTTCAAATGCAGGTGGTCTGATTCTAGATCAGTTGCTATTTAAATTTAAATAGAAACTAATTAAAATTAAAGAAAATTAGAAATTCAATTCCTAGTTTCACAGTTCATATTTCATGTGCTCAATAGCCACATGTGGCTAGTGGCTATCACATTGGACAGCAGGGATACGGAACATTTCCGAGATCATGGAAACATCCAGTGAATGGTGCTGCTCTATATTACTCTGCCTTCCCAACCACTTGGAAAAAATAAATTATGGCTTTTCTTAAAAAGTCACAAATGACTTCAATCCATAAATTCCTCCCACATGAATGAATTCACTGATCACCCTTCCTTGTCAACTACATTTGATATTTTACCGTAACGCAGCCATTACACAGGCAAAAAGTTTTCATTGACAAAACCTAAGTGACAACTACCATATTCTACACATGCACTAAAGAGTGCCTGAAAGATCAGGAAAATGTACTGAAACAATAAACCACATTAAAAGTGTTGCCAACTCCTGTCCCACCAAGAAAAGATGGTTCATAAGGAAGTGTGAAGGGATTACAAAATTACAATTAAATCATAAGTGCCAGAGAAATCATTTGGAAAATTTTCTGCTTACTCACATTTTAGGGCTTAAATAGCAATTGCAGCATTAGTGAGTAGACCCATAAAAACGACAATCTTTAATTTTTTAAAAAAGCATTTCACATTATATCTATTATATTTGAATTAGAAATTTGGGAATAAATTTTGAAGTTTAGTAAATGAAAATAAAAACGTATATAGCAAATTTGGAGTTAAAAATTATTTAAAAATAAAGGTATTTTATAAAGATTGCAGAGTGGATTTCATTTAAATAATACAGTCTCCAGGTGATTTAGAAGATTATATAGTAGAAATGCAACACTGGGGGAAAAAATAGTAACTTTACATATCCTACTAGAACTAAATGCATTTCAAAATAAAGCAAGTGAGCTAAAAATTTTACAGGGCAATGTAATTTCTGTGTGAGGTTGTAGGAATAATATATGCTGTTAGAGAAATTTACTGTCTGTGCAACTTGTCTAAGATGAAACTACCTTCAGACTCTAGTTTTAAACCCAAATGAACTGCTTCATGGGTTCTTTTTGAATCTCTGTTATGACATGCAACAGGAAGAATCTTTCCAAATAAAGTTGTTCTGCACCTGCTAAACTTGCGTATATTTGGGTTTGAAGATCTTTGGATGGGCATTATTACCAGAGCTATCACCTTGGTACATTCTTCCTCATTAACAATAATGAAAGCTCTGTGGGCTTCTCAATGTTCGGGGCCTTTGGGAAAGAAAAATGTGCCATGTTGTCTACTAGACATTTTCATAAAGTATCTTGAAAAATACAGAAGATGAAACAGGAAGTATATGATGCCGACTATTAAGACCTCCCTGCAATCCTGTCTAGCCTCCTGCCCTTTCCCCTCACCTCTCCTAACTGTGAACTGCAGCTGCAGCAGCTCTGGAGCCTCTGGCCAGTGTTTGAAGAGCTATTTTTAGTCAACTCTGGGAGCCTTGGTCCAGCTAAGCCAAGGGCGTGAGGAAGACCAAGGAACCCTAAGAGGTTCGGTTGTTGCTCTGAGTCTTCAGGAGTTGCATCAAGTATGCTTTTGTTGTTGTTTTTATAAATGTCAGGGGCACTAAATTTAGCAATCTTCATGTTTCTCTGCTGACTTCCAAAGGTAAACATTTGGGGCAAAAAACAGTACAAGGAGAATAATAGAAGATTATTTAATTTACAGCTCTGAATGTCATTTCCAAATGTTAAAAATAAATGGAACTATTTTCATGTACATACCTACAGCAAAACAGTATAACTGAACAAATCTAAATTTTTAAACAATTTATGATATTAATGTTAGCTTCAATATCCTTGAAATATAAAAATTAAGATCACTACATAAACTGATAATTTCATCAGATTTATATCCAAGAGTTAATTCGTTTGTAATTTTAAATTGTGTTTGTAAGAAATTAGGAGATATTTTAAAATTCATATTGTCTCCAAAACTTTCAAGCCTATGGAATATTCAGACAGCCTCACTTGAATCCCCAAATATCTTAATTTGCTTTGAAGAGAAAGTATTTCTTCTTTCATTCATATAATTCAAAACAGCTAAACAGATTCTACTGCAACAATTTAAGTGATTCACATGTGAGAACAAATATGGAAAATCTAAGCCCCAAACAAAATTACAGACTTAAATTATAATGATAATTTAAAATGTGTGTAATATAATTATAGTATTGGGTCTGCTATAATGAGCTCAGCGATACTATATCTATATCAAATGTGTTAGGACGGTGCTATTAGATATGCCTTTCTCTGAGCATGTTTTACACATTTCTGAATTATGATACCTGTGCCAGAATCAGTCTACTGTATCAAGAATTTTTGGATGGAGATATGAATTTTTTAAATTGTCAAAACATGATAGAGCAAACTTTCATTTTCCACATAGGCTCTACGAAAATATGAATATCAACTATATATGAATTTTAAATGTATAAAGATCATTATGTACTCAATTTGAAAATATCTCTAGAAGGAAGTTTAAAGTATATAAATTGATAAATCCAAATCAATAACTTTCTATAATCAAAGCAAATTGGAGACACATTTAACTATAAATATTAATTATGATTGTTATATCCTTCCATATAATGCATATTTTACATCTTATAGCAATCTTTCTCTTTTAGACCTATAAAACTTCATCAAACTACAGTGCAGATCCTCTTTTGACAGTTATGACTTTGTTAATTACTAAGCTAATATTCTGTGGTTAGATTGACAAATACACGCCATTATGCCATATAAAAGTTTAATTCAGTGAGAGAAAAGTACTACACAGCCAGTTATGTTTATAGTGAATAGTTCTGTGACAAAACTCATGAGGAATTATCCTATTTGTTGCTTGAGAGGAAAGTTTAAAAGTTCTTGATTTCCAGTTGAGGCAGGAGAGCAGGGCACAGTTAACATCTTGAGCAGGAACAGTGAATTCACTGTGAATTCAAGGAATAAAAAACCACATATATTCAAGTGTAAATATCCAAATAGCCACCCATCCATCTAGCCGTCCTCCACCCAAACATCCATCCATCCATCTATCTATAAACTATCCATTTAACAAGGAGTTAGCTACCCGTCCATCCTTCTATCAACCATCCATTTAACAAATGAACAATTACAATGTACAAAGACCCAGTGCCAATACCTTAGTGAATAAGACAATGGGTACAGTTTATACCCTAGTGGTATGACATGCAGATAACTAATTAAAATTCCAACTCTGGTGAAATAGTGATATATATATATATTTCCCCCTATGGTGGCACTTAGAAAAGTGTGACAAATTCAAGAAGCACAGTTGGTTTCCCATAGGAAAGCTGCGCTGATTCTCAACATAGAGGATTTGGTGCCATTAGTAATAAGCAAGCTCCAGAGGGCACATTGTTATTCCATCAATTGCTAGCACAGATTAAACATGTAGTCCAGGCTCCATAAATATTTACTGCCTCAGTGAGGAGAGAGAAGCATTGCCTAGGCTGAGGGAATAATAGGTGCAGATTCAGAGGCAGGGAAGTAGCCAGCGTGTTCTGGGAAGGAGCTGACAGGTGTGGCTGGGGCGTGTGGGATAGTGGGAAATGAAGCCACAGAGAGGGAAGAGCCAGATGGCGAATCATATGGAAATTATGAAAACTGATGAGATAACATCTCCTCTGCTTTGAACTCTGTTGAAAAAGACAAAATTCTGTTTGGACACTGAGATATGAATCAATAAAAGAGCAGAAAGAGCAGTACAAAGACAGGAGAATGAGGTTTTTAAATAATGCATATTTTACAATCTCTTTTCTTCCCGGTTCAAAGAAATCTTCATTTTTCAGAAGTAATTGTTCCACTGAAATAAGTTGCACCTCTAAGGGTGAGGAACATTTTCCTTCAAGTTAGCAGTCTTTTAATAATTTGTTTCTGAATAAACAAATGCATGGATAAGTAGGTCTATCTCCCTAGATGCATGTGATTTACTTATCCATTTACTGAAGGAGGATTTTCTCCCTTCAGTAGAAAAGCCCGGGGCCTGGCTGCCAGGTGCGGACCTTGACTGATGAGGGCACGGTAACCTGCTGACCCCACCCCCTTCCCTGGCTTCCTGGCTGCCTTTCATCCCAAGCCCTCCTGCTTTTGCTCGCTCTCTCTAAAAAGCCCAAGAAGCCCTCGGCTGCTGGCCTGCCATCCTCCGTCCCAGTGTCCTGACCTGTGTGGACTTCCTAGCCTGCCCCTCAGATGCCGTTGACCCTGATTTCAGATTCTGATTCAAGTTCAGGTAACTCCTCCTCTCCAGTTTCTGATTGTGGCTGGATTTGGGGACTACATGTCATTCTTCATTTACCTTTTCCAGAAATTCTGATTCTGGCTTTTTGACCTTGCCTCCCCACATGGGAATCTCACACTAGTTCCAGACTTGAAAAGCTTCCAGGGTTTTTTTGTTTTTTGTTTTTTTTCCTTATACATCAGCCTTTATTAATAAATATAATCCATGATTTCTAAGAATTCTCATTATGAACCAAAACATACATGCAACAGAGTTCAGCTGCGACAAAGTTTAAAGTATGCACTATGCTAGGGGGAAATTGACACGTCCAATTTCTAAGCAGTGCCTATGCGCAAGCTTTTATCTGAAGCTTGGTGTGGGTCCTTAAAAATGCATTTGAAATCAAAGTGAGTGAGCTTAAAGTCAGATTATCTTCTTTGTATTTTTTGATGCAATGATAATTTTTTAAAATCCTTTCAAAGAACCTTGAGTGAATACATTTGTTTTCAGCCTGCCTCCTTGCAATTTTGGATTGCTCATGTTAGAGTGAAGCAAAAATAAATACAATCATAGACTATTCCTTATCAACAAGAAGATCCTGCTGCTGCTTGCAGAGAGAAATACATGAAATAACTCTTTTACAAAGTAATAGGAGTTTTAAGTCAAATGATACTAATTTTTAACATAGACATAAATTCAGAAAAGTAATAAGATGCAGTATGAATCATACCCAATCTTCTAGGCTGCCCTTATGAAAGAAACACATTTTTTTTCTAGCTAGGAGATTGAAAAATGATATGCTATTTTGCAATTGCCAGTTGACTCATTAATACATATTTAAGAGATTCATCTACTAATGAAACCACCTATCTTCCACTTTTTCAGAAGTTTCAAACAGAAGTTATCTTACTATCTTAACAACTGGGTACAATCTTTCCTTGTGGCCACTCTTTCCTATGGGCACAATGATCTCACATAAAATAGACGATGCAGATTGCAGTTAATTTTATAAATATGCCCAGTTTTGCAGGGATTTTGTGATGCTTCAACCAGCATGTATACACTTTTTTCTTAAATATCAGTTCTCCATAGTCAACGAGTTAACTGATGCTGCTATACCTTTAAATGTCAAATGACTCTTATGGTTCTTCCGAAATATTTGGAGGAAGGTTTTTTCTTTTTCCCCCACATCAAACTGTCACTCCTGTCTTAGAGATAGTTTTAAAGTCTCTAAATACTGATCTATCCCTTCGCTACCTTTACCCCTGCCCCCACCACCATCAGACCCCCTTGTAATTATAACTGACTT
Organism: Tolypeutes matacus; assembly: GCA_026826555.1. Lineage (NCBI taxonomy): Eukaryota > Metazoa > Chordata > Mammalia > Cingulata > Chlamyphoridae > Tolypeutes > Tolypeutes matacus. The sequence continues at coordinate 63,030,282 of JAKSZT010054030.1, read as the reverse complement.
TCTTGAAAAATGGGAGTTAAACACTGAAATAAACTGATGTCAGATAAATCATATGTGAGGAAATGGACAGCAAGTGTTTAAGGATGCAGCTATAGTCTCCTTTCCCTTAATACCATATGCATGCAGACATTCCTCCCTTCCATCCCTCCTTCCCTCCTCTCATCCATCTGTCCTTCCTTCCACCTTTCTGTCTTTTATTTGTACTTTGCCTCTAGTGTCCTTAGCTTCAGAGCGTAGGCTCCGTTCTGTTTTTTTAATATCGGATCTGCCACATGTAGCACAGACCCTGCCTTCTTCCAGCCGTGACTTGGGGGAGCAGATGACAAATATAGGAAAAGACAAAATATGATCGAGATAGTTCATTTAACCTTTATGTTCTGTTGTGCTGTTATGTTGTCGTTGTTGTTTTCAAGTTGTTGTTTCATGCAGTGGGAATCGTGTGTGGCCCTTAACAGTCTTAGACTGTCAAACAGGCAGGAGTAGCTGCTGTGCCTGTTCTTGGAAGTTGCTGAAATCAAAAAGTAAACATTAAGGATTTGGGGGGGGGGAATCAATATCCTCTTAAGAGCTTTTCAGGCAGATTTCAGCTCTTTAAACGACAAAGTTTTACTGAGGCGACCTAAAAAAATATATCATTTTTCTGCATATTTTTGTATTAAACCCTCCATGTGTCTTACACTCTGTCTTGTGTTGCTCTGGTTGAAACAGGTTATCACAGGCCACTGTATAAGTGAGGCCTTTGCCACCTCTCTTTCCCTCCCTCTGGAATCCTCCCAGTTTTGAAAGAGCCTGACATGCTGCACAGACCCGGGCACCCCAGTCTGTGCCAGTACACACACAAGCCGTGCTGGCTCTTGAATTCATGTCGACAAATTCACAGTGTTTTTAGGTTGTGATTTATGATTTGTTTTTGAAATTGCAAAATCACTTTGATGTGGACTGCTGTTTGCCGAACCCATTCCAGATGTGTTTAAAACTCCAGGTTTGTCAAACAAAAATAAAAATAAAAATATTAAGGGAAGAGGGCTCATCGGCACTTTGGGTTTGGCAAACTATCTTGGACTCTCTTGTAAATTTTTCTGGTTCGGCAAAATTTGTTTGGCCAAGCATGGTCCCCTTAATTTTTAAACCCCTGAGTATTTCAGGGGAAACATAATCCATATGTTTCTGGTTCCGTGCCTTTTAAATCGTCAAAATGTTCTTTTCCAAAAGCTTTTTAGCACTGAAGGAGGTTTATCAGACACTACGCAAGAAAGTGTTTTTTACATTGACTTGCAGATCCCAGCAGACCTGAACTCAAACTCCTAGAGTTTGGTTCTAAATTTAACATCCACAAAGCTTGACTGGGATCCAGAAAAACCCAACCAGAGTTAGTACTTTGAAAAGTACCACATTATTGGAAGAGCACATGTGTTGAATGGAATGTACAAATAAAAGCACACCAAAAAGCAAAGTTTGAGGGATTGATGGCAAGCCTTCCAAGGAATGACTGTTGTGTAAATTTCTATTTGATTAGCTTTCTTTTACTTGTTAATTCCCTCAGCCAAGTCTCCTGGGGCCTACAGCTGCACTGCATCCTGGGTAATTCTATTTCATATACCAAAAAAGGAAATAAAAAATAGTATTCTGATAATTTTGTCAGAGTAAGAAAGATAGGGAAAAAGACAGAAGTTATTGTCTAGAGTGTATCTTATAATTTCCATAAATCACCAAAAAATTCATTTGCTGCCAGTTTATTTGATTTAACATCACCCAAAGTGTAAGGTTACATGGAATAAATCGCTAATTGGGTTAATTTAATAGCAGGTTAAATCTTTCTTTTATTTTGTCTAAAAGGCACATTAAAATAATGCAATTTTCAAGTGGTCTTGGAAATCTAAAGTAGAGTTTCTTGATAAAAAAAATATATAGCTTTCCCACTGCTGGGTTTATAGTAAGAGTTGCTGGCATGCTTCCAGTTCACTGCATGAAAATCTAAGCTGCCTGTGTAAGTGCAGAATTTAGTGTTGGGGCTTAAGGTTTTGTTTGGCATCGTGCCAGAGATGTTATGCATTTAGCTGGGAAAATTGCCTAGAAGTTAATTGAGAGGAAAACACTAATATACAACAAGCCCCCCCCCCCCAAGAAAAGGGGGGTGGGAAGCCATGGATATGCATATGGTGGTGTTCATTGATAAGATTTGTATGTATGCAATGATACAATGAAGACTCAAAGCAAAGTTGATCCTAAGATTGCTTAGGGTGGATTTTCCCTGATTATCCACCCACCGTATATCTGCTCCTTTGAAAATGTCTGGAGTTTTTCTAGGATCAGGATTTCCCCAAAAAGCCTGTTCATCAGAGGTATGGGATTATTGCAGTCATTTAAAAAATGTTTTTGACTAAAGGGTAAGTGATTATTTGGGAATTTAGGTGAAGAAATATATTCATTCCATCTCAATTAAATATTTTACAAGAGGCATTTTAGTGTAAGATCTCCGTCTCTTCTCCAAACAAGATGGATGCAATTTGCACTGAACCTTCTGGAAAGGACCTGTGAGCCTCAGCCAAATCCCTCCTGCTCCCCAGTCACTGCCCAGGCCCCTTCTTTTCAGGGGCAAGTGAGCATTTCTTTGTTCAGGACATCATGGTTTTTTTTTTTTTTTCTTTTGCCAATAATCTGAGCACCTGAATTTTGCATTTCCTACCCCTGGAGTCTTCTTTCTTTTCTCATGAATTTTCTCTGCAAGGTTTTTAATTTACTTCTCCTCCTTAGGCTGTGATCTTTTTCCTTCCGTGTCCTTCTCACCTCCCCGTCTTTTTCCTCCAAAGAGTTTTTCACAGCTGCACTTCCTTCTTCAAAATGAAAGTAAAGAAGGTTGGTTGTTTATCTTTGTTGCTCTTGCTAGGACAGATAGTAAAAGTTACCTGAAAGAAAGCACTGACATAATAATGTCACAGAAGTAATTAAGTCGCAGCCCTGATAGCTTCCCGCCATCCATACCCTCCTCCTTTCTCAGGGATGCTTTTAAGCCTTTGATAGAAAAATAACACTCCAAAATGGAGTCCAGCCTGAAGCTGGTAAACCCTGCTCTTAAATGACAAAGCTCGCCATAAGTGGGTTTCTTGGTCACTTTCAGAGCCTTCCTTTGTGGTTCTCACTACGGGTTTGGAGAAAGGGCTCGAAGGGGGAGGGTGGTGAAGACAGAGGAACAAAGCTGGGGGGTATGCTTTGGGCTAGAAAGGGAGGGATAAGTGATCCTTTAATTAAGATGCGTGTTCTTTTGTACCTGCACTGTATCCTTTTGATGTGTTGAGCTAGAGAGGACATAAGCAAAGCAGAAACAATGGGAGTTTGCTACTGTATGAATTCCTTCTCCTTATACTTAATCCTGTCCTTATTGGGGCCTTGGGTAGAAAGCTGATAATTTTGGTGAGCCCTAAAAGAAAGGCAGTGGTTTGAATTCCTGCCACCATCCTCTTGATAATGAACAGGCCTAATGAATGCTAGTAAGTGGGAGGAATCTGTGACCAGCTGCATCGGGGCAGGTAATACAGCTCAGATTTAATTGGGAGCAGGTATTGGAAGGCTGTATTACTTTAATTGGTAAGGGGTTCTGTAAATGGAAAGGACAAAGTATAATGGACAAATTGTGCAGCACAATAGCACTTAAGCTGGGATTGTATGCATTCGTTAATCTGCTGAGGAATGAGGCAATTCTAAACAATTTTCTCAGTGAAACCAACTCCAGAAAGCTTGTCCCTTTTGTTCTCCCTTGGGAAAATGCAAGATTGAAACAGAAAATACCTTTACCGAGGCAATCATTTGCCACGTGTGGAAAGCGGATACAGCTGTAAACTATGAAAAAGGGATCTTTGTAGTACAATAAAGGATGGAAAAAGAGATAAAGCTTGGGATAAGAGTGGGCCTGTCACTGCAGCTAAAGGAGGAATAAAGTGATGGCATTTACAGTGACAGATGAGACTCTAAAGAGAACTCGCAGGACAGTTTAGAGAGGGAAATTTGATATTTAAAAGAAAGGGCTATGATAATTAAAAGTAGCATTACATTCAACTGTTACGCATATCATTAATGACAGAGGGAAAATGGTGCCTTTTAAAAAGTTAATGATTCCAATAAAACTGTTCTTGCAACCCCACACTTTGAAAAATCTACATGAACATAAACCTGACCTCACAGGTGGCATTTCTGATTTTCAGATTTCCTCACAAGTAGAAAAAGTGGTGTACTTGGAATGGTACTCCAGGAGACTTCGGGACGTACATGTGGCGGTGCCCGTGGCAGAGCCCTCAGGCCCTGCATGGCTAAGACAGCAGGGGACCAAGACCAGCCTTGTAAAATTGCTGGGGAGCCTCTCCTATCCGCATGCCCGCCAGCCAGCCGTTGTCAAGCGTGTGCTTCTGCCCTTTGTCCTCCTTTGATAGTTTCTATCTGACAACATCCATTAATATATCTACGGAATGGCATTTATGAGAAAAGAAATTGCCCCCACATTTGTGGTTCAGTGACGAACTCTGATGAGGCTCCTTAACCAGGTTCTCAACGGGTTTAAACTTACTAGTTAAAGAGCAACTGTACTGGAATTCTTTTAATGGGGCTCTTGTACTTGTATATTCCATTACAGGTGGGAAAAATGGAAAGATTGAATGTCCTTTGGAGTTCACGGAGGTTTGCCAGTGGGAGGAGGAAAACAAAACGGAGCCGAGTGGGAGTGTTGAGCAGACTTTCCCAAGATCCCCAGGTGGGTTTCACGTATTGCCTAATGTGTACAGCGGAACAGATTCAGCTTTCCACACTGGCTGCAAAGGCCGAATTATCTTACACCAGCTATTGTTCCTGGCTAGAACCAAAGCTTACATAAAGAATTCTTTGGAAGGAAAACTCTTTTGCTATTCGCACATCTAGAGCCCATATATTCGACAGCACGTATTTTGGTTTCATTCTTCTAAAGTATAGATGATAATAATTTAAAAAGCTCATTAGTGTGAAATCATATTTATTCTAAAAGTAAAGAATAAAACACTTGCTGTAAAACTGGTAAATAATGACCAAGTCCTACTTGAAACTCAGGATGCTATAAACTATAAGATAAAACCTAAAATTAGTGACATCAGAAAACGTTCACAAAGAATGGGCAGAAGACTCACAACCTCAGCAGATTTAAAAGATGTTTCTAATAAAGGCAACTCAAATTCATTATTGGACCTCCACATTAATAAAATAATAACAAAGCCTGCCAAACTCCTGGGGTGGGGGGCTAGTAGTAAAGTGGTGAATAAAGAGTTAAAGTCACAAGTAATTCTCTATTTTAGAAATTGTGATGTGTAGAGTATCATGGTGCTTATCTATACTGAAAAGTAGTCAGAATTTTAAAATTGTATGTGTGTGTTTATGGTTTGACTATGATTAAACTCAGTGATATGTAACTACGTTATATACAAAAGTGACCAAAGCTCAGTAAGAAGAAAAATGCAATAGATACAACTCAAGTTTGTGTGGAATTTCCGTCACTCAAGGATTAAATGGAAATAATCATCTGTCTTTGACTTACCCCAGGCCCATTTCTCCCTTCCAAAAGGATAGGGAGAGGATGTCTCCCTCAGTAAAAACCTTATATATAAATTGTAGCTAACAACCATTCAGTATTGGCAATATTGGCTTAAAAAAGAATTCTCTATCCCAAGAGCTATTTACAGTGGGCATGTCTACAAGAAACGAGAATGTTGATACATAACACACACACACACACACACATGCAAATAGGTTTATTGAGTACATAGTATAATTCATTTAATCCAGCTAGTAGGCATGTTCTTATCAACAATCAAATCAGCCACTGTAGTTTCTTTCTGCAACATTCAATTAGGGGCTTAGCAATCATGAATATTAACAAAATAGATATTTCAACTAAATTTGGTAAAAGGAAATTATACAGGCACAATTATTCTCTCGTCTCCATTGAGCCTTCCAGAGGCATAGCCACCAAGTAGGGAATCAAAGTGCAGGCCCAATAGAACTTTGGAATTTTATGAGATGGCATCTTGCCTATTTAGATAACAACTCCTGGGACTTCAGCTTTTGCATCTGATCATCATGCCCTAATCTATATTTTACAACTATTTTAATGGTCACAAAATAACCCACTACTCTCCTCGTGTTAGGAAAGATATTCAATGCTGGAAATTTAGGTGTAAATTTGATCTTCAATATTTATCCCTTATGTTGTCCATCCATACAGAGAGAGAGATGCATACATGTACCGTACATATGTGGTTAAAATAAATATGCTATCACAGGACACTAAATAGGAAATGGAATGCAAGGAAAACAGGTCCTTATTTCAGGAGCGTGTTGCCAATTGCAGTGAGAATAAGTAATAAAAGAATTTAAGAATCTCACTGCAGAAGCATTTTGCTCTTAATCTTTTTAACTATCCTCTTGTATAGGTGTGTATGGCCAGTAAAGTAAATCAGACAGTAACGATCTTAAATATTATCATACTTTGCATATATAGCTAAGATATATTGATGTAGGGAGAAATATATGACTTTAAATAATGCACATTCGTCTGTCTGATCTATCTTTTCAATGTATTTATTGAATCACTGGATAGAGTCTGAAATCTTGCAAAGTGAATGTTTACTGACTGTGCTATTTTGACATTATTCAACTATGTTTGGAGCACATACACATTTTGTGCTGTTTGCAAGATTTAATTAATCAATGAATTTAAGAGACCTTCCCATGGGAAATGCTTTAACTATTCTGAGTAGAGAGTGAAGCCTGAGAAATGAAGCGAATAAGAAGGGGAAAAAAAGGAAGCTTCTTTTAGTTAAAAAAACAACATCTTGTGGGGAGCTGCAAATGAGACTCCCCTGCATAATATGGGGTTCTAGAAGTATTGCTCATTTATGAAAGAAATATCTACACTGCCATCTTGGATTGGAAGAAAATAAGCTTTCACGTTTTCAAAACTCTGGTGTGGAAAAGTTTTCTCTGAGAAGGAGAAACACTAAATCTATGCCATACTCAGGAGCTAGGGCTGGAATTTATGTAACTAAGGGTGCTTTGCAAGTGTAAATTTCAAGCTGTGTGTCCCAGGAGCTTTAGCATAAACCAAGACAAATCTCTCTATAAGATAGACCCACAACACAGGTGACACAGTACACCTATGGAAAAACTACTACCTGCTAAATATGAGTTCGTGGATTAAAAGGTACAAAGCACATACGTATGGGAGAGGACCAGCAGATGCAACAATCAGGAAAATTGCTATTTTCAAATACAAAAAATTCGGAGGTAATCTAAAAATTAGTGTAAAATAATTATGTTAAAACTCATTAGAGAAATAAAAGTTGGCATGGAAATCACAATTTCACAGATTATGAAATAAAAAAGCAGAATTTTAAAGAATCACATAGAATTCTGTCATGGTATCTGAACTTAATAAATAGAAAAAGAATTCTTATATCTTCAGTTTTAAGAAATTTCCATCATATTTGTGTTTATAGAAGGACAAGCCAATGAACTTGTTCTTTTTTCAAATTATTTTCTCTCATAGTTTTTGAAATTTAGAGAATGGCAAACTGTAAATAGTATTACGTGATCATTGAGATGGTGAACTTGATTATGGAGATGTTGGCACTTTCCCTTAGGTCTCAGAAGATACTAGTGCATTAAGCAAAGGGTTTCTATACTTAACGGCGAAAGATTGGATGCATTCCCCGTTAAGCTCCGGAACAAATCAGGATTTAGCACTCACCACTTCTATTCAACATTTTAATGAATGTTCTAGCCAGTGTATTAAGTCAAATAATAACAATAATAGTAATGATGGAAATTGAAGGCATCCAAATTAGAGAGTAAGAATTACATTTGTCTTTACTCACAGATGGCATTACCAAATATGTAAAATTTCCTAAGGAATCCACCATAAAACTATTAAACCTGATGAAGGACTTCAGCATGATTACACATGCAAGAGCAATATACAAAAATCAGTTTATGTCTCTATATTAGTAACAAACCAAAACTGAAATTAAGAATGCAATTCCATGCACAAAAGCACCAAAAAGATTTAAATATTTAGGCATAAATTGAACAAAAGGAGTATAATATAAAATACACTGAAAATTATAAAACATTATGATGACTCATTAAAGATGATCTAAATAAATGGAAAGACATTTCTCATTCTTGGATTGAAAGATCAATATTGTTTTGTTTTGTTTTTGAAAAACATTTTTTTTACTTTATTGAAGTATATCATTCACACATGAACATATATAAACAATAAGTGTATAGTAAAATTTGTGAACTTACAAAACAAACATGCAAAATAAAAATATCAGGATTAAAGAAGTCTACACAGAATATTAATTATGGCAAATATCCCTGTTCATAAGAAGAAAATTGACTGATTCTGAAATCTACAACTGAGCAAACTTGATGGTGATTCTTATCAAGATCTTATAGTATATTAAACTTTTAAAAACAAAATTAAGAATTTCTAATAAATTCACAAATAAAAGTCACATTCAATGATCTTATTTCAAATATGGGATGCTACATAGTTTCATATAGTCCTATATATTTATAAATAGAGTCATATTTAATGATTTAATTGAACAAATATGCTTTGATTTAATATAGTTTTGTATCAGTTCTGTTGTCTGAATACATTTAAGGCAGAGTTGGAGACAATGCTTTGGAGAGCTAAGTGTCAGTGTACAGGACATGAGAAAATCAGGGACTATTAAGTGAAGTGATTGTACCTAATAGTGTTGAAGTTGTTAAAACATTTAGGAACCATCAGATTAAGCATCAAATTAAAAATGTGGGACCTGCCATAACTATGCTAATCACCAGTCGAATTAACATCCTAAGCAAGTCTCTTTAATGATGACTCATTAAAGATGATCTAAATAAATGGACATTCCATATTCTTGGATTGAACGATCAATATTGTTTTGATGTCCTTTCTCTTCCAATTGATTTATAGATGCAGCAAAATCTCTATCAAAATTTTAGCACCCTTTATTGTGCAAAAACTGACAAGGTGATCCTAAAATTTGCACAGAAATTCAAAGGAGCCAGAATGGCCAAAACAATTTTGAAAGAGTAATACAAAGTTAAAGGACTTACACTTCCCAATTTCAAAATTTCTACACAGCTACAGAATTAAGATAGATGATACTGGAGTATGAATAGACATATAGATCAATGGCACAGAATTGAGAATCCCAGAACAACCACTTTTTATGGTCAATTGATTTTCAACAAAGATGTCAAGACCATTCAATGGGAAAGAGTAGTCTTCTGTATAAATAGTGCTAGGATACTTGGATATGTGCATGTCAAAAGATCAGTGTAGACCCTCACCTTCCCCCATATACAACAATCAACTCAAAATGAATTATAGGCTTAAATATAAAAGCTAAACCCATAAAACTTATAGAAGAAAACATTAAAGAACATCTTTGTGACCTTGATTTAGGCAAAGATTCCTTAGAACATCACATGCACAATCCATTAGAAAAATAAATCAGTAATAATCAAACTTAAAAAATGTTTAGTCTTCAAAAGACACTCTCAAGAAAGTAAAAGGACAAGCTATAGACTGAAAGAAAATATTTTCAAATATACAAATAATAAAGGACGTGAATCCAGAATATATAAAGAACTCTTACAACTTAAGAATAAAAAGACAACCCAATTTTTTAAATGGCCAAAATAATTGAGTTGACATTTCCCCAAAGAAGATAAATGGATAGCTAATAATCACATGAAAAGATGCTAAAATGATTAGTTATGATGGAAATGGAAATTAAAATGCAAGATACCACCACATCCACTAGAAGAGCTACTAAAACATAAAGACAAGACCAAATGTTCGCAAGGATGTAGAAAAACTAAAACACTCAAAAAATGATGTTAGAAATATACAATGGGTTAACCATTTTGAAAAAGTTTGGCAGTTATTCCAGATATTAATATAAACTTACCAAACGATCCACCAATTGCACTCTTAGGTGTCTGGGGGAAATGGAAACATACATCAATGCAAGAAGTCATGAATGTGCATAGCAGCATTATTCTTTTTTTTTTTTTTTTTTTTTTTTACAATTTAGATGATACAGTTTAATAATTTTGATGATATTTACCATGTCCTGTGTCCATTACTGTAAGGTAATGAAAAACCTTCCCCATGACCACCAAACAACCCATTGGATCTTGACTGTTCCCTTCTCCCCAGCCCCCCAGGGCCCGTGATACCCCCCCTCTCCCAAACCATGGAATGTCAAGATTCACAGTTACATGCCCTGGGGATTTGAACCAGCCCTTCCTAATCCACCCACCCCCCAGTGCTGCACCACCAAACCCAAATACATACGTCCCTCACTTGGCGAGTGGATAGACAAAATGTAGTATATCACATAATGGAATTTTATTTAGAAATTAAAAAGAACAAATTACTGCTGTATACTATAGCATAAATGAACCTCAAAAATGTTTTGCTAAGTGGATGTAACCAAATGCAAAAGACCACATTTTGTATGATTCCATGAATATGAAAAGTCCAATAAAGGCTAAAATACAGAGACAAGCGTAGATGAGCTGTTGTGTAGGGCTGGAGGTGGGGGTGGGGATCATGCCAAGGGAAGGAGCTATCTCTGTAGGGTGACGGGAATGTTCTGAAAGTGGATTGTGGCAGTGGTTGCACAACTCCTTAAATTTGCTAGAAGCCAAAATATACACAGACACGCATGCACATTTAGAACTGTGTCTTAAACTGTATCTATTGCTTCTCGATTTTTAAAAATTATCCCCATCCTTCCTTGACTTCAAAAAATATTTCCATATCTTATTATTGAGTTTCCTATTCTTGTGTCTGTATCCTCTTTTTTTTTTACAACGAAATTATATTCTAATATCACAGGATTCCATGATTGTACTCAAGTCATGTAACTTTAAGCCAGATAATAAAATAAGAAAGGCACAATGAAGATGCCCTAGGGATTCCAGTATGGAAGGGATCACATCCCCTCGTTGTGCTCAGGAAAGCATGAAAATAGTGGGGCTAAAGAGTGATCAAGAAGGATAGATGGCTAAGATCTTGACCATTTGAGACGGATAACAGCTATTCTAGATATTGTAGACGGTCGTGAGAAAAGCCGCAGAACAGAGAATCCCCAGTGTATGTGCAGAAAACAGCAATTGCTACCTTATTGAATGGGTGGGGCTTTGAGAGAAAAGTCGGGTCAGTTAGACAGGTAAACTGAGGTCTGGAATGCTTTCTGGTGAGAACACATCACCCACTTCAAGGAAATTAGAGGAAAGGACCCTAATGAAGGGTGGGTTATGTGGGGAGTGGGAAGTGGGGAAGCAGTGGTGTCTCTGAAGAATCCATGAAATAGCTCATGAAAGCTTCAACTGTCCATCAGGTAGGCTCAGGGAGGAAAAAATGCAGTTTAGAGCATTATTAATTATGCAAAAGCTTTCCTGGCCTTTTTATGGCTCTGTTTTTCTAGCATGAAACCCTGGAAGGGTCACAAAGAGCAACTAGTGATTGATACAAAGAATGAACTAGCAGGAGAGACAAAATCGACCACATCCATTTCCCCCACCCTAGCCAGTGTATTAAGTTAACATAGAAGGGGCTGAGCAAGGAACTATTTTTTATTTTCCCCCTAAGAACGTTTCAGTATCTCCTTTTACTAAATAGAGAAAATGTTGAACAATTAAAAATTTTTATCAGTTTGAAGATGTGCCAAAATATTAGCTTGCCTGAAGTCCCTCACATGTCTTAGACCCAGTATCACATACAAATGAATAAAATATAATAGAAAACTTAAAAAAAAAGGTGTCCCAGAATATGTCATACTTTTTCTAGATAAAAATGATGAGGAAGAATTTCTTAAGGGGAGAAGTGGTCAAAGCTTCACAAGCAGAGGAAACACTGTACTAACGCATCAAAGGCTCTCTCACATAAGGGTCTCAACTTTCAATTTTCATAGGAATAACCTAAGGTACTTGTTAAAAATACAGAGTTCTGTGCTCTATATCTGGCCCCAAGATTTTAACCAGATCCCTTGATGGAGATGGCCCATTGCCTACACTTTGAGACTCTCTGGAATAATGTCTTAAAGACAAAAAAAAAAAAAGTTGCCATTGTAGTCTCTGGTATTTTGAAGGGCAAAATAGACATTTGAATTTCGTCCTATAGTGGAAACATCAGAGGTGTTTAGGTCAGGGAAATGACCTGTTGATATCATTTGAAAGGATTATTCTTGTGACTGTAAAATATGAATGGTTAGAGTTAGAGATACTGGAGGCCAAGGGATACTTAAAGAGGAAATTTGTGAGTTTAGGAGATAAAATGGATAGGCCCTAGTAAGGGAGCAAGAGGAGTTTATTACAAACTCCAGGCTTGGTGGAGTTAGTGACTCATAGAGGAAAGGCAGACTGACAGCTCATGCCAGTGGCCATGATTCTTCTCATTATATAGATGAGGCAACAGATGCAAAGGAGGCAGTGGCAGAGCTGGATTCAAACCTGAGCACTCTGTGGGGTCTGTGCTGTCCACCTCACCACACCGCTTCCAAGTGGTCACAACTGGTTGGGAAAGCTGTGACTCTAGCTGGGGCCAAAATGCAAGTGTCATTTATCTTGTTACTTTAGGAATCAAAGTGACCTTATTTTTTAATATGGAATTTATATCCTACTTGAAGAGATTTTTTTTTTTTTCCAAAATTTCCTCAAGCTCTATTTTCTAAGTATATTTTAGATTCTGTTGTGAATTCTCGTTTTACTTTCATACAAGTTATTAAATCATTGGTAGATGATGCATTTGGAAACAGGCATAAAGCAATGTTTCCATACAGATTCATCCTAATGTATTATAAAAACCATTAATATATAATTAATTTCATCTTAGTCATTGATATTAAGGCCACAGATTTCCTTAAATTAAATAATTGAGTAATGCAAATAATATAAATTATTAAAGTAAGAGATACCCAGAAAAACAGTATTCCCAGCTTTCTATGAAAATTTAAGAGAAAACTTCATCTCCTAAACTTACTTTTAAAAAGAGGCAAAAAAATATATAGTTTTTGTGTCATTTTAATATAAAATATCCATCAGGAAATATGGTGGATATTTCCTTTCCAAGAATGGACCTGTGAAACATAAACCGTATTTTGAAAATTTTAACCAAATAAAAAAATTCTATTATTTCCTTTGCTATGGCTTTGTAGGAACTGTAAAATATCACTAAATAAGACACTTTTTCATGAATGATTTTTGTGTGTGTTTTTAATTATCCTCTAAATACCACCAGGAATGTGCTTTTCCCACCGACTACTCAAGATATCTTTTAAGTGTATACCTTGGAGAATTGGAATTGTCTTTAACTCTTTATCAGATGTCTCAATAGAAACTCCAATGTCTTAAAGCCTTGAAAAATAGTGTAGGATGCCATTGTAGATAATTGGTCATAGTTACCATCTTTATTTCTTTATGATTGGAGATTAATATTGATTACAGATAATTATACCTAATGTTGTAGCCTTAAATATATAATTACTTCCAGTGTTGACTCTTTAATTAGCATATTTACAACTCTTTTCTGAAACATAATTCTATATCTTATCACAATCACATTTTTAAAATTTTACTTTTAATTTAGATATGATAAAGAGCTTTTCTTGCTGGTGCTTTGAGAATTTTGAAAATGTCTGCTTCATTTTAACTTTGATGAAAAATTGCGAGGTTAGCCTTCTTCATAAAGGTCAGTCTGTGTCTGGCTTAATGCAAAAATAAAAGCAAAACAAAAGAAAACAAACAAAACTATGATCCAAAAATCACAAATTCTGAATAATTGTGGGCATAAACCATTTCTGAGTCCTCTCCCTAGAGCTGGCATGGCTACATGATCCACCGCTGTGCTGTTTCGGGCAGTTTCCTGGTGCCGTAAATGCTTTTGACATGTATTAATAAAGCAGGTCGGCTGCTGGACCATCTAATGATTCTAATGAAATCAAACAAAACATATGCAATGACTTGCCTTATAGAGTTTCATTAATAGCTAAAAAGATATCATTTTTGTGATAAATACAGTCTATTTGATTTGAATTTCTACCTAAACAGTTAGTTACTAAGATCCAGTGAATCTCAAAATAAACTTGCTTTACGATATATAAATGTAATACTAGTTGAATGCCTTATTTCTATGGGAGGCTCAGACAGATTGAAAACCTAAAATATAAATTAAAGAACAAACATGAAGTTTATATTAAATAAAGGAACGTAGATAACATAACAGCAAGTTTATAAGAGAGAATAATCTGAATTATTCAGTTCTCTTGGAAGATTTTCATATATATTCAAAAAGTTCTGTTCACACAAGAAAAAAATTCAATGCAGTTTATTAACAGTTAGCATATCGTCTCTAAATGAAGCTCATTGCGATCTAAAATGGGCCCTGCATGGAGCTAATGAGCAAGCTCCTGCCTGATATTGACAATTAATCAGGCATAAAAGCATTTAGGATCAGGACCCATTGACAAGCATGTAGGCTCATACAGGCTTCAATGAAACATGATATGTGAACATATTTGTCTAATTGTATGTCAGGTTTTCGAACAAATTCCCACCAAAACACTTAATTATATACAGAGGTGATGCATCCGTTTCAGAATCTGAAGGAAGCTTTTTGGTTTGTTGTAGCCATCTCAAATGGATTGAAAGAAGTTTTATTAGTCTTTGTTGCCAATTTTCCCATTTTAATTGCTATAGCAACTTGAAGCCAAAGTTGGATCATTGGATAGAGTAACTGAGCAATTAAAAGCAACCAGCATTGTGCCCTGATAGTATTATCATTGACCCTTAAGGAAAAAAAAATAATAAAGTATTTAAGGTAATTGGAAATCTGTAATGTGGGGGGAAAAAGAAAGAATTTTTTACATTTAAAATAGGATATTATATAAATCAATTAATATTATATTTTCTCCTTTTAAAGCACACAACTGAAAAATTTCAAAATATATATTGTGTATCAGTTTTGTACATATGAAATGAGCACCTGGTCCCATAATTAATAAATTACTTATATCTGATTTCACTCTGATACATGGGGAAAGGGAAACAAAAACAAGACATATGGTTTGTTCCTTCTTGATTAGTTTTTAGTTATTATATAATAGTTAAGGCACCTATTTATTTTATTTTGCTCCTAGTTAGGCTAAATTTTAGAATATACTTCCCCTTCATTCCACTTCCTCCCCCACATGTGATTTTATGTCTTCTTCCAATTTATTTACTATTTTTAATTCCTCCAACACTGAAACTGGAAACATTTATTATTTTAAGTGTTGAAGTTAAATATAGCCTTTGCGTATTGTTTGGAGCTGAAATAGTTCCAGGTGCTTTTTAACTGTGTTCTCTAGTTATAGATAGGTTCATTGCTTTAGAATACAATACCAAACTAATATTTTATGCTGATTTGGCCTTTCTTAGTTATGAAGCTTGCTTTTCTCTTTCAAAGGGATTCAGTAGAGAATGCTGCTTCCTTGCAAATTAGCAAGAAGGTTTCTAACATATTAAAAGGATAAAAAAAAAGAGTAAGTTAACCCCAAGGATAAAATAGAATAAATCAGAATACAGGACTATATCAGGAACAGACATGGAGGTAAGGGCCAATGGATTAAGAGTAATTTGGAGGAAATTGAAAATTAGAAGAATGAACATATTACAGAATATAGGAGAAAATAAGCTATTTTAGATAATTCCTTTAATACTACACCATATGGACATTTGGATTTACACAAAAGATAGAGTAATAGATACTTATTTATACAAGTTCTGGCAATCTTATTTCTTTACATCTTTAGTTTCTGTATTTCACTTAAAATGAGTGCATAAATGTGTAAGAATAGTTTACACAGTAAGTATTTGAGAGAGAAACATATAGTTTTTAAGAGAGAATGAACTGATTTTACACCCTAAGTTAAACTAGGAATTATAGTTTAAAGCACAGCCTGGTCTGCTGTTTCTGGTACAGTCTCTCCAGGGCTCTCAATAAAGTATTAATATAATCACAGACATATAAAGGAAACATCAATGACAACTAAGACTCATAGCCAACCTGTTGTCAAAATTGGTGGGATTCAGAACCGGTGGAGCTGAAATGAGAACGGCATATGCACTTTTTGCTTGAGACTGTACAGATGTGACTGTTTGAAGACTATGTAGAGAAATATATTACCTACAGTCTGGATGATGGCTCATTATCTCTAATAGGTACCAAGGAGGAAACCGAAGTGCTGTAATCAAGCAGCTAGGGTGGTCCTCTCCTCCATCCTCTGCTTCCCC
Source organism: Tolypeutes matacus (assembly GCA_026826555.1). Taxonomy (NCBI): domain Eukaryota; kingdom Metazoa; phylum Chordata; class Mammalia; order Cingulata; family Chlamyphoridae; genus Tolypeutes; species Tolypeutes matacus. The sequence continues at coordinate 63,013,908 of JAKSZT010054030.1, read as the reverse complement.
CATCACCTTCCCTTCAACATTCACCCAGAAGAGAAAATTACAACCCCCAAGAAACCACAGGACAGAAGCGGAGAAAGACATCATGGGAGGCAGAGCCAACAGCAAAGCACTGAGACAGAACACACAGAAACAAAGATTCATGTAGAAATTTGGTGCCGGGATCATCTCTTAGGTCAGAATGCCTGAGACACTGCAGCTCAGGCTGGAGTCGATACCATGGTCATCTGCAGAGCTTTCTCAGGCAATGTTTGCTGCCCCTGAAAAGCAGTCAAGTTGTGCCCCCCCATCTTTCCTTCGGCGGCTTTCTGTGAAAGGCATCCTAACATACAGAGGGGTGGACAACGGGGCCAGGCTTCTATCTATTGGAAAACACTCAGCTTGGACGTCACATACAGGCTGTGGTTAATAAACACAAAAAACAAAGTCAGACAAACATGGGTGTATCAGTAAGGGTTCTCTAGAAAAACCCAAAGCGTAGGATGTGGATATCTGGGTACACACACAGAAGGAATTGGCTCATGTGATTTGGGAACTGGGCAAATCACAAATCTGTAGAACAGGCCAGCAGGCTGGAAATCCTCAGGCTAGAGTTCATGCTTCAATCTTAAGGCACAATTTTCCTTCCTCAGAGAAATCTCAAGTTTGCTTTTAAGGCATTTCAATTGATTGGATGAGGCCCAACTACAGCATCAAGAATAATCTCCTTTACTTAAATTCAACTGATTGCAGATGTAACCACATCTACTAAATACCTTCACAATGGGTGAAAGATGAAATCTAAGTGACAATCACAACATTTTAAAGAAATAACACCTGATAATACTATGTGCCAATTCTTATGGGATAACTCCCAAAGCTGTAACCAGAAGCTATTCATTGGTTCAAAGATTTCCATTGTAAAGAAAGAACAAATGTAAATGAAGTAAGAATGAAAACAATAAATTTGAGGATAAAAGAATGAAAGGAAGATAAACAAAGAGAATATACTAACTTTGAAAACAAAATAATGAAATGAATTAGACAGGAGAACTGAAAATTAGAGACAAGAAAAAAAATAAATTAAATTCTCGGGAAAAATAAAGCTGTCTAAAAAAAGTAAAAAATAAGTTAAATGAAAATCAAGGAAGGGAAAGAACCATATATATTGATAATTATTTATATGGTAAGATAATATTCTATATATCCCCTCTTTAAATCTTTAAATTAAAGGCCCTCATCGTTGTGTATGGCATCATCACAAAGTCTCAATATCTAAACCAGTTCTGGGGTAAGTGACTGGCGGCTCCTGGCCTCTGTGGGGCAACCACATGACATATGTTAAATAGAATTGGCAAGAGTGGACTTGCTTGCTGTGTTCATGATGCTGGGGGAAAGTATTCAGTCCTTCATCATCAAGTACGATGTTCACTGTAGGTATTTTTAGCTGTCTTTTATGAAGTTGAGGTAGTTCTTTACTATTCCAAATTTGTTAAGAATTTTTATCATGAATAGATATTGAGTTTTTAAAATGATTTTCTTCTGCATGTATGGAAAGAATCATGTGGATTTTGTCCTTTATTATATTATTATAGTTTATTACATTAATGGAATCACAGATGTTAAACAAACCTTGCAATCTTGGGATAAACCCTATTTGTTCATGACTTATAGTAGTCCTTATATTGTTGCTGGATTTAGTTTGTTACTATTTCGTTGAGGATTTTTTGTGTCTATATTCATAAGAGATGTTATTTCTTTTTTCTTGTCATCTCTTTGTATGGTTTGGTATCAGGTTGATACTGACTCCATAAAATGAGTTGGAAAGTGTTCTTTCCTCCTCTATTTTCTAGAAGTGTTTATGACGTACTAGTATTAAATCTTCTTTAAATGTTTAATAAAATTTACCCGTGAGGTGATATGGACATGTGCTTTTCTTTGTGGGAAGATATTTAATTACTTATTCAACTTATTTACTTGTTCAAGTATTTTTCTTGAAATAATTTTTCTGCCCATCTTAGTTTGCCGGGCTGCAGTGACAAATGCCATACAAGTTGGCTTAACAAGAAGAATTTATTGACTTACTTTTTAGGCATCTAGAAATCCAAAATCAAGGTGATGGCAAGGCCCTGCTCTCTTCTCAAAGTCTGTAGTGTTCTGGTCCTGGCTTGCTGCAAATTTTGGTGCTATTTGGTTTACCTCTCTGCGTCCTATCACCTGACAATTTTCTCTCTCCTATTTTCTGCTTTTCTGCTTTCCACTGACTTCTGGCTTCTAGCTCCTCTTCCTATGGCTTTTTCTCTATAAGGTTTCCAGTAATGTATTAAGCCATTCCTAAATAGGATTTTAGAAGACTTTATTCACAAATGAATCCATACCTTGAATCACCTTACCGTATTCAGAGATACGATTTACTAATAGTTTCCACCTACAGAAAAGTGGATTGAGATTAAGAACATATCCTTGCTTGGGATACATAAGTCAATCCACCCCATCCCCTTTCTCTGCACTCCTGCAGGGATTAATATTATACATGTGTTGTTATGATTGCAGTGATCCACAGGTATCTTAAGTTCCATGTATTTGCCTATATTCTTCTTCTCTTCCCATTCTTCAGACTGGCCAATCACTATACATGTATCTTCATATTTACTGGTTCTTTTTTTTTTTTGACCAGCTCAAATCAGGTTTTAAGGCCCTCTGGTGAATTTCTGTTTATAATTATGCTCCAGAATTTCTATTTGTTTCTATTTTATATTTTCTATCACCTTATTGATAGTCTCAATTTGGTGAGGCATCATTGTCCTACTTTATTTCAATTTTTTAAAAGTGATTTCCTTTAACTCTTGAACATACTTAGAATAGCTGAGATAGAGCCTTCGTCGAGAAAGTCCAACATCCTGCCCCCCCCCTCAATGTTAGTAGCCTTTGACTGTTATTTTTTAACTGTTTCTAAGCTATTCTTTCCTGTTTTCTTCATGTGTCCCATAAGGTTTGGTGAAAACTGGATATTTTAGACCAGATAATGTGGCAACTCTGGAAATAAGATATCCCTTCCCTGCTGTTTTGTTGGTGTTTGTGTGGCTTGTTTGTTTAGTGACTTATCTGGGGGCACTTAAATAACGTTAGTATTTCCCATGATGTGCACCCACTGGTGGGGGTTCAGGGTTCAGTTAGCTTAGTAGTCAGGTAATGATTAGGCAGTGATTTTTTAAAATGCCTTGAGCCTTCAAGTTTTCCACTTCTTTGCTGAAGGACTTTGTGTGTGTTGGGGCAATCTTTCAATGCCCTGGCAGTTTAGCCTTCACTTTCTGCTTATTCAGGGACACAAGTTCAGACAGAGGTGAATGGTTAATGCCTTGCAAGCTTATTTCTGGATATGTACACAGTACTATGCACACACATGGCCTTCTGGAGCCACAGGAATATGCTATATCTTATTAAAGCACTCTATAGACTTCTTGTTCCCAGATCTTCTTAAAATTTTAGCTGGACTCTTAGTTGCCCTAACTAGTATTGCAGCATTAGGCAGTTTCTAGACTTTTCATATAAATGGAATCATACAATCTGCAGTATATTGCAAATATCTTCTTTAAGCATAATGAGGTGAAGATCCATCCAGCTTGTAGCATGTATAAGTACTATATTCCTTTTTATTGCCAAATAATATTCAGTTGCATGGGTACACAACATTTTGTTTATCCATTCATTAGTTGGTGGACATTTGGTGTGTTTCAATTTTTTGGCTCTTAGGTATATTACTGCTATAAATACTCATGTACAATTTTTTGCATGAATATTTTCATTGCTCTTTCATTTCTAGTCATGGTATTGCTGCATCATAAGGTAATTCCATATTTAATATTTCAGTGAAATTCCAAACTGCTAACCAAAGTGGTTGTACCATTTTCCATTCTCACCAGTAATGAGGTTTCCAATTTCTTCACATACTTACCAACATGTGTTATCACCTGTCATTGTCATCATAAACATCTTAGTGGACATGAAGTGGTATGTATTTGTGATTTTACATTTACATGACTAATGTGTAAAATCATCATTCCATGTCCTTTTTGTCTGTTTGTATATTTATTTTGAAGAAATTTCTATTCAAATCTTTTGCTCATTTTAATTGTGTTATCTGTCTTTTTATTTTTGAGTTGTAAGATATGTAGACATAGATATATATGGATACACATCCCTTGGCAGATATATGATTTGCAAATGTTTTCTCCTAGCCTATGGCTTGTCTTTTAATTTTCATGATGGTGTCTTTTGAAGCACACAAATATTTAATTTTGATGAAGTTCAATTATTGAATTTTCCTTTTAAAATTTTTCTCTATAATTCCATTTATATGTTGATGATTTCATTTGCTAGTATTTTGTTGAAGTTTTTGTGTCTATACACATAAAGTATATTGGTCTTTAGTTTTCATTCCTTGTGATGTCTGTGCCTGGTTTTAGTATAAGAATAATGTTGGCTTGGGGATGGGAGTGATATATGGGAATGCTGTATGTTTTACATGATTTTTCTGTAAACCTACAACTTTACTAATTTAAAACAAAATCTTTTTGAATAGTAATGTTGGCTTCATAGAATGAATTGATAAGTATTTCTTCCTCTTTTATTGTTTGTAGTTTGTAAAGGATTCGTGTTCATTTTTCCTTAAATATTTGGCAGAATTCAGTAGTGCATATAGGCCTGGACCTTTGTTTGTAGAATTTCTTTAAATTACTAATTTAATTTATTCATTACAAGTCTATTCGTATTTTCTATTTCTTCTTGAGTCAGTTTCTTGTTTGCTACAAGTAGTGTTGCAGACTCAGGCTGCTGCAATGTCAAGCAATTGATGTTCATTATTCACAAGCAACTGTATATATGACTTTTCCTGAAGCTCTGAATCAGGTCAAATAATGACAATACCCTGTGAATGGGGCTTTTCCAGGGAGCTGCAAGGCAGGTCCAATAGTGAAAATGCTCTGGGAGTAGAATCTTTCCTTTCGTGGAGCTCCGATGCCTGTCTACTCCCTCTAGTGGCTACCAGGCTGCTGTTTTTCACAACTCCTGTGATCATGAGGCTGATGGTTTTCAAGGCTATTGCAGAGCTTCAGAGAGGGAGATGGGAATAGGCCAAGCAAAAAAGTCACAAATCCAGCGGCTCTTAACAAGGTTAGCAACTTTTCTTTAATCAATGCTCCCAAGATTATTAGAAGCCTTTAGTTAAATTCCAGAAATGTGAAATTTTTGATTTTCACATTTTTTGCCAACATTTGCAAGTGCTTTTTTGAAGCAAATTTACAGAGGCCATTCTGGAATTGCCTCCAAATTAGTTCATGCTTTTATTCATTGGTTTTAAGTTATATAATGCAACCTAATTCAGGTAACATAGCCACTTAAGTATGTTCTAACCAACTTTGGAAAATCAAACATCCTTCTGTGGTCGGATTGTTGGCTTTCTTCAGTTTTGCCAGTCATAACTAAATGAATATGACTTACAAAACAAGCTACAAATGCAGAGCTAGTTATACCAAATGAACAAATTAATGGGTGCAACTATAAGTAAAAAGTTATGTTTAATTATGAACTCACTTTTCTTTGAATGTCTCAACCACTAGCACATCTTTTTTTCTAGTTATGAAATATTCCAGCACCCCCCCCCCAAAAAAAAAAACATTCAAAGAACAACATCTTCATATACTATTACCAAGCTTAAGAAACTAAACATTTCCGGTTCTTTTGTTTCTATGGCTTAATAGCCTTATTAAAACCAGTCCCCATACCAATGATTTTTCCTGGAGTTTTATAGAATATAGAAATATTAGTTTCTAGTGTTAAAATAAATTACCTAAATAGGAAAGGGGCTTGGTTAATGATTTTTTTTCTTAAATTTTTGGTACAAGCAGTGACTAGAAAAACTTTTGTTAGGATTTACAATCATCTACAATATTTCCAACTTAAAGGAATTCACCAATAGTTATGGTGGGTTGTTAGAAAATCTGCACTATTGAAAAGCAACAGTGCTCATATCTACATTTGCACATACTGAAAATATCATTTGGGTGAGTTTTTGATTTATGAGAGCAGAACATAACTTCAAATGAATAGCAAGAGTAAAATTCCTAGTACATTAGTCTATATCTGTTTTTAATATTGTCGGAATTCATTTGAATATGTTGCTTTTGTTCCATAATCCCCCAAACTAACATTTGTATCAAAGGTACCTAATGTTATAACTACAGGACATTGTATAATGAAAATGACTTATATTTTCATCCTTTCCCCAGGGAATTTTAAGAATTGCTGAATCAAGTGATGGTTTTAACTAGAAACACAAGTACTCACTTGTTTCATTCCAAAAAAAAATGTAAACCAAAAACATAATTGTACTTTTCACCATGGTGTTTTTATATACAATCTATAAGAAAATTTTCTCACATTTACAAAAAAAAAAAAGTGTTTCTGCTGGTCACTTTTATATGTTGGGTATTGCTGGTAATAATGAAAATAACATGTTGATTTAACTCTTATTATGTCACCATATTTGATTCTTCTACTTCAAGAGGCAGCTAAGATTTTATGAGAATCATGCATTTCTATAGACAACCCAATACTGAAAATGCCAGAGCCTGTTATTTGTGCTGCTCATTCAAACATTGAAAATGGGTTTGCCTCAGTGGTTTCTTTAACTTTGGAGCAGCCAATAGAAGGGGACATATTATTCATAATTGTAGTCCTAGTGTGATTCTGCCTCACAAAATAAAATAAGTGTGCTTGTAAATTCAAATGGCTAGATTAGAGGTAGGGCCTGTAAGTGTTGATTCTCAGAGTTGGTAACCTTAGAAGGCAAGGAAAAAAGGAAAAACAAGTTGAGAACAGAGTCTACCTGAGAAGGACCGAATTTTCAACAATCAGAATCTACGAGTACTTATGTGGGTGGCATAGGGACTGTCTTCTCTTTGAATTTGGAGTGGGGTAGGGGGAGGTTTGCATTTCTAGGGCAGAACCCAAACTAGGAGGAGATAAAAGAGAGCTTTCCAAAGGAAGTCCATATGTTGATATATTCCCAGTTAAAAATCTTGGTCCCAGATCCTTTCTCTTGAACTCCAAATGCTTGTATTCAATTTTCAATTTGACATTGCTCTTTGTATACTAATAAGAGAGATTTCAAATCTAACACTTTTAAAACTCCTGATTCCCGTTTTCTCATGCTTTCTCCCACAGTCCTCCTCATCCCAGTAAATATCAATTCCATCCTTCCCATGGTTCTGGCCATACAATTAGGAGTCATTTGTTCCTCCTTTATTTCTTTCCAGCCACATATCTAATCCATCAGCAAATGCTGCTGGCTGTACTTTCTAAACATATTTAGTATCCAAATATTTCTGTCTGACGTCACTGCTACCACCTGGACCAAACATACATCCCAGTCTCCCTGCTTCCATTCTTTCCCTACTATTGTCTGTTTTAAAAATAGTAACCAGGATGGTGTTTTTCAAACATGTATGACAGCATATTGAGACACCTCAGCACCAAGTACACCTCTCCTTATCCATATCTGAAAGCCACTCATGTCTCCTTGCTCTTCCTCAAATACATCATGCCCGGGTGGGCCTCAGGGTCTCTACAAGTGTTTTCACCTTTGCCCAGAGCCTTATTCTTCCAGACATTCACGTGGGTTCCTTCTTTACTTCCCATATTACCTCCCCAAGTGGCCTTCTCTGATTCCCTTTATGAAGAGGTCCTTCGTTCCCTGCTTCTCTATCCATCTTACTCCACTTAATTCTTTTCCATACTTCTTATCTTCCCCTTACTTAAACTGTTTAATGGAATTTAGGTTGCCATTGATTGTAAGATACACGGTCATTTTAGGCATCACTAGGAAAGAAAATACACCACCAATTAAACGATAAAACAATAATTTCTTCACTTAGAATTTTTATTTCCATCATGCTAAAAGAATTCATTTAGACTTATTGAGGCATACATTTTTCATAACCTTTCATCCTTATATATGAATAAATGAAAAGTATAAATAAGAAATTGTTATCCTTACAACTTCTTCACATTCAGAATTGTGAATTTAATTTTTCAGCTCTGAACTGTCAATATCCATGTTTTCCTACACAGTATCACCCTCTGTATATTTAAGAGCTTCGGTGATGAAGTATTTCTTAAAATGATGCTCTACTATTGTCTTGGATTTTCTTCTTAGCTACTGATATCTATTGTACAAGTTTTGATGGAATTTTTTAAATTTGACTAAAGCTAAATGTATGAGTCAGTCATACCTGACTCTTATTACTTTGATGAACTTTTCATCTACTTCAAGGAATTTGGCAATTTCTCCTGCCTGTAGGGAAATGACTCTGCCATGGCACCCTGGTGACATGCAGGTGACATTGCACAAATCCCCATAGGTCACACAAAGAAAAGCTTTAAGTGCTAGTCATCTGAATCTGGGCAGAATACCTCGTGATCTTTCCAGAGCCAGAGAGTATGGGAGGCTTGTGATGAGCTGTCTCAAAGCCATCTTCCTTTGTCTCCCTGTATCCCTGGGAGGCTGTCATGAGACAATTTCTCATCGTCTCTCAGGTTTCTGCAGCAACCCCATGAGGGTGCAGCTGAGGATTATAAACCGCTTAACTGAAGACAGGAATAGGCTCCTCAGCGATAGGGTGTCACACAGCTCACATTGGATTGTCATCTGGTCCCTTTTGTTTGGGTATAATCATCTTTTTGTTATGTGGGACAAGGATCATGGGGAGCTGATACCTTTGACCAGTTTTCCTCTTGCGGTCTGTATAAGTAATAGAATGTCTGAATCTAAAAATGGCTCGTGTCTCTACTGGCCTAATCAGTACCTTGGCCTTGCCTGGTAACTGTGTGCCTGATACTGCCTTTAGTTGAATTTCTTGGTGTGCGTTAGGCCGAAAGCATAAGTTTCATTTATATAGGAGTATCTTCCTTTTGTCAGTCCTATAAAGCACATGGTTTTACTCTTCAAAGAACTATGGAACTGAAGTTATTTTTACAATGATAAATATTTATTTAACTAATATTAAATGTATGCCATGCTGCTCTATATCTGTGCCTTTCTGCATAAAAATAACTTTAATTTCAATGCCATGTCATAATTTAATCTCTTAGAAGACATGGCAAATAATCTCAACACATGGTACAATGGACATAACTCAACTGAGGTGTTGAAAATATGAAAAGCTATAATTAAATACACATATCACAAATGCCTCCGAGCCAACAATGAATGTAAGATGCCTTCGATTGTAACACACATTTTGATTTCAAAGATGTTAAAATATGAAAAATGATGCATCTTAAAATAGACAAAATGAGGTATTTACTTGTTTGTCTGCTGAATGGATGTCCCCAACCCCTCTAATGTAAGTTTTATGAAGGGAGGGACTTAAGGGCTTTGTTCAGTACTCATATACCCCAGAGCCTAGAGTGTGGCTGTCTTATCATATACCATCCGAAATTCTTTGTGGAAGGAAGGGAGGGAAGGAGGGAGGAATCTGTTTAGTAATCTTGTAGGCCTACAAGTTATAGGATGGTGTTCTCATTTTCCCTTCCTTTGGTTTCCTGATAGCTTTTGATTTTTGTTAGCTAACTAACAGCTTAATAAAACTCAACCGCATATAAGGTTGAGTGGAGAACAAATACAGATGAAAGTTCTTTGGCAAATCTCGTATAGGATAGGGATATCTTTTTTTTTTTTGGGGGGGGGATATCATTTTTTAAATGATAGAAACAGGAATTTTAAAAAGACATTAAACTTATTTCTACTGGCATCTAGCATACTGACCCAAATTTCTCAGTCTTATATGGCTCACTCCACTGAATGCAGTTTCCTTCCAATCACTCTTCTCACAGACTACATAATTAAAATTTCATTTCCAGAGTAAAATAACTTTTTTGTTCTTCATCCTATTCCTGTATTGCTCTCCTCTTTTCCTTTTGCAATGTTCATAGATTTCTTGTTGTCTCTAAAAATTAATTGGCTGCTAGAATCAGTTCTTATGTTCTACCTTTGAAAATGATGTATATACCACATGCTTGTGCATCCCCATCTTTACAATAAGGGATATCTACAGCTATGAACAGAAAGATCCAGTGTAGACAGATATTTTTACATACACCAACTGAAAGTGTTTGTACTTATGTGCAGGGACTAATTCAGAAACTACTCAAATAGGAAGTACTTAACCTCTGAGCAACCCAAGTGAGTTAAAGGAGTTTTCAGGGACCCTATAAAATTTATGTGAACTTTAACTACATAAACTTGTGTTGTAAGGAAAGAGAAAAGAGAGAACTTCATGAGAACATAAAGTTTTATTGTTCTCCATGGTAATATCTATTTGAGTATTCTCTTTTTCTCTCTTATTTTCTGAGGCGGTAGTGTGGGGGGACCCTTGTAGATGTCCAAGGATGGGGGGAGATCCAAAAATAGATAATTTAAAATGGACAAGAAGGAAAGTATAGGAAGAAAATAATGAGCCTAAATACTCTAACTTTTTTGAAGATAATTTTTTCAGCTTTCTATTCTTTCCATTCACTTCAAGAGTTTCCTTCCTTCCTGCAGCCCTACCATATTGATAACAGATAATTTATCTTAAGTGGTAAGTGACTAAGATACCACTGACTTACCATATATTTTGCAGAATACTGGCTAAACAATGATAACTAGAAATGCAGAATAATAAGGAAACAGATTGTCTTAACCTTATGTAGAGTTTATCCACAAAATAAGAACTGGAGTAAAATGGGCATTAACTCAGAAAAATAGGCAAATTTATCTACCCACTAATATTTAATTCCATAATCTTTGAAGGACGAGATCTTGATGATGATACAATATTATTAACTTAAAGGTCTGTGCTTTCCTACATCCTATATATTGTACAAAAATACCTACACAGGGTTAAAGAAGCTAGAACCAGTTCCATGAGCTCTCCTAGGAGGCAAACTTACTTCCTAACAAACTTCCTTTAAGTTAGGGTTTTGCTATAAATGTTAAGTTCCAGAGAATCTTACACCTACTCCTGTAACCTATCCTCTTGGCCATTATTTAAAACATAAGTGTAAACTCCTGAGATCTGTTTGATTGGTTTTAAAGTACTGTTTTGAAAATAAATAAGCATGGGCTATCTCCAAATGTGGATATTTATTCACATTTATTCATATCATTTTTTTTCAATGTTTGCTTGGTTTTGCCATGAAAGCTCAGTATCACTTCACATTGTATACATTTTAATATATAAAAATGAGTCTTGGAATTTGAAACTAGAAATTGGGAAAATAGGAAAAAAGAAACAGGATATGTAGAAATAAGGGTAAAAGAATTGTAGCGATGAATGAAAGTAGTATCATTTCTCAGTCTATCTTTGTGCCATCAAAACTAAGCTTCCAGGGAATAGAGGGGCACAGGATTATTGGGGGGATAGGCCAGATGGTAAAAGAAAAAGAAGGAGATTTTGATTTTTATAGTGCATGTGTTTATGTGTATATATATATAATGCATGCATATGCATGCCTACATATTTGGATTTTTAGAAATTTTATTATTTAATATATATCTGAATTTTTACAATGTGTTATACAAATATTATATGATATATATGAAAACATTTAGATTAATTTTTCATGATGGCATAGAAAATTTTTGAAAAATTTTTACAACAGACATTTACATTGTCTGTAAGAGAATTGAAACACAAATCAAATTAATTATTTTAGGTATGCAAACTCTCTGCTTTGAGGACTTATTTATAAATTTTTTTTTTTAAATCCTGTAGACTTAGATAGTTTTCAAAATTTTTTGCACTCAGTTTTCCAGGAAATGTTTGGCCTGAATGTTTGCTTATCAGTAAGGGGTTATACATATTCTCTATGTATATTGAAATACCGTTTTCCTTACGGAAGTATTTTCTAATTTTAAAATAGCATACATATTTTATGAGTGGGTGTGTTTGTTTACACACACACATTTCAAATGATAAAATGTCTGCACATACTCTAGGCATATTATGTTTTTACACATTAACTTATATACAAAAACTTATGTTCAATAATTATTTACTATGTAGTTATACACCAAAAATGAATAACAGCTAAAATAAAAACTATTGGCTTAAAATTCTTTAATTAATATAATAAGTTATCTTTTTTTATTTACTTAGCAAATATTATGAATAAAAATTTACATTTATTCAACTAATATCTGTTGAGTACCAGTTTAATTCTGGACACTTAGTAGATATTAGAGAAGCAAAGATGAACAAGAAACCATGCTATAGTTGATCACCATCTCTATACCTAAGAATAGGGTCTGTGAGACCTTCTACAGAACTCTAAAGAGTTCTGCTTACTCTAAGGGCGCATGTTTCCATCTCCCAGGAGCAACTGCTACTGGAAGAGTTTACTGAACAAATTCACGTTCATTACGGAGACCATCCTAGGAGGGGAGGCCTCCCGCACACTCCCCCGAGGTCTGTGACCAAATGGCTAAAGAACAGCTTGAATAATCACACAGGACAAGAGGAGACTGATTTCAAAGAATAGGAAGGACTCCTTAAAAAAGATCCCTTAGTTTCCTTAGATAACCTTCATTAATTTTACACCTTCCCCAATTAATTGCACTTCTGAAGCTTCCTTGTTGTTTATTGCTGTCTCACTTTCAGCCATTGAACTAAGCTTATTTCAAGATTATTTTAAAATCTGCTCATATTTTGCTTGTAAAATTATTTCTAAAATACCTTGACCAAAAGGGGTAAATATTAAATATAAATGAGTTTTTATTGCTAAGAGATTTCAGTGTGTCAGGAGGTAATTCCAGAGGTTACACTTCCGCCCGTCTCAGGAGGATCTCACTGACTGCCACAGCAAACAGTGCCTCAAGCAGGGGAGCTCCTGAGGGTGCTGGAAACATCCAGAAACTATAAGCAGGGCAGACACCTCAGGGATTCGGCACCCTGTCAGTGGGCCTTACCTTGGAATATATGATAACCTATGCCCCCAATGTATTGGAGCTAGACTTGTTTATAATTTTCCTACACATGGTTCTTATACCCCCTTTTTTTTAAACCTATAATTAGCACTATACCCATTAAATATGTGTCCCAGAGACTTAAATCTTCCAGCTGTTCATTGAGCGGTTGAGTCCTGAGTCTCAGCAGAGTTGCAGCCAACAACTACTCTCCAGCTCATCAGACTCGCCCAGGACAACTAACAAAAGGATGATGATGGACAGTGCCCACATCAAAAAACAGAGAGAATCCACAACTGCAAGCAAGACAGTTCCATCCATCTGCCCCATGGGATCTAAGCCCCCTCTCAATCAGAAGCAGAAATCAGGGTGCGGTATATGGGAATCCCCTATATTTTCTGTATAACATTTAAGTAATCTAAAGCTTCTTTAAAAATAAGAATACAACTGTTTTTCCCTCTCCCTGCTCCCAGAGCCTCCAGTGGCCACTGGCTCCACATCAATGTTGTAATTTCTTCCATTGCTAGAATCACAATATGTCTATAGTAGAATACCAGTAAGTCCACTCTAGTCTATAGTTCTTTCCCCAATCCTGAGGATTTGGGGATGGTGATGTCCACTACACCTGTAATTGATAGGGGGCTTATATCCCATGGGGAAGATGGATGGGACTATCTTGCTTGCAGTTGCAGACTCTCTCTGTTCCTTGGGATGGTTGTTGTCCATCATCATCTCCTTGTTAGTTGTCCTGAGTAGGTGTTGAGTAGGTGTTACAATTCTGCTGAAGTTCCGGGCCTAGCTGGCACATGGACAATCCAAAGACTCTGGGGCAGGAAGAGGGAAAATTAGTTGTAAGATTGGGGCATTTTTGGGACTGGGGAATCGTCCTGAATGACACTGCAACGACAGATATAGGCCATTTTATATCATCACATAACATGCAGAACTGTGTGGGAGAGAGTGTAGACTACAATAAGAACTATGGTCCATGCTTAATGGCAAAGCCCCAGGATGCGTTTATCAACTTCAATGAATGTGCCACAATAATGAAGGATGTTTATGCGGGAGGGTGTGGGAGGTGTTTTTACCCACATTTTGAGAGCATAGAAGAGTATCTAGCCCAATATTGCATTACAATGAGCTGCCCTCAGAAACTGATTCAGCTTTAAGTGTAAATAAAATAAATAGTATTACAATTCATCAATAATAATTATCTACTGGACAACCAGAGTTGTATGTATCTTTTATTTAAAATATGTCTCATTCCAAAATGTTCTCCACTACTCACAATTGAAGGCACAAAACAAACAAGAGTTACTAGAAATTAAAATGGTAATTTTTGCATTTTAAATTTTCCTCTGTACTACTATGATATACAACTCTAGATATTGATAAATTTTGATGTTAATAATAATCCATGATTAGACATCTAGGAGGATGGTAGAACAAAATTGTCTGAAGGCACCATCTCTCACTGTTCCATTAAATGTACAAGAAATATTCTGGAAAGGTAAAATTCCCTGACAAGACCCAAAAATAATGGCCAGAATTGTTCTTGAAATCATGAGGCTTTCCATGATTTGTTAAAATACAAACCAAGAAAAAACCTAAAATTTACACTTACCAAAAACTAAGTCTTGGTCATAGAGAGATCTGAAGCATTGCATTACCCCATACTCATCCACCTTGAAAGCATTTGGACAGTTGTTAGATTTTAGAAGATATGACTAACCATGGGCAGCCCTATCATCAACATACACTATTAGGGATGAAATTTTCACAACCAATGTTAAAATATAAGTAACCTGGCCATAAATATGAGACAAGTCTGGCTGTCTTGTAGCCTTAGCCTCATTTTAACTGTAGAACAAACCAGGACAGAATGCATGACTCCTGAAACCAACTCAAGGAATACATTCTTCAGTTAAATGGGCCTCTATATTTTTAGCATTTCTTATCAAATTTATTTGTAGTTAATTTGTAGCTTATGATGCTCTGGTAAATCAGATCTTTTATACATAAAATTTTCTACTTGGTTATTACTAGCACAATTGAATTTTTAATGTTGAATGTTATGCGACTTCTGTCATCTCACTTATTCAAATAGGTTTTTAGTGGTTCCTTTAGGAATTTCTATGTAGCTTTTCATATGGTCCAAAATAATGACAGTTATCTCTTTCATTCTAATGTCTATATCTTGTTTGTATCATAGTTTTAATTTTTCTTTTCATACTGCATTGTCCAGGTCCTCCAATACAATGTTGAAGAATTAATGGTGATAAGAATATTCTTATCTTGGCCTTTTTAAATTTAAAAATATTTGAAATGTTTACCTTTACATATGATTTTGTTATAGTTTTTATAGTTTTTCTATTCAAATTTAAAAGGCGTTACCTTCTATTTCTACTTTGCTAATAGTGTTCATCTTGTAGGAGAATTAAAGTATATCAAATAGTCTTTCTATGTCTATTAATATTATCAATTTTAGAAACATCTTTTGGTCTGTCATGTAACAAATTCTCTAAATTAAATTCCCTTTATATTCCTAAGATAACATTACTACTCTTAAGGAAACCACATGTTTAATTTTTGCAATTATTGATTACATTCCCTATATTAGGTATAATCCTGAATAGAGGACATGGTAAATTTGTATTCAGATATCATTAGACAATATTTCAAGGCTCCTCAGTGTTGCTTTGTTTCATTTAGTGAAAAAATTACCTCATCTTTTAAAAACTGCATTTCAAGGTTTGTTTTTTTTTTTTTTTTTTTTTTTAAGATTTTATTTATATACTCATTTATCCCCCCCTTGCTGCTTGTGCTCGCCGGGTCAGCCAACCACGCCGTGCAGGCGGGCTTGCCTTCACCAGGAGGCCCTGGGAACCGAACCCGGGGCCTCCCATATGGCAAACAGGAGCCCTACTGATTGAGCCACAGCCGCTTCCCAAAGGTATTTTTGATTCTATTTAATAACAACAGAATCCTTACAGAAAAAAAAAAAAGTCTTTATATTCCATTCCTTCCTTTTTTCTTTCTTTCTTTTCTTCCTTTCTTAGTTCCCTCTCTCCTTACTGCCTTAGTTATTTTCCTAGGGTAATGATGAGTTTGCCTTGAACTGACTATTCTCTCTTCTCTAGTCCTCATTGTATTACCGGCATGCATTTTTATGATGGATGGCTCCAGCAAAGTAGCATGAATGTGCAGTCTGTAAGAACTGAAGATGACACAACCAACAGGCTCACTGTGATCAATGGATCATAAGAAGTTGATAAGTATCTGAGCTAACTGGTTACAGAAAGGCAATATTGTACAGACCACAATAAATATTTTTACTAAAAATATTTAGTAGCAACCTAGATGGATCAGGCACTGTGCTAGGTACTGTAGACACAAAGGAGAACAAGACTCATTCCATACTCAAAGAATTCACTGTTTCTTAGGGAGGATACACATGTAATCAGAGATTTATTACAGTGTAAAAAAATATTAGATGAATGTAGAAAATGACCTAGGTAGAAAACTAAGGGGATACTAACACTTCCTGAAGAAATTAGAAAAAGTTCCACAGTATACTAGACATTTAATCTTAGATGTAATTCTGTTTGCTAAGTTCATTTGAAATCAATTCTGTGTGTTTTAAAATGTATTTTTATTTAAAGATTAAACTTACTGTTCAGCCGTTAAACTATTTCAGTTAGGATGTTTGCACTTATATGCACAGATAATCTTTTCTTTATTATGCAATCATTCATTCATTAAAGTAGTCATTCATTGCATGAATATTTGTTGTCCATCTACTATGAGTCATTACTGAGTACAGCAAGAAGCAAAGTAGGAATCCCTGACCTCATGGAATTCACTCCCTAGTGGGAGAGGTAAGCATTAATCAAAAAACAAAACAAAACAAAAAAACCCCCACAAAACTTGTACAATTAAAGGACAGAAGGACAGGTGTACTGTGTGACGTAAACATATCATGATTGACTACTCAGTTTTGGGAGTAAGCATGGGGATTATTAAAGGCAGGCAAAGGAAGAAGATGTCAAAATGATACTTGAGCTGACACCTAAAGAACATTTAGTCAAGGGAAGGGGGAAAGGGGCTCCAAGCCGAGGACCAAAGTAGAGGTAAAAGGGGAAAATAGTGTACAATGAAGACTGGAGAGCTCATTCAAGCTCTTGCTCGCTGGGCCTTGCAGACCTTTTTAAGGATTTCTTTCCTCAGAATAATGGGAAAACTCTGAAGGGTTTTAAATGTGAGATAAAATGATGAGATTTCCTTGAGGCTGCAATATAGTAAATGTTCAGTACCTCAGTAGCTCTTCCAACACTTCAATAGCTTGCCCTGCATGAAATTCCCTCTTTTAAACCACCTGGAATGGATATTTGACCCTGATTATCTGTGGCTAATATTTATTTAGTGTTTTGTATCGCCAGGCATTTTCTTAAGTGTTTTACATGTATTATTTCATCTTTCCAACAATCTCGTAGGTTAGCATCTCTTCGTGTTCTCATTTCACAGATGTGGACTCTTAGGCTCAAAAAAGTTACATAACTGGTCCAAGGTCACACAGTTGTAAGATCAGTACATTAGTCTGAATTTCTGCGTCATCTTTTCTTTTTCCATTATGAGTTCTTAATTTTCTTGTCTTTTTCTAATATTTCACCAGTTCTGCTGTATACCATCTCAAATTCTTTAAGAAATAAATGCAGTTAAAATATGTACTATATAAACATTCCAAATTCTATGAGGTCAATATTTAAAACAGTTGACATTTATATATGATTTAGAGAGTTTCTGAATTTCCCCCTTATTTTCCTAATTAGTTTAGTACAATATTATAGAGATGCAATATGTTGTGATGAATACCATTTTATTTGTACCTTTATTTAAATCATATATTTGCATATTTTAGATCCATTTATGCTTAAAATAAAGCAACTTTGGTATAACCTTTTCATCTCAGAACTATCTTGATAAGTTTGTGGATCTCAAAATGGTGAGATATCCATGCATTTATTACTTTTAAATTTATATATATTTAGAATGTCAGTTCTTAAGATATGTTTCTGCCAGATTCAGTGTTTCCCATAATAGGGATATCCTATTTTAAATGTTATACTGTGCATGCACAATATTAACATGGCTATATATAAAATAGGATATAAGTGTAATAGTCACATACATGTAGATGGTATTTAAATGAAGACCTTTGATCAAAAAACAATTTAAATAAAATTTATTGCCATTAACCTTAGATAGAGAAAAAAAATTTCAAAACACCAAACAATATGGTATTCAAAATATGGAACTACTAGTTTAATGCAGATTAATTTTATAACAAGAATTCCTATGCAGTAGGCAGATAGTTCCCACATCCCATTGTGATTGACAAGCCTGACATATGGAATAGTTCACAAATTCCCAGGTGACTGACAGATGGAGAATAGAAAGGCGGATAAAGTTGCCTAGAGAGCTGAGGATGATTTCATATTCAGCGGTTTTGATCAAAAGGATTCCAGATCTCACACTAAATTTAGCACCGCTGGCAATTAGTGCATGATTTATTCAGTCCTTTCATTTGCTGGTTGACAAATGGAAAACAAGCACAAAATTAAAAATAAGTTTATTTCCAGCATTTCGGATATTTAAAATGTGTGTGTCTTTGTTTGCACATAAATTAACATGAGATGAATTTATAGTGAGATTAAATCTGAAATGGAGATGCAAGCAATAAATAAGAGCTTTTTTATGTATCGTACGGGCAGAACAGGTGTTTGAATTAAGAAATACTAATATGTTTAGCAGCAGGCTCCACCTTTAGCATTAGGGAGTTGATGCTTTCCTAAATTTAGAATAATCTTTCCACAATTTAGAGTTCTTTCATAAGCTTCCCACATAGGTGACCATCTGTATGACAATATTAATGCTTTTCAGTCTTGTAAGGATAGAAAACTAAAAACAACTCCCTGTCACCAGGCTTTTCCGCATTCCAATGACTGATGGAAGGGTTACAGCCACTTCTCTCCCTAATTTCTGCTCTTCGATGTCCTTGGTGAAAGGCAGCAGACGCCCAAATCTGCCCCTCCCCCCATGCATTTGAAACTGGAATTATGAGATCTCAACCTTTTATGTACCATCCTTCAAGCTACACCGTGTACAGCTTCCTGTTTCAGTGGGACAACAATGAGAGGAGGGAGATGTGCTGATGTAAACCTTCTGTTGTGTTACTTAGAGTCAGAATACAATATCACATCTACAATTGGGAGAGAGTATAACTGTAAATAGCCCCTTCTAGGCATTCACTGAGGCAGGGGCATTTTTAAGCACATTGACTGAAGGTGTAGAAAATGAATTGAGCAAAATTCCCATTCTTTCAGTGGTAAAAAAAACAAACAAACACAACAACAATCATCATGTCTGAAAGACCTTGTGATTTTAGAGTAGGTGTGTCTATCTCCTTCTTAGAAATCCTCTTGGCATTGTATAATATAGCTGCTTAGAAAGATGAATGAATTGCTAGAAATCCTGTTGAAGCTCGAAGGATGTCTCAGAGTGCAAGGCATCTTATCACTCTTCAGGCAGCAGAAGCCTCCCATTTGCAAAAGCAAACCAGAGCTACCATATAAAAGGACTTGGGGCCAGCAGTGGAACACCTGAGACTGGGCGAGTGTAGCGGCAGATGTTTGGGCTACATATAGGTTTTCTTATTTGATTTGTATTCCAGGTCTGACATTCAACTTTATTTGTATTCATTATTCACAGTGGGAACTAGAATGGTTTTTAAAATAGCATAAAATCCACTTAAATTATAATGGAAAGAACTGTGTGCAATGTGATGCTTTAATTACTGTTAAGCTAACCTTGGGATATGGGAAATGTCAATTTTCATTGGCCACATGAAGGCTGAGCCCAGGATTTAGCCCGCAGATATGTGCAGTCAGTGGGAGAACAGCTCTTGGGCACATCCCTGCCTGAGGAACCCCCACAGAGCTTCAAATCTGCCTTCGCCTCCTCCCCACACACCCTGGGGCGCCATCGCCTTCTTATTATTATTTTCTTCCTCTTCTGAAATACCCTCCCTGGTTCTCAGCAGCAGCCCAAAGACATTTCCCAGGCAATTGGCTTCAGGTTGGTCAGGTTGTTTTTTTCTTTTACAGATCTTTCCTGGGAGGCATGAAAGGGAATAAGCAACTGGCTACTACAGGTCGGGAGACTCTCCTCTCCACCCTCCTCATTCCTCCCTGAAACTAGTGGCCCAACTGCCATGTCATCTCCCCTCCTGTGTCTTCTGTGACTTCTGCATCTGTAAATTACTTTGTCTGTGAAGGAGGAAGATCAATTTGGAAATTCCAAACATTGAGGCTCTTGAGAAGCACACCTTCAGTAGTGAGAAGTCTGATTCCCTACAGAAGGTTCTCTCAACTTACTTCTAAGAGTCGCAGTGGTGGTTCGGTGTGAATACAGTTGGACCCAAAATTCTGCCCAATTCAAAGAATGAACCTTTGAAATTTAATTTAAAGCAATTACATACAAAGTTTAGCCATATTTAATTGGAAGAAATAGAATTTTTCTTAGGTCATATTCTTTTCCAAGAATGTAGAGATTCCCCTTTTTATCTAGAGACATTTTTCAAAGTCTGTGGCAAACACAGACACATATTCACATACACGTGTTCACATAGATATTTTCATTTTGGTTTCTTTTCCCCAAATATTTACTTTCTGGGAATAACAAATTTATAATAATTTCATAGATACCTACACTTTAAAATTGAACTAGCCCTTCCTTAAGCCTAGCATATAGTTTTTCTAATTAAGTTGGTTGAACTAAATGAAACTGCCAATAGTTAATCACTTTTAAGCTATAAGAATGGCAATTTTACATCATTCAGCTTCATAAAATTACAGGACCAGATGGGAGGAATGTTACTAGATGGGAGGAAGTTTCCCTCCCATGAACATTCCAGTTTCACATTTTGGAGGGAAAAATAGGGAGGAAAGAAGGCAATTCTTTCTTTCTAAAATCTTGCTACCCATGGGTGGATTAAAAAAAATCTATTTCAGTTGACTCATAAGTTTTTTCTTTCTATTGCATACGCTCTCATCAATCTAAAATTCTGTACCAAATTTAAATGTTGCTCTAAGGCTCTGTTATTCACATGCATTATATACAACATAATATAAAGAAAGAAAGAGAAGTAACACTGAGTGACGCCCATGTGCTTGACACTCGACTTGGAGTTTTCACAAAACATTAACCATTCATCTGCATATCTTGTGGCATTTGGAAAGAAAAACTGAAATTAATTTACAAATAATCATACATATATGATGAGAACCCAGCATTTTAAATATGTGATGCCCAACATGGTAGCTCCTAGCCACATCAGGCTATTTATATTTACATTTAAATGAATTAAATTAATTAAAATGAAATAAACTAAAATTCTAGCTCTTCCCCTCATACATCATTTGGCTAGTAGCTACTCTATTAAACAGAGGAAATATAGAAGGCTTCCGTGATCGCAGAGAGTTCTTTTGGACAGTGCTGGTCTAAATTAATCTTTCTAAAGATGTGTTGGTTAATACAGCTTTCATGGTTCCATTAAACCTCTGGCAAGCTGGTGAGCCATGTCTTTTTTCAATCCTTTATCACTTTTAGAGACTAGTTGCTAAAATGACATATTTCTAAAAACATTCCTTACAAGAGATTATGTGCTAACTCATTTCTTTATAATATGCTGACATGAAATATTTAATAACCAAAAATTCCTCCCCAAAACTTTTCCTGATTCATTGTTTGAAATCATAAATTGGGCATTTTCTTTCATACTATGCTTTTTCTAAATGTGTTGAAATTTTATATAAGATGTTTCTGTTTCAAAAGACCAACTCATGAAAGGTGTGTCCAGCTTATATGTAAAGGAAAAAAATATCTTCTAAATAGCAAAATTAGTTTCCAAAATTTTATGCAAGTGTCACAAAGTGCTAATTCATTTTTTTTTTTTTTTAAGATAAGGATTGTTCATGAGTTTTGTGCTTAGAATCTGGAAAGTCTACATGTTTTGGGAAAATTGGGGATGTGCATGTATTTGGATTCATTAGGTAAATGCCTAGGAGTATAATGCATGGAAAATACATGTATCATTACTATAAAAATGAAATAGAAATAATAGAAATTATGCCAATGAATTCTTGACAGGAATCATATTCTTTTCCTTACTATATATGAGAAAAGTATTCACATTCTGGGCAGTTCTAGTCCATGAAGTTTTTATCCCCTTAAAACTCTTGGTGCCAACTCATTAAAAATATAATTTCAAATTCATATCACTTACCTGGTAACCTTACCTTAGATCTTAAGTCCACCATTTATTCTGCAATTTTATTCTTATCTTGTATTCTTATGCTGAATAATATATCGTTCTCTTCCCTAGTGTTTTATCTCTGGTTTAGTTCATATCTTTCTGTTCCTATGGACACAGAGAGAGCTTTCTTATACTAAAATTTATACTCGGGATCAGACAAAATATCAATTGAGTGCACACAAAAGATTTGAAAGGACATACTCCTTGCACTTGAGATTATTAAAACATCAGTTTCTTTGAATAATTTCTAAATAACCCGTTCATTGTCATTGAGAGTCAACTTTTCTGGGGGGAAAGGAAAAGCAAATGTTTCCATAGTGGTATGGAAACAAGAGTAACTGCTCTAAACCAAAAATTAAGATGCTATGTCTTCAAAATAAGTAATCATTTAAAAAGTAGGAAGCCTTGGAAGATTTTCAAAACTTATGCCTTCTAATAAATTCCCTGCATATGTTTCTCTGTAAATATAACAATTAGTGTTTTGATGTGAAACATACTAAAGAGATGGATGGGGAAATGCATCTTTCCTAGTGCAAAATGAATCACTGTCCAGCAGATATGCGTGCAATGTAGACATCAGATTAAGTACCTGGTGTATCACTGGAGCCCCAGCATCATTACTGAGTGAATTAATAAGATGCCAGGCTGAGGGGTTTTTTAGTTCATGATGAGTAAATTTACTGTTAGTTTCAGTACATGATGAGTTGAGGATTGTGGCCATTCCTCATCCACTAAAAATCTGCCCAAACTGATAATTACCACTTAACCTTCGTAACCATGTATCGAGCACACAGTTACGCAGAAATTTTGACAATGATATTCCCACAAATTTCTCAGCATATTCTCCTCACTATCCTCTAAGCAAATGCATACATCTCTACTGCAATCTCCACCAAACTTTAAACATATTGTTAATTTTCTCCCTCTTTCCGATGAACTTCTGTCTGCCACTCTGTCTTCTCCTCATCTCAATCCACTCCCCATCATGTATTTCTCATTGCTTCTCACAATCTGATATAGAGCCTAGGCTAGACATGCTTAATGCTGGGACGATCACAGCTGATAAAATCTATCATGATTGTTCTTGACAGAGAGGTTGAAAAACCCTTTTTTTTTTTTTTCTGATTTGTCCCTCAGGATTTGGTCCAGGAACTAAGAAAACATTTCAATTTCCAATAATGTTGAACACGTGGAAAAGTTATCTGATAAATAAACAGTAAGTATTGCTAAATTAAACAAAAACATGATATATTAATATATATATATAATCTTCTATAAAACATGGATAATTTTTTAAAAAATCAATTTTATTGTTACATATTAATAAACATACAATCCATCCAAAGTGTACAATCAATGGTATTTGCTATAATCACATAGTTGTGCATTCATTACTTCAATCATTATTAGACATATTCATTATTTCAATAATAAACATGGACATTTTAAAATTTCCTACTGTTGGTTCTGTTCAACCATTTGAGATTTTTTTCTTTTTTTTTTGCCTCTTGTTTTAATATGATTTTACTGTTACTTCCTTTTGAAGGAGATTAGTTTTATAGGCTATACTATGTCACTTCAGAGATTTTCTTCAAAAACTATGATGAAACCCACCAAAATTCTCAAATATATTTACTGTTCTTTTAATACTACACACAAATTACATAGTTCCCTTTCAGTGAATTTTAAATATCACTGTGCTATACTTACTTTCTATGTTGTTGAAATTACCAAAAGAAGATTCACATAAGTCATTACATGCTAATCACTGAAAAGAATCATCTAGAGTTTCATTGTGAGCTTTCTCCATATACAAGCAAATATCATCATTAAACATCATTGTTTGATTATCTCATTTGTAGGGTACTGTGCTATGACATGAGGAACAAAAGTTTTAAGATGTAAATGAATATCAGGCAATAAATATGTGTCTTACAATGAAATCTGGCAGAGTGTGTGTGTGTGTGTGTGTATGTAGAGAGAAAAAGAGATCAATTACTTTAAACATTAATGCATTTGAAGGGCCAAAAATACAGAAGTAAAAGATGAAAATGTATATTGCAACACTGTTTAGTATGTCTTGTGGGAAAATATAACTCTTTACTTATAATGAGATATATTTAAGCAATGGACTTGAATTGTAGGAGCTGTCTGAATTCTGGAGAGAAACATTGGCAAAATGGAGAAGACTGAGAAAGCATTTGTGACATCTATTGCTAATTGAGAGAAGGCTCAATTGAGATGGTGGACTGGGATGAATCTCTCTGAGTTATCTCCGAGAAAATCTTCTCCATCCAATTTTAATCCTATTTGATACTTGTTATTCATGCACACCTTAAGAAGTATATGCCTTAAGTCTACACAAAAGCTTGGTTTAGGAGGAGTAACTAAATAAATGGGTAGTTGAACAGGAAGGAAACAATACTAGTCAGGTAAATAGAGGTCATACCTTTAACATCTTTTAGGACAATTCAAAGAGCTAAGGTCAAAAATAAAATCTGAGAGGAGAAAATACATACAGAGGATTGATTTAATAAAGGAAAGCATAAAGAGTATAAGCAAATGAAAGAAGCATGAAAGAATGTAGACATATGTACCATATGGAATCAGGCAGTGTGTGTGTGTCTGTGTGTGTGTGTGTAGAGAAAGAAAGCAAGTGTTGCCAGGACATAGGAAATAAAACAAATCAGTGATAAGATTAACTAAGGGGCATGTGCTATAATGTTCAAGCTCAGTGAAAATAAAAAGATACATAAAGAAGAGGATGTTGTATCTGAATATTTGCATGGGAACCAAGGTGAGAAATTTGTAACTGTTATATATTTTTATACTTATCAACTCCTGTTGGCCCATTAATTGAAAACAATGAAACACTTGTAGGGAGTTTAGATTCCACCCACACCCTGAAGTAATGAAGTATTCCTTGCCCTTCTCACTGGCTGGGATGGTTTCAGGGAGGTCTAGTGATGACTCAAGACTTTCCACAAAGCCATGTCATAATGTGCTACCCCTCATGGTGTCACTGGAGGCCATGTAAGGAGTCTGAACATTCATCTCCACCAAAAGTAATGAGGATTTCCCCACTGAGAGTTAAAGAAGACTAAATGGAGAATCTGGACTTCCAACCTCACCTAGCAGGAAAGAGTTGGTGGCCCTCCTACATCTTACCACCACCACCCTCCACACTGAGTAGTGTCATGAGAGGGCTGTAAAACGTGTAATTTAAATAAGATTCTCAGTCTTATAGGTCAATACCCAAAATTTCCAGATTTCCATCAAAAATCAATCATCATACCAAGAACTAGGAAGATCTCAATTTCAATGAGAAAAGATAATCAACAGACCAACACCAAGATGACACAGGTGTTAGAATATCTGACTAAGATTTTAAAGCAGTCATTATAAAAAGCTAAACTGACTAATTACAATCACACTCGAAATTAATGAGAAATTAGAACTTCTCAGAAAAGAGATAGACAGTCCAAGCAAAGTAAATGGAAGATATAAAGAAGAAACAAGTGGAAATATTTGAACTGAAAAATACAATTACCACAACAAAACAAAAAACTGAATGGATAAGCTCAACAGCAGAATGAAGAGGGCAGAGGAAAGAATCAGTGACCATGGAAATAGAACTATTTAAATTTTCTTAACAGAGAAAATAGTCTGGAAGAAAAATACATGTAAATCTCAGACTATAACATGTGAGACTATAACAACAACAACAAAAATCTAAGATTCATGTCATTGGAGTTCTAGAAGAAGGAGAGAAAGAAAAATGTGCTCAAAGAATAATAACTGAAAATATCCAAAACTGGGCAAAAGACATAAAACTACAATTTTAAGAAGTTAAGCAAACCCCAAAGAAGATAAACCCAAAGAAATCTCTGCCAAGGCAAATCATACTCAAACTTCTGAAAATTAAGTTGGGGAGAGTAAAGGGACATAAAAATAGGTGAGTTTTTTCTTTTTTGTTTTTTTCAGTCTCCACAGAAACTGCCAAAAATTTCCAATGCCTACCATATTTCAAGTTATCATGATGGGGTATTTGGAAAAGTTTTCAATTAGCAATAATCATGCCTTGGATAAATCTTATTACCTATGATACTACCACTGCACAAAGCTAGGGGTAAGTTTTTCATACTTTACTCAAACTAGTAAAATGTTTATACCAGAACACTGTGATAAACTATGCATACTCTTAAAATACCATAGAAAAATAAAAGTGGAATTTCAAAAATTGTCCAAGAAATTCATGAGAAGGAAACAGAGGGGAAAAAAAACCAAGAAGACAAATAGAAAGATTTAAGTCCTAACATAATAGCTAATTATGTTAAATATAAATAATCTAAATACACCAATTAAAAACAGGGATTAGTGGACTTGAAAACACACAACATAACCTAATTACATACTATCTACAGGAAGCTCATTTTAAACACAGTAACATAAGTTGAATGTAAAAGGATTAAAAATTATATATCATGTGAACATTAATCACAAGAAACCAGATGTGGCTGTATGAATTTCAGGTGAAGCAGACTTTATAACAAAGAAAATTACTAGTGACAGAGAAGGTTTTTAAATGTTAAAAGGGTTAATCCATCAAGAAGACAAAGCAATCCCAATTGCACATAAATCAAATAACAAAACTCTGTGAAGCAACAAACTGATAGAACTGAAAAGAGAAATCCAGAAGTAGAATTGGAGATTTCAACAACCCTCTCTCAACAACTGATGAACAACTACGCAGAAAATCAGTAGAGCTATAGATTAACACAAAAGCACTATTCATCAACAGGTTCTCGTTGATGCTTATAGAACACTCCATGAGAGCAATAGAACAAAAGAATGCGCTCTATTTTTGAGTGCCCATAGAATATGTATCAAAACAGACCAAATTCTGAACCATAAAAATATCTCTATAAATTCTAAAGAATTGAAATCATACAGAATGTGACCTCTGACTACAATGCAGTCAACTAGAAATTAATAACAGAAAGATTATAGGAAAATCTCCAAAAACATGGGAACACTTCTAAATACCCCTAGCTCAAATAAAAACTCACAAGGGAAATTAAAAAAATACATGTAAAAGAATGAAAATGAAAATAAAATATATCAAAACTCGTGGGATACAGATAAAGCAGTTCTTAAAGGGAAATTTATAGCACTGATTGCTGATGTCAGAAAAGTTTCAAATTAATAATCCAAACTCCCAACTCAAAAAGTTAGAACAAGAAAAGCAAAATAAACATAAAGCTAGAAGAAGAAAGGAAATAGTAAAAATAACATCACCAATCACTGAAATGGAAAACAGAGAAACAAAAGAGAAAAGTCAATGAAACAAAAAGCTCAGATTTGGATAAATCAATAAAATTTACATGTCTTTAGTAAGACTGTCAAAAAATAATAATAAAGAAAAGACACAAATTACTACTATGAAGAATGAAATGGGAGATATCCAAACGGATCATGCAGACATCAGAATGATCATTTGAAATGTTATGAAAAAAATGTAATGCATAAACTCGACAACTTAAAAGAAAGGGACCAATTTCTTAAAAGCCACAAATGGCCCAAACTCATCCAATAGGATATATATATAATTGAAATAACTCTATAAATTAAGGAAAGTTAATTCATAATTTTTTTTAAAAAATCATAATTTACACTGTGACTAAGTGGATTTATCCCAGGAATGAAATGGTGGTTCAACATGTAAAAATCAGTGTAATACACTACCTAAAGAGAATGAAGAAAATAAAATTTATCGATAGATGCATAGAAGGCATGAAACAAAATCCAGCACCCTTTCTTGATAAGAACACTCAGAAAAGTAGGCATAGAAGGCACATTTTTCAACATGATAAAGGCCATTTATTATAAACACACAGCTAATATCATAATCAATGATGAAAGACTGGACTCTTTCCCCCTAAGATCGGGAATAAGACCAGGATGCCAGCTTTCACCACTGCTTTCAATATTGTACTAGAATATCTAGCCAAAGCAATTAGGCAAGAAATGAAAATAAAATATATCCAAATAGGAAAGAAATAATTAAAACTATCTCTATTTGCAGTTGACATGCTCTTATATATAGAAAATTCAAAGGAACCTGCCAGAAAAATTAGAGCTAATAAATGAGTTCAGCAAAGTCACAGCATACAAGATCAACACACAAAAATCACTGTGCTCCAATATACCTGCTGTATTAGTCAGCCAAAGGGGTGCTGATGCAAAGTACCAGAATCTGTTGGTTATTAAAAAAGGTATTTATTTGGGGTAAAAGCTTACAGTTACAAGGCTCTAAAGCATCCAACTCAAGATTACTTCCTCACCAAACTCTGTTGCCACATGTTGAAGCAAGATAGCAGGCAATATCTGTGATGGTTTAGCCTTCCTCTTTCCTCGTAAGGTTCCATGGGCCCAGCTTCTTCTGATCTCAGCTGTAGGATGGAGGGCTCATTTCTTTCGAGGCTCAGCTGCTCTGGTCTCATCACAAGGTCAGCTGTAGACTATCAGGCAAAAGGCTCATGTATCTTCCCAGGGCTGCAGGATCAAATTAATAATCCAAACTCCCAGGATCTAATTGATGCTTATAGAACAATAGAGCTGTGGAGCTCTCTATATTCCTTGGTGTATTTCTTCTTCTGTCTTCTTGATTGAGTATCCGTTTATATAGCCCACCAAGGGGGTAGGGACTCAACCTTGCACACCCTAATGACATGGTCAAATCAAAGCCCTAATCTTGATTTAATCAAGTAAATGTAAAGCCTTTGAATTTAAATCAATCATAGGGTATCATGCCCAGAGGAACAGACCAGTTTACAAACATAAGCAATAACTCTTTTTTTAAATTTATAAATAATATCAAATTGCCACGCCTGCAATGAACAATCTGAAAAGGAAATTCAGAAAACAATTTCATTTGCAATAGTATCTGAAAAAAAAATCTAGGAATAAATTTAACCAAGGATGCAAAAGACATGCGCACTGAAAATTATAAAACATTGCTGAAAGAAAGTAAAGAAGCCCTAAATAAATGGAAGGGCATTCCATGATTGCAAGAGTTAATATTTTTAAGATGTCAGTATTACCCAAAGCAATACACAAATTCAATGTAATCCCCATCAAAATTCCAGCAGCCTTTTTTTGAAGAAGTGAAACAAAACAAATAAAACAAAACAATATTCAAATTCATATTGAACTGCAAGGGGCCCCAGATATCCAAAACAATTTTGAAAAAGTTGGAGGACTCAAACTTCCTGATTTCAAATTGTACTACAAAGCTACAGTAATCCAAACACTGTGATGCTGGCATAAAGATAGATACATAGACCAATGGGACAGATTGAAAGACCAGAAATAGACCCACACATCTATGGCCAATTGTTTTTTTTTTTTTTTTTTTACCGGGAGGTCCCGGGGATCAAACCCGGATCCCTCCATATGGGAGACGGACGCCCAACCAGTTGAGCCACATCCGACCCCCAGGCCAATTGTTTTTTGACAAGGATGATGTATTAGTCAGCCAAAGGGGTGCTGATGCAAAGTACCAGAAATCTGTTGGCTTTTATAAAGGGTATTTATTTGGGGTAAAAGCTTACAGTTACAAGGCCCTAAAGAGTCCAACTTAAGGCTGCTTTCTCATCAAAGTCTGTTGCCACATGTTGAAGCAAGATGTCAGGCAACCTCTGCCTGGTCTCTTGGGCCTTCTCAGCTGCTCAGCTGCTCTGTTCTCTTGGCTGCAAACTGTCAGGCAAATGGCTCATCTGTCTACCCGGGGCTTTAGCTGTTTGAGCCTTCTCCTTTCTGTCACGTGGCAGGACTGAAATGACCAAGTTCTCTTCTCTTCTGTGTGTCTTCTTGAGTGAGTGTCCATTTATATCAGCCTACCAAGGCAGCAGGTGCTCAACCCTGAGTCACACCCTACTGACATGGTCAACTCAAAACCCTAATCTTAACAGGTAATTTAATCAAAGGCATTTCAGCTCAATCTAATACAATCAAAGGAGATCACACCCAGAGGAACAGATCAGTTTACAAACATAATCCTTCTCCTTTTGGGATTCATAAATAATCTCAAAGTGCCACACTCCAGCCTCTGTATCCCAAAATGATATTACAGTATTCCAAAAACCTTATTTCAGTAGCAATGCTAATATCAAAAATCACATCACAATCAGTTTATAGAAATACATTTTGTCTTGGGGAAAAATCCCCTCTGGCTGTAGTCCTGTGAAA
Organism: Tolypeutes matacus; assembly: GCA_026826555.1. NCBI lineage: Eukaryota > Metazoa > Chordata > Mammalia > Cingulata > Chlamyphoridae > Tolypeutes > Tolypeutes matacus. The sequence continues at coordinate 62,983,303 of JAKSZT010054030.1, read as the reverse complement.
CTTACAAAACAATTTATCTGCTTCCAGTATACAAAGGGACAGACATAGGATAAAGATTTACAATAACACAAGGGGAATTTGGGAGGGGAGCATGCGTCCCCAACAGTTCCAAAACGTGGTCCCCAACAGTTCCAAAAACATGCAGGACATACTCCATTAGATTTCAAAGTCTGAGAGAAATTCTTAAGCTGATGGCTTCTTCTCCTCAAGAAGTCATGGGTGCTCACCCTTTCCACAGGCTTGCCCAATGGCCATTTTCTTGGTTTCACCCTCATCAAGCATCTGGGTGGTGACCAAGCTCCAGACCTCACCCCCCAAGAAGATTGGGGTGATGGCCACATTTTACCCAATCCCTGGGGTAAAGTCTCAACCCCCTTAGTACAGTGAGGTGGCAGCAACATTCTCCCTAATCTTTGGCGTACAGGCCCAGCCTCCTCAGAACAGTGAGGTGGTGTCCTGGCCTTCCCTAATCTATGGCGAAACAGGCCTACCCCTCTCAGACTAGTGGATTGTTGACCTCACTCTCCCCAACCTATCGGGAACAGGCCCAGCCCTCTCAGAGGACTGAGGTGGTGCCTCACTCTCTCCAATCCTTGGAGAATGTGCTCCACACTCTCTGTAGCCTGGGGCAGCAAAACTCTCCTTGAACAGTGGGCTGAAACATCCACCCTCTTCAAATGCCAGGGCAAACTCATCCTCTCCATACACATGGGTGGGGTTCTTCTCTCAGCCCAAGGAGATGTCTTAATTCCAGACCTCAGCTTCCATGGTTTTCCTCTTAAAGCTGTTTTCCCTTCCATCTCTCCCCGCTCTGTCTCTTTTAGTCTAGGCTGATAGTGGTTTTATTTATACAGCTCTTGCAAAAAAACTTGTTGGTTTAGCATGCAGGAAGCAGGGGTTCAAGCCATCAGACAGTAAGATTTCCACAAGTCTTTTCTGGATAATTGCATTTTCAATCCTGACTTACAAGTTCCAAGTTTAGTTAATTACTCAAATGGGACACTATCGTCTGGGGCTTGATTTCCAGAGGCTTGGAATTTCTGGAGTCAGTTTCTGGTTTCTTTGTGTCCAACAATTCAGTTCTCAGCTTATCTCTTTCATCTAGCATTTTACTGTAAGTTGCAAGGAGAAGCCAGGCTGCATTTTCCACATTTAGTTTAGAAATCTCCTTGGCTAAATGTCCAAGCTGATAATTTTCAAATCCTCCTTTCCATATAATATCAGGAGTCAATCTTGCTAAGTTCTCTGCTACTTTAAAACATAGATCGCCTTTCCTCCACTTTCCAATCATAGTTTCATCATTTATTTCTAAGTTCTCATCAAAAAGTCTATTTAGCATCCATATTCCTACCAAAAGTCTCTTCAAAGCAATCTAGGCCTTTTTTTATCAAGCATCTCACATTTCCTTCAAAAAAATACCCCTTACCCGTTTATAAAACTCTTCCAGCATTTTTGGTAATTACATTAGACTGTACCCCACTCCCAGTACCAAATTCTGTATTAGTCAGCCAAAGGGGTGCTGATGCAAAGTACCAGAAATCTGTTGGCTTTTGGGGACTCATAAATAATCTCAAACTGCCACAGACACTAAGTACATAAAGTGGGGAAAGAATAGTCTTTTCAAGAATTGGTATTTGGAAAAGTGGATATCCACATGCAAAAAAATGAAGTTAGGTGCCTACTTCACACCATATAAAAATCAAATCAAAGTGTATCAAGGACCTAAATATAAGAGCTACAATTATACAATTCTTAGAGGATAACACAGGGGCTAATCTTCATCACCTGGGATTTGGCAATGGATTCCTAGATATGACACCAAAAGCATGAGCAACAACAACAACAAATAGGTAAATTGGACTTCATCAAAGTTAAACACTTTTATGCATCAAAGGAAATTATCAAGAAAGTGAAAAGATAATCTAAAGAATGGGAGATTCTAATCTTGGTTGCATTCCTCTATGAGAATAGTAATTACTGTTCTTGCTCTGAGGAAGACAGAAGAGAAAGGGGAAAATTGAATAAACTTCTCTGAAAAAATAAAACATCTTTTACATAAAGAATGGGAGAAAATAGTTGCAAACCATAAATCAGATAAGGCCCTTAATATCGAGAATATATTTTTAAATGATTTACAATGCTGCAACAAAAATAGAAACAACTCTATTAAAAAATGGTCAAAGGACTTGAATAGCCATTTCTCAAAGAAAATATACAAGTGGCCAATAAACGTATGATAAGATGCCCAAATCATTGGCCATTAGGGAAATGCAAACCAAAACTGCAATGAGATACCACTTCACATTTGCAAGAATGGTTATTATTTTAAAAAATGGAAAATAAAATTGTTGGAGAATATGCAGAGAATTTGGAACTGTAGTGCATTGTTGGTAGGACTATAAAATGGTACAGCCCCTGTGAAAAGCAACACAGAGGTTCCTCAAAAAGTTAAATATAGAATTATCATATGACACAGTTCTACTTTTTGGGATCTACCCAAAGAAAATGAAAACAAGGTCTCAAATGGATCCTTGTACACCAATGTTTATAGCAGCATTATTCACAACAGGTAAAAAGTGTCAATATCCCAAGTATCTGTTAACAAATGAATGAATAAACAAAATGTGGGACAGACACACAAGGGACTATTATTCGTCCATAAGAAGAAATGAAGTTATGAGATATGCTGCAAAACGGAAGAACCTTGAAAACATGCTCAGTGACGTAAAGGCATGTAAGGGCAAATACTATATGATATCACTTATAAGAGATGACTAGAAACAGCAAATTCAGAGAGATAGAAATTAGATTAGAGGTTACCAGAGAAGGGGTGGCAGGGGGCAGGGGCAGTGTTTGTTTGTGGAAAAAAAAAAAAAAAAAATTGAAAGGAAAAAAGAAAATTGGCAAACAAAGAATCGTTTCACCAAAGAGGGTATTCACATGACAAATGAGCACATGAAAGGATGTTTAAAAGTGATTTTAACATCATGGGGAAATGCAAATTAAGACTACAATGAGATAACACTACATACCTATCAGAATGCCTAAAAAAAAAAGTATTGAGAACACCAAATGTTGGCCAGAATGCTGAGAAACTAGATCTTTCATACATTGTGGTGAAGGCGGGAGTTTCTGGTGGGCACTCAGGAAAATAGTTTGGCAGTTGCTTCAAAATAAACACACATTTACCGTTCAACCCAGCAGTTGCTCTCCTGGGCATTTATCCCAGAGACATAAAAACATATGTCTACACAAAATCCTGTGTATGACTGTTCATAGCTGCTTTATGTATAAAATCCAAAGACTGGACACAACCGAACTGTCCTTCAAGAGATGCATGGTTAAATCATCTGTACCTTGGACTATGACTTGGCTAGAAAATGGAAGAAACTATTGATACATGCCAAACTTAAACAGATCTTAAGGCCTTTCTGTTAAGTGAATAAAGCCAATCTCTAAAGGCCACATAGTGTATGATTCCAGCTTTATAACAATTTCAAAATGACAAGATTATAGAAATGGAAAACAGATTAATGATTTCCAGGGCTTGGGGATTGAGAGTGGGAAGGGGTGAGTATAGCTATAAAGGAATAGCTATATCCATTTGAGATTTTGGGACGGTTCTGTATTGTGATTGTGGTGGCGCTTACAGGAATCTACACCTGTGATTAAATGACATAGAACTATACACACACTTCCTCAAATGTTAAAGTTAAAAAAAAAAGTAATTACTCTTAGACCTTCAATAGCTTTCTAACAGAGCTGCCTTCTCATTTATAAAAAGAAATGAGTAAGGAGGGCAGATGTGGCTCAAGCGATTGAGTGCCCACTTCCCACATGAGAGGTCCCAGGTTCAGTTCCTGGTGCCTCCTGATAAAAACAACAAGCAAAACAAACGAAAAAACAACTCAGGGAAGCCAATGTAATTCAGTGTTTGAGAACCGGCTTCCCACATATGAGGTCCCGGGTTCAATCCCCGGCCCCCAGTACCTCAAAAAAAAAAAGAGTAGAGGCAATATGATGGGAACTTTTAAAACCGGTAGGCCAGTGATTCATAGAGATGTTCCCTGGGCCACCAGCAGCAGCAGCTTAGCAGCACCTGGGAACACATCAGGTTTGCAGATTCTCAGTGCTCCTTCTGACCTGCTCAGTCAGAGTCCTGGAAGTGGGGCCCAGCAGCCTGAGTTTTAATAGGCCCATCCAGTGGTTCTGGTGAATGCTGAAGTTTGAGAACCGCTGTTCCAGGGCCAGTGAATGTCTGACGTGAAAGAGATCATGAATTTAATCTGAGGAAAGCCTATTCTCCTTGCATGTCCATATTCATGCCTGTATCATGTAAAAATCCCATGTGTCATACATTCTATATTTAGTAGAATCCTTCATATGATCATGCATTCAAAATTCTTAAACATTAATGTTGAGCATTTCAAAGTTTTGTAAAGCAAAGTCCCTAAGATTAATTCCAATTTTATCCTGTTCATTCACTTTGTAGTTCCAGACTTATTTAAAACAAGTTAAATTTAAGATCCTATCTAGGTCAAAGTGCCATGACATAATGTAAAAATCAGATTATAATGCTTTTTATGTCCACCTTCCAGAATTTTTATTTAGATCATATAAGGTATGCTATACAAAGGACATGTGAAAAACCTCAAGCACCACGCAGATACTTTCCATTATCACAATCAGTTGCATTTATTAAATAGTCTCAATATTGCACCTATCACTTATTAGCCAACTCCCCAATGGCAGATTGTTTGCATATACCATACCTGACACTCACAGGAACTGTGCAGTCGAGATAATTATCTCCACATACAGGACTGTGTGTCCACTATAACTGGTCAAGTGCAGAGCTGAACCAGGCTACCATATTCCAAAGATGATTCTCTTCCTTTACATTGCACCTGGGCACCTTATCAAGTACAAGGACACTTGTTGGATACTAAAAGAAGGTCAGCCAAACATTAAATGACCATTTCATATTTTCAGTGTTTTCAATCTAAAACACGTTCAAGTTATCAACCATTGATTGTTGAATCGACCAAGAACACGGCACTAGTAAAAAGAAAAATGATTGCTGACATGTGCAATAAATACTCCGTGTTCCAAAGTGGAATTGTGCCTGGTGAGGAGACTAAAAAATTTAGCAACTCATTTTTAGTGAAAGACATCTTGCATTTTATGACTTTTCTTTTTAAAGGCGAGAGGGAGTCGATTTTAGTAAGAGAAAGTAGAAAGAAGCATGCTCAGAGGTCAGGATTGAGAAAAAAGATAAATCCATAATATTTGAGCTCACTTTCTATGAAACATCTCCAAGTAATAAGCAAATTCCTATTTATTAAGTAAAGTAATAAATCTGTAGATGAAGGAATTCGAATATATTTAATTACTATCAAATTCTCATGTAAGCTGCTTTTAAAATTCCTTATAGCCTCCAAATATTCATAAGGCCATGGGCCCAAAATAAGTTTAGGGAAAATAGTCAACCAGTGCAAAAGGGCTGTATACATTGTGGTCATAACAGAAAACCATGACACTGAAGGAGAGAAGTAAGCAGGGTATTTAAAGAATTTGGTAATAGGCCTACTGCTTATGTGTGTAGTCACGTGGAAATCATTTTCTGGTACAAAAGGGTGTGAACCTGGTCACATTCCTTCTGTTGTCAGGTGAAACTGGGCTTATTTAAGTGGCATAATCTAAATTTCTATGTGAGGAGAATTAACTGAAAAAGTGGTCCTCCACGCCAAGTTTGGTGCCCTCGACATAGATAGCTCACTAAAAAATAGTGACGCCAACCACAGGATGACCCTGGTTTGGATCCAAATGGTAAAGAATAAAAATTTCAAGATGGTACATATTTTGAAAATGTGTGATGAGAAGAAGCAATCCAGTGAGATGAAACAATGGAATTTTACAAAGGCCAGAAAGGGGAGATGGAAAATGTTCAATGACAAGTTAATATATGCCCAAGAGCTAGGAATGTCATATACCAATAAGTGCAATCTGAGTAGATAAAGGCTGACATGGATAAACAAGGAGGTGCAGAAAGTAATCGAGGGGAAGAGAGAAGAACAAGTGAAATCTACAACACATACTGAAGTAACTGAGAATATTAGAGAATGAACTCAAGTGTAAAAAACATATAAGAAAAGCAAAGGTGAAAAATGGAAGGGAGATTGCAGAAGAGTTTAGAAAAATATCAGAACATTTTTCAAAGAACTAAAGAGCAAGAGGTCAGCATAGGAGAAAGTAAAATGTTGAAAGAAAGAGTCAGATAATTTATTGACCAAATGGTGGAATCTTAAGAATTAAATGTATTCTTTAGTTTTATTTTTCAAAAAAGATAAAGTATTAGGTGTAAGCATGTGATTATGTCTGAAATAGTGATCAAAGAATTAGGAAATTTGAAGGTGAAGCTGTTTATTTTTTTTTTTTCTTTTACTTAAAAGAGACATCAGTCAAATCTTAGATTTGTTAAATCTAAAAATACTTGCTAGATATTAGGTATCAGAGAAAAGATCAGAGTATACATCTATATCTAAAAAAATCAAAGTGGTTTATCTGTACCTTAAACTTTGAAGTATGGTATTAAGTTTACATTCTGTTTATACTTTTTATGCTTGAGTTTAAGTGTTCCATTTGGAGACATTATATATGTGTATGTGTTTGTAAAAATATATATATGTGTGTGTATGTATATTTTATTTATATTATATATACATAAATTCAGCTTAACAAATCTGATTGCTTGATTGGACATCTTAAGGAAGTTTTGAAACAAATTAACAAGGAGGATTTGTAGATATAATTTACCTTTAGGGAGCCTTTCTATACACTGTGCTATAAAAACAAGCACCAATCCACAGGGTCAGTAAATATATTATTAATGATGATTCAGGAAAATGGATAAACTGGAAAGAAGTAAGAAAAAAAAGGAAAACATGAATTATTTCAGCCTTTTCCGAGTTTAAAATGATTTTGCAGGATAAATATGTTGTGGTCAGTAAACTGGCATCAGGGGAAGGTTTGAGATACTGGTGAACATGGTGCTATTATTTTTTGAAAGACTAAGCATTCTGAAGAGAAAGAGCTAGCTTCCTTCAGCTCCATTGTATTTTCAAGATTTCTTTAACACTCCTGACTCACTGGGAAGTGGAGTGGAGTTTTGTGCATTGATGCCCCAGGGGTTGACCCATCACACACGTTCGATAGACATGAGCCATTTTTCTAGTACCCCACCCAGGAGTCTTTAGGCATGTGACTAGGAGCAGGAACATAGGAAGCCTGGGAGATGTTAAGCAGAGCCGATCTCCCATATCAGGCCCTGGGCAAGGACAGTAGCCCCTCAGAGGCATTTCCGTGTGAAACCTACATAGAGGACATTGAGAGTCTGTCAGTGGAAGTCGGAGAAGCAACATTAACCAAGAGGGAACACCACCAAAGAAGCCAGCTAATGAGGGGTGACTATTCCTTCCCACTCTTTCCATCCTTTCCCAACACATGGGAATAGCTAGGCCTTGGAGACAGACAGGGTGCTCCAGGGAGAGATCATCCCATACTTCAAACAGTCAGAGTGTCAGTTCAAGCTTGATCTTTGCGTTGTGGCTGAGGAACACGGTAGGTCAAATTTCAGAGTAGCTTTAAATCAAACAGAGTTTTAATGCCCAAGGTAATCTGAAAGTTACTAAATCAACCAAGATTTCATTGAAGTACTAGAAGCAGACATTCAAAAGCAATAAGAGCAAAGTTCGAAACGCTTATTGGAGAAAGGTAAACTCTTTTCACGTTGATATATCTCCAAACAGAGACAGGGCAACAAACTAGTTATAAAGATCAAGGAATTTAATCCTCCTAGCATGCTACAATTCATGTATGTTTAGCTTTACATTTGGAAGAATAAAAAGTCAAAAATCAAGTTAGTTACATAACACACCCAATGCCCCACAGTCAGTTCAGAGTGGAAGGTAAATGCCGGGTACTCGGACTTCAGATCCCATATTCTCTCTACCATAGATAGCCAACTGCCTTTGAAGAGACTAGAATTAGGTAACTTTCTGTGTACAAATCTCTGAAATTAGTTGAAATTTACTGTGCTTTGTGTGGGATAGAGAGCTGTAATTCAGTGTCCTTTTGTGCTTCATAAATTTACAGTACAGATGAATAATGTTATTATTTCTAAGGTTCATAAGTGCCTTTGCTTTTTATCAAGGAGAAATCAATTTCACCTTATACTATCTGTAATTATATTTCTTATGGCCTAAACATGTAAGTAATGTTATCACTTGTCCTTCAATACCACATATTTTAACATTACTTTTAATAAGGAATCCATTAAATGTTGGGGTCTATGTAGCCTCCAGGAAGACTTCTTAACTTTTTCGCTCTGAAGAGCTTGATGTTGCGGAAGTCGTGGCTCCTGAGTCTTACTATTACAGGACCCCTTTTCTTTACTTCGCATAATCGTGAACCCAGACTGTTGTAACTTCTATTGTCACTACTGCTAAAATTCAGTAAGTTTACTTTCTATACTCTTTCTCAATATTACAATACTAAGTTCCTATTAATTCTTAAGCTTCCCAATCTGCTTCTCACTCACACACTTCTTTTCCAGACACCAGGATGTCAGGTGTCCACTGCTGACCCCGTACCTCAACTGTCTCCCATATATTCTTCTTTCATCAGGACGATTACAAATACAACTGTGCGGTCAGAGGATCTGATCCCAGATGTTAGCTGCTGCGTGGAAGGAGACCAAGGATTTTGCCTTTTGGAGGTCTGGTTAGCCTCTGAGGAACTCATGGGCATATTTTATTATAATTATTATTTTTTGGCTCAGAGAATTTAGCACACCTCTTCTCTCCAGCTAAATTTCATCCACCTGTAGGTGATTATGTAGAGATTTTAGTAGTTGTTGTTCGTTGTATCTGTCCTTTGGCCTTGGCTCCTAGGCACAGTCATGCCGGCCACAGTTCTAAGCTTTCACATGGTGCTGCCAGTGTGTGCTATCCTGACTGTATGAGGATTATAATCTCAGGCCCCTACAGAATACCAGATGCTCCCCCTTTTGATCTTACTGCCAGGAAAGGAATGGTGGTACCTGCTTCAGCAACTGCCCTCATCAATGTCAACCATCCTGCATGGGCCAGTCTTTAGTCTGATGTTTTCAGGGAACAGGTCTAGAGAGGAGAGGGGTATGTGTGCAGAATGAGAGTGCCAAGTAGACAGAGAGAAAGTACTTTGCATCTGGATTGAGGACAGGCAACTTCTCAGACTCCTCGTAGTCTGCTTTTGATCAAAACTAAAGCTCAGACTAACACCCAAAGTGAAGGGAAGGACTAACTCTTCCTCATTGTTTTTCTGAAAGCAGGAAGATGGCTTTTGCATTGTCAATATTAAACCACTTTAAAAATGCCTAACATTGTTTATACCTCTTTCTATTTGCACTAAAATTCTCTGTATGTGTAAGCCAAATATTTTAAAGGATATTCTGGATTTAAAGGACAGCTCAGTATATTGTTAAAGAGGTTTTTTACAGGCCAGATATTTGTCATGAAAATCACTGACGCTGAAATGATACAACATTGTAAGCATCTCTGTAATAATGTGACGATGAAATGGGAAGAAAACTATGGTTTTGCTATGACTTTGAAGGAAAAGTAGCTTCCACCCCACCCCCACCATCAGCCAGCACTAGCAAATGGAAGTGATCAGCATATGTTCCCCAAAAAATGAGTATGGTTTTCAATTCCCACCGATGTCATTTCTGAAATACTTGGCATAAGAACTGTGTGACAGGAGCCTGTTATTTGGTTTTACCCACTCTGAAAATTACAGAGAGAAAAATCACAGACTGGTATCAGGTGTCCAAATCTTCATCTCAAAGGGTGAATCATAAAACTATTATAAAAACTGCATCCTGCTGCAGTGACAGCTGTCATCCCAAATCTACCCAGTGCAGAGGGTCATGGTGACAGTCATTAATGTCTTAAATGTGAAATTAGTTTGTGGTGTTTAATGACACGGACAAGCAACTAAAAAAAGTTATTGGAAGTAAAACATTACCCTGTTGAGAATGAGTAAACCAGCCTAGGGATATGAGATCATTAAACAATTATGAAAAGTATTGTATATTAATATTCTTGTATGGTTTGGGGGTGTCTGTCCTAGTTGTGAGTAGATAAGGTTTAAATTGAAGGGACTAATTATTTTGTGGCTTTTGATGTTGGATGATCCATCCTTACTGCTGTTTCAGAAAATGTGAAAAAACTTCATTATGACAAACACAAAAAGTCATGGGATTTTGGAGTGGAAGAACCTCAGAGATCATAGAGGTACTTAGTTTATAGGTCAAGAAACTGGTTCAGGGAGAAGGTAAATTTCTAGTTTCTATTTTCACAACCAATAAGTTACAGAGGAAGGACTAGAACTTATCAGTTTTCAATATTTTTTGTAATAAGTCAAATATTACTTTAATAACTGGAGGAAAAGCTTGGAATTAAAAAAAATATTCTTGGGTTATGCTCTAATGATTTCTACTATGTTATGCTTTTACCTGTAGATGTTCAACGTCATTTGAATTATGGCAGGAAACCCAGAATTCTGTTGATATGCATTCTGACTTTTGAAGTCAAGAAAGTCAGGAACTGCAAAATTGCATCTCCAAAATAGACTCCCAAAAAGTTAATCACAAGGAAAAATGAAAGAGGAGTTAGGAGAAGCTTCTTGTATCAATGTGAACAACATTAGAATGTCATGGAAGAACGATTTCCATGTAGAATACCATGGAGTAAAATACCACAGAATAAAAATAAAATACAAAATGGAATTGGATATTTTTTTCCTATAGCTCCCTGAAAATGTTTTCTCAAATACACAGAGCTTCAAAATATCCAGAAATTGAGAGGTCATTGAAATTTGGAAATAATTTACCATTACCAACTGTGCTGGAGTCTTCCTGAGAGCACATCTGGGCATAGAACTCACCGTTCATCCCTCTAGTCAGGCTGTTTATCCAATGGCTTCTAGAAACTAGAAAAGCAATAATAAATCACAGACTTTTGATGATACTGGAAAGAAAAGAAACCTCTTGGAGCTGGATAGATTAAGGATTCCTGCATGTAACCAGACATTCTTATTCTTTTATCTTTTCCACCTTCTGAAATCCCAGTGTTCATTCCACTTCAAGCTGGTTTCCCGAGATCACTTGTCGGTGCACAAAAAAAAAAAAAAAAAAAAAAAAAACCCAAACAAACAAGAAATCACTTGTGTTATCTACACTGTGCTCTTTGAATTAAACCATTTGAACATGGGATTTGTGGGATCTGGTTCCATAGGGTTTATTAGAGTAAATTGTTTTAGCAAATAGATCTGTTCCATTCGATTCTGAAGAATAATTGGTTAATGAGAGAATGATTACTTTCTTCAGACATGATTACTGAAAAAAATGTTTCATCCATATGTTGCTGAATAATGGGAAATTCTCCAGTGAAACGGGGACAATGATTAGAAGAAATAAGATAGCTCAAGAAAATATTCTCCAATGTGTTAGTAAAAAAAAATATTTTTTAAACAGGCCAACTCTAAGTATAGAGTTTCTTTCTACAAGCCTGGAAGTTCAAAATACCTAATAAGATGAAACTTCATTGAAAAAGCACTAGGTGGGTTTCTTTTTGGAATCAGAGTTTTGGCTTCTTTTGATAAATTATGGGACTGTAACAGCTGTTTGCTCTCCTAATATCCTTTGTGTAGCCTAATGTTATTCAGATTGTGGCATTAAAAGAGCTAAGCTATATACTGAACTTCTGAAAATATTCACCAGAAATTTTGATTAAGGACCCCTTACCAGAATATGAGCACATGGCAACTTCAGAGGTTAGATCTCCTTTGAACAAGGAGACAGAGGGCACTGTATATTTATCATTTTACTTTTTATTTTAAATGGTCTGCGGCAGCAAAGTGACCGTTATAACACATTCCAAATTTCTCAAAAGTTAGTTAAAGTCAAATAGGAGAACAGTTCATTTGCCTCAATAGAGATATTTTGATTATCTCAGTTGCTATATGCAAGTCTAAAGAATAGAGTTTGCTTTCATCCCCACCTCCTACCCAAATGAAACAAAAATAAACCTTCAGTTTTAATTTCACACAAGTAATGTCAAAGTAATTGACTCCTTTAAATTCAAAGCTGGATTTTTCTGCTAATGAATAATCCACTATTTTTAAAGTTGAAGGTATATTTTATTCCTTTATGCTTCGTGAGAAAAAAAAATAAGCATAAACCGAGCATCTGTGAATAGAGCTGAAAACTGTAATTGAATAAAATTGCAACAAAGATAAAGAACAACATGTTATATAGGCACTTACTCAGAGCAATTCACTACTCTGCCTGGGAGTCAGGAAGGTTTTGCAGAATACCACCTCTTTCAAAGGGTTTTGATGAATGAGTAGGAGTTGGTCATTTATACAAGTCAACTGAACATGTGCAGTTCAACATGATCAAAGGCACGGAGTCATTCAAGGATGTGTATGTTCAGGAGGCAGTGAATTCGACTCCATGTCATAGCTCTGTGGAGTTTTCATATTTACTATGTATATTTGCAATGAATAAGACAATTAGAAGAAGAGATCTGGAGCCCATTGAAACAAATGAGGTGTCAGAAGTGTATAGATCTTAACTGATGTCATAGGACTTAAATAAGGATACCTAGGTAGAAGAGATGTAATCTAGGGGAATTCCAATATTTAGGATGGGACAAAGGAAAAGACAGTGAAATCAATGAAAAGGTGAATCAAAGATTAGAAGAGAATAAAGAGGAAACAGTGTGCCAGGTACTAAAAGTGATGTGTGCATAGAGAGAAAGAAGGTCCAACAGTGTCAGCAAAGAGGAGAGATCAAAGAGGACAAATAATGAAAATACACCACTGAATCTGGTAACTTGGAGGTTACTAGTATTATTACCAAAGGAATTTGAAGAAGCCATTTGAAAACATAGCCCACCAAGTTCTCTGACACTACTTCCATCAAAATTTGGGATCTATGTCCCCCCATGCTTGAATATATTCTGTGACTTCTTGACCAATTAGAATATGGCAGTACCAAAGCTCCATTGGTCTCTAGATACAAGCCTTAAGAAACTGGCAGTGTCTACTTCTTGTCTCTTGAATGCTTGCTCTTGGTACTCAGGCATCCCGCTACAGCACCATGCTATAGGAAGCCCAGGAAGTCTGTGTAAGGGTCAAACACCAACACTGCAGCCATATGTGAATCCTTGACAGAAGGCTTTCCAGTCACCACTTTAGTCAATTCAGCTAATGCCCTATGGTACAAAGGGAGCTGTTCATTGGAGTCTTGCCCCAATTGCAAATTCAAGGGCAAAACAAATGTTTGTTGTTGTGTTAAGGCAGTAGGTTTGGGGGTGGTTTATTATGCAGCAATAATAACTGGAATTGTTGATAACAAATGACATACAAATATCTATTCATGTAGGTTGATGTGTAGAGAAGGAGTGAAATACACAAACATTCGTGATGATTGTCTTCAGTAAGTTTTTAAAGGAAGGTCTAGGAAAGAGGAAGATTGAGTATACAGAAGAGAGTTGCTATTATTCAACCAACGAAAAGGAAGGAGGCAGGGAAGTGGGATGGAATAGAATCTAGAACACCTGGGAAGGAAGGACTAAGGATAAACTTCTTCTCATGACAAAAGAGGGAAGCATAAATAACTGTCAGATTTTAAAGAAGAATCTCTAGTAGGGAACCAACCAAATTAGATTATTGCAAGTGTTCTTTAATTGAAATAGAACATTAATTGAAATATGGTTAATTTTAAGCAATTATAAGAAGAGAAGCACTTCTATTTTAGATCATATGGCATGGAGTATATATAATGTTTTATTTATCTTACTCTACTCTTTGCTACTCCCAACCCCTAGCTAGAAGGAAAGAAACGAGAATATATGGAGTAGCATGGAGTAAGGTTACTAACATAGTGTAGAATCACATAGAATCATGTAGATTGAAATGCATTTATAGAAGCATGATTAAGAAAACAGACACCACTGGTTGTGAAAGCTAGGACATAAAGTGGCACTTCTTCCATTATTATACAAGTAAGATTTGCTGGGATATCAAGAAATAAAGTTATTATAGCATTGAAAAAGATTAATGACTTTGACACCCAAAGATGATTCTTAGCAACAAATCCAGAGTCTGCAAAAGGCTTCGGAAAATCCAGACTCTGTGCACAGAGTGAAAACCTCCTAGAAACTCTAAGTTAAGGTAACTATGAATTCTTAGCAAGTTCGGAAAAAGAACTCAGGGACATTTAAATATATATTGAAGAGGAGTCAGCAAACTATAGTCCACAGATCAAACCTGGCCTGCTGTGGTTTTGTACAGCCAGTGAGCTAAGAATGTTTTCACATTTTAAGTGACTGAAAAATCATCAAAACATGAATAACATTTTGTGACACATGAAAATGATATGAAATTCAAATTTCGATATCAATCACTAAAGTTTTAATGAAACACAGCCATACTCATCTACACATTATCTGCAGCTACAACAACTGGGCTGAGTAGTTGAAACAGTGACTGTACGGCTTTCAAAGCCTAATATATTTACTAACTTTGCAGAGACATGAAAAGGCTGGAAAATCCCCTGATCCAGAAAATTCTTTCTTAATTTTTTTCATTCTTGCTTTAAACTAGATTTTTTTCCTGATATATTTTCCTTTGGAGCCAAGTTTAATTAACATTAACCTCGTGTTAAAAATTAAACTTGTTTATTTCAGAAAAAGAGCTGGTAAGTTTTTGGTGGCTGTGGGCTTCTCTGCCTCTGAAAACACTTGGCAAGGAGGCAGGCTCTTGTGTCTGCTACTGGGGTGGCAACTCCTCAAAGTTGCTCAGACTCCAAGCATAGGCATCTCATGGAAACATCGTTTTGTTTTTAAGCCATTTCATGAGTGTTTATTGAGTGTTGCCCTAGGCAGGGTGATGTGTGGCCAGGAAAAGGACTCCAAGAGCCCCTGTCCTCAAGAAGGGCTTGTTCTTGCAATGGCAGATAAACCCTAAGAAAGCAAACAGATGAGCGAACAAGAGCAGTGCGGATTACGATAAGGGATGTGTAGGAAATGAATAGGGGTGGAAAGTGATTTGGATGGGACTGGCGAGCTTCTGAGGATAAGGAAGGAAATGGTACTTGCGCTGAAGGAATCAGCCATAGCGGACACAAAGCCCAGGGAAGAGTGTTCGAGGCAGAGAAATAGTAATAAGGTCTGCAGGCCAAGAGCCATCTCCTATTTGTGGAAAACAGCTCTGTGTGGGTGGGATTTGGTGAGCAAGGGGAAGAGGGACAGAGGAGAACACAGGGGTATGGAAGGGGCTTCCCACATCATAGTCTGAGCTTGAATTTTATTCTAAAGACAATGGGAAACAATTGGTAGGTTTTTAAATGGGGCTGGGAGTGTGTGATATCTGATTCCATTTCAAAAGAGCATTTGGTTGCTATATTGTCCACTGATGTTGTGCTGAAAATAAAATAAACAGACCTTTTAAAAGGCGGTGCAGAGCAAGTTTATTGAGCTAAAGTTGCATTAATGCAGGAGCAACACCAAAAGAGGTTTCTGCTCTAGGAGGTGAGCTGGGGAAGCAGCTAATAGGGCTGCTTGAGACAAAGCGAAAGGTGTGGCCGGATGGGGAGGGATAAAGGGGACATGATTTATGGTTACCACAGGGCTATAGGGGCTGTTTGGGCATAGTGTCCTTGAGGCCCAGTTCCTAAATCAGTAAGCAGGATGTTAGACTGTGGCCATTTGGTGTAGATCAGCAGCCCTTGCTGGTGCCAGCTTGGACACTTTGTTACAGTTCCTCCCCCCAAGCTGGGGCCCGGGATTTTATCAGCACGGCGGCACCACGGACTCCTGCTATGCCAGCCTGCTTCACTTAACCTCCAGTTTGTCTTTATAATTCCCTGGATAAAATGGAAGCTCAAGAAAATCAAGATGGTTAATAAAATCATTGATCATTCTAATTTCACAGATTTTTATGGCCACAAAAGCAGAAGCAGAGATCAATGGAGGCTATTGCAGAGGCGCAGTCAAGAAACAATGGAAGCTTGGGCAGTAGGGATGGTGAGAAGTGGGAAAATAGGAGGTCTGTTTTGGAGGTAAAGTCTTAGATGTAAGATATCAAATGACTGTAGAATAAATGGAAGTTTTGAAAATGATTCCAAGCCTATCCAACCTCAATATAATGATATAAAAGTTGAGCAATCATGGGCAATAAGCCCAAAGACTTCAAGACCAAGAGAAATGGTGAGCGGTGGGTGGCTGGGGGATGGGGGGCAGAGAGGGGGAGAGCAGACTTATGGAAGGAGAGTTCATATTAAGATGCAGATGAGGCAATATAAGAGGCAAGATAGGGGACGAGTCCATCCTGCAGTGCCTGGAAAAGCAAAGATTTGAGAATGAAGGAAAAGCTTCTTCGGGTGGACTGGGCATGCCCTCAGCCTCTTAAACCAAAGGGAACTGCAGCCCAGGCAATGGCATACAGCCTGCAGCAACTGGTTTAAAAAAATTAAACCTTACAATGTAATGCCTTGAAGTCAAAAAGCAAAACCAAGCACCTTGCCTCTGGCGAAGAGCCCCAAGGAAGAAAGATAACCATCAGGTTTTTGGCTTTTGTTTTGTTTTCCAAAACAGACTTGAAATGGACATGGTAGGCACAAACCTCTGCCTTGATGACGTTGGAGTACTCTGGCTAATGTTCAGTCACTCTTCTGGGAAGGTTAGAAAAAATTCTAAGTGTTTTCACTGATAACAGAGTTGAAGTTGGCATGCTAGAGGCTATGAGAACAATCAGGCTGATTGCAGCAGAGCAAAGGCTGAGGGCAGTCCCGTGGCCTGCAGGATGCTCACACGGCAATCGGCAGGCAGGGACCTTTATGAGCTGGATGACCTCAGGCAAGATTTGCAACTTCTCCGAAGCTGGGGAAGGGTTGAGGTTTGAAAGTAAAGCCATTTTCTATGTAGCTTTGAGTTGGGATATCTTTGAATTATGACACATGTATCATTTTATAGTTTTAAAAACTGTAAAGGAAAAGCAAGGGTTTTAACTCTTGTGCAAAGAAGCATGAGATTAAAAACGATTCTGAAGCCCTAATCTGACACAGATTCCTCCTTATACAGTAAATTAAGCGAAAAAAGGATCTAAGTGACGTGCCTAACATCACATAGTGGTATGTCCAGTAATGCAACCCAAGTTTTTACTAAATAGTCATATTAAATACCATGATGGGAAAAAGGTCATGGCAAATGGCAGAGCTGACCTCCTGAGGCAGGCATGGAATGAGCCACAGTGGACACTCCAACATGAAGACAGGACTGATATTTAACACTGTAATCACCTTCACTGGGGATAGAAAAGAATAAATTAGGACTCTTAAAGTGTTTCTCTTCAGCTGCCCACAGCCAGGAAGGGTAACTCTTTCACTATGATTTCGTATTTCTTATTTTTCACTTGTGAAGTTAGAGGATAGGCAAATGTAGGAAATGGTCTTCAAGTTTTTCAAGATGATTTATGTTCAACTTCTAAGTGGAAAGCTCATGTCTTTCCTTGTTTTATCCACATCTTTTTTTTTTCCCTCCCATCATCACAGTATGACAGGATAAACTTTTATTGCAGCAGCCTTTTTTGGATGTAGCAATATGTTTAATGTTTTGTTTATAGTAAAAAGGCTTAAAATGCTATTTTTCTTCTCTTCATTTAGAAGCAATCAGTCTCCCTCTCACTGAGCTCTTACTATAGGCATCCAATATCCAGAATTATACTACATCAGCTGTGTGGGAAAAACACAGGCAGTGTTTCTTTTTTTTTCATAAGCAAAGTAGTATTTGCCAGTTAAATCCCCAGGTAGTTTGCTTTCAAACAGTCAGATATAAAATTAGCAAATGAAACATCTGTTCCTCACTATTATTTTATAATCACATTAATTGGCAGATGTCTTTAGGTAACAGAGAAAAACATATCAGCTATTATTTGTATTTCCATGGGGTTATGCTTGTGGCCACTGAATATCACATGCCTAAAAGACATTCTCCGCATGAGACAAAGTTGCACTGGCCTCAGAGACTTGCCTGGTTTCTCCCCACCCCAAACCACTTGACATTATGGCCAACTGCCCAGTGACAACTGTGAACGTGATGCCCCGATACATGCCATGGTGGGGAACCTCACCCTCACTGCTACCAGGTTTGGTTTTTCAATTATCATGTAGTTTGCACAAAAGCACTGTGCCAATTCAATTACTGCCTGATTAATGGAGTGTTGCAGGTTTCTTTCAGGGGTCTAGCTATCTATTAATTAGCATATTGGGGCCTATACTCCACTGTTTTGTCCTGATATGCTTTGAAAAGTCCCCAGTGCAATTAAAAAACTCTAATATGCTTTAAATAGTTATTTGAGAAAACACATCCAGACTTTTTTTCAACTCCTCAGGGACTTTTAAGCACATCCAGATTTATTATAAGGCATCTAAAGTTCCTTTAAAAACACATTCTTCTTTCCTCTATTAGGTTCTGGGATTTATCTGTACCAGACAAGCAGTTCTACAGTGAGCAATAGAGATCCCCTTCCCTGGATCTGGGGCAGGAGGGAGCTTCAGAAAAGATCAAGCTTGAGCATTTCGGTGAGTGGTTTGCTTCCTTATCATCTTCTGGGGTTTGCTTTATGTTGTAAACTTGATCAAGGGCTAAATCCAACTTGTAGCTTTGCCAAGTACCTACATTGAATTCCATCAGTATTTAATAAAAGGAAGCAAGTACTAGACTGAGTTGTGAACAATATGTAATTTCGTTGGCTTTTTTTTTTTTTTTTTTTTTTTTCTGGAGAATGTCATTAAGAACAAATGTCCTTGATGAGACAAATAAAGAGGCACCACTTAATGGTCTCTGGGTTTGCTACTTTTATGCAAGCATACAGATGGACTAGGAAAAATACAGAAGCTGCCATTAGTCATGGTAAATGCATCATGTAAATTCAACATAGACCAGTTTGCTTTCAATAGAAGACTAGGGCCAAGGAATGATGAGAGATAAAAGTGCAGTGGAGATTGTTGCTGCATTGTTAAGCTCTAGGATACCACAGGAATCATATCTTTGGCATCAAGGAACACTCATAGTTTCATGAGGAAAACAATACTTTAAGGATATAGATTTGTTGTCAACAGATGACATAACCAGGAGTTCAAGAGAGTATAAAAGAACAGTGGCCAGTTAGGAAGTCCTTTTAAATTTAGAAGTGACATGATGGAAAACAAATAACATGGAGGCCAGGTTGTAGATTTCCCCCTTAAGTGACAGCATATTAAGATATGAACTAACAACTGTGGCATATGTCACCTACCATCTAACAACTTCAGTATTACCACCTCCAGGATGAGCATGATGATATAACCGTTCCAGATGGGCTGAAGACTTCAGAAAAAAATAATGGAATATTTGCAACTAGTCCTCTTTGGTGAGAAGAATGTTACACTACATGCATCCGATGCAGTACAAATTTTTCATGGAAATGATCTGATAACATTGCCCACACATAGCAGGACTCGAATTATTTTTGTGAGTGAATAAATAATCACTACCTTGGGTTCAAAGGATTTAAATTCTAACTGTATCCAGCATAGGACTAGGGTAGATATAAAACAATAGCGTGGATACAGTTCCCTCTACTCAGCCCATATAATGACCAACCTAAGTAACGCTGTAACAAGTATGTGCACAAAACCCAGCACTGATGTGCAAAAAATTACATCACACACTGTTGAGTTTTCCAGGCTCCTGGAAACATTGTGCCTCAGAACTATTTGCAGGAGACTGAGAGGTAAAGTGATTGCTATCTCATACAAACCAGCACCATGTCTGTGTAGTTATCCATGCATTCCTGCATTCATTTATTCAACTACCGTCAGTGGGTACCTGTTAGACACCATGCTCAATGTTCTATATGTTCAAAGAATTATCCTTAACCAACGTGGTGCTTCGTTACCCTTTATCCTGGTATCCATTAAAGGATATCAGGATGAAGTACTATTTCCTGAGAAATGAAACAACCATTAGTCCAAAATCTGTTTATATTGTAAGATATGGAAGGACAGGTGGGTGAAGAAGTCTCATTTTTTCTTCCATGAAATGGCTATTTCCTATAAGAAGAGGAAGAGATGTTTCAGAAACCACCTGCTTTTACCTGCTGATAAATTCAGGATATGAATATGCCAATTTTGGAGTCATCTGCATCTGTAAAGTGCTACCTTGAGGTAAGGAAAAGGAAATTTTTATGTCCTAAGAAAAATTGTGGTATTGTTAACTGTACATTTTATAGAACAGGAAATAAAGTCTAGGTCTAACATTTTGAATAATATCAACTTTCTGCCCTGTATTATTATTATTTTTCTTCCTGATTCAAACCCATCACTAATTTTCCCTCTTGAATGGTACATATTCTGACTCAGTCAGCAGGAAATGGTTTCATGAAGTGTTTGCTACTACACAGTGAACTGAAAGCAAGTTCAAGTGCTTAACATGGTGAGTGGTGAAGTAACTACATCAGACTCAGGGTAGGCTCCAGAGCACTGAAGCCCACGTGACCTGACAGCTCCCAGAGGTCTGAGGAGCAGAAGTTAGGAAGAAAAAAAAAACAGGGCCCTTAGGGATGAGTGTTTAACTTAGGAACACTTGGGGAGTAGGTCACAAGTCAGTATTTCCACCTCTGGAAAATTGCTTGTTTATGTCATCCTCCTTGCTCTGATATATTGCATGTATATTTACATAGTTGAAACTGAACTTTAGGATTACAAAATATCCTGAACCTATTTTTCAAAGTCACTGTGTAAACCTCCAAAGTACATTAGCCATATATTTTCCAATCTGAACTTTTATAACTGTAAACCTTTAGAGAAATGGGTTCCATATGCTTCAGTTAATTGTGAATAAACATGCCCCCCCCTCCCTAAATAGACAGTTTTTGCACTTGTGATATTTGAAAAATAAGTAAAGGAAAGGTCTTTTGAGAGTGGTTGGAAAGGTATTGAAATATGACTTAAAGATGTTCTATCATTTTAGAATAAACTCTAGGTGATTTGAAAAGCATTTGTTTTGTATTTAATCCATTGTTGTTACAGGGAAATTTAATTTTCAAAACAAGTTTTTCTAATAAAGGAAAGTAGAGGCTGTGCAAACAAACAACTTGGTTAAAATAATCTGTATCCAGAACTACCAAGGAAATAATGAGACGGTCACTAATGTACAGGGGATCATCTGAGCAGTAAATAAATTTGACCTTTGAAGTTTCTGTTTTGTTTCTAACTTAAAAAACTTTTAAAAAATTTATTTCCAAGCAGAATATTGAACTCTTTCTATTGGAAAAGAGTTTCAACTTCCTTCATAAACTTGATTAACTATTTCCCTTCAAAATTATGTTTCAAAATTTTTATTTTAATATGTAGGTCAAGTCTTTGTAATTATTTTGTTAGTATCACTTAGAAAATAGCTTTGTCAGTTATGTTACAAACAATATTTAATTGTTTCACCGTAAGTTAGATAGGTTTCTTAGGTTATTTTGGATGTTTCTTAAATTGCTTAATCTGAAATGTCATTAATGGATGTTTCTCTAGTTAAGTTGAGCATAAGACTTTTAAAAAAATTATCTTTAAAAAAAACCTGCCCAATTTCCCCTAATAAATTATATTTACCCTAGTAAAATATGAAGGCATAGATATAAAGTAAGTTTTCTGATTATTTTCTGTTTTGATTCATTGTTAGAAAATCGAATTATACATTTTTTTCACATTTAAAAGCTGATGTTTTATTGCATAAACTTTTAAAAGAGAAAAAACAAAAACAAGGGGAGCTAGTGTAGCTCAGTGGTTGAGCGCCAGCTTCCCACATACAAGGTCCCAGATTCAATCCCCAGCCCCGGTACCTCCAAAACAAAAACAAATACACACACACACACACACACACAAAACTCTAGGAATCGCTGTGAAATTTTTCCCATGTTTAAGATGAAGATAAACACATTTTTAGTTTTCCACTAAGTGCCAAGTTTCAGCCCAGAGAGAATGTTTATGGTTCAGATACAAAACCTCTGAAATATAAATGTGAAGACAACCTTAACTACAGTGTTGCAAATGCAATGTTGTAATTTTATATGTTAATCTATCAATGCACAGCATGTGCAAACATATGTTTATAGACAGGGAGACAAGAATATACAAATGAGGAGATAAAATCCTTGTATCTCATTTGATGCTGTATAATTTCTATCAATTTATGAATGTTTTGTTTTTGTGTTATGATTTCATTTGAAGTTGACATAATGCAACTTGTGCTTATTTGCAAAGGCCTCATCACTAACATCCTCAAAGCTGGCGCTGCCAGCCTGCCTGGGAAATGGGGGAGAAATTGCAGGCTGGGGCTGTTACAGGCAGCACTAGGAAATCGGTCCATTATGCAAGGGGAAACTTCCTTTCCTTCCTTTCTCCCTCCCTTTCTCCCTCCCTTTCTCCCTCCCTTTCTCTCTCTCTCTCTCTCTCTCTCTCTCTCTCTCTCTCTCTCTCTCTCTCTCT